>JAVANC010000021.1:23938440-25138440 GCA_033319125.1 Parnassius glacialis
AAATGAGAGGAGGCCTGTGCCCAGCAGTGGGACGTAAATAGGCTGCAACTTTACTTTTACTTTACTATGGTAAAGTTTGATGGTTATACAACTTGATTAATATTCTTAAACGTGTTTTAATTTAAAAAAAATTCGAAATTAGAATTTCATGAAAATAACTTACATCAATCATTACGTATTGGGAACCTTAGCTGAGAATAATCTTTTGTGTTATGTATTTTTTCTATAGGAGATTGGGCAAACGAGCGTACGGCTCACCTGATGGTAAGTGATTACCGCCACCCATGAACAACTGCAACACCAAGGGAACTGCAGGTGCGTTGCCAGCCTTCTAAAAAGGAGTAAGCTCTTTTCTTGAAGGTACCAAAGTGGTATCAGTGTGTCTTCTAAACTGGACTAGATTTAGTCGCCCCCAATCCGAGACTTTGTTCAGCAAAGACTCGACTTCAGACACAAGTTTGTTACGGTACTCGGCGACGTTTTCCCGAGAACTATTGGCACGGCCGGTGTATAGAGCATCACCAGTGCTGTCATCCGCATAGCAATGAATGTTACCGTTTTGCAATTATTATTGTATTATATTTGAAATTATTATTGTATTATATTATAGTATTCTATGGTTTCTGACTTTGGAAATTTATCTAGAGTATTTTGGAATTTTTTCTCTCAATCATTTCTTATATGACGCACGTGTTAATTCAACTTTAAAATTGGTAATTAAAATTGTTAACAAACATTTAAAAGTTTCTAATAAAACCCTTTTTTGTTAATCGTGTATCAAAATTTAAATAACAGGACGGCCTAAGCCCAGTGGTGGGCGTAAAGTCATAAGGTTAAGCCTGGCCCACTTACTGTAACCGTATGTGTAATAATAATATTAGTATGTATTACACATATGCTGTAACCAAGAAAATCTTAATGATTTAAAAATACTTAGAAGTATTCTTAATGAAACGCTTGTTTAGAACTGGGTTCTATCTAATAAACTTTACAATTCGACGTCAAATTATTCAGAAAACTCTGTTTTAAAAAAACTTCAAATTTATAAAAAACTTTTGTAATTTCCGATGACAATTGCATTTTACAATAAGTCGTGGTAAGTTTTTAGCAATAAATCATAAACGCCAACTCCTATCAACTCACTTGCTACAATTGTATCACATTTCTACAATAATGTTAACTTGGTAACTTGTTGAAAGAATCTGCTTATAACAAAGAAACTCTCTGTTATAAAATTCTCTTTTGAAATGAACATTGAGTTACAAAAGCTTTGATCCCGTACGTCAGTAACTTTATCTAGCTTTGAACACCGAAAATACATATTAAAATAATTAGAACGAACTTTAGCGAATTCTATATATTTTCTCCGAATATTATTTTCTTTTAGCCATAGTTATTTCACACGAATACAACCTCTCGTAATCTCATATCACACTAGACTTAGCGACTTGTACATCATCATCATTACAGCCTTTCATAAGTCCGCTGCTGAACATAGGCCTCCCCTAAGGAATGCCACAAAGCACGGTCCTGAGCCACCTGCATCCATCGACTTCCTGCATGTCTTACCAGGTCGTCACTCCATCTCGTGGGCGGTCGCCGTACACTTCGCCTACAGGTACGAGGCTGCCACTCGAGAACCTTTCTTCCCCATCGGTTGTCGGTTCTTCGAGCTATACGGCCGGCCCACTGCCACTTCAGCTTACTAATCCGTTGGGCTATGTCGGTTACTCTGGATCTACTGCGGATATCCTCATTCCTAAGTTTATCTCGCAGAGAAACTCTGAGCACAGCCCTCTCCATAGCTTGCTGAGCGACCTTGAGCTTCCTCATTCGGCCAGCAGTGAAGGACCACGTCTCAGATCCGTAAGTCATCACTGGCAACACGCACTGGTTGTATAATTTCGTTTTAAGGTTTTGAGGTATGTCTGACGAGAAGATGTGTCGTAGCTTCCCGAACGCTGCCCAGCCGAGTTGAATCCGTCGATTGACCTCTCGGTCGAAGTTGGACTTACCTAGTCGGACTATTTGTCCTAGTTAAACATACTCATCAACAACTGCGAGCTTAGTGCTCCCAACAACTACCGGCATAGGTGTGACATGGACATTAAACATAATCTTTGTTTTGTCCATGTTCATCTTAAGACCTATCCGTTGGGAGACACTATTGAGGTCATTGAGCATAGTGCTTAGGTCCTCCAGCGATTCTGCCATAAGCACTATATCGTCGGCAAATCGAAGTGGTATAGTGGATGGGTAACATCAATGGCGAGTGATGTACTCGCCATTGATGTTACCCATAGGTAAAAAGTAATGGATTACTATTTTGACCGGTTTGTCACGTTTATCGCTCATTAATATTTAAATATAATATAGTGACAATACTGCGTTTTATAAACCAGTTTTCTGTGAAATATGTCATCATCATCATCATCATTACAGCCCTTCACAAGTCCACTGCTGAACATAGGCCTCCCCCAAAGAATGCCACAAAGCACGGTCCTGAGCCACCTGCATCCATCGACTTCCTGCATGTCTTACCAGGTCGTCACTCCATCTCGTGGGGGGACGCCCTACACTTCGCCTACCGGTACGAGGCTGCCACTCGAGAACCTTTCTTCCCCATCGGTTGTCGGTTCTTCGAGCTATATGGCCGGCCCACTGCCACTTCAGCTTACTAATCCGTTGGGCTATGTCGGTTACTCTGGTTCTACTGCGGATAACCTCATTCCTAAGTTTATCACGCAGAGAAACTCCGAGCATAGCCCTCTCCATAGCTCGCTGAGCGACCTTGAGCTTCCTCATACGGCCAGCAGTGAAGGACCAAGTCTCAGATCCGTAAGTCATCACTGGCAACACGCACTGGTTGTACAATTTCGTTTTAAGGTTTTGAGGTATGTCTGACGAGAAGATGTGTCGTAGCTTCCCGAACGCTGCCCAGCCGAGTTGAATCCGTCGATTGACCTCTCGGTCGAAGTTGGACTTACCTAGTCGGACTATTTGTCCCAGGTAAACATACTCGTCAACAACTTCGAGCTTAGTGCTCCCAACAACTACCGGCATAGGTGTGACATGGACATTAAACATAATCTTTGTTTTGTCCATGTTCATCTTAAGACCTATCCGTTGGGAGACACTATTGAGGTCATTGAGCATAGTGCTTAGGTCCTCCAGCGATTCTGCCATAAGGACTATATCGTCGGCAAATCGAAGGTGAGTGATGTATTCGCCATTGATGTTAATTCCGTATCCTTTCCAGTCCAGAAGCTTGAAAACGTCTTCCAATGCAGCGGTGAAGAGTTTCGGGGATATAACATCACCCTGTCTTACACCTCTCTGCAATTGGATAGGTTTCGTACTCTGGTTCTGTACTCGGATAGCCATCGTAGCTCTACTGTACAAACACTTCAGCACTTCGATATACCGACAGTCAACTTGGCATCGCTGAAGGGACTGCAGCACCGCCCAAATTTCGACGGAATCAAAGGCTTTCTCATAGTCCACATACGCCAGACACAGTGGTAAATTGTACTCTTCGGACTTCTGTACAATTTGCCGAAGGGTATGTATGTGGTCTATGGTGCTAAAGCCCTTTCGGAAACCGGCTTGTTCGGGAGGCTGGAAGTCGTCAAGTCTGCGCGTGAGACGATTCGTAATGACTCTCGAAAACAGCACGTAGACGCGGCTCAGAAGGGAAATCGGTCTGTAGTTCTTCAAGAGAGCGTTGTCGCCTTTCTTGAAGAACAAGACCACCGCACTTCCGCTCCACGCCTCCGGTGTAATGCCACCATGGAGGACGGAATTAAAGAGCTTCTGAAGGACTTCAAGTACCGGTCTTCCACCCGCTTTCAGAAGCTCCGCTGTAATTCCATCCTCACCTGAAATATGTAAAGTTCTATTAATTATTATTGCCTATTTCTGCCGCCAAGCAACCTGCCTTCTGCTTGCCCTGCTGTGTTCCGTCCGAGGAGTATAGAGGTCAAGTATAATTATTATTAGTTATCTGGAGTGACAACACATCTGTTTGGAAATTTGTTGCAGGTGTCCATTGGACTACTGTAGCCACTTACCATCAGGTGGACTGTATGTTCGTTTAATGATTTCTTATATTTACGCGAACACTACACATTGAATAAAAGTATGTTTACGGATTTAAACGCGTTTAATTTACTTATTTTAATTCCCGACGTTTCGGGTGCTTAACAGCAACCCATGGTCACAGATGGGGGGGGGGGACTGGGATGTTTGACGTCCCGATGTCGAACAATTCTTTAGCTTTCCTAGATGTTTTAGTCATCCGAAATCCTGATAATGCTATTGGTCACACTATGTATAGGAAGAAGATCCATAGCCAACGATATTTAAATGATGGATGTTGGTGAATCTCACCATCATCCATCACAGTTACCTACCGAGGGAAAATCATTGTTTCAGAGAGCACTAGCATCAGCATGTCAAGCAAGTATTGCAAGACAACAAGGTTTGGGTACTGCGTCTACATCACAGTGATCAAGTGAAGCCGATCACAATCTCGAGCGTGTGCCTGCTGTACAGGTAACATAACAGGCACACGCCAGATATATGTCAGAGGAGTCACAGACAAGGTTGGCTAGATCTTGAAGCGAGCTTTCATTAAAATATACTTCAAGCCACCGAAGAAGATTAGTAAATTTTTACCATCCGTCAAGTGTATCCAGCTTGATTGCGAATGTGGTCTCTCTTACACAAACAAAAAATCTATTAAAACCTGCGTGAAAGAACATAAAGCTAACGAGAGGCACCGACGCTCTGAGTAGTCTGCAGTCTGTGAACATGTTCAAGATCGTCCCCGCCATTACATCAGATTTGATAGACCACAAATACTCACAAAAGAACACAGATTCCTACCAAATCAGATGATACTCGAGGCTATTGAAATTAATAAACATCCTAATTTCAATAGAGAAGAGGATGGGTGCTGCCATCAAATTCGAACCCAAGCAAACCCTTGCAGGACTATCGAACCAAAAATTTATATTCAAAAACTGAAGGGAGCTGGTCTATGACATCGGGACGTCAAACATCTTAGTCCCCCCCGCCGTGATAATCCTCATGAATATCTTCGGCTACGGGGGCAACGATAACGGAAGGGAAAAGGTTATGCCAGAATCTTACCAGCTAATTCACCAGCCTCTGTCGAAAACAACACTGCTCAAAAATGTACTGTGGACTTTGGTTACAAGGCTCATTACTGAGCTGAAGATTGGCCTTGTACAGTCCAATTCTGAACCCGTAGGACTGCGAATTGTGGTTAGTGTAGGAGGATATGACCTGCTCCAAACTTTACTCCAACATTGAGTCTCTCTAGAAATCCTTAAAGCTAGCAATGGCTATATAGTTTAGAAAATCCAAAAGGAAATCAAAATGAAATGAAATATTGATGAAAAAATAAATAACTTTTAAACGGTGTTAAGTTCAATAACAAAAATCAGTAAGAATCCTCCTTAGAATATATGGAACCTTATTTATTACTATAATATATTATCTCAATCTATGGTTTACATTTCAATTAAGCGAGAAGACGCACAGACCAACGGATGGCAGTCCATATATTTTTTCAGTACATTATTTATTATGTAATATCTATGGCGACTAATATCCTATGGCGACTAACGCCGGTGTTCCTCAGGGCCCGTTCTCTCCGCAACTCTCTTCCTGCTGCATATTAATGATCTGCTTATGCCCGGTATCTATGGGTATGCAGACGGTAGCACAGTTATTGAGAGATACCAACGAAGTCCTCGGGCCAGTCGGGATCAAATCCAGTCCGAAAGAGAAGCTATTGTAGAGCGTGTGAATCTCACATTACAGGCAGTCTCCGATTGGGGCGATGCCAATCTTGTGAAGTTCAACGCCTCCAAAACACAAGCGTGTCTCTTCACTGCAAAAAGGAGCCAGCTCATCTTGGCTCCTTCTTTCCGAAATGTATTGATGAAATATACCGACCGCCTTCAGTTGTTAGGGTTTGAAATATCCTCAAATTTGAATTTCGGGCGGATCATTGAGTCCAAGGCCAAAGCAGCTGCAAGGAAGCTGGAAGTCCTTGCAAAGGTGCAGCGATACTTCACGCCGAGACAGCTGCTTACTTTATATAAAGCGCAAGTCCGGTCGTGCATGGAGTATTGCTGCCATATATGGGCTGGTGCTGCAAAATGCCACCTAACAGCTTTCGAATCAATGGAAAGGCGTGCTAAGAGGCTTATTGGTGACCCCAATTTGGTTAAAACCAATCTTACCAGCCTCGAACACAGACGTAAAGTAGCCAGCCTTTCGGTTTTCTACAGGATGCATTTCGGAGAGTGTGCGTAGGAATTACATAATTTAATTTCACCCTCTCCCTTCCACCATCGGACAGCCAGACGTTCGGCCAGTCTCCCCCCTTTCGTTGTTGACTTACCACGCATTCGAACCAAACGGTTCGCCACGTCGTTCACCATGCGTACAGCAAAGGATTGGAATAAGTTGCCAGTATTTGTCTTTCCATCCGATTACAGTGTGGGTGTCTTCAAGGCAAGAGTGAATAGGCTTTTGTTAAGTCTACATCACCACTTACCATCAGGTGGGATCGTAGATAAGCGCTGGCTTAGTAGAATATAAAAAAAAGCGAATCAATTAGAAAATAAAATAATCTTATAATGTGTATATGGATTTGATGTCTAGCTAAAAGTATAAGAACGATTTTATACACATATCGATTTTAAACACATATTACACATATCGAGAGTAGAACACTCCCTCACGTTGTGAGGCGTGCAATTCACCATGGAGACAGTGTGAAGTCCTTAGTTTCTCGCCAAAGTGATTAAAGCCAGAGTCAACCACCTTGATCAAATTATTTTAATTAATCGCTTAAACTTCGATTAATATGTATATACACTTAAGTTTTATTATTTTTACTTTTATTCCATAAAAACAAGATACGCATCTTAATGTATAACAGAACTTATATCATTATATTATAGGTTATACCGGCATTATTGGGGTCACACCGTCATAACTTATATTATAACAATATGATGGTGTAGCTCAAGTAATAGACATGGTAGCTCGGGGGCTAGGCAGTCGCTGTAAATTTCGCAATACGCGGACCAACCAGGGTTCGATTCCCGCCGGCACTGATGAAGTTGTGAAGTGCAATTTTAAGCACTGATGTACCACGTGCTTGGCGATGAAGGAAAACGTCGTGAGAAAACCTCCATGTCTGAGAAACAAAATGCAAGAAAATATTTCGAAGACATGTGAAGTTTGTCAATCCACATTGGGGCAGTGCGGCGGAAATGATAGAAGGCCTGTGCCTAGTAGTGAGATGTATATAGGCTGTAATTTAAACTTTTTAACATTAACCCAAATAATACCAGTGCGTCCGTAATTCCGTGTGTGTAATTAATGCCGTAATATGCATTTACGAGTGATTCCGATGAGAATGATGTATAGAAGCAGGTACCAGACTGTTCTGAATGAATATGAAGACAAGTTGAACTGGCTTGCTGAAGCTTAAGTTTGCAGAGGATAATATTTGATTGGTAGCGAAGATAAAAATTGTTGAGGATGATGAAAACAAGCTTGAATATTGAAGTATCCGAAGGTTGCTGCACTTTGCACGTCGATGGAAAAGAAGAGATTTCTCACCGTAAGAGGTGTTTAGCACGGGGAGCAGTCAAGTGTTTTTTTAAACTTATTATGAGCCAGTGCTTGACCACAATCCTGCCTGGTGGCAAGTATAGTTAATATAGAGATTTATCGACATTTGCTGAAAGTTCAGGCATTTCCGATGCTGTGATTTAGGTTTAGATTTTGGTTGATTTTCGTTTTTTACGCTGGTATTTCGTGCGAGCACGGTCCTTCCCGGTCAAGCTGATGCTGGAGACATATTACTCAGTAAAACTATATATATTAGAAATATATAAGTTAGTAAAAAGACACCCAAGTTATTACACCAAAATCATAGACGCTCCCCGACACAACATACCTCGCTATAAGAATAACCTTTTGCCTTACCTGATCCTCCGTTCTTACCCGATGTCAATAAAAATTTATAATAAATTGCCACAATACTTAAAAGCCGAAACAAATATTAATAAATTCACAAGCTCTTTAAAAGATATAGGTACTTATTAAAAAAAGTTATTATTCAATTAAAGAATACATTGAGGAAAATAATTTTTAATTGTCTGTCCCCCTCTCCTGTTCATTGCTATGCCTTTCGAGGTGCATGTGTTTTGTTTAGTGACTAAGTCCCATGTAACGCAATTTCTGAATAAATAAATAAATAAATACGTAAATAAAAGTAAAAGGATTAAAAAGCCAATTTACTTTTATTTTAGCACTTAGCTAATAAAAAAGGATAAGTAAAATTCGTCTGGTGCCCTGCCTCTTTTGAATATAAAGCTATTTACGTTTAATTTAAGAGCCTTTTTGTCAAGCAGTGGACTATAGCGAACTGATGGATATGAAAAAGAAGATTGAATAAGAAAAAAATCATATATTTCACAACTACGTAACTCATATTACTGACTATGCAATAAACATTAATAATATTCCTTGTTAGTCTGGGAATTAAAGGTTCTGCGTTTAAGTAGGAATAATAACAAAAAAGAATGTGCCAACTCTATTACTTGCCTAGCATGTCGTAATGGGCTACCAGTGGGATACTGACTTTGTAATTGTATAGGCGATGTGCCAGCCACTTATGTATACTTGTTTCACAAATTTTCATCTAAACCTATTCTTTTTTGGGCTAGACGTTGAGTAGTCTGAGTAGCTCACTGCTCTTTAGACTCTGCCTATCTCCTGAAGAATAGCAGGAGTGATACAATGTATGTTTTAACATTAATAATCAGTAACATGTATTAAAACATAACAAACAAAACAAACAGATTATAGAAATAAATAGCAGGCCATCATAACAAAACATCTCACAAAATATTTATTATTTTTAATACTTACACGTGTTATGGTTGGCAGACGGAACTCGTTCAGCTTACTGCTGCTACGATGCTGGTTTTCAGTTGATCTGAACAGTTAAATTAAATCTTCAACTTTGCGTTGAGTTGTTCTATATTTATCATTTATTTAATTTTTAAGAATATTATGGCAACACTTATTAACGCCATTACATTATGTTCTTAGATCTTGATTAAGTACGTGCAATTTAAAAAGCTATAAAGTTGGATTGTTTTGACTTTTAAGTGTTGCAGTTAACATTGGCATATAGATGGAATAAAAAAAACATAGAATCCATCAATCTATGGCTAATATATAACTAAATCTATATGCACCATCTACCGTATAAGACTCCGCTGCTGGATATAATTAGACCAATTCGGGAGTTTTGCCATAATTACCATATTTTTGTTAGACGAATTTTCGTTCGTAAGTAGTAATATGCATCACAACTGTAATTGTTGTAACGCCTCTGTAATATTTCATTTCATTCAATCTGTTTAGATGAAATCATTCGCCTCGGCTCAAGAACCAAAACCTTAGACGCTATATTTAGCTGAGCGTCTTACATGACTCAAGTCAGTGATCTAACGTACTTTTAACCTAAAATGGCTCGGCGAATCTTTGAATATAAATTATTGTCGTAGATATAAAACGAATGTTGAACTTTTATTATACAGACACTTAACAACCAAGTGATTATATGATTTTTCAATCATCAGAAATTGTTAATACGTCATATAAATTGTAACTTGATTGAACATAAAAGTAAAATAATTGAACTATTTTAATAAAACAACTGTTATTTTTAATTTGTTTATGTTGTGTTTTATCCCTTGAATAACTTTTATCTGATAATTAGAAAATTAGCTCTGAGCTTAGAGATAAAACTTAACTCTTATCGGGCGAACGTTAGGATTTTATTCTTTTTTTATATGAAAGGTGGCAAACGAGCCTCCGGCTCACCTGATAGTAAGTGATCTCCGCCGCCCATGAACAACTGCATCACCAAGGGAATTGCAGATGCGTTGCTGGCCTTTTAAAAAGAGTAGGCTCTTTTCTTGAAGGTATCTAAGCCTAATCGACTACTACCAGTCACTACCATCGCTAGTAGTAGTCGATTCCACAAGAAAGTTGTGGGAGGAAGAAAAGTTCTTATAAATTGCACAGTAGTAAACCGCCAATCATCCAGATGGTGTGGATGATATCACGAACTTTATCGCGATTTGCTATGGTGAAATTGAGCGACTAGAATTAGTTAGAACATGTCCTCTGAGTACTCTCCGTGGTCTTAGGATGAACATGGACAAAGCAAAGATCATGTTTAATGTCCATGTCATACCTATGCCGGTAGTTGTTGGGAGCACTAAGCTCGAAATTGTTAACGAGTATGTTTGCCTGGGACAAAAAGTCCGACTAAGTAAGTCCAACTCCGACTGAGAGGTCAATCGACGGATTCAACTCGGTTGGGCAGTGTTCGGGAAATTACGACACATCTGCTCGTCAGGACTTTCAAAACTTGAAAACGAGACTATACAACCAGTGCGTGTTGCCAGTGATGATCTATGGAACTGAAACGTGGTCCTTCACTGCTGGCCCGATGAGGAAGCTCAAGGTTGCTCAGCGAGCTATGGAGGGGGCTATGCTCAGAGTTTCTCTGCGTGATAAACTAAGAAATGAGGATATCTCCAGTAGAACCAGAGTGACCGACACAGCCTAACGGATTAGTTATCTGAAGTGACAATGGGTCGGCCATATAGCTCGAAGAACCAACAACCGACGGGGAAAAAAGGTTCTTGAGTGGCGGCCTCGTACCGGCGGAAGAAGTGTAGGGCGTCCCTACTAGATGGAGTGACGACCTGGTAAGACATGCAGGAAGTCGATGGATGCAGGTGGCTCAGGACCGTGCTTTGTGGCATTCCTTGGGGGAGGCCTATGTTCAGCAGTGGACTTGTAAAGGGCTGTAATGATGATGATGATGACTCTCCGTGGTAGATTAGATAGCATGCGCAGAGATGCAATATCTTTTCGCAGCGCCAGTGAGTCAAGCCGATTGGAAAGGGCTCGGTCGCCAACAATTCAAATCGCTCTTCGCTCGATGCGATAAAATGGAAGGAGCTGGCACTGGGGAGCACCGGCCCAAATATGGGATTGCAAAGTTGCAAGCCGTGTGTTGGCATGAAATACTATCCCGCTTTGTTGAGCACGCTAAGCTTTTTAGAGGCCAATTTGGTCTTGTCATCAAGTGGCCACAAACTGAACGTTATTCTATATGTCGACGCCGATGACTCAAATACTGGCTGAGACAACAAGGAGAGTGCCCTGAAACTGATAAGATACGACAAAAGCAAAACGCCTTTTAGCGGTAAATGCGCAAATTTGTATCTGGGAATTGAACTAGACTAGACTTAGTCACCCCATCCGAGACTTTCTTCCACAAATACTCGACTTAAGACACAAGTTTGGTCCAGTACTCGGCGAAGATTTTCCGAGAAATATTGACACAGCCGGTGTATAAAGCATGTCTTAAGTAAATTTGTATACAGTTTATTTGTTCTTCCGGTTGAGAACGGAGTACTATGTTGTAAACTTGATTTGTTCATCTCACAGTCCGAATGCTGCGCTTAATCGATTTTTGATGACCATCTGATGTAATTATCATTAACTGATCTGTTCGTAAGATGTTATGAATAGCATTAAATTACGATGAAAAGTTAACTGATTTAAAATTACCAAATCAGCCCTGTCGCCGGTAGCATCAAAGATGCGAAACGTTTAATGCTGCAATCGCCAATCCGTCGACCAAACGTGGCGATCATGGTAAATCCTTCCTACAACAGTAGCAGCATATGCCCAGCAGTGAACTTAAAAGTTCGCCCGTAAACAGACTGATAAAGAAGTGTAATAAAAAGGGGCCATTTTGACATAGCATTATGTGACGATTTAGTACCTCAGAGATTGACAACTAGGCGCCAGATTCAAACCTTAGCCGAAACAAATGCTAATTTATGCTACAATGTAAATTATTTTGGGTAAATTTCGTTAAGCAAATTCTATATAAGTATCTATATAGCAAGTCCTTCTAGATTACTTGTCAGTTGACGTAGCGTAACGACGACCTATATCTAGCAGTTTATTGATGTGTAACATTTTTCCTCTTGATTTCCTGCAATCTGTTAGAGAGATTTCGTGAAAAGGGACGGAAGGGTGTAACAAGAAGCTGGGAAAGCGTGCGCTATTTGATTTGACCAATGAGCGCGAACTTTCTATTTCTATCTTTTTCTAGTACACAATGTAAACAACGTGTAAATAAGTAAATAAAATCTTAATTACATAGCACGCTCAGCGTCCGTTACAGATTCTTTGATATTAATTATCTTTTAAATATTTATAATTCTAATTTAATTCTAACGATTTCGTGAGTTGTAGAGATGGGTAAATCCAGTGCAGAATATATACGAGATTATCGGCAGAAAAAAAAGGGACCAAAAATTTAAAAAATCTTTCCACTCACGCCTGCTGTGCCATAATTCTCCACAAATCACAGGGTGGAACATTCGATCATATTGTTTATTCTTTATGTTTATGAAAAATTTAACAGCTCGACAACGTCGCATTGTCATGAATTACAAGTCTCAAAGGCCTTTCTATAGTACCACCTACTCAAGACTACTTATTCTGTCATGAACACGAGAATTCTGCTACTACAACTACGCTGCGAGCTGAACTCTAGCGCTTGACTATTGAACCGTACACTTCGCAAGTCCTTACGTTGAATTGTCAAAGTCTCAGGGCTCACCAAAAGAATTTCGACACCGTTATTTCACAAAATTGTACGTTATATTGGCAGAGATGTGGCTAAATAATGATGAACGTATTTCGCTACCGAACCCCGATTTCTGTGTACAATTTAAACGTCCGGACAAAAGAGCTGCTTGTGTAGAAATCTATCACAAACAGAACAACTTACATGTTGTGAAGCCTCATATGAACATCATTCATCGTCAAATAAGTGGACTGGGTATTGTTACTCAAAATATTGGGGACATACCGGTATGTGCGGTTGAGTGCTTATTTGCAAATGGAAAAATATTTGTAATATTTGCACATAGACGCGCCAAAGAAGAAAGTTCCCCAAACAGTGATAACTTATATTTTTATTTTTATTTAACACTAGTTTATAAGTCAATTATTACTAACACTACTATGGATTAATTTTGGTCCGAAATAAAGATTATTATTATAGGGGTATCTATATAGTTTTCTCATCTGGTTGGGCTGTATAAATATATAATTGTAAATGAAAATGATAAACATACATAAATATCAACAAAATAAAATAAATACATAAAAAATACATAAATAAATAAAAGCCCAACCAGATGGAAGCCCTCGGCAGGGGAGACCAAACGGCCGAGGGTTAGGGGGAAAGGGAAAGAAACCGGCGGACTATGCGGGCGGTATCGAGGAGCACCGCCTTCTGCATTTGAGCTTGGAGCGGTCCGTCACGGAGTCCCAGTCGCCTCAGATGACCCGAGAGGCTGACTGGGATTAACCCGTTCGCAGAAACGACCACAGGAATAATTTCGGCCGGCAATCCACCCCACATGTCGGTCACCTCGTGAGCCAGGTCCAGATATTTAGTAAGCTTATCTGTTTCGGCTTTCACGAGGTTCTCGTCATAAGGAATGGTAATGTCGACCAAAAATATCCTTGACTGTGCCCGGTCCATCAGCACAATATCAGGCTTATTCGCAAGAATAGTCCTGTCTGTGATGATGGCCCGGTCCCAGTATTATTATTATTATTATAGGGGTATCTATATAGTTTTCTCATCTGGTTGGGCTGTATAAATATATAATTGTAAATGAAAATGATAAACATACATAAATATCAACAAAATAAAATAAATACATAAAAAATACACAAATAAATCAAAGCCCAACCAGATGGAAGCCCTCGGCAGGGGAGACCAAACGGCCGAGGGTTAGGGGGAAAGGGAAAGAAACCGGCGGACTATGCGGGCGGTATCGAGGAGCACCGCCTTCTGCATTTGAGCTTGGAGCGGTCCGTCACGGAGTCCCAGTCGCCTCAGATGACCCGATAGGCTGACTGGGATTAACCCGTTCGCAGAAACGACCACAGGAATAATTTCGGCCGGCAATCCACCCCACATGTCGGTCACCTCGTGAGCCAGGTCCAGATATTTAGTAAGCTTATCTGTTTCGGCTTTCACGAGGTTCTCGTCATAAGGAATGGTAATGTCGACCAAAAATATCCTTGACTGTGCCCGGTCCATCAGCACAATATCAGGCTTATTCGCAAGAATAGTCCTGTCTGTGATGATGGCCCGGTCCCAGTAGAGCCTGGCGCGGTCATTTTCGAGCACGGCTTCCGGCAAGTACTTATAATACGGCAGTTTCCGATTTATTATTATTATTATTATTATTATTATTATTATATATATTTTTAGGTTAAGGTACATATTGCTACGGGCCAATGTTGTTAATTTTTAAGTCCTTGATGCCTGAAATAAAGTAAATACAATACAATAGTATTGTATTGTATTGTAATGAGAAAGCAGAGATTTAGGTAGTTGTCTACATTTCTCCAAATCAATCAGTTCAAACAATAATAGATTTTCTGTATTTCGAACTTTTACCATATACCGAAGGACTCTTTAAAAAAACTAACACTCTCTTCCCATCCTTTAAGTGGTGATATTAACATAAACCCCAGTTCACCAGAACCTGAGCTGCCCAAAGCTTTTTTAAGTGATTGAACTCAAGCTCGAAATGAACACAGATCGAAATGTTTCGACCATTAACAGTGATACTGTTATTGATGCAGTTTTTCAACAGTTGTCAGATACTTTGAAATCACAAGTATATTATGTCTCCGCTCCGCCACACATTAGTTATCATGTCTATTGTCTTCGCTCTCCCCCAAAATGAACAAAAATAAATGTCTTGTTAATTGAAAAGTTATGTTAATTAAATAAAATACAATTTCCATTAAACATAATTATTCCTCGTTACGAAAAATTATTTCAAATAATACCTGGATTTCTTTTTCAGGATATAAGGTTAACGTTGCGTTATACCAAAGTGAGAGGGCGGATGTTACACATCATATGCGACCACAGTAACGCGCGCTCGTTTGGAACGAAGTTCTTTATCGGACGGTACGGATTTGGCGAATGGGGGCTAGGCGAGCAAAATTGTAAGATTTTTCCGTCACGACCCCTTCTGACGTAGTGTAGACGGCTTTGGCGGCTATAAGGAAGCGAGATGGAATAATATCCATCTCCCTCGCACTTTTTCTTATCTTGTCATGAAATAAATATTATTTTATTTTAAATGACGCTTAATTTTAATAGACGCTAGTAACTCATTTATTTGTATTTGTTAACCAATAATATAATACGTTTATCAACAATAATATATTACGAAATGAACTGTTCCAACCGAGTGTTCCACGAAACTCACGCATGTTTTTTAAATTATTTTAATTTTATAAACTATATATATAGGGGGATATATATAGGGGGATGAGTCGCTCGCGTCCGTAGGCTTCGACCACCTAATCCTAGGCCCACCCTATACGTGTCCCCCGGGTGGTGCTAAACGAGTGACAAAGCCGACAAACCCTATAGGATAGACTCGGCTCCTCGCCGTATGGTAGCGGCGTAAAATCTCCCCTTAGTTCGCATCATGAGCCAAGAAATAAAAGAAATGGCCCCGAGCTCCCGGCGCCCCTTTAATGGGGCAGGGGTGCGAAGAATCACCGGGAGAAAAACCGGCGACGAGGTTCGCCACCCGTCACGTCCTGTCTCCCGGAGGGGCGAAAAGTGGATTGCGCAAGCCCGTCTGGCTACGCTGAATGTATGTGGAGCAATAAATGATAAGATGGATGAAGTATGTGAAATGATGAATGATAGAGGAATAGATTTGTTATGTGTAAACGAGACGAAACGAAAGGGAGGAGATGTCACTACACATGACATTTACACCGCTTACTGGTCTGGTGTAGATGAGACCGAGCGGGCATGCCAGGGAGTCGGTGTCATCCTTTCAGAAAGAATGGGTCAATGTGTGAAAGAGTATGTAGGTGTAAGCCCAAGGTTGCTGTGGATACGAATGAAAGTGGGCTTAAAGGAGTTATTTGTGCTAGGGGTGTACGCCCCAGATATGCCTAAGCCCACTTATATCCGAGAGCAGTTGTGGGACATGTTCAGGCTGGTATTGACGAAATGTAAGGGAAATTAAAATATTATTATGTTAGGAGATTTTAATGGAAGGGTTGGGGTGAAGAAGTCTGGTTGTGAAAGGATATTAGGAACGTTTGGCGTTAAAAGAATAAATGAGAATGGTGAAGACCTCCTCACCGTATATGTGGAAAAGAATAATTTTGTGGCGAACACTTTCTTTCGCCATAAGAGGATTCACATGTATACATGAGAAAGAGGGGATGATAGAAGCATGATAGATTTCATAATTGTGGATGAAAGAATGAGGAGCGCAGTGGTAGATACAAGGGTTTACCGGGGGTCCAAGGTAGGGACAGATCATTACTTGGTCTTATGCGGAATTAATGGTCTATTCAGGCGTTGGCGGCATCGGACATCTGTGTCTACCGCTGCGTTACAGCGTATAAGAATAGAGAGATTAAAAGATGAAGGTGTGAAAGAGAAGTATAAATGCAGACTGAGGGAAAATATAAACTGGTTGAATGAATTATGTATGAATGATTTAGACTTGAAGAATATATGGAATTATATTAAGAAAGTTTTGGTGGATGCAGCCACCGAAGTAAGTGGTGTAAGTAAGAGAAAGAATGAAAGGAAAAGTAATACGTTGTGGTGGGATGATGAGGTAAAGATGGAAGTTAAAACAAAGAAGAGAGCATGGCTAGATTTACTAACAACCAAAGCTGGTAATTCTGGCGGTATGAATGATGAGATTGAAAGAAAAAAGGCAGATTTTAGATGTATAAATAAGAGAGTAAAAGAAGTTGTTGAAAGGAAAAGGCAAGAAAGAATAGATAACAATGATAGAAGGATATCTGATAACTTCCAGGAAAATATTAAAATGTTCTGGAAGCTCGTAAGAACTGCCAGGGGAAATTCAAAACAGCCTAGAACGAATGCTATACGAGACGAGAATGGCTGCACGCTCAATGATGAAGTTTCGAATTTAAAGAGATGGAAGGAATACTTTGAAAGCGTGTTTAAGAGTGAAGAGTCATTCCGGAAGAAGTGGAGAGAGGTAGGGAGATAGGTGTAGATAAAATAATGAAATCAAGGAAAAGCATGAAAGCAGGTACGGCAGCCGGATATGATAAAATATCACTCGAAATGCTAAGGGCTGGAGAGGGTATGGTTGTAGGCCTGCTGTGCACTTTGTTTAATTTATGTTGGGAACTGAAGCGGGTACCGGAGGACTGGTGCAAAGCCGTTATAGTCCCAATATATAAGGGAAAGGGCACGCAACAGGACTGTAAAAACTACCGTGGTATCAGCTTGCTTAGCATTGTGGGTAAACTGTATGCTAAGGTGTTAATTGAAAGAGTTATGGAAGAAACTGATGGAAAAATTTGGGATGTGCAAGCTGGACTTAGAAAGGGGATGGGGTGTACGGATCAAGTATTTTCCATGCGCATGATTGCGGAGAAGTTTTTGGCCAAAAACCAGAAAGTATTTTGTGTTCATGGACTTGGAAAAGGCTTATGAAAGAGTGGACAGGAATGTGTTATGGCAAACACTGAACTCATTTGGGTTGAGCGCTAGCTTGATACAGACATTAAGGTCTCTTTATAGGGACTCTAGTGCTTGTGTCAGGATCAACGGGGTCTACTCGAACTGGTTTGGCGTTCATAAAGGTGTCAGACAGGTATGTGTAGCTTCCCCGTGGCTGTTTAACATATTTATGGACAGTTGTTTGCAAACTTTGAAAGTTGAAGAATGTGGGTTGAGAATGGGTGAGTTAACCGTCAAATGCCTTTTGTACGCCGATGATCAAGTCATTTTTGCATCGTCGGCGGCCGAGTTGCAAATGATGGTTACTTCAATGAAGTGGTCATTGAAAGAAAGGGGTATGGAAGTGAACGCAAGTAAGACGAAAGTGATGGTTTTTGAAAGAGAAGAAAGTAAAACGTTATGTGAAATAAAAATAGAAGGGGAGTTGATTGAGCAAGTGTATGAGTTTATATATTTGGGATGTTTATTTAGCAGGGATGGTAAATATGATCAGGATATAGAACGACGCGTGAACGCAGGAAATAGAGTGAATGGGGCTCTACACGCTATTATGAGGAGTCAGAATGTGTCAAATAAGGCCCGTATGGCAATTCATAATGCTGTGTTAGTCCCTACTTTAATGTATGGCAGTGAAAGTTGGGTCTGGCAGAAGAAGCATGAGAGTAGAATAAATGCTGTAGAAATGCGGTCCATAAGGAGTATGCTAGGTCAGAATCTGAATGACAGGGTGAGAAATAGTGTGATAAGAGAAAAGTGTGGTTTGCAAGATGACGTTGTGACAAGGATTAAGAAAGGAATGCTTCGGTGGTTTGATCATGTTGAAAGAATGAACGAGGAAAGAGTGACAAAGCAAATTTATGTTGCAGAAGTGAACGGCAGGGTCGGGAAGGGACGCCCTAGACGAAGGTTTATCGACCAAATCGGCGATACATTAAAAATGGGCCCGATTAGGAGTACCCTTAACCGACGAACGTGTATGCGTAGATATATGGATGTAAAGGAGGCGAGAGAGGTGTGTCAGGATCGCGCTAAATGGAAGTTCGTAGTCTCTGCCTACCCCTCTGGGTGACAGGCGTGTGTGTTTGTAATTGTAACTGTAAACTATGTCAAAGTGCTAGGAATTATATTTGTATATTAAATTTACCACAAAAATAATATAAATTGCTCTTTTTCCTATAAATTGGATTTGGTGGCTTTTCATCGTTAAATACATTTTAATACACATTAATTTAATTAATGGTAATTTAGTTAAGAGTCCAAGTTTGTTTATGTAGATTTAGGTATTCCGGAATTCTTTCTAACAATCACCTGTCAATACACCCTAATCACTTATAATTCAAACTAATTACAAAGTACGAAATATTCTTTCTGAGTCCTCAGGATTGATAGCCTACCTTTGACTATCTTTGTTTATAGGTTGTACTAGTTAACAAAGAGTAATAGTTGCCACTTAGCATTTAGCTGGAATGTAAACACTCGTTTTCTCTTTATTTTCAAATAAAGAAAAATAGATCTGTGTATAGGCGTGGAGTAATAATGGCGATAAATTTTATTAAGAAATTTATTCCAAAGACGAGAAGCTATTTTCTCTGTGTTTTTTTGTTGCTTAAAATCTTTACAAAAAATTGAAGTTGTTCAAGAACACATGTATTATGGAACTATAGGCTAGTTCCAATTAGCTACTTATTGCTACAGATTATAAACGTCCCACTGCTAGGCACAGCCCTCCTCTCATTTCTGAGAGGGTTTTAGGGTAAGGATGTTCGCCACGCTGCGCGTGCGCGTGATCACAAATCTACGAAACTTCACATATCTACGAAATATTTTTTTAAATTTCTTAGGTCTCTAATCACACAATATCATTGGTGCCGGCGGGGATTGAACCCGGGTTGCTTGCGTATTGTGAAATTTAGTGAGTGATTAGCCTCTTAACTACCACGACTCATATACAACTTGGTAATTAATGTTATATTATAATTTTATACATAAAGCGTCTACCCCACGCGTTGCTGCCACAGAAGAAATAATTACGGAAATATCGTTTTAATATTGTTTAATTGGGAATGATAATACATTCATTGAAGTTGAATAATATATATATTATAAAGTTTAAATAAATTTATCGGTGCGACACGTGCGCCACCTAGTGTAAGTTGATGGTATGCCTAAAACCTTCGCGCAAGTGCAAAAGATAAGTTGATAAAGTTTTATCGCAATCTGATGGACGGTATGGCAACGCATAAAATACGAACAAACAAAAAATATTTTTCTATATTATATTAGATTATAATTTTATAAATTTATTAAAATATACAATACTAAAAACTATAAAAATAATTAAAAAAAAAAACTAAAACTAGAAACTTAAATATCATATAGTCCTACTCCCCGCGGTATCGTGCCAAGAACGCTGGCTGCGTTTCCCCGCTGAATGGCTATACTTAGCCTTTGAGCAAGGAAAGAACCAGCCCTCTTATCACCAGCAGCAACGACCAGCCGCGGATGGAGTTCCTTTAGGAACTTCACCGCACGTGGACCCCACGGACCGATAGTCTCTACAGCAAGTGGCACAAATATGTAGTCATCTCTCAGAGACTCATATTTGCGCCACTTACTCAGTTCAGCTGCCTCTGATGCCGCCCCGGCTCTAAACGAGGTACCCCTGAGATGAGAGACTGCCAGAGTGTCTACGCAAGTAGCATCCCACACTAGGGCTTTACCTCTCTCCCAAGGGACCAATGTCATACCGTCGGGTCTCCTGCCATCGTCTCTAAATATTCCACAAGGCTCTAAAACCGAGGGAACATTTATAGAGACAAGAGCCCTTCGGATGACATCGTTCAAAGAACTGTGTCGTGAAAATCTACCAGCGCTTTTCTTACATGAAAGTCCGTGGAGCCCAAACCTGTCGACGCTGCTACCACAGGGACACTGATGGGGTTGACAAATTTTTTTTTTTTTTTTTTTCATTTATTTATAACATTTTAATAGGTACAAGGGTTACATCCATTTAACTTGCAAAAACTGTGAGGTTTGTCCGCAAGTTACAGTCTCACATATTATAATACAAGGTCATAAATAATACAATCGTCTAATCTATGGCTGCTTACAAACATTGACAATAATATTAAATAGGTACTTGTAATTGGTATATATAGTATTTGGTAGGTATACATGTTTTAACTCAAAAATTACGACCCAGCGTTAATTGCAAATCACCGCGGTGACCGGGCCGTATTACCTGAGAACCGGTTTCGACGAGTCCACAAGTGTGGGCGAGACAATTAGATCGTTCTTAGAGAGCGCTCGGATTATTTAGCAGAAGCTGTATACAGGTTGCTGCAAAAAGTGTGAGTTGATATGATTTTTTTTTTTTAATTTATTATTATTTAAACTTTTTCATTGCTTATTTATTCATATTTTAGCATTTACATAGATATACAATTCACTCATCAAAATATAAACAAATAAACATGTTTATTATTTAAATATATAAGAAAGGTATGTGCATATACACCTGTGCATATGTACTTATGTGCCTATTATATGGTATATGTAATATGTAAATTATATGTATAATATTTCATTTATGTAATCTATTCCCGTTGTAGCAGTTCATAGAAATATTTTTTGAATTTGTTTTTGTAGTTATCCTCATTGAAATTTGAGAGTATTTCAGGGGGGATTTGGTTCATTAAAGTAGGAATTAAATATCTATTTGTACGTTTTCCATAGTAGTTATGTATTTTGGATGTTACGAGTTTATTTTGTGTAATTTTTCTTGTAATAATTTTATGGTTAGTTTTAACTTGCACTTTTTTATTGTGAAATTGTTCTATTAGTATTAGCATCTGAAATTTCGTATGTATAGGTAAGACTTTACAATATTTAAATATTCCTTGAATATTGTTTTCACGGTATAATTTTATTTTTACTTTCTTAGGTATAATTATTTTCAATATTCTCATTTGTAGGTTATGTATTTTATTTAGGTAAGTTTTAAATGTTTTTCCATAGCTCGTAATGCCATATGAAATAATAGACTCCGCAAGAGCGTTATATAGATTCATAAGGATGGGAAATGGCATTTTATATTTTAGTATTGCAAACTTTGCTAGCATAACCCGTAGCTTGTTACATACATAATCAACATGTTTACTCCAGTGGAATCTTTCGTCCACAATCAGGCCTAGGTATTTATAATTGTTAACTTGTTCTAGAGGAGCACAATGACAGTTGATATTTAATTTCGTCGATCTATGAAGGCAGTCATGGTTGTGTGCGAGTATTTTTATTGGTCTTTCGTTTCTATTAGAGTGTGTTGAGCGTACATGTATAATTTTAGTTTTCATTGTATTTAATACAAGTCCCGCATCATGTGACCACTTACATAGGTTAGTAAAATCGAGTTGTAACATTTTTTGTGCTCTTGTAATGTCTTTATTAGCTATTACTAGGCAAGTATCATCTGCATATTGATACACTGAACTATGTTTAATCATGTTCACCATGTCATTTACAAATGCCAGATAGTGTAAAGGGCCAATGACCGATCCCTGGGCTGTTCCTGTAGTGACAGGTATGTCATCACTGTATTCGTTTTCAATTCTCACCCGGTAGTTTCTACCTTTGAGGTAATCTTCACACCACCTGAGAAGAGGCCCACGAACGCCCGTATTATCTAGTTTTTTTATTAATAAATCGTGTTTAAGTGTATCGAAAGCCTTACTGAAGTCAATAAATAAAAGAATTACGTGTTGCTTGTTGTCTAAATAATTGTTAATTTCATCGGTAAATTTTGATAGTAAAGATATAGTTGATTTATTTTTTTGAAAACCAAATTGAGTGCTGGACAAGATTTCATTCGATATATAATATTTTTGTATCTGATTACATATGTATTTTTCAACTATTTTATCTATCACAGGAAGTATTGTAATTGGCCTATAATTGTCATAATCACAGTGCGACCCCTTTTTGTAGATGGGTCTTACTATTCCTACTTTTAATTCTGAGGGATAAATACCAGAATGAACACTGGTATTAATAAGCTTTGCAATTGCTGTTGTGATTTTTTCACATAAGGATTTTATGTCAACACAGCGAATCTGGTCCGCTCCGGGAGCTTTGTTTATGTTCAATTTCTGAATTATTTTATCTATGCTCTTGCTATCTGCTGCTTTAAACCGCATTGAACTATTTTGAGAAAACAGGTACGTTGCTTCATCTAAAAGTTTTTGATTACAGTTAGGTAGTATTCTTTCAACATTTTCTTCAAAACTTTTGCCAAAATTATTTGCCAATTGTTTAGCTGTTAATTTGTTTTTTTGAAATGCTTTTAATATTGCCGCGTCTAATGATTTGTTTACTCTGCCTGTTAGGGAATTAAGAATATTCCATAACTTTCTTGGGTTATTTTTGTTATTATTTATTTCGTGATAATAGTATTTGTTTCGTGATATTTCAATAAGTTTATTTGTTTTATTCCTAATTTTATTAAACTCTAGTCTTAATATTTTATTGCTTGTATCTTTTTTCCACTTTTTATATAGCAAGTCTCTTTTTTCGCAAAAAATGTTTATCTTATTATTTATCCATCCTTCCTTATTTCTTTTGCTATTAAGGCTATTTTTTATAATATATTTAGAATTATTGTAACAATTTTCAAAGCTACTCTGTATAAAGCTATATATCTCTATCGGACACTGCATTTTATCAATTTTATTCCACTCAACGTTTTCGAGAAGTGATATTAAATGTTTGTTATTAATTAATTGTTTGAGTTTTGAATCATTCTGTACGCTGCGATTAGCCTCAGTCCCGGCACACGATAGCACGCACATGCGGTGATCTGCCATTACTGTTCCAAGCGCAGCCGCGTAGATGTCTGACGTGCGCGATCTCGCGAATATATGGTCAATACAACTCCGCGTGATTTTTTCATTTCGAATCTCTATTCTTGTAAAATCCGATATCGCTCTCGTCAGACCACACTCGGCCACGCAGCTTAAATAGCAATCTCGTATGTTATTTTTCAATTTTAGGTCAATATTTATGTCCCCGATTAGGTACAAATCACAGTGTTTTATTAAATTGTTACATAGTAGTATTTTAAGTTCATTAATAAAAAGGTGCTTGCTTTCATTAGGTGGTCGATATAATGCGCAAATGTGAGTCGTGTAGTGGTGGCAAGATTGGATATTTACAATTAATGATTCGCAGTGGTTTAGTTTTAAGTTGTTGACTACTTCGAAACTGTGGCAATTTTTAATGTACATAATAATACCACCACCACGTCGCTGCTCACGAAGCACACTGCACATTTCATAACCGTCTATACAAAAGAATTGAGAAATATTGCTACTTATCGAAATTCCTACTTCAGTTAGAATTATAACGTCTATTGCTATTGGTGATTGATTTATTGATTGCAGTAACGAGCTAAAGTTTTTGATAATAGATCTAATATTAATATGTACAATATTAAAAAGGGGAGTATTTTTAGGTAGATAGGTACCAAAATCAGACAAATTTGCCAAATCATAAAATTCAGTTACGCCCGAATTGGTGCCTAGTGCGTAAAAATATCTACTACCGACTTACATACTTCTCCGTCGCCATTTTGTCAATGTCACTAGAGTTTCGGATGACCATGGGCTTGTCGTTATCATTCCTACGAACTAGAATTCTGCCGCCCTGGAACCATATATATTTATAAGAATCCTTTAGTTTTAGTTTCGCTTGCCACAGAAGGGTTTTATTAGCACTGGATAGGGCACGTCGTATCATAACTTTTGATCGTGCTGCGACAGGATCTGGACAGGAAACGATGTCTTCTGCAAGTGTAGTTCCTTTTCTTGCTGCTCGTATCCACTGGTCCACTTGTTCTTCCTGTTTTAAAGTTACCTGAATTACGCCCTCCTTTCCATTTTTCCCCTTCAATCTTTTGACTGTTGTTATATCTCTTTTCTCAACATTTATCTTCGTAGCTAATGTATTCAATATAATTTCCGTGTTTTCGTCTTTCATTTCGGGCACTCCTGCTACTTCAAATGTACTATTAAGCTGTTTTTGCTCAAGGTTTCCGATGTATTGTTCCATAGCGTCGATTTTTAGTTCTAGATGCTTATTTTGGTTCATTAAATAAGTGTTGTTGTTTTCCAGTTCTTTAATTTTTTCGGTAATCATTGCTAAAGTATCCATTATTCCATCCATTTTTTGACAGCAAGAGCTGAGCGCTTCGTTTACTGTACCTATTTCTTTCTTTACTGCTTTTTTAACCTCATATGATATGTCATTTAGTAACTTTTTCATTGCGCTAGATCCGCTGTCATTTACCTGTGTCATTACTAGTTCTTCTGCATCTTCCTCTTCCTCTTCTTCTAGTATAGCAAATGACTTGTGTCTTGGGGATTCACGGCGACAATCTTCGCAGGTCCATTCCAGATTTTCAGTGTTGCGCAGTGCCGTTAATTGTTTAGATGTAAGGCCGGTGCAGGCCTGGTTAGCATGCACAGTTTTTGAGCATTTATTGCATTCAAGAATAGCAGATTTCTTGGCTATTGGTTTGTCACAGTGGTCACATTTAGGCATTTTTGCGTTGTTTTTTATTATAATATTAAACTGGGGGTAGAAATAACAACTTTGAAAATATAAACACAAATCAGCTGTTTCGTACAACGTCGCGAGCGAGACTGAAATCGCCGCTCCTAGTCGGATTCCTACGGCAATGCGCAAGCTTTCCCCATCAAGTAATGTGCCGAGATTACTTGATGGTAAAGCGTGTAACCAGTGACTAGATTCCTTAGTCGAAACAGCTAGAAGGCGTGCCTTATCTAGGTCACTCTGGAGATTATGAAACAAATCCTTCTGCACGCCCTGTACCAATGGAATATCCCACTGTTTTTGTTGGTTAACTTCCAGTGGAACATTTTCACCAGGACAGAGCGTTTGCCATGTCTACCCCGCCTCCGTAGCAAAGCATAGGTCAGCTTTATTATTTAAAATTATATTACATAAGTCACTGACACTATGTACGGAAGCAAGGAAAGCAGGCAATGCAATGCTAGAAAGATTTCTCACACCAATGCCACCAAATTTTATAGGTAAAGTAGCTTGAGTCCAGGCTGTAGTATTTAAAGTTAAATTTAGAATTTTTTCAATAGCCATTTTAAGATTATTATCAATATCTTGTAAAATATCCGAACATTTCCAGACTGGACTCGAGCGGAGTAAGTATGTAAATCTAGGTACAAGAAGACAATATTTTAAAATAGTAAGAGCTATGTGGGGGTTTAATTTATACAATTTATCAACGTGGTTTAAAAACTGATCAAATTTTGTTTTTAAAACAGGTTTAATACTATCGAAAAACAACGGGGCACCTAGCAGGTATAGTGATTCCGTACTGACAGTTTTTATTCCTGGACAAATATGATTAAAATTTTGAATTAAAGTGTCTCTATGAGAAGTAGATAAATTATTGGAAAAAAATATTTCACATTTATTGCTATTTGGTTCAAGACCAATATTTTAAAAATTTTGAAAAATATGAGTAAGATCACTGAGGACGTCATCTGCTCTACCTCCCAGTGTACCGTCGTCTAGGTACCAGACATTCAGCTTGGATTTCAAATTTGAAATAATTGGTTGAATTCCCAAACTGAAAAGTGCTGGACCCAGTGGGTCACCCTGCTGAACACCGACAGCGGAATCGATAACATGGTTTTCGTAAAACAAGTTAGTATTTTGACTATAACATTGCCAAACGTAATGATACATTTCGGGGGTATTATTAGCCACTTCTTTCAGCAAGGTTACCCTATCGATAGAGTTAAAAGCATTCCTTAGGTCAACCTTCACAAGAACATCTGCATCAGAGCTTGTTAAAAATGTACGCACTGAATGTACCGCCGCCTCACAGCCACCTCTAGTGCCAAAACCTAGTTGAGTAGGCTGAAATTTGGTCTTAAGGTTAGAGATTATGTGCCTGCAAGCTAATTTTGAAGTTAAACGTCGAAATGTGGAACCAACGGCAATAGGACGGATACCGTTATCCTTTTTTTGAAGGCACATAATCTTGCCCCATATAAGAATGGAATGAAATTTGGATTAACATTACCAGAAAGCATAAAGTTACATAATTTTGTAATGTCTTTAAGAAGTACTCCGCCGGCGTCACCGGCAGAAGCGCTTACAAGATCTTTAAGATGTTGAGGCGTAATTCCGTCAATGCCGTCAGCAGAGCCATTCGAAAATGACATAATTGCTTCTAAAGTGTCTTTTTCCGAAATTTGTAAAGGTTACATAGAAGTCCTGGGAGGCAGCGGTAAACTCTGAGGATGTTTGACCGAAGGATGCTTTTGACGAAGGCTTTCAAGTGTTTCGACATTACGAGGAGCCAGGATGTCGTCTGAGAATAAAATACGGGATGCATTTTTTAAGTCGCCATCCATTACTTTCGACTCAACTACTTTTTTTAAATCAAATTTAGGACATGGTCGAGATAAATGAGTATTAATTGGGTAATCTAAATTTTGAAAAGATGTCTCTTTTAGTTGAGACGTAACTGATTTATTTATTGTTTTATCAAACTGAAAAATTTTATAAATAAATTAAGTTTAGGTTAATTTGGAAATGAGGGAAAAATGATTTTTTTTACAGGATAAGGATGAGAAACGAGCACACAGTCCACCTGATAGTAAGTGGTTGCTGTGGCCCATAGACATCTACATCTATCCTCGATTACGAATCAAAATGCAGATGCGTCCTCACCCGTGAGGACTAAGATGGAATGCCTCGCTTCTAGTAAAAGGGTCTCCGGTTTTCTACACTCATCATACGAAACAGCAGCGTTACTCTGCTTTTTAACGCTGGTATTCTGTGAGAGCGTGGTCCTTCCCCGGTCGAGCCGACCCATTCGTGCTACAACTATTCCAATAATATAGCAGCAGCATAGCTCTACCACGTAAAAATGTTTTCTTAATAATACATAACTGCTTTGTAAGCTTTTGATAACGATTTAGTCTTTTTGTGGATAATATAAAATTAGTGTTCCATGTTTCAGATCTCCCCCTCTTAACTAAATTGTGTTGTTAATGGCAATCACAATTAGCAATTTTAAGCATTTTTTGCATTATCTCTTACAATAAAAAATACCAAACCATACAGAGTATATATTAAACCTAACATAAATCATCAATTTTTGATTATCTTAGGTAATTTATACATCTATACAACATAAAAATAAAATTGGTGTCTATGTATAACATAGAAATAACGGGTTTTTTAGGATCAGGGGATTATTTGTATGCTATTAACATAATTAACCATTTTTAGGGTTCCGTACCCAAAGGGTATCCAACGGGACCCTATCACTAAGCCTCTTTTTTTCGTCCGGCCATCCGTCCGTCCGTCCGTCTAGACACTATACTAAAGCTAGACAGTAGAAATTTTCACAGAATGTGTATTTCTGTTGCCGCTATAATAAAAAATAATAAAAATTAAAATAAATTAAAAATTAAAAGGCCTACTAGAAACGTGCATTACGATGGTACGGAACCCTTCATGCGCGAGTACGACTCGCACTTCTCCGGTTACTAAATTATTGTCTGGGCTAATCCTCAGAATGGTCAAACCGATTGATCGATTGAAACAATAAGAGGATTGATTTAGGTTAATTTTTTTTCTAGAAAATCGTAAAAATGATATAATAAATGACCTTTGGTGGTTTATCTTAAATCTAATCATTTAGCTTGTATTTAATAAAATTAAATACAAAAAATAAATGAATTACATATTTTAAAATGGTGCTACAAAGACACACGATGATCTAAATTTTTTTTAAATTTTCTGCCGACTTCCAAAAAGGAGACGGTACTCAATTCAAGTGTATGTTTTTTATGTATGTTTCATAACTTTTTACTGGGTGAACCGATTTCGATGATTCTTTTTTTATTTGAAAGCTGGTACTTCTCGTATGGTCCCATATAAATTTGATCAAGGTCAGATCAATCGTATTTGAGTTATTCTTAATAACTTATATTGAAGTCGGCTGTACAAAATTTTGAATTTTGAATAATTAAGTGGCGAAGCTTGCGAAGACACTTATTAAGTGGCGAAGCTTGCGAAGTCACTTATTGATTTCACGATGTCTGTCCGTCTGTCCGTCTGTCCCTCTGTCCGTCTGTCCGTCTGTCCGTCCGTCCGTCCGTCTGTCCGTCTGTCCGTCTGTCCCACGATTATCTCGAGAACGGTTTCGAATTTTCAAATTCTGTTTCCAGCAATCGATTACTGATCACCCAGGCATCTAAACCTTCTATTTTGAAACTGATTGCTCAACGGCAACCGTTAGAAACCGCTACAAAGCTGATTGCTTCACCACTTTGCTATGCTGTTAGCTTGCTAGGTTTATTAATCTCACGTCTGGCCGCGTTTCAAACCTATTCAAAATTCCAAATTAAGTTTTATCGTCAACGTGAAACACTCAAAGGACAAACCTCTGTAACCTCGGTAACAGACAGATGCCTACGTGATTCCAATAAGTATTTTACTTTACTGAATTCCGCACGGAACACTTTTGCTATTTATTACTTTACACGTATTTTATTAAGTATTTTAATAACAACAGAATTTTAAAAAGCTCGTAATTCATAATATTTAATCGATTGATATCATCAAGTGGTCTAGTGATCAGATGGCATCTGATTTTATCTGAAGGCAGACTAATAAACGATACATCACGTATAGAAAGAATAAGAAAGAATACGGTTATATATTTGGGTTCGGTGTGGTACGGTAATAGAATTCGCAAAGAAAACATATAGAACCGGACCGGAGCAAGCTACATAGCCCTTCAGATCAGTAAGCTGAAGTGGGAATGGGCCAGCCATATAGCACGAAGAATCAACAATCGATGGAGAAGAAAAGTTCGCGATAGCAACCTCGTACTGGTAAGCGAAGTGAATACCTTCCTCTGAGTGACGACCTGTTAAGAGATGCAGGAATTCGATGGATGCCGGTGGTCTAGGACTATGTTTTGTGGCATTCCTTGGAGAAGTTCCATGTTCATCAATGGACTTGGTAGGTTGTGACAGTAAGTGCCTTTCGTACATTAGTGGCATTGAAATATCTTTTGTGCCGTTATAACTTCCGACCTTATAACGAATAATTATTCGACCACGTATAAGTAGCGGCACGAAAGTCTAGCGGTGACCGTTATTGCGCATAAGTCGTGCTGATTGGCTCGTGCGTATCGTTCGCACGCGCTGATTGGTTCCCTAGTCGCATTCGTGTAATTCAATTCATTCGCGTCCCCTCCACGTTTCGTTCAGCGCTAGACATACGTGTCGCAACTTGTGGACATCTTCAAGGGCATCATTATTCACTAGGTTTGAGAACAGAAAGATTCTTATACACTCAATTTGTCGGTTCTGCGGATATAAAAGGTAAAGTTCAAAAATGTAGTTGTAATTTTTTTATTAATATCAATTATTATTAGGTCCTTCGGAATTTACTAAATTATTTTTGTAATGAAGCTACTTACTTTTGGCTCCTCTCATTTACTGAGAACGTTATGGAGTAGTTAGTCCGCGGCACTACTCCAGTGCGTGTGGAGAACGGAATTCGCATGTGTTGGAAACATTTTACTTCACGCACATGCAGGTTTCTTTCGATGTTTTCCTTCACCGCCAAGCACGTGGTAGCAATTGGTAAGTGGTTACCATGTGGCAACTGCAGCCCATGGACACAAAATGATGCATTATCACCTCTGAGGACTAAGATGGAAAGACACACAGTCTGCAATTATTGTTATTAGTCTGAAGTTATACTATACTATATATAATTTGTAATAAAAAGAAAAAAAACATACGTGAGTGTCGTGGAACACTCAGTTGGAACGAAGTTCCTTTCGTAGTATATTATTATTGATAAACGTATTATATTATTGATTAACAAATTTTTTTTATAGGATAGGGTGACAAACAAGCACACAGTCCACCTGATGGTAAGTGGTTGCTGCGGCCCATAGACATCTACATCTAGCCTCTATTACAAATCAAAATGTAGATGCGTTGTCACCCGTGAGGACTAAGATGGAATGCCTCATTTCCATTAAAAAGGGCCTCCGGCCACCTGCACTCACCAAGCGAAACGCAGAGGTAAATCTCTACTTCACGCTGGTTTTCTGTGAGGTCGTGGTACCACCCCGGTTCGAGCCGGCCCATCCGTGCGACAGCAAAAGCTGCCGCGTGCCTCTACCACTGTTAAAAATGCAAGCAGTAGCAGCCACTGCTTTCATCCCGTTTGAAGGGTAAGAGAGAGTGCAATCACAGGATGTGAGGCATTTTGTCAATGTCCTCGGCCGCCTTACTTACTTACAGGTGTTTTTTTATCATATTTTTACTAGCAATGCTCTATTAACATAAATCGGTTCAGCCGTTTCAAGGTCATCAGCTGTTTTGTTAGCTGCGGTGGGGTTCTTTTCGAGGGTTTTTAAAATGTTCAATTCAAGTTATTGTCTGCTTAGGCGCCTTGACAAACCTATCGTCTTCGACTGGCTACTAGCACAAACTTCGCACTGCATATTGTGAAGAAGATTTAAAGATTCTTATGAGCATAATTTATTACTTGACAATAGCAAAAGTTTCGTTTTTTATAGGAACAGAAACTTTTTTATTCAATATAGATTATAAATAATACTTACTGAGAGTCACTCTTTTGTATAATTAGCACTGGTTCGAAAAAAAACCTCTGTCCTGGGAAGAATCAGCAAGAAACCCAGCGGGACTTTTTTTTAAATAACAGCTTACAATCATGTATGTTACACAAATTAACAACACAACAAATTAGAAATAGCTTGGTAGCGATCACCTCATTTCCAGGGGTTATTATCATCTATAAATTCTTTAATACTATAATAACCCTTTTTATACAATCTTAGTTTAATAAAGTTTTTGAACTTTGAGCAGGTCAAATTTTGTATATTTTCTGGAATTTTGTTGTAAAAGCGTATACATCGCCCCAAGAATGAATTACTGACTCGATGGATTCGAGTAACTGATACTACTAGCTTGTGTCTGTTCCTAGTATTTACAGAATGAATATCACTTATTTTTGTAAAACTACTTTTATTTTTGTGTACGTACATTAAATTTTCATAAATGTATTGAGAGGCCAAAGTTTATTATATATTAATTTCCTTAAATTTTTGTCGCAGCCACTCTTTAGGCTTTAAATAATAAATTGCTCTTATGGCCCTCTTCTGTAAAACAAATATAATTTCAGTGTCAGCTGCGTGTCCCCATAGCAAAATACCATACGACATTATGCTATGTAAATAGCTAAAGTAAACTAGTCTAGCTGTTTCAACACTAGTTAGACTTCTAATCTTTTTACGGCATATGCTGCAGAACTAAGTCTGCTTGCTAGTTTTGATATATGGGGGCTCCATTGAAGCTTCGCATCTAGTGTGATTCCAAGAAAAATGGTGGTATCTACAAGACTCAGTTTCTCCCCATTTAAAATTACATTAGTATTTAATTGTTTGACATTTGGAGTCAAAAATTTCATACATTTCGTTTTAGTGCCATTTAAATGCAAATTATTAACATTGAACCAATTTACTAATTTAGATATAGCATTATTTACTTCGTCATATTTTAGCAAATGTCGATTTAATTTGAAAATTAAAGAAGTGTCATCTGCAAATAATACTATATCATGGTTATCTCCTACTATGTAAGGTAAGTTATTAATGTATACAAGAAACAGAAAGGGGCCGAGAATTGAACCTTGAGGCACGCCCATCTGTACCATCGACCTGGAAGAACTCATACTGTTAATGACAACTTTTTGCGTTCTCTTACTTAAATATGAAATAATTAATTTAAGAGCATCACTTCTTACACCGTAGTGTTGAAGTTTCCTGATTAATGTTTCATGGTGAACACAATCGAAGGCTTTGGATAGGTCACAAAATATACCCAAAGCATCCTGTGAATTCTCCCATGCATTAAATATATATTTAATCAGCTCAACACCGGCATCCGTTGTCAACCGACCCCTTGTGAAACCAAATTGATTTTTATAAAGTAAATTATTTATATTAAAGAAATTTAACATTTCATCGAGAATAATTTTTTCAAAAATCTTACTAAGTGTTGGTAGTACAGAAATAGGTCTAAAATTGGCGGGGTCTAATGTACTACCAGATTTAAATAAAAGTATTACTTTACTATACTTCATTAAATCAGGAAACACACCAGATTCGATACTAGTATTAAAAATAATAGCTAAATGAGGCGCGATTGTATCTATAATAGAAGCAATAAATTTAACGGAAATCCCCCACAGATCCGCAGTTTTCTTAACATCAATAGTTTTAAAATATTTTACAATATCTTTTGATGATACTTTGTGAAATGTAAAATTCTTTGTACACGCATTTACATTTTATTTAAGTAATGATTCGGCGACCGCAGGAGAAGAATTCAGTGACTTAGTGGTTAATATCGGAATATCAGTAAAATATTTCTCGAAAACCATTGCAACGTCCTGATCTGATTCGGTTAATTTGTTATTAACACTTAACTGGTAGTTTGAATTGCGAGAGTTGATCTTACCAGTTTCGCTATTAATCCATGTCATTTTAATTTTATTAGAAGCCGTCTTAATTTTGTTGCTCAAATGCAAAGACTTGACTGTGGAGCACACTCTTTTAAATATTTTTGAATATTTTTGTACATATTCCCTAAATTCGACGCTATGATTATATGACTTTTCATGGTAAAGATTATATTATTATAAATTTAATATAAATTTAATAACTATATTATAATACTTATAAATTTAAATTCTATTAATGCTATTAAGAATATTAATATTCCCTTTATCATCTCCTGGTAAGCTTAAAATGCTAGTGTTAGTTGTTCACGACAGTAGTCGGATAGCGGATTTGAAACCACGACCTTTGAGTTCGCGGTCCGCACCCCGCTGCCACTTGCAGCCAACTTCAAACAAAGAAGACTGCACCAAGGATAACACTAGGAATATCTCACAGGCTGTGATAAAACTGTCTCTCTATACCCTTCGCACTGGAGCACAACAGTGCAATCAGTGCTATTTGACGGCAAAAGTGAGAGGTGGAAAAGCACTCCTACCCCCATATCATAGTTTTATTACATCACACTGTACAGGGTTATTTTTGAAATGTAGCCAAATTTTAAACTAAACAACACAAACAAATACAAATAAATTAACTACTAGCGTGAAGCGTCATTTAAAATAATATTTCTTTGATGGTAAGTTAAGAAAAAGTACGAGGGAGATGAATATTCTATCTCGATCGCACTATAGAAAGAGAGTCGGGAGGGCAAAATCTTACATTTTTTCTCCCCTAGCCCCCATCCGCCAAATTCGTACCGTGCGACAAGTAACTTCATTCCAAAAAGTTTATGGCAAAATCTTCGAAATTATATAACAATTATCAAAATTGCTTTCATTCCAGTTTCTGTTGGCATTTTTTATGGATAAAACGACAAAAGTTAGGTTTGCTTCCTCGGTGCTAACCTAAAGAAAATAGTTTCACTAAGTAAGGAGAAGCCAAAGGATCTTCGTGCTGATTTCTGCTATCAATTTGTTTGTTAAGCGTTAGCAAATTATTACTTCTGATGCGCACGTTAGGCACGATGATTACTAAAAATTGAGCACCACCCAAGATCAATGACGAGACACAGGTGCGCTTAGTAGATGATTGTTATCTATAGACTAATAGACTTCATAGTCGAATATTTTGCTCAGCAAAGTGATGAAGGGCTGAAAGCCATATGCGAAGTATTAAATAATAATTTATAATATAGATTATTGTCTTGACAAAGTACTTTTGTACAAACAACTGTTGAAAAATTCATGTTAAATTATATATTTCTATATATAATTATATAAATATATAATTGTATATTACCCAGTAAACAAAAAAATAAATCGTAAAACAAATTTATAGTAATGGGTCCATCCAATCAAAAATATGAAACACCTTTTAACGCAAAACTATTAGCACTTGGAGAAAAATTTAGTAATTCCTCCTTCCATCTTTATTTTTTACTGCTAGAAAGGCAAGTAAGCAAAAGGGCTACCTTATTTTTTTATTTCATAAAACACACCTAATGGTAATTATTCAGTTAAAACATCTTTAATAAAAATTCAAAGCCAGTATAAACATAAAGCAAGATCTTTAATAGTCAGATCCGAATTAAAAGGTTACAAAGTGTAAGTACTGTTATACAACTTGTTAGAATGTTTTACCTGTATAAGAGCATAAAATAACATTTAACAAAATATAGCAAAATGTAACATATTATGTTAGAAAATTAATTGTGTTATTATAACATTGTAATACGACTGTGAAGTATTACCATTAATTTTCGATAATGGAATTAGATTATAAACTTTATAATCGAAGTATGAAGCACTTCTATGTTACTACTTCTATTTATATATTTATATATTATTAAATCTAAGCCATCTTCACAATTTCTTTACAATTAGTCTATGTAGTACAAAGAAATTAAATAAAAGCTTACAAGTCAATCGACGGATTCAACTCGGCTGGGCAGCGTTCGGGAAGCTACGACACATCTTCTCGTCAGACATACCTCAAAACCTTAAAACGAAATTGTACAACAACCAGTGCGTGTTGCCAGTGATGACTTACGGATCTGAGACGTGGTCCTTCACTGCTGGCACAATCAGGAAGCTCAAGGTCGCTCAGCGAGCTGTGGAGAGGGCTATGTTCGGAGTTTCTCTGCGTGATAAACTTAGGAATGAGGATATCCGCAGTAGAACCTGATTTTTCATATCGAGTAGGGTAACACTGGCTTATAAAGAGTGCGAAATCATGACATATCTAGGGAGGATGACGCGCTCGCGTCGGAGCCTCTCATCATAGATTACTTTGAATACCTGAAACCACTCATAATCATTTTTCATCTTACGCTTCAAATGTACTCACATCACTTGCGCTCGCGTGCTGATGCGAATAATGTTATGTTTCTAATATAATTTCTTAACTTTAATAGTTAAGCATATAATAGTGAAATTTGCCCTTTTAGTTGATTTTTGTCTGTAGACTGTTTAAAACTCTACTTAAAGTTGATGACTGTAAAAAACTACAAATTGATTTAGATAGTTTTAGTAAATGTTGCTGTGATAATCATCTCTGTTTAAAAAATGCTTGTGATGACATATATAGTACGTGAGGGTAAAATGGTCATACAGTTAATATGGTCACTTTCTTATAACTCAAAAACTAAAATCTTGTTCGCATAGATTGCTCTCTGATACGATAGCTCTTCATCAGCCAATCAAATAATAAAGGGTCAAACAAGCGCTGCTTTATCGACGCCATTTTGACAGTTTATATTATAGTAAATAGTTTAGTCGATCTTAATACTGTGTAGTGTGACCTTAACGTGACCATATACCTCCTCTCATTTCTGAGAGGGTTTTAGGGCAAGGAAAGGTCCGCCGCGCTGCCCCAATGCGTGTTGGCGAACTTAACGTGTCTTCGAAAATTTTTTTTCTTATTTGTCAGACATGCAGGTCTCCTCACGATGTTTTCCTTCACCGCCGAGCACGTGGTAACTCAGCACTTAAAATTGCAATTGACCATTTCATTGGTGCCGCCGGGGATCGAACCCGGATTTCTCGCGTACTATGAAACTTATAGCAAGCGCTAACCATCTGAGTTACCACGGCTCTATTTTAAAAATGGTTATTAAATCTTAATAGTATGGAAATAACCCCCAGAGCTTAATAGAAACCAGTGATTTGAATATTACTGACAGACACTTCAATTGTGTTTACATGTAGGTATAGATGTATACTTCACGATCGTCGTAAACAATTTGACCAGGTAACTTTATTTAAACTGTTAAACAATAAAGTTGACTCACCTTCAATTTTATCGAAAAGCATTGAAATTTCTTGTTTTATCTAATAACTTGTGCTCTTTGTGGCTCTTGGTGTCAACCGTGTCAACGTACAACGTTACGTTGATTAAAAATAAAAATAAATGTGTTAATAACCTACATTTAATGAATTGGATTTTGACCAAACATTTAATTATAACATAAACATCCGTTTCCGGAAACTGGCAGTAATTATTTTCAATAGCGGTGATTGCCAAGTTTTTGCATGTTCTACATAGTTTCAGTAGAATCGTGGAGCAATTTGCGGCTCAATGGTTGTTCAGTGGCTTACTCTTGACATTTCATAGTACGTTAGCAACACAAGATCAATTTCCGCTAAAATCACTGAAATAGTTAACGGCAATTTGAGTGCTGATTTGCCATCATCCTTTTAAGGAAATGAAGTCATGAAGAAATATGCATTTCTAAGAAATAAATAAATATATGTATCCTATATCTTTGAGTTGGTGCTTTCCAAATTCCACTCAAAAAAGAGAGTAGGCTTATAATAAGCGCGGGGCGTACGTAAGCTGTTACTTTACTGGTTTCAGTGTTTGGTATATGTAATAAGGAATATTATTCTAATAAAAGCAGTGATAGCTATGCGATCATCGTAAATTTTACGTAAATAGCCAACCTGAGTTTGATCTCCGCTGGCGCCATTGCAATTGTTGCAATTGAAATTGCCGATTTACCACGCCCACGGCGGTGAAGGAAAACGTCGTAAAGTAATCTGCATGTTTAAGGAGTAAAAAATATTGTATTGTAAGTATTGTAAAAAATAGTCCGCAAACACGCACCAATAAGAGGCCTGTGCTTAGCAGTACAACCAGTATTGATGCTATAGTTTTCATTTACCTTTTTAACACAAATTTACAACACCTAACATGTGATTTAATGCGGCGTAAGAGAGTCCACCACTGTATGAGCATAGAAAAGGTTAGAAAGACCTCATAGCTTCCGATAGATATCGGTTGGTATTTCTTTGTACACTAAATTCATATTTTTGAAATATGTTCTAATAGCTCCAGTTTAAGAAAGTCCACATTTTAACATAACTTCATGTTTTAAGGACCATTAAATCTTATTCTTGTATTTAAAAAGAATGTGTAATGTGTGTATTCGTAAGCTTCTCAATTCACATAATATCTCGAGAAGAAATGGCGATATGGTCTCCAAACCAACTTAATAAATACGTGATTACTGTAAAATGGGTTCTGTGTTTTATGTTCTTTTTTTTAAACAAGAAAATTAAACAAATCAATTAGCACCTATAACCATTTATTATTTTTATTAAATAACCTTACTTAGCTTATTAAAACTCTGTAAGTTATTTCAACAGCTACATTATAAGTGTATAAATACATGATTTATTTCCTCCATGTTCGTAGTTATCGTGCTAAGAATTTGATCACGATATTCTTACTCAACGTCCGTAATAAAGATATTTTTCTTTTTCTTACGTATCGAGTATTATTCAACATTTATTGTGTACACTATTCCTCTTAATTCCATTTAATGTATCACGCAAAACATTTTCTATTTCCACGATAATAATCCATGTAGTGGCAATGTAAGAATACCCACTGCCTATGAACGGAATTACTGGAATTTATTAATACAAGAAAAAGCATATTATATGACTTAAATTTAGGCAATAAGTATTGTTGTAATATATTGTATAAAATATTATTTTCCTTTCTATTCAGTTTTCACTTCCGAATTTCTAAATAATCCACAAAGGACATTGTTTTGCGTCCATACAATGTTCACCTAAGAACCATCAGTGAAAAAAATACCTTTTTAAGTCCGAAATTACACATAATTGTATGTAAGAACAATAACTCCTGACGGACACTTCTCAAAACTTTGATATTTGCAGTTATCATAGAGATTTTGAGGTTATGTTTTATGTTTATTAAACATTACTATGTTATTGCCAATGTAAGCAGTTCAGTCAGCAGTTACGTTAGAACTGATGACTATATGACTATAGTAATTTAATGACTATGATCATAGTGTTTTCACTATGATTACCACCGTCAATGATCAATGCGTGTTGTTTTAGTTTTTAAACACTAATTTTATTTTTTCCAATAAACTTTTACTCTAACATAAACTGAACTTATATTACGTAACTTGTACTATACCTACTGGAACGATGCTATGCTATACTTTCTCTTCATTACAATAATCATACTCAATTATCATGCTAGTTACTAGAGGAGAATAAAAATCAAAATAGTAAAGAATTTAAATTATATACTGTGCTAACCTCATATTTGTGTCTCATTATATTTTACTAACCGTTATAATATATGACTTAGGTAATGTCATAATACAATATATCATAATAGCATATGATATAACCTCATTTCACTTATAAATGTGTTGAGCCATGCAGGATATTGAATTGATAATTGAAGCCAAAAAAATTATTAGAAACATCCTTGCAAACTATATAATTACGAATTCACTTTAAGTAGTCAGGTAATAAAATTAATAGTCCCAATGAAAACCATCCCTTATTTTTCCACTCTTAGTAGTGGGATTTTCTTCAAATTTACAATATACCATCAAGGTATAACCTATTTAGTTATAATTGAACAAGTGATAAATTTAAAATTTTGTACAAACGAATTCCATATGAATATAATTTATTCTTGATTTTGTAAAAACTCCTCGACCGATTTCGATACAATTTAAATGAGTCCTCCTGGGAAGTATACCCTTTGAAACAAAAAAAGAATTTTCTAAATCGGTTCAGGCGTCTTTGAGTAATCGGTGAATGTACATAAAAAAGATTCCGACGAAATGAGAAGAACCTCCTCCTTTTTTGAAATCATTTGAAAAAAGGCTTCACACAAATCACCAACACAATAAATAGGGGTAGTTATCTGTTGTAAATCTTAGATGAACAAGTCTCTATATTTTGCGTACTTTTGCAACACTACATTATCCTATGCGCGAATTTGATAGGTACAGAGTATGCGAGTAAGTTGATAGATCAGTGAATAAATGAAACAAAGAATAATCTCTACGTATTTAATTCTTATATACTAAAGGTAACTCATTTTTTCTTACATCACATGTTTGATGATTCAATAAATATTTTTGGCTTACGGAACCTAACAAGACCGACTAATTTACACCTTATTATCACATCGAATATCTGTTAATTCTACGATATTACTATTTGGAAATATATACAACTCACTGACTCGTTCATTGCCAACAGGCAAGGCTTCGTCTCTAGATAAACGTTTAGTTTTACCTCTTCTATTCGTCAGATCATGGGTTTTGAATCTATTTTTTTTAGTTCCATTTCGAAAAGAGTTTAACTCTCTTACTACTGTGGGACGAGATTCTTCCTCCAAGTTGATATTTAAATTTCTTGCACAATTACAAGAGTTTCTATTTTGAGATTTCGTTGCATCCGAAGTTCCTAAAATTACAGATTTCCTTGTCGAATAGGTGCTTCTTTCATTTGTCGACCGAAAAGAAAGTACCCGTGTTCGATAAGACTGGCCATCCTATAAAAGATATAGTATTTTAAATTCATATTTCAGCCTATTGTTATGCCAAATATGTATTGAATTGAATATATATGCATAAGATATAACGAAGTATGTACTCTTACCTCATAACTGTCATTATTAAATCTTCTCCTTTTTCCCCTGTAAGTGAATCGTTGCTTAAACTCTTTTTTAAACTTTTCCTGTAACAAACAATTTCATATTAAACACAAAAATTACATCGGCGATTGTAGCATAATATACAAAATACATTAGGACCACATGATAGGAATTGCTTTTTTTATATAGGGTAGGGTGACAAACGAGCACACAGTCTACCTGATGGTAAGTGGTTGCTGTGGCCCATAGACATCTACATCTATCCTTGTTTGCGAATCAAAATGCAGATACGTTGTCACCCGTGAGACTAAGATGGAATGCCTCTTTTCCAGTAAAAAGGGTCTCCGGTTCTCTACACTCACCATACGAAACACAGTAGTGTTAAGCTGCTATTTTTCGCTGGTATTCTGTGAGAACGTGGTCCTTCCTCGGTCGAGCCGACCCATTTGTGCTACAACTATACTACTAATATAGCTGCAGCATGGCTCTACCACGTTTATATTCTGAACCAGGACTTGCTAAGATAATTTAAGATAAGGTTCGAATCTTATTAATTAAAATTAAAAATACATTATTTAAATTAATTTTAAATAAAAGAATACTTACATTGTAAATTGCATAAATGAATGGATTGTAGCAGGAATTACTCATTGCCAACCAGTCAAAGCAAAAGAAAATGACATTTATATATTTATACCTGAAATGATAAATAAATCATAAATATAAAATACATACTTCAATCATTATATCTATCGTCAGGTCTTCACCCCTTTGTTGTCAATATTCCACGCATTAGAATCAAACCGTTTGCTTCATCTTTTAGAAAGCGTGCAGCAAAGGAGTGGAATAATTTGCAGTCTGTCTTTCCGTCCGAATACAATCTGGGCGTCTTCAAGGCAAGAGCGAATAAGCTTTCGTTGTGTTAATATAGTGCGATTTACCATCTAAGGTTTCATCACCATTTACCATCAGATGAGATTGTGACCAAGCACTGGTTTATAATAAATAAAAACATAAACCTCTTTGAAGCAATCTGTGGGAAAGCTTATGTCTATAACTTTGAAAGGCTGTAATTAAGGAATTAATGATGAATATATTTTAATACATAGTGGATACGCGTATTCTCGGCTGTTTGTTAGTTGATTCAAGATTGAACCTTTTATTTGTACCAAATAAAATAAATTTTTCTTTACTTAATTACACAATAAAGCAGTATAACAAGGCACGCTCCACATTTTCTCATATTGTAACAAGTTCCGACACATTTCAGTGTTATTTTTACCGGCGATATAACGAACTTTTCTATTCTGATTTGGATTTGATTTGTTTTGCAACTGCTATTAATTTAACAGAAATTTATTTACCCAAAATAAACAAACTACTCTATAAAGATTACAAGCAAGGATTTAGTTTTTTAAGTTTAAGTTTGATGTATATGTGTCGTAAGGATGCCAAAAAAAGTACGCAAACCCAGATATTCGCAGTTCCGAGGGTTATTTTGATAAAGAGGTGCAGCATGTCGTGTCACATATTAGGGTATCCATGTTGCGACATGATCTTTAATATCAATAAACGATTCCGAATGATTTTGAATGAAAACTAAAGTAATATCTTACAGACTATAATCATACTATATATTAATTCATATTTTCATAACATATATTATCTCACAAGACTGTTAAAACATGCGCGTCCGGTACACTACGAGGGTGACACTGAAAGTTCTTAGAAAATCAAAAACTGAACAAACTAGCAAGTTATTAGTTTTATTATATCTTTTCAAAATAGTGTCCATTTACATCAATACATCGCTGCATCCGATGGAACCACTGAGAAAAGCACTTTGTCCACTCGTTCTTAGGGGTCTCTTCGACGGCATTTTGAAACGTGCAAGCAGTGGCTACTGCTTCCTCGGCGTCCATAAAACGTATCCCTCGAAGTTTTTCTTTTATTTTCGGAAATAAATAAAAATCGCAATATTCGGAACTATAGGGCGGGTGGTCCAGTAATTCCACGTCTGACGTCGCCAAGTAGTCGATTGTTTGCGACGAGGCGTTATCGTGGTGAAGGAGGATCCTACTGCGAGGTCGTTTTTCCCGAACTTTTTCCAAGACAAGTGGCAAACAATTGTTAGTTTACCACTCTGCGGTAACTGGTTTTCGATCCTCTAAAATATTTGTTGCGTAATGACCTGTCCTTCCTGCCGTCCCCCACGCAGATCATCGGTGAGATTAGTGACCACGACCACGTTTAAACTCATTAAACCAGTTGTGTATAATGGAAAGACGTCTATCATAACTTTCTTGTTAACTTAAATGACATCGAAAGTCATAAAAGATCATTGTATCTCGCGTTAAATTCATGCTGACGTGACACAGACAATTTTCAATTTGCCGCCAAATCGTAAACAAATGACAAATTAATAAAATACATACACAATAATATTGTCAAAGAGTTCCATTTACAAATTTTGAACTTATTTTTTTATTATATCGTTTACAAGTGGCCACTTCTAAAAACTTTCAGTGTCGCCCTCGTAGTACTGTCTACAACGCACAGCCTTCTACTTTCTACTGTTATAACTTAAATTGTAACCTTCTGTCATTCAGAATTTACGTATTATTTTTGTCGTTTACTGAAAATGTTTGGATTTCACAAATTGTAGAACAATGCACTTAATTTTGAAATTGTTCTTTTTTTTATTTAATCTAATTTTTATGAATAAATTCGTCAAGTTATTTAAATTTATGGAACGAAGGTCCTTATCGCACGATACGAATTTGGTGGATGGGGGCTAGGCAAGAAAAAGTGTAAGATTTTTCCGTCACGACCCTTTCTATAGTGCAAGCGAAATGGAATAATATCCATCTCTCTCGCACTTATCTTGCCATGAAGCAAAATTTTATTTTAAATGGCGCTTCATTTTAATAGGCGCTAGTAATTCATTAATTTGTATTTGTTAATCAATAATATAATACGTTTATCAATAATAATATACTACGAAAGGAACTTCGTTCCAACCGAGTGTTCCACGACACTGACGCATGTTTTTTTAAATTATATTTTTGTAACTTTCACCAACACACTGTCTTATTACAAAAATACGAAGGTAATGTACTGGCAATTTGTAAGATTTTCTTTAATATGAAAGGCCTCGAATGATAATGCTATTAAAAGTAACCTCGCTGATAAAAATTTCAATTGCTAATGCAGAAGCATCCGCAGATTTTAAAGGTTGGCTTCTTTACTAATTATTGCCATGTCAGGTTTAAACTAGACTTGTAAAGTAAAAGTAAAGTTACAATATACGTCCTACAACTCATCGTATATAGACCTATAAAGTCGTTATAAGCCTATATACGTCGCACTGCTGGGCATAGGCCTCCCCTTATTTCTGAGAGGGTTTTAGCAAGGAAGTGTCCGCCGCGCCTTCACGTCGTCGAATTTTTATTTTATATCTCAGACATGCAGGTTTACTCACGATGTTTTCCTTCACTACCCAGCACGTGGTAAATCAGCATATAAAATTGCAATTAACAATTTCATCGGTGCCGGCGGGGATCGAACCCGTATGAAGTTTACAGCGATGCCTTATAGCCCCTGAGCCTTGCTTAACACTTGACCCGAGGAAAACATGCGAACTAAAATGTTAAGTTAATGACATTTGACAGTAAACCGGAACAAACTTGTGTCTGAAGTCGAGTCTTTGCTGGACAAAGTCTCGGATTGGGGGCGACTAAATCTAGTCCAGTTTAATCCTCAGAAGACACAAGTTTGCGCGTTTACCGCTATAAAGAACCCCTTTGTCGTATCTCCTCAGTTTCAAGGCACTCCCCTTCTTGCCGCAGCCAGTATCGGTATCCTCGGAGTAGACATATCGAGTGACGTGCAGTTTCGTGGTCACTTGGAAGAGAAGGCCAAATTGGCCTCTAAAAGCTTGGCGTGCTCAACAGAGCGGGACAGTATTTCATGCCGGCACACCGCCTGCAACTTGACAAGGCGCAGGTTCGGCCTCACATCGAATACTGTTCCTATCTCTGGGCAGGGGCTCCCCAGTGCCAGCTCCTTCCACTTGACCGCATCCAGCGCAGAGCGGCTCGAATCGTCGACGACCGAGCCCTTTCCGATCGGCTCGATTCATTGGCACTGCGAAGAGATGTTGCATCCCTTTGCATTTTCTTTCGCATCTACCATGGGGAGTGCTCTGAGGAATTGTTCGGATTAATCCCAGCCGCCAAATTTCACGAACGCACATCGCGGCAGAACTCCCGATACCATCCACACCATCTGGATGATTGGCGGTCCACCACTGTGCGATTTAGAAGATGTTTTCTTCCTCGCACGACTTGCTTGTGGAATCGATTACCATCAGCGATTTTTCCGGACCGATACGACTTAGGGACCTTCAAGAAAAGATCAATTCCCGCCCTGGTGTTGCGGTTGTTCACGGGCGGCGGTAGTCACTTACCATCAGGTGATCCGCATGCTCGTTTGCCCCCTCTCCTATAAAAAAATGTCTAACTCGGACTCCTTCGTGACGAAAACTCATCTTTAAAACCGATACCACATGAGTAAAGAAATCGTGTCGAAAAAGAAATCAATAAATCATGTTTTGTAATGAAGCCGATTCGATCTTATTATAAAACAGACTAGTTTAAACCAGAGACTAATTATTAATTCTACTTTTTGTGCTTATTTTTTTTATAGGATAAGGGTGGCAAACGAGCACACAGTCCACCTGATGGTAAGTGGTTACTGCGGCCCATAGACATCTACATCTATCCTTGTTTGCGAATCAAAATGCAGATGCGTTGTCACCCGTGAGGACTAAGATCGAATGGCTCATTTCCAGTAAAAAGGGCCTCCGGCCACCTGCACTCACCAAGCGAAACGCAGAGGTAAACCTCTACTTCACGCTGGTATTCTGTGAGGTCGTGGTACCACCTCGGTTCGAGCCTGCCCATCCGTGCGACAGCAAAAGCTGCCACGTGGCTCTACCACTGTTAAAAATGATAATGTTTTCGTAAGTTTTTACGTAGTTATACCTACGTAAAAAGTTACGAAAACATTACAAAACAAGACAAGACGAAGTTTATATACTGGATATGGTACTATTTGTAAGAAATAATAGTAACTTATTTGTTAAATTAAAAAGCAAGAGATACCCTTTCCAAATAAGCTTCATGTCTAACAAAACTAAACTTTTAAACAGCAGTGTATTTTGTATGATTCCTTGAGTGTATAATCATTTACCCAACTCTCTGCTTGAAATTTCAAATAATAATTTATTTAAAAAAAAAGTGAATACACTACTTTTAGAAAAATCATATTATTCGGTAAGGTAATTTCTTGAAGACAAATTATTAGATGTAGTATTGTAACCGGCTTAGTGGTAACTGTGACATTAATTACACATTTTATGTGACATTTATTTTACAAAGTTGAGATTGTGTATTAATTAGGTAATCTCATTTGACATTATTTTAATAATTATACAGACACTGTAATTTGATATGTAATAATTTTAATTTAAAGTATAGCATGTAATTGAGAATTTTTGCATGGCATGAGCCTAAATATGGCGATCAACAATGTAAATTGACCACTGTAACACCATCTGTACCCATATTGCGCAAATAAAGAATTAAATTGTAAAAAAAGTGTAACTGTATAATATAACTATCAAAGGAACTGTAGGAAAAGGAATGCTTAATACATTTAACTTTTGTCGTCTTATTACAAAAAGTTGTTTATAATTTTACTCTCAGGCTTAAACTAGTCTGTTTCAAGAGAGAAAACTAAAATGTATAATATGGAATTTGACAGAAAATGTCAAATTTGGCAAAACAATTGGGTAGCTCTTGTATTATCATACTTTATCCTAGATATAACCACTTACCATCGAATAGACTATGTTCCTTTGCGACTTCTGTTTTATAAAAATAACCTAAAAAAAATACATTTCAACTATTGAAAACTGAAAATGCACTCACTCGTTAATTGATGGAAAAAACGACTGCAACAACATATAACTTTGTAGTGGGAGCCAACATAGCGCAAACAGCGCCACTACCAGGACCAGCATTTTAATGACCTGCGAAAAATTACAAATTTGTTAACATTAGATATTAAATAACAGTATATTTTAGTACTGTCTAGTTTCTTATGCAAGTTCTTTATTTCTTCCCTTAATTCGTCTATATCACTATCATATCCAATCGATAAATAAGCTATAGTCTGATCTTTGCGATGTAAACGAAGAATCGATAGAATTAAACAGTGGTAGAGCCACGCGGCAGCTTTTGCTGTCGCACGGATGGGCCGGCTCGAACCGGGGTGGTACCACGACCTCACCGAAAACCAGCGGGAAGTAGAGGTTTACCTCTGCATTTCGCTTGGTGAGTGCAGGTGGCCGGAGGCCCTTTTCACTAGAAAAGAGTCATTCCATCTTAGTCCTCACGGGTGACAACGCATCTGCATTTTGATTCGCAAACGAGGATAGATGTAGATGTCTATGGGCCGCACCAACCACTTACCATCGGGTGGACTGTGTGCTCGTTTGTCACCCTTATCCTATAAAAAAAATAATTTGTCCTGCGTTTACGAATTGTGATATTGTCAATTTCCATTTTTCATTCTTTTTGCAGCAATTAATAATATTTTAAATAAAATTTAAATTTAATGTTTTGGAGCAGCTGTTTTAGTTATTCTCATTAACAAATACGAAAGAGATTTTTTTCTTTACAATTTGGTTTTGGTATTTTATTGAATACGATCTGCCGAACTCAAATCTTGTGCCCCCAGTCTCGCAATTGACCTATATAAGTCTTAGGTCTATTGCTGAATAATGGTAATAAATCTTTGTTTATTTTATTTACTAATGTGTGATGTGAGTGGTAATGCTCTAAACTTATGCCACTTCAGTTTTAAATATTTTAACATACCCTATCTTCTTTACAAACACATTTTCCTTTTTTTATTGCCTTTTTGCCAAATTTTATGAGTTCTAACTTTATGAATAGTTCAAATGGTTTAGGTACACAATTTTTGCACTGGTTTTATATATAATGCACTTTTTTAATTTTTAATTACCAAAATAAATTTTATTATTAATTATTAAAAACTATAATAATAAAAAAAACTAAAACTAGAAACTTAATTATCATATAGTTCTACTCCCCGCGGTATCGTGCCAAGAACGCTGGCAGCGTTTCCCCGCTGAATGGCTATACTTAGCCTTTGAACGAGAAAAGAACCAGCCCTCTTATCACCAGCAGCAACGACCAGCCGCGGATGGAGTTCCTTTAGGAACCTCACCGCGCGTGGACCCCACGGACCGATAGTCTCTACAGCAAATGGCACAAATATGTAGTCATCTCTCAGAGACTCATATTTACGCCACTTATACTACAGCTGCCTCTGATGCCGCCCCGGCTCTAAACGATGTACCCCTGAGATGAGAGGTCGCCAGAGTGTATACGCAAGTAGCATCCCATACTAGGGCTTTACCTCTTTCTCAAGGGACCAATGTCATACCGTGGGGTCTCCTGCCATCGTCTCTAAATATTCCACAAGGCTCTAAAACCGACGGAACATTTAGAGCCCTTCGGATGACATCGTTCAAAGAACTGTGTCGTGAAAACCTACCAGCGCTTTTCTTACATGAAAGTCCGTGGAGCCCAAACTTGTCGACGCTGCTACCACAGGGGCACTAGTGGGGTTGACAAATCGCCGCTCCTAGTCGGATACCTACGGCAATGCGCAAGCTTTTCCCATCAAGTAATGTGCCGAGATTACTTGATGGTAAAGCGTGTAACCAGTGACTAGATTCCTTAGTCTAAACAGCTAGAAGGCGTGCCTTATCTTGGTCACTATGGAAATTATGAAACAAATCTTTCTGCACGGCCTGTACCAATGGAATATCCCGCTGTTTTTGTTGGTTAACTTCCAATGGAACATTTTCACCAGGGCAAAGCGTTTGCCATGTCTGCCCTGCCTCCGTAGCAAAGCATAGGTCTACTTTATTATTTAAAATTATGTTACATAAGTCACTGACACTATGCACGGAATCAAGGAAAGCAGGCAATGCAACGCTTTCTCACACCAAAACCACCAAATTTTATAGGTAAAGTAGCTTGAGTCCAGGATGTTGTATTTAAAGTTAAATTTAGATTTATTTCTATAGCTACTTTAAGATTATTATCAATATCTTGTAAAATATCCGAACATTTCCAGACTGGACTTGAGGGGAGTAAGTATGTAAATCTAGGTACATGAAGACAATATTTTAAAATAATAAGATCTATGAGATGAGGGTTTAATTTATACAATTTATCAACGTGGTTTAAAAACTGATCAAATTTTGTTTCTAAACAGGTTTTATTCGAAAAACAACGGAGCACCTAGCAGGTATAGTGATTCCGTACTGACAGTTTTTATTCCTGGGCAAATATGATTGAAATTTTGAATTAAAGTGTCTCTATGAGAAGTAGATAAATTATTGGAAAAAAATATTTCACATTTATAGCTATTTGGTTCAAGACCAATATTTTTGAAATTTCGATAAATATGAGTAAGATCATTGAGGACGTCATCTGCTCTACCTCCCAGTGTACCGACCTCTAGGTACCAGACATTCAGCTTGGATTTAAAATTTGAAATAATGGGTTGAATTCCCAAACTGAATAGTGCTGGACCCAGTGGGTTACCCTGCTGAACACCGACAGCAGAATCGATAACATGGCTTTCGTAAAAGAAGTTAGTATTTTGACTATAACATTACCAAACGTAATGATAAATTTCGGAGGTATTGTTAGCTACTTCTTTCAGCAAGGTTACTCTATCGATAGAGTCAAAAGCAGTCCTTAGGTCAACCTTCATAAGAACATCTGCATCAGAGTTTGTTAAAAATGTACGCACTGAATGTACCGCCGCCTCACAGCCACCTCTAGTGCCACTAGTCCGTTTAAGTTTAGAGATTATGTGCCTGCAAGCTAATTTTGAAGTTAAGCGTCGAAATGTGGAACCAACGGCAATTTAAGATGACGTCACCATAAATTTTAAAAGTATTCATTTCACAAAAATTTGTCACTAGTTGCTTTAAGATAACATAGGATGTTGAAGTATGCACAGAATACAAATAATACCAGCGTTTTTGATAAAATCTATTCACTTTTGCTACTTTAAATGGAAACAAATTCGCAGAGCAAACGTTAGCGCGGCTACAGCGCCCTCATAGCTTTCAAAACGCCCGCTCTTAAGTATCGGTATTCTACATCAATCTAAAATATGAAAAAGGTAAGTCATTGGCAGTGTCAAAAATAGATTTTGGATAAGATAAAGAAAGTATAGTAATTGGCATATATGCCAATCATTATGGTGTCAAACAAATTATAGTCATTGGCACAATAAAAAAAATCCGGTGCTTATTTTGCTCAACGATAAAATAACATTTAATGTGTTTAATGACGTAAATTGATAAAAATAAAAAGAAACTTGCGTATAAACTTACCTAAAAATCACTTTTTTGTCTCAAAATCTTGCCACAAAACCTTGATTTTTTAATAAATTTTAACGTGTAACTTGTGCTTCTGTAGAACAACGAAACTATTTTCATAGTTTAAATCGTACTAAAACTTCTTGTACTATTATTTATTCTGCGCTAAAACGTACTTTTAGTAGTACTTAAACAGTTTTCTCGTACTGAATACTAATTGATATCAGATTTCAATGAAATTTATGAGTTCGTTACTGAGGCTTTGATGAGGAAACAAGCTTTTATGTCAGGTCTACGCTATGTTTTTATTTTATTTTAATTGGGTACCTATCAGAAGGGCATAGAAATTTTTATTGTTCCAAATTTACTAATTTCAATGAATGAACCTGAACAGACATTAAAATTAATTCAGAATACACATTTATAAAAAGGTTAAATAATAATAAACGGCACAAACGTAGCCGAGTCCTTAAAATAGGCGAAATTTCAATCTCACCACAAACTTTGTTGATATTTTGTGCTTATTTGTATTATAAATTAAATTAACTTTCTGCCTCAATTGTTTTAATTTCTGTGTCTTCAATGTTTAAGATACCTTAGAATATTATTCAAAAATTATTCTAGTTGTGCTGTTTAAAGAAATGTTTATTATAATGTTTATTTACTCTCTTCTCTTCATCAACCCATAAAATTAACTGTTTGACAAGACTATTCCATTGGAAAGGGTACATTTAGAGTAATCGTCAAGCTTGGTAGGCGGATTGGTCATCGTAGTACTCGCAATTTTGACGCTACTAGGTATAAACGACTGGCATAAAAGTGACAATTATACCACCACCTTTCGCAAGAATACTCTTCTTACCACACCTATAGGAGCAAATGGGGCAATTAATTCCCTAGCGCTGCCCAAATTTTTTGATTTTAAGCGTTACAAATGCGAGGGCGTCGGTTCTGTACTCACCAAGCACTCTACTTAGCCTGGTGAATATGAGCAACTCTTTAAATAAATGCATACTTGCTGGCGGTTTTTTCAACTGACCTATTATCAGCAGAAATCTTATATATACGGAATAATAAGAAATCATTATATTTTATAATTTTTTTACTGACATAAACGGTGATGAACACATGAACTGTCCGATCAGTAAAACCTCAGTTTAAAATGTGGAGCAGTCCGATGGTGTCTATAGGGTGAAAGCTATGAATTGAACCTATGGTTCCACTCACATTGAAGAACATTTTTAAGTAATTTAAAATACTAAGGACTCTTAATAGGGTAGCAACGTAAAAATAAACAAAGTACCAAGTCGTCGCGCAAGTCACTTACTTTTTCATTTAATTTTTTTAGAATGTGGCCCTGATAAGTGATAACGCCCGTGACCAATAAACTGTGTTTTTGTTAGGAACGAGAGTAGAAAAATAATAAGTATTTAAACCCCTCACTCGTTCGAGAAGTACATATGTATATAGTGCTACCTAGGCAATTGGAGTCGGTATACCAATAGTCCTAACCGTTGTCGTTATCCTGTCCGTCGTTGTAATTCTTGTAGTGCAAGCACATAATTAATAATAGATGCAAAGCTGATGTTACTAAAAGCATAGATAAGTAAAAAGGCTATTTTATGTCGCATCGTGAGTGGTGTTGCTACTGGTTTCCATACTTCATGCAATTTGATACATTGTATTTATTTCTAAAGCATTCTATGAATATTTAATAAGGACAAGTCGTTACTAAGAAATTTTATACATATAAATACACAGATAAATTAACCAGTTAACAAAAATAATATAATTAATAAAATAAAATAGTTTAACATAAATTATTATACATAAGCTTACAAGATATTCAACATAAAATTTAAAATATTTTCTTGGTAGATGTATTTAAAAACCTTTGTCTTCAAAGAATATTTTTTCATTAAAACATGTTTTTGGTTTCCTCTTGAATGCTTAGGAGGTATTAGAGTTTTAGAGTATTTAGAGTTAAACAACATACAACGATGAATTGAAGGGTTTATAAGTTTTTTTAAATGACTAGTTGGTGGTTTTTTAGTTAATCTATAGCACTGTTACAAATCTCTTTGATTACATCAAATTCACGATGCGAGTCTACAGTAAAAATATCGAATTACGTTAAAAAATGCGACATGTTAAAGTTTTAACTGATGCACTTGTGTTTCATAATCTAAAAGTAGGTTTTAGGTGTTAAGTTTTTAAGTGCCCATAACGGAGCTTTCTACTTACATTTAACTAGTCGGACTTTTTTAATTAACAACGCTTTATTTCTTCTTTGTTAATATCACAAAACACATTATACACATAAATATACTTAAATATATAAAAAAAATAAAACATATTCTGTAATACCATGACGTGGTCCTACACTGCTGGCCGTATGCGGAAGCTCAAGGTCGCTCAGCGAGCTATGGAGAGGGCTATGCTCGGGGTTTCTCTGCATGATAAACTTAGAAATGAGTATATCCGCAGTAGAACCAGAGTAACCGACATAGCCCAACGGATTAGTAAGCTGAAGTGGCAGTGGGCCGGCCATATAGCTCGAAGAACCGAAACCGATGGGGAAGAAAGGTTCTCGAGTGGCAGCCTCGTACCGGTAGGTGAAGAGTCCCCTCACTAGATAGAGTAACGACCTGATAAGACATGCAGGAGGTCGATGGATGCAGGTGGCTCAGGACCGTGCTTTGTGGCATTCCTTGGGGGAGGCCTATGTTCAGCAGTGGACTTATGAAAGGCTGTAATGATGATGATGATGTAATACCATTCCTCCTAGTGCTCCTAGAAAAGTTTATCAGATAATATATAATACATTCATAAGATAATATTATGTGACAGATCATTACCCGCTTTTTATTCCTCATTTGATTTGCGTCCCGTATCTCTTGTGCATTTCCAGGTGCTCGCGCTCCCCACAACTTCATTGCCATATGTACGTAGGCAAACGATATGACGCACAGCGGGATAACATACTAAACATACAATAAATTACAATTCATAATGTGTTATTAACATCGATATTTTGTGCTTTAGCTACTAAAGCAAAAAAGTCAGGTCATTGTTATGTGTAACGTGTTTCATTATATTAAAATAACCTTTTACATCATCTGTCTTCGGCAAAATTCATAGACGTAGCCGAATCTTAGAGTGTCCATTGTGGATGAGTGCACTTTTTAAAGATCTGCTACTCCGGTTTAAGGTTCACCAAGTGTTTCGATAATGTTTTCTTCAAATTCAAATATACCCATCCTTAGGTTTAGCTTATTTAATAATCTAGAATCATTAACAATTGCCAAAGATAAAAACATGCAGTCCAATTGATAATGACGAATAATGACCTTTATTGAACTCATGAAAAATATTTTTTAATCGCTCGAATCGTACTTTGATAACGTCTATTCAATTTTGATCAGTTTTTTGTTTTCCAAAATTAGCGATAAAAAGATGGCTGCTGTCAATATTACTAGATAATAAGCGTCTATGCGGTTAAATATGTTCAGATGACCTGACACCAAGTCAGGTAAAGACTTCAAGCTGCTACTATACGCAGTTATCGTCGGCTTCGGCTTGTGGCCCTATTTAGCCTTCATTGTCATGCTTATTTGACGATCGCAGTCCAAATGCAACTTAACAAAATATTTTCCGTCATCGGGCTAGGTATTTTATGTCCGGACTTAATGATATGGTTATCACGTCATCGAATTTTTTGCCATACCCCAAAGTTGTTCTTACTACACCCATTAGCCGATTTGGCTTAATTGACTTTTACGCCGCCGCCACACGGCAAATTATACCTATTACCAACCAGTGCCTTTATCAACCAAAAGAAAACTTTAATTAATAATAATAAATATTAGTTAATATGTACTAATAGTTAAAAAATTACGAAGGAAAAAGATAAATATATTAAGTTTAAGTTAAATAATATATCTTACCTGAAAAATGTAAAGCACCAGTCTATAAATAGCTAATGAATGCGATCCAAATTCACTTGGAGCACAGAATGGCTTTTTGTAAAACAATCTAGTCACTGAAAAAGTTATCATAAGTGTGAAGTTATCAAATCAGTTTAGCAAGCTTATTTTACAAACTGGAAACAATATATGCATTCCATAAAATATAAGTTATCTCAGTATCTTTCAGAGCTTGTTACGTCATGTTCACCACACTATTAGATTTCACATTATGATCTAAAACCACACTATTAAAACTTTTAATGTAATTTTCATCTTAACTTTATCATTTTATTGTATTATAAAAAGCTATTGCTCAAAAAATCAACATTGGAATACGCAGTAACTTTTGCTTGATTATATTTTTCTTAACTCTTTTTTTCTTCTTTCTTTAAAACTTAAAACTTGATTATAATTTTTTACCGATCGCCACCGAGGCTTTACCGACCTGGAGGTGTCGTAAGATTTGCATTAGTATTTCTTATTATTTTGTGCGTAAGAGATAGGCATCTTCCTAAACATAACTAAGATTTTAAAAAAATCTGTCTAATCCATTGATGCTTTTAATATATCAATGGTCTAATCTATGTTAAATCTGGGTGGGTGGCCATTGTTCAACAGCCGACTTTTGACAGGCTGTGACGTTAACAATGACGGTTATATATTTAATCACAATTAACATATAAAATGAACACCGTTATTTTACTTTACTAAATAAACTCCATACCTGGATCTATTTCGTCCTCCATAATAACTTCCCACGACATTGCCATGGGCGCCGCGAGAGATAGCGCGAGAACCCAAATAAACACAATGATTACCTTGGCAATACGCTTGGATGTATGCGCACTGAAACAAATAACAAACCAACAGAACCAAATTAACTACAGAACATTTTGTGGATAGTAATGATTTTACGATAAATTTTTTAAAGTCTAGACTATTACGTTATTCGATATGCACATCTTAAATTTTCATAGCATTACTCATGATTTTATCTAACCAATATTTTTGCACTAGCAACATTTCTATTTTAAATGAGAAAATGAGGCCTATTAACTGACAAGCTTGTGCTTAAATCCCTAGAACAATAAGTAAAGCAGTTATTGTTCCGAGTTAAAACCGTAAAGCAATTGTTTGTAGAACAACTAAAAGACGCCATTTATACATCATAAATTCTACAGACTTTGTATTTTCGTTAAAATGTTTAAGCCTGATAAATAATTTAGGAACAAAAAGCTTTAGTTTTAGTTTTTTTTTATTATGGTTTTTAATGTTATAAGTATATAAGTACAAAAAGTTATTCGTTTTTAATAACATTTTATAATTTTTGTTTCGTATATAATTTCAAATTGATTAAAATAAAAGCCACATGATAAAAATCACTGTTTAGCCTACTATTTAGTCCACTCAATAGGTTAAAATATTTTAATACAACGTAAAAACCGACGTTAAATATTAAAAATAATAAAATAATATTCACAATAAAAGCTTCTGAAATCAGGGATTTAATTCTTCGATATGTCTTAACGCCGACTACAAAAGATATTACGGGATAATATTTCCTTTTATTTTTTGATACAAGCAGGAAAATTCGCTACCAATAACTTCTGATTTTTTTTCCTTATTAACTGAAGATCCTCGTTAAGCACTTATTCTGCCGATCTTAGAATACGTTGGTATTTTGTTATTTGGATTTTACAGAGGACTCTACTTGCCCAAGCCTATCTATACATTCGGAATATTTTCGGAATCAAGAAATTTTACTATGTCTTTTCATGCAGAAAGCAATTCAAGTGGCTCTCAATCCGATTTCGCAGGATCTCTCTGATATTAATCCACTATACAGTATAAGTTTGCCTTTGTACGTTCATAATAGATTCATCTTACTTCAATCCCCGGTTTTATTTTGTAAATCTCACCTTAAATATCTTAAAAATCTTATTTTTTAAAACTGAGCCATATTTCTTTTGTTTTCTGTATACGCATTAAAAATCCCTGAGATTCACTTTCTCCTCCAAATTAGCAAGATAAATAGTTCTTGTTCAAAATATTAGTAAGACAATATTATCTCTTACTCAATAAATATCACTATATATACAAATTATATCTGTGATATTTATTATTATCTATTGATCTGAATATTTTATTATTTTTATGTTTGTATATTATAAAAATACAGTGAGAAACTTCATCGTAAATAAGTAGGTTTGTAGTTTTTTTAAAATTATATTTTAATTGTATTTCGATACTAATCTAAAATATATATATATATATATATATATATATATATATATTTAATATATGTTTGTTCGTATTTCATGCGCTGCCATACCGTTACTCAGATTACGGTAAAACGGTAGGTGGCGCGTGTATCGTACTGACAAATTTATTTGAAAATTATATATAATTCAATTTCTATGAATGTATTATCATTCTTAATTAAACAATATGACTATTCCAAATTTAAAATGATATTTCCACAATTATTTCTTCTGCGGCAATAACGCGCCGGGTACCAGCCAGTATTGTATAAAAATAAAATATTTTTGTGTCGAAAGCATTATTACTTTGTTTTTGTTTCTTAATTCGAGTCTGAACGATATTAAAATAAAACTCGAAATTAAATTTGTTTCGCGTAATCACCATACTTGGCGCGTTAATAACTGACTACGCAGTAGGTACTACTATTCAAAGGCTGTTTCTGCACATTTGACTACATTGCAATTTAACGGCTTTATTAGATAGTCATTTTCTTCCAAGAATATGTCAGAAAAATAACACAGATCTTCCGGCTATCACCCATAATCAATTGTCGCGATACTTACGGTGATGACGGTACGTTACTGACGGGACGTTGACGGGTGGATTCTCATACGCCGCAATAACACAGCAAGTATTTCTTATTTTTCAACCTTGCGTAATATAGTTTATAATACAATATTGTTTATAAAATAGTGAAAAAGCATATATTACCTAAGTGGCGTTATAATAGCTCGGTGTCTGTCGACAGCAATGGCAGTTAAAGTAAACACGCTAACATTGACACTTAGCGCCTGCACGAACGGACAGAATGCGCACATAAAATGTGGCAGCAACCACCGCTGTAGAAGTGCTGCTTGAAACTGCATAAAAATAAAATAGAATACAATTGTCAACCTCCAACATTTTAATGAGGTAAATTTATGTTTTGCAACATTTTTAGATTTTATGTTTACATAAAAGTGGAATATGTAAGAAAATAAATAAATTAAAGCAAATTCTCGGATCTGAATAATCGTTCTATCTCTCTACAAATAAATGTTTTGGAACGAAGTTCTTTATCGGACGGTACGCATTTGACGAGTGGGGGCTAGGTGAGAAAAAGTGTAAGATTTTTCCGTCACGTCCCTCTGTGACGTAATATTGGTAATGCCATCTACTTGGCGGCTATAAGGAAGCGAGGTGGAATAATATCCATCTCCCTCGCACGTTTCTTGAATTGCCATGAAAGAAATATTATTTTATTTTAAATGACGCTTCATTTTAATAGTCCCTTTTATTTGCATATTTGTATCAGTAATATAATACGTTTATTAATAATAAAATACTACAAAGGGAAAGGAAAGGAACTTTGTTCCTACCGAGTGTTCCACGAAACTCACGCACGTTTTTTTGTAAATATAAAAACGATAGCTACGTTGGTATTTATTATCATCTACTTACTTGGAATGGTACAGCAAATAGGCCTATCACAATATCAGCTAAGGCCAGATTCGCTATGTAGCAGTTAGTTACACTTTGCATTCGTCGAGTTGTTGCTACCACCCACATTACAAGGAAGTTACCCACAACAGCTAACACTGATATCGATCCGTACAAGAATGACAACAAAACTATCATACTGGTCGGCACGTCATATAGTGTATCTGAAATAGATATTCATATTTTAAATTGCCATGTTGAATGTTTTAAAAATAAATTAGATACACACAACAATGTATATAGTTACAATTCTAGTGATCAACTATATATATACAGTTCCTTAGTTCAATATATATATATTGATTGAACTAAGGGGGTTATTTTCATACCATTAAGACATGAATAAACATTTTTTAATTTTTTTGCCTGTCTGTCTATCTGTCAGTCCGTCCGTCTGTCTGTGTGTCTGCCTGTCTGTTTTTCTGTCTATCCAGAATAATCCTTGGAATGGCGAAACTGATTGTAATGAAACTTCACGAACAAATAGACATTAATGCCAGGAGAAATCTAGGCTATATTTTATCTGAGTAGCTTAAGAAGTTTTTTGTTGGAAGGAACGAAAAATTGGTAAAACAAATGCTCTTTCTTATTATCTTAAATCTAAACGATGCCACATAAAAAGAGCAACAGACAAAGCCGGAGCAGTTTGCTAGTCTATACATATAATTAATCTGTAAGAAAGTCGCGTCTACAATTCTAATATGTTTTTGGAAAGAAGAACCAGTTGAAATGACTATAAAGGAAACTAAAACCACATTAGTTGTTTTTAGAATTCTGACTCTGTCTGTCTGTATCTTCACTATTCAAGCTGCAATGTATTTCCATTAAATTTCGTATCTATATATGTATAATTTTATGTGATGGCCCTAGGTAACATTATAAACAATTTTATGTTTGACTACGACAATGCAAAAAGGCGCTGTATTATGTTTTTCTTTCTTTGGAAGTTTATTTTCAAAACGACAGCAACTATAGATCGAGTTAGACAGATGGTGGTAACCTAGAACTCTAAAAAGTATTAAAATATGTACTTTATTTTTATAAATTATGTTTTTAATACAGTGTATAAAAATAAAAATGTTATATGTTTATCTCCAGCTACTTATCTACTAATTGATGAATATATACAGGTTACATGTATTAATTACTTTAAGAATGACTCATAATTTAAACTTTTAATTTAATAAAAAATTAAAAGTATGTTTTATTTTATTACTAATTTTACTTATGTACAAATATACACTATACTATAAATAATAAATAAACGCACTTCATAAAATAAGTATTTAGGTATATACTTTTATCTTCTTTTTGAAGCTTGATGATTAAAGGTGATTCAAAGAGAGTACTTTCTTTTTTGTTACAATTTTAGTTCAGTTCATTAGCACTATGTTTCTTTTGTATTTCAATGATCGCAAACATTTTTCTTTGTTTGTTTTTAGTATATATAAACCAGATAAAAACATTAAAACAACAAACGCAATGTGGGTTGGCGTAAGCCTGGAGGAAAAGTGTTCGTTAAACAAACAAAAGTAGATACTCAATTGAAACTATGCCAGATAAAGAGGTTTAAATCGTACGATTTGCAACTAAAAAAATTATATGACTGCTCCTTTGTTAATAATATAAAGTTTTATAGATGTTTTTCAAGTCTTATAATAGATTTAATGTAGTACCTGTTTATTTATTTAAAAATAGCTCAAATTCAAACCCATGAACTTGGTCAGTTCTTCTTTTAAAATTCAGATAAAAAAGAGATTACATCTTGTCTGTAAATTAAAATATTTTGATACAGGAGAATTTTTAAAAGTATTTTAACGTTTTGAATCTTGACTAACTTATACAAATTTAGATTTAGAATACAATTTTTAATTTTATGTGCGTATATAATATGTATATATTATGTGTTTGTATGTGTGTTTGTTTGTGTGTATGTATGTAAATATATGTGTCTGTAAGTTTGTCTGTCTTTTTCTTTGTCGCATCCTCTCACACAAACAGTTTGACTGATTTTAAAAGAGATGTCGTTTCATCTGCCGAGTGATATGTTTATCACAATATTATAAACAAAACGTGTTATTTAATTAGTTGATAATTAATCACTGTATGTTCCTCGATTTTAAAGTAAATTTATACAAAATTCAAAATACTGAAGATAAATAATATTTGATTTTTATTAATAATTAATTAATAATAATGATAATAGTTGAGTGATGGACTTGGAAAGTCACGCTGCAGCTGTATCATGACTTACTTGTATAAAAAAGCCTGTATTATTAGATAATCTCACCACTAAAATAGAGAAAAATACCCGTGATGACTAAGATGGAATGCCTCTTTTCCAGTAAAATGGGTCTTCGGTTCTCTACACTCACTATACGAGACACAACAGTGTCAAGCTGCCATTTTACGCTGGTATTCTGTGAGAACGTGGTCCTTCCCCGGCCGAGCCGACCCATTCGTGCTACAACTAATAAAGCTGCAGCATGGCTCTACCACGTACAAAAAATAATGAAATGAGATGGCACAAATTTGCACAAAAGAGACGATCAAAAAATACACTAAGTATGTATTTAAATATTTATACTTACATACATATATGTATTAGGTAGTAATACAAATTTGTATCATCAAACTGCTAGGCTTGGGTCTGTCATAGATTGAATAGTTAAGGCCTGCGCTCATAAACGGCACGGCATGGCACGGCGTGGCAAGGCACGCTTCGGAATGCCGAAGGATCCTATGGCATCCCACGGCTATCCGAAGGATCCTGTGGCAATCCGCGTCGTGATAAAAGCAGCTACGTTCGGGCGCTAACTCAGTATAGCACTAAGCTGTTTAAAAGTTTAACCTTGTTACAATTATTTAACACTCACATTCCTTTCACAATATAAAGTAACCTATCCGTATCACGTGATGCAGCGGCGTTCCGCAGCATCCCATGGAATGCAGTGACGTGCGGCGGCATGCTGCGGTGTCACGCGGGACGTGTCGGTCTATTCGTGATGAAATAAAGGAATGTCAGTGCTAAGAACATTAAAATAAGGTCAAAAGTCTTTTTTCCACGAAAAAACTCCTTTGATATGCCGTGCCGTCTGTGAGCGCAGGCCCTTAAAGTAACTTCTAATACCTGTCATGATGTAATATCTAATCGGAAGCGATAAGAATTCTTTGTTTAATGATTTTGAACTTACCGTAATCATCATATGTATTATTATATGTCGGGTATTCTTCCATTGAAATATTTCTTGACCAGTCCGACTCGTCATCTTGAGTTGAACTCGGTGCACTAAAACAAACAAAACGCCAAAATTTGTTAGTGATGTATTATCTTCTATAAAATAAGGTCACCTTTTCATTAAACAAAACAGAATTCCAATATCGTCGTTCGTTCCATCGATTGCAACCTATAAAAGTCCACTGCTGAACATAGGCCTCCCCTATAGATTGCCTCATGGGTGGGATTTTGCCATAATTGCCACGCTTGGCTTGCAGGTTGGCAACCGCAGTTTTTTTTATTAGTTTTGAGTTGTTATCAGGAAGATGCTGCTGCCAATGTAGATTGTTGATTTCAGTTTTTCTCTGTCGCCTCTTGCGTCACCCACGGGACGATATGATTAAAGGCATTACACTAGTTTAATTAATATTATATATATATATCTATATACCTAGTCAGGTCATAAATTCTGTCACATGTTTAATATAAAATAATTGAAACAAGTTTATTCATTATGTAATCATTTATATACCAAAATGAACTTAACAAAACATAGATTCTTTTAACACTAAAGTTTATTCAAAATGACCTCCGTGATTTTGAAATAAACCTTCAATCTGCGCGGCCAGTCGTCTATCGCAGCACGAACGAGGTCCATGTCAATATCGGCAGCTGCCTTAACCAAGGATGTCTTGAGTGACTCCAAATTGGGATGAGGCTTTGAGTACGCCTTTTCCTCCAAGTGTTGCCATATCTTGTGATCTAACGGATTAAAATCTGGACTGGAGGAGGGCCAGTCTTCGTGCCGGATGAAGTCGATTTCACGCACCGCCAGCCAGTCTTGTGTGATCTTCGCTCTATGAGCTGGCGCCGAATCTTGTTGGAATACCCAGTGCCTGTTATTGAACATGGTATTCGAAACAGGTTTCACAAGGTTCGTCAGGACTGTATTTTGATACACAACTGCATACGTTTTTACACCTTTCTCACAAAAATGTACCTCTGTTAAGCCCCAATAAGAAACTCCCAACTATACCATGAGCGAAAATGGAGAATGACCTCGTTGGACACGCGGAATACGGTTGCTCGCTTCTTCACTACTGTGTGCGTACACCTTATCATTTTGTTTGTTGTAGCTCTCTTCTACGATAAAAATTTTTTCATCCGAAAAAAGAATTTCCCGATATTTTTTTTCCCGCGTACCGCTTCAACAAAGCGCGGCATCTCTTCAGTCTCAGGTCCATTAGACGAGCATTCAAACGATGTCCTGTTTTTCTTTGATATCCCCGAAGCCCTAAGTCTTCATTTAACACCCTTTTCACCGTGGTTCTGCTTAACCCAATCTGAAGGGCCAACAGTTTTTGCTTACGTATGGGATTTCTTTGAATTCGCGCCTTCACAGCTTTTATCACTGCTGGAGTCCTAACAGACCGAGGGCGACCACTTCTTGACCTGTCATCTACACTAGAGTCTTCATTGTATCGTTTGATGGTACAATAAACGAATCTTTTGGTTATATTCAAACTTTTCAGTATGTCAAAAATTTGAATTGGCGCGTAACCGCAACGATGCAACGCAATAACCGCAACACGGTCTTCTTTAAGCGTCCACTCCATATTTAAAATTGAATAAAATTCTAAAAAGTATACAGTTTTAGATTCATGAACAATTCGAAATTCAAATTCAATAAACTTTTTTGTGGCCAGCATTCTAAAAGAAGAGTTTTTACTGTGTGGCAATACTTATGACCTGACTGTGTGTATATATATATATATATATATATAAATATATATATATATATATATATATATATATATATATATATATATATATATATATATATTGTCGTGAAGCGACAATTAAAAGAGAAAGAACCTAACCTAAGAACAGCAAAACAACAAAATAGACCAAGAAAATAATATATATTTAAAGTTTTAGAAAAGTATTTACAATTTTATAAAAAAATGAAATATGAAGATGATGGATGAAATGAGATTACAATTAGGTTTTTAAAAAAAAATAAAGATAGGAGAATAGGACAATATAGTTTTATAGTGGAGCCTGAAGCCTCGCTGCTTTTGTAGAAATAGGCACACGCAGAGCTTGAGGTTTCTCAGCGGCGACGGCACGCAGCGCCTGGACTGGGCACACGCAGCGTCCGGAGCCGGCGCACGTAGCGCCTGGGGTAGGTGCGCACAGTACTTGGAGAAGTAGTCGCCGCGCCCAGAGGTAGCGCGGGCAGCAGGTGCACTCGGCGCCTGGAGCAAGCAGTCGTAGCGTGCCCGAAGGTAGCGCGGGCAGTAGGTGCACTCGGCGCCTGGAGCAAGCAGTCGTAGCATGCCCGAAGGTAGTGTGGCCCCGCGCTTGAAGCAGACTGCCGACGACTTCACGTGTAGATGGAGGCTTGCAGGATCCCGGGGCAAAGCGGCCCCGGGATAAGGCCTTTAGTAGATGCTTCTCCTTTGAGAACTGAAGCGAGACTGTCCCGTATTCTCCAATTGTTTGGCTTTTATACCTTTTTAGAGAGAACGAGAAATTATTTAAATTAAAACGAAATTTATTGTAAATGACCTACAGCCAAAGAGTATTTATGTAGAAAGAACATCATACCAGAGACGAATTTGAATAAAAGTTACCATGACAACGGTATAAATAGTAGTTGTCATATTTACCAATTTTTGGTTTTTGGACTGTTATTAAGAAACTATTACATTTAAGTAAGAAACGAGGTATTATTCATATAGGAAAAACTGATGCGCGACAGCGCGCCGAAGCCTGAAATTGTAGAGTTACAGAGAATTCAATAAAAGACCAAAAAAGATAAGACTCCATTGACAGCTATTTTAAAAGTACTAAATAGTGTGAAAATACGCAGTAAAATGATATGTTATTGTGTAAAAACGTTACAGGGTCCTATGGAAATAAAGGTGATGCTAAATATAAATGCAGAAAATCAAAAACTGAATGGAAAAATAGTATAAAGTGATGCAAAACATGAATGCAGAATATCAAAACAGAATGAAGAAATAGTGTACAAAGAAATGTAAGTAGCATAACACTACAATATATATATATATATATATATATATATATATATATATATATATATATATGCATATATATATACATATATTTGTATGTATGTATGGCATAGTTGCGAATTGTGCAGCCTTCATACATATCCTCGCAAACCCAAAGGTTGCGTTATACTTCTTTATCGATGTAAAAGTCAAAACAATTAAAATATTTTATCAGTCTGTTTCTCTAGCCTTTTGGATACTGTTAGTCTGAAGCTACTGGATGGATTTTGACGAAACTTGGCATGGTTATAACCCAGAATGACATTTTTTTCTATAACGACCAAATGCGAGTTGCACCAACCAATAATTAAGTTGTCTTTTATACAATAGTTTTACATTTATGTGTTTATAAGAATAAAAAAGGTATAATATGCAATAATTAAAAAAATCATCATGAAATATGTCAAGGTTATTCAATTAAATCCGCGCAGTGATATCGGGCGCTATACTTAAATCCACCAGTAAACAGTGGGCGGAACGTAAGGACTGCAGCGAGGCATCACTCAATGTTATTTAGTTAGTATTTCTCCGACCACGAAGACGAACGACGATATTAATGAAGTTTTTAATATTATACATAAACGTAGCAATGTTTATGCAAAGGAATATGATATTATGATCTAAGGGCCAAAAAAATGAATGCAAATAGACTTGCACCAGGTGATGTACAGCAATGAAAAAAATATAGTAAAAACTGTTTATCCCGTGTATTCGAATTTATAATAAAATACCAAATATCATAGTAACAGAAATAATATATAAAATAGCTTAATAATAATTTATTTAGAAAAAAATGTTAGCATACCTCTATGAAAATCGGTTATTTTGACATTAGGGACCTAGTTTTTAAAATTAAATATAATTTGTAATTTTCTTGTGAATTGATTATTTGTTTTAGTTTGATTGTATTGTGTTAGATTAGATTATAATTTTCACTTGTTTATATAATCAATGTAATTTGCATGATATGTATTTACAATCACATAGCAAAACTTAAGTGCTTTAGCACTGTACCATCTTTATATATTCATGTTTTAAGCAAATAAATCTTATAAATAAAGTAATTGATACTCTGATGCAAAAAGGCCGATTATGTTTTTCTTTTCTTTCAATGTGATTTATAAATGCTGCTTATCTTTGTATTACTCATATGGGATAACTAATAGACCAATGTAAACTTTTTTATGTATTTCTTAAAATACACTAACCGTAAAATATCACCACATTTGTCTGTTAAAAGTGCAACATAAATAAATGAAGTACGAGCACAGCCTAAGGGTGCGTACAGATTAAGTAACACGTTGTGTAACTTTAGTTTTATAAGACGTCCACATTATGTTACATTGTATTTCAATATTGTAACATATAACAATACTGTTCAGATTAGAATAACAATGCATTATAACAATGTTATATGACATTGTTGATCGTCGTTCTGCACTCTGCAGTCTGCAGTGCTATTCACAATGTCGACACAAGAGGACGTTTTGCTAGCTGCTGCAGAAAATATTGTACTTTTAAATAACAAAAGAAAAAGCATAGATACTGGGTTCGTTCTAGTTTATTGACTAGAGAAAAATATTCTCTAGTTATATAACATTCAGTCTCCACATCACTTAAACATGTTATATAACATAATATGTACGCACCGTAACAGTAACAGCCTATTTACGTCCCCTAACTGGCATCTTTACATTTTTGAGTCTTTTTGGGACGAGCGGGCTTCTTTTATTTTATTTACGTTTCTATTTATAAATAGGTTTCCTTAAAAGTTCTATGTGTGACACGCTTCAAATAATAAAATTTATCCGGAGGTATAAATGTATATGTAATGAATAAATAATAATAGTAGAGCCATAGTATAAAGACACTATGGTAGAGCTAGAGCCGTAGTAACTTAGAGGATAAGCGTACCAAATATTCACAGCAAGCGAACAACCCCATTTCGATTTAAGCCATCTACGAGTAAACATTAATACATGAAGGGAAAATTTTGTAGCGCTTTTTAAGCAAACTACGCGCCGGAGGAGTGTGAGATTTGGCATAGTTAAAATCATAGATATAGTATTAAGCTCCACTGGAGTATATACTATATCTATGGTTAAAATAAAACATACATATTTACGTTCATAATGACAATGCCAAACACAAGAGTCTGTGGTCAAACAGTCGCACAGAGTAGAGACGGTTGCCAAAAGATTTTAAAATGTTGCAAACAAATAATTACTACTTAACTTAATTTTGTGTGATTTGAAATGTTTCTTTTTCATTAGTCTGTGGGGTGTACGATATATCTTATGTTAAGGCAAAAACGCGGTTATTTTATATTTTAATGTGCAATTGTAAATGAAATACAACTTGTTTAATATACAATGTTAAAAAAATCTCTAATTATTTTATACTAGTACATATAAAATTATTTAGTGCAATTTAAGAGCTAACTTACCATGTACTCGGCGGTGAAGGAAAACATGCGAGGAAATTTGCATAAAATAACAAGAAATTCGAAGACTGTGAAGACCGCTAACGTGCATTAAAAATCCATTAAAATCAATTAAAAGTATATAGATTGTAAGGCGTACACTTATCAACCCGCCGCCCATACTGCCCCCCTCGAGCAGTGGCTTGTTTTCATATGGAGTTTCTATACATATACGATCACTTATCAACTTTGCTTCGTCACTGCATCGCTTCATTCACAAGTTTATATAAAGTGAACTGAGAGAGACGCGCGTGCGTTTTTTTCTCGTTGGTGTCGAATATCTCTATCATGAATTGGCAACAACCCACCTGATGTTTATGTTCATCGGTAAGTTTGTAGTACCCATCCGGTAATGCTCACGGAGACACATACACAGTTCTCACTCAAGCTCCACATATGTAATTTGTTGGTTGTCTCGAATATGTTTTTACTGTTCGAATATTTTCTCAAGTAATCGCGGTTGGCGTCCGATCTATTTTATTTTCAAAACTAACTCGTTCCCTTTTGAATTTGGTAAACTAATTAAAAACTGTTGTTCGTAACAAACAGACACGCCAAAAGTTCAAAACATTCTTGGGGGTTTAAACTTTTTTATAGTCTTAGTAAATCACGGCGCGAATATTACGTACACTGAGCTTCATTGTTTCGATCGAGTTCCGCCAGATTTTTACGATAAAAGCAATAAAAATATTTGAAAATAGTAATTATTCCTTTTTTAATTTCTTTTTAGTAAATATTTAAAACTAGCTTTTTACACAGAAATTTTCTCAGTGACAGTTTGACGTAGATCATTGCGATGGTATTGCACGCAACGTTTTTCTACCCCCCGAGAACGGAGTAAAGCGACACTTCTAATTGCAATTAAAACTTTCGAATCGAAAAACGGATCGAATTTGCGCTGCTTACATAATCTTTATATATAAAAATTATGTGTCACGTTGTTTGTCCGCGATGAAGTCCTAAGCTACTGAACTGATTTCAATGAAATTTTGCACACTGTGTGCATTTTGGTCTAACTTGAGAGATAGGATAGTTTTTATCCCGCTATGTGACCCGCAAATTTTTTTTTTCGTATTTAAGGATTTTTATAACAAGCGTCGTTGGAAAGGGCAGAACAACGTCTGCTTGGCGAGCTAGTATACTATAAATTTACATTTGACAAGTGATTTTCAAAATTCTATCAGTACTTATATGACATCGGGACGTCAAACACCTTAGTTCCCACCGTGACCATAGGTACTGTAAAGTACCCGATACGTCGGGAATAATAAAAATATGTATAATCAGTTTATTTGAACGCAATAAATATAAAATATAAAATTAGTTTTAATCAATGTCTAGTAAAATGAATACAAAGTAAAGTAAATATAAAAAATTATGATTTCGGGATGCTGTTGGGCACAAAAGAGTGTCATCTCTAACAAGTAAAGTCGGGGGCTGTCATCAAAGTATTCTGTGGACAACTGATGATAAGAATTTACGTGGTAGAGCCATGCTGCAGCTATATTAGTAGTATAGTTGTAGCACGAATGGGTCGGCTCGACTGGGGAAGGATCACGCTCTCACAGAAAACCAGCGTAAAATAGCAGCTCAACGCTGCTGTGTTTCGTATGGTGAGTGTAGAGAACCGGAGACCCTTTTTACTGGCAAAGAGGCACTCCATCTTAGTCCTCACGGGTGACAACGCATCTGCATCTTGAGTCTTTATTGAGGATAGATGTAGATGTTTATAGGTCACAGTAACCACTTACCATCAGGTGGACTGTGTGCTCGTTTGTCACCCTATCCTATAAAAAAAAAGATGGACTATATAGGAAGTAAGCTTGAAGTGTTAATGTTAGAAGTAGTTCACAACAATTAATAAATGACGGATTCGAATGCTCAACTTTCCGAGCTTTCAGTCCACATCCTTAACCTTCAGGCTTATGTCAATTCAATTACGACCGAACAACGAACGTTATTAATACTCCCATCCATTAGGTCAATACAGCCTTCATAAGTTCATAACTCATATTACATATTGATTGAACAATGTTTTTTTCCTGTACTGTGGAAGCATTAACATACTTACTTAGTTGCTGCAGAAAAACTTTTAAAAACGATGCTAAGGTTGAAGGGAAGTGTTTATATTACACAATACAAATACAACCCATACGTAACAACTGCTCTTTTATAATTGTCATGCATTAAAAGGCAATAATTAAAATAAAAACATACAAAACGCATTGCTTTAAAAAATGCGTTTGAACATACAAATTATCGTGTTCGTATTCTATATAAAGCCAACAACCGCAGGACCGCATCCAAACTCTTAGCCACTACGCTACTGAACTGTCCATTATTCTTTTTTTTTGTTTATAGGAAAAGGGTGACAAACGAGCACACAGTCCACCTGATGGTAAGTGGTTGCTGCGGCCCATAGACATCTACATCTATCCTATATTACAAATCAAAATGTAGATGCGTTGTCACCCGTGAGGACTAAGATGGAATGCCTCATTTCCAGTAAAAAGGGCCTCCGGCCACCTGCACTCACCAAGCGAAACGCAGAGGTAAATCTCTACTTCACGCTGGTTTTCTGTGAGGTCGTGGTACCACCCCGGTTCGAGCCGGCCCATCCGTGCGACAGCAAAAGCTGCCGCGTGGCTCTACCACTGTACTGTTTTCTGCAGCATTTCAAGAATGAAACTTTACTTCTGTACTCGTGTCTGTTCAATCAGACACATATTACTATTTATTGTTGAGTATGCTTCACTCAACTATTCCATGAACTTCACTATCAGAGGAATTGTGAGCCCGTTTAAGATTATAACCTTTAAAAAAATCATGAGTGGGAAAAAGCTGTTTTGATAATTTGAATTAAAACACATTTTATTGTTAACCGTGTAGTGACGGTGTTAGAATACCAACTTCGCCATATCATCCCATGGGTGTCGTAAGAGGGGTCATGGGTGTCGACAGAGCGAAGCCGAACCAGGACATTAGCAGCAGTATCTTCCTGATAAAAGCTGGATGAAAATAAATAACTTCGGTTACCAACCCGCTTACCAAGCGTGATATGGCATGCGGGCTATGGCAAATAAGTTTGATTAGCCTCACAGATGGGATTCCTATGAGCAAACTATTGCGTGGCCTATGTCCAGCAGTAGTATTTTGATAGACTGTGTTTGTAACGGTAATGATTAATTGTAATAATATTAAATTAATTAAAAATAAATATTTCAATATTTAAAGTAATTTATTTTACCACATAATCAAAAAAACGTGGTTTGAAACAAAAAGAAACTAAGCGGAGCTTTTAATAAGTAAAAGTTTACAATTATAATTTATTATACAAATTATTCAAGAAACAGATTGCTAGCGGCCGCGTAAGTCCAGAGGTTTTTTAACATTTATGTTTTCCTTATTCTTTAATATTATTATAATAATTTTATTATTTGCCTAATAAAAAGTTTCAACTATCATCTACTTTATATACCTTTTAGGATTACATTGTAGCATGTAGCGTTGTATATGTCGAAAAATTATGTTAATAAAAGGAATTATCCCCAAACTTCACGTCATAAAACAGAAACCTCAGTAAAGATTTAGAAGTAAATACAAGATTAGTGATTGAATAACTTTAGCGGAATATCCAAGAATAATATCTACTGAGGGAATGCCCACAAAGAACAGATTTACAAACAAGGAGACAAACGATCAAATCACTTATACAAAATTGTTCCGTTCGTACGAGCTACGAGCTGCCGAACATTAATGGCAAACGCAAAACAACTCCATATTATTGAAAGTCATTTTTTATTTACCACTAGTTCGGAAAATACCTCTGTTCTAGCAAGAACCAGCAAGAAACCCAGCGGGACTTCTTTTTTCAAACATATTTCACATTGACAATAATTTTGTTTATACAATTTTTAAATGAGTTTTCATAGAACCAGCATGGTGGCGATCACCTTATTCCCAGGGGTTATTTTCATTCATGTATTCCTTTGATATTATAATAACCCTTTTTGCACAGTTTTTCTTTAATAAAACTTTTAGACTTGTTTATTGACAAACTTTGAATATGTTCTGGGATTTTGTTGTAAAAGCGTATACATTGCCCCATAAATGAATTACTAATTCTGTGGAGTCTAGTAACTGGCATTACAAGCTTATGTTTGTTCCTAGTGTTTAAAGTATGCACATCCTTATTCTTATTAAAGCTATTTATGTGTTTATGTACATACATTACATTTTCATAAATATATTGCGATGCCAAAGTTAATATGTTTATTTCTTTAAATTTTTGTCTGAGGGACTCTTTACAATTTAGGTTATAAATCGCCCGAACGGCTCTCTTTTGCAAAACAAATATAGCTTCAATATCAGTCGCATTACCCCATAGCAAAATTCCATAAGACATTACGCTATGAAAGTTAATAAAATACACTAATCTAGCTGTCTCAACATCTGTGAGACTTCTAATCTTTCTTACAGCATATGCTGCAGAACTAAGCCTGCTTGCTAATTTAGATATATGGTGGCCCCATTGAAGTTTCGCGTCAATAGTAATACCGAGAAAAACAGTGGTATCCACAAGACTCAACTCCTCCCCATTTAACAGCACATTGGTACTCCAATGTTTTTCAGGAATTGTAAATGTAATACACTTTGTCTTATTGCTGTTTAAGAGCAAATTGTTGGCGTTAAACCAATGTACTAATTTCGATAGAACATTATTTACATTGTCATAATTAATTAACTGCCGTTTGAGTTTGAAAGTTAAAGGGGTATCGTCAGCAAATAATACTATATCATGATTGCCCCCTACAAGATAAGGTAAGTCATTAATATAGATTAAAAACAGGAATGGGCCAAGAATCGAGCCCTGAGGAACGCCCATTGATACTACCGATCCGGAGGAACCTTTACAATTAATGACGACTTTTTGAGTTCTGTTACTGAAATATGAAGTAATAAGTCTAAGCGCCAAATTTTTTACACCGTAATGTTGTAGTTTCCTGATTAATGTCTCATGATGAATACAATCGAATGCCTTGGAAAAATCACAGAGAACACCTAAGGCATCCTGTGAATTCTCCCAGGCATTAAAAATATATTTCGTTCGTTTCGTCAAACGACCCCTTGTAAAACCAAATTGGTTTTAATGAAGTAATTTATTTGTATTAAAAAATTTAACAATTGACCCAAAATAATTTTTTTAAAAATTTTACTGAGAGATGGTAGTACAGAAATAGATCTGAAATTAGCGGGGTCTAATGTACTACCAGATTTAAATAAAGGTATTACTAAAAAAATTAAAGCTTAAGTAAGCTTAAATTTTTTTTTGTTTTAAGTAAACAATAATCAAAACAAGGCACATTATTATCAGTCTTTATCAATAGTTAGTCTTTATAAATGAAATATAACTTATGTTAGAAGTACAAAAGGAAAAAGGATAACAGGAGTGGATATCTTTGAAACAATTTCATTCCTTTCTGTGCATTTCTCAATCCAATTTTCCCCTAATTCCAGCTTAAAGTCTGCTTTATCTTTATATAGGTATATTTATTGTTTTAAGCTGCTGTATCTTTTTAACAGAAATGCCTTCTGCGAGTTTATTTTTTTTATATAGAACCCAAGCATTAGACGCAGCCGGGTCAATTAAATGTGAATAAAACCCGTTGTATCCACTTTTTGGTACGATAACTGTATGGACACATCGAGAGCATTCCGTCTGCCATGTTGTCTGTCATCCACCCACCCATGTTGTGGTTATAAGCTTGAACAACCTTGGGTCTTTCTATTTGAATATACTCTGATTTTTGTCATCTGGCACATGTATCTGTTGGATTTTTGGCGTACATCGTTGATAACATAGTAACTCTTTGTTATCCTAACATTTTTTATGGCCATATTTTCAGAAGTGTTCACAAATACTTAACATGAACCGCAACTTCTCTTTTCATTTCACGGTCTTCTTTAATCATCTCTCTAGCTGCAATTGGGATCCTATTTTTCATTATCGTTCCGGCACATAGAATATATCTTTCTTTCAGGTGTCGTGTAAGTCTCGGTGTCATAAAGTAACGGTCGAAATAAATTTTGTGACCAGACAAAAAATTGTCAACTAAATTCAACAGCCGTGTAGTGGCGGTCAAGAATATCCACTACCCCATATCCTCCCGTGGGTGTCGTAAAAGACGACAAAGGGAAAAAGGCGGGAGATGGGCAGCAGCATCTTCCTGATAATAGCCAAAATTACAATAAAAAACTGCGGTTGCCAACCCGCTCGCCAAGCGTGGCAACTATGGCAAATGATCAAAACAACAAACAGACGGCCCCCAGTCCCCGGCGGCCCCGCTATCCCTGGCTACGGTGGCGACCATGGTAACGGCGGGGCAGGGGGTGCTAAGAATCTCCGGTGGGGATTCGGTTACCACCTACGACGACTCGACCTGGCAACGTACAACGCACGCACCCTGAGGACTGACGAGAAGATCGTGGAGCTGGAAGAAGAGATAGACAAGTTACGCTGGCATATTATAGGATTATCCGAAGTCCGAAGAGAGGGGGAGGACACGGTAATCCTCGAATCCGGCAACTTGCTCTATCACCGGGAGGGCGACCATCTGTCCCAAGGAGGTGTCGGATTTATCGTCCACAAGTCTCTCGTTAACAACGTTGTAAAGATCGGGAGTGTGTTGTCGAGTGTTGCGTACCTTATACTCAGAATCACCAAACGGTATTGGCTGAAGGTCATACAGGTTTACGCACCAACCTCGGCACACCCCGATGAGGAGGTGGAGGAAATGTATGAGGATATATCGAGAGCCATGCATTCCTCCAAAACCCAATATACGGTGTTAATGGGAGACTTCAATGCAAAACTAGGCACAAGAGAGAACGGTGAGCTGAAAGTAGGGAAATTTGGAATAGGGCAACGGAACCCAAGGGGCCAGCAGCTGGCCGACTCCATGGAGAAAGGGGGACTCTTTATGATGAACTCTTTCTTCAAGAAGCGGCCCCACGGGAAGTGGACCTGGTCGAGCCCCGACGGTTCGACAAAAAATGAGATTGACTTCATTATGACGACCAAACGACAACTGTTCAGTGATCGCGAGGGTGAAAACCGGCAGCGATCACCGAATGGTTAGAGGCACACTGAACTTAAATGTTAAGTTGGAGAGGTCTCGTCTGATGAAGTCAACGCTCCGTCCCCCTCGTGCTCTAATCCAATGTCCCGAAAACTTTCAGCTCGAGTTACAAAACCGTTTTCAGTGCCTAGAAGACTGTAATAAAGTGGACGATATGAATGAAAAGCTCGTGGAAACTGTCCATGCGGTCGGAGCTAAGTTCTGCAAGACCCGCCGCAGAAGAACACAATAACTCTCCTATCACACTCTTAATCTCATGGCTGTTAGACGAGATATGAGGCTACATTCTTCAACAGATTTGACAGCATACAGGCAACTGAACAGACAGATCTCCAAATGCATGCGGCGAGATTTACGCAACTTAATTACAGCTCGTATTGAAGAAGCGATCGAGCGGAACCAAGGCTCCAAAGTCTTTGCAAGAGATCTGTCTGCCAGAAAGAGCCAACTGTCAAAGCCGAAAACCGACCGACCGGAGGCCCAATCCCCCCCCCCCCCATCAAACCAGCACCCCTGGAGAATCCCTCGCTGAGTATCCACAACCAAACTTCTCCACTCCTGAGCGTGGGTGCTCAGGCTGCCCCGCGTATTCGGGGGGAGGGGGGGGGGCAAATTCTACTCGCGACTAATACTGCTCGGGGCAAGCGGAGCAATAAAACCAAGGCGACCCCTGTCACGCTATCCGTGAATTTTTGCAACATCAAGGGACTTCATTCCAACCTTAACGCTGTCCATTACCATCTAGAGACGGCGAAGCCGGCCTTGCACTTTTTAACCGAGATTCAGTTGCCCTCTCTGGCTGATACTTCATATCTCTCCTACTTGACCGCATCCAGCGCAGAGCGGTTCGAATCGTCGACGACCGAGTTCTTTTTGATCGGCTTGATACACTGACACTGCGTAGGGATGTTGCTTCCCTTTGCATTGTCTATCGAATTTACCACGGAGAGTGCTCTGAAGAATTGTTCGGATTAATCCCAGCCGCCAAATTTCACGAACGCACATCGCATCAAAATTTACGATACCATTCTCATCGTCTTCGGCAATTTTTCCAGACCTATACGACTAAGGGACCTTCAAGAATAGTGCTTACACCTTTCTAAAAGGCCTGCAATTCCCAAAAACGCATCTGCAATTCCCCTGGTGTTGCGGTTATTCACCGGCGGTGGTAGTCACTTACCATCAGGTGAGCCGCATGCTCGTTTGCCCCCTCTTCTATAAAAAAAGAAACAGGCGCATTAGAATCTCGACGACGACCTCTTGAAGAACCACCCCGAGTAGATTGTCTCGACCTTCTACGACTTCTCGTAGAGAATCCACGAATTGCACTTCCATTACTATCAGATGACGTCGTACTTTCACTACTCTCTAAAATTTCACCGACGGGTCTATTAAGTTCACATTGAGTTTCTAAGTCACTGTCTACTCCAATTTCTGAATCACTGATAGCAAAACCAATTTTATTCTCATTTAAACCTAAAACCAAAAAACTAATGTTAGTGAATTTGTGTGCGGAGTGGCACTAGCAGGACTATTTTTTCCGGACAGTCAGATTCACTACAAATACTGCTTAAAACTTCAAATAAATAACTTACAAAGACTAACAATTAATTTTTTTTAATTTTAATCCAAAATTCTTCTGAAATAAAGATGATTGCATTAATATAAATGAATTTAACTTACCTCTTAAAGCTGTTACCTTTTCAGGTACCTTTTTAGGTAACAGCTTTAACGTGTTAGAGCCATGCTGCAGCTATATTATGGTTGTAGCACGAATGGGTCGACTCGACCGGGGAAGGATCACGCTCTCACAGAATACCAGCGTAAAATAGGAGCTTAACGCTGCTGTGTTTCGTATGGTGAGTGTAGAGAACCGGAGACCTTTTTTACTGGAAACGAGGCATTCCATCTTAGTCCTCACAGGTGACAACGCATCTGCATTTTGATACGTAATCGAGGATAGATGTAGATATCTATGGGCCACAGCAACCACTTACCATCAGGTGAACTGTGTGCTCGTTTGTCACCCTTATCCTACAAAAAAAACCTCGACCTCGTGGAGCTGCCATCGTGCCAGTTCAATGACCATGTATCAATATAAAACAAAAAATCAGCCAATCTCCGATCTCTAGTTGACAACCATAGTTTTCGTTCAGAAATTTTTAGCAGTCACTTGTCAAAGGCGCCAAATTCGAAATCATTATGACATAGTCCCCTACACGACACCTTGGGTAGCTACGAGTATATATATTTTGTTTGGAACTGGGCTTGAATGACTATATTAATTAGTACCTAGGGAGATCCCATGAGCCTTACGAGATTAAACTAAAAAAACACATTTTAATTACTTTGTAGCTTGATCATAATTATTTTAAAGAAACTTCGATGCCAAACGATGCTAACCTTAATATGGATAAATAGTAAATTTTTGCATACTTTTATAAATATTTTAGGAAATTAAATAAAAAAATTACAGCTTTAAAATAAAGACCTACATCAAAATAATTAATAATTTTAAATTATCATCTTATACAGTCAATAACTGTAGAAGTAATGATACTATAAAAAAATAGGAAACTGTAAGACAAACGAACAAAGGTATCAACAAATTTCGAATTTGAGAGCAGAACCCTAAAATACTATAAAAAGTAATTTCTTTTATTAGTATTTGTACAAAAATATAAATTCCATAATTAATTAACGCGGGTAAAGTTTAATTTGACTTGAATTGATTTAAATTGAGTTAATTAATGTTTTACTTTGTAATCTTATTAAGTGTCAAAAAACAATTAAAATTTCACTAAAATAGAGAAATAATAGTGTTTTCATTAGTAATCCTATTATGAGCAAAAGACACGATGTTGAGTAAAAGAGGATAATTATTAAATTCAAATATTAATACCCTTGATACAGCTATGCTTACTCTAAAGATTTAAGCCTATTCCATTGAACAGCAATTCATCAGGAAAACTAACGATTTGTTTAAGTTGGTATAATTAGCATATTATATATATAGCATATATTTGATAAGATTATTACCAACATTAAAACAATTCTTTTTGAAATATTTCAATTATTCAATTATTTAATTAATTGAATTCTGTATTATTAAGTACACTCCTTATCTGTTGATCAATTCCGGCCCTTTTTTCTCAATTTCTTGCTTGAGTCTCATTAGTTGTTGGTAGTAGAGATCCGAATCAATGGTTTTGCGCGGCAGTTAAAGTTCACAATAAAGGATGTCCTTCCAATCCCACCATACACACAGCAGCACCTTATTGCGTATTAATCCGGGTTTCGCTACAGTATGTGGAGCTTGACTACTATTTGACCATGATCTTTTTCATACGTTCTTATCGTAGGTGCTCCACTTTTTATCACCAGTGATCAATCTTTTCTAAAATTGTTCGGTTTCATTAAGTTTCAATAGAGAACCGCAAATGTACACGATTCTTTCAGTGAGCTCGTGTGCTAACCAAATATCGAGCTTTTTTATATAGCCACACTTTTTTAAATGGGTCAAAATTGTTTGTGTTCTCTTGTTGTGTCAATCCTCAATTCCTCGGCTACATTGTAACTACTAGTATGCCCATCTTGCTCCACTTTTTCAAAAATACCATTGACTTTATCCGTATGAGGGCGACCAGAGCGAGCTCCATATTTGACATCAAAATTCCCGGACTCAAAACGCTTGAACCAACTTTGTGCTACTCTTACTAACACTGCATTAGATCCATAACCGTCACAATTTTTTTTGCGGCTGGATTCGCATTTTTCCCTGTTTGTAATAAAACTTCAATATGTATCGAATTTCTTAGTGAGATTCACTCATTTTGGCGGACACAAAAACAATTCAAATATGGCGGGAAAGTGTTTCTTATACTTTATTTTTCTTTTTCTTAATCTCCTATATGTATTGATATTAAAACCAGCCAGGCACGAATAGTACATACAACCAAAGAGATTTTTCTTCAATTTTATACAACCAAAATACGAAAAAGACTTTTTCCTAGACATATTATTTCATTTTCTTTCGTTTTTATATGTATTGGTGTACAATAAAGAATATATTAATTAATTAATTGTGTACTGCTTCTATCTCATTTTTTCTCAGGCTAAAATGTATATGTTTGTTTCTTTTAAGTGTGGCTTTTTCGTTTCATCGAGTTTCAAACACAACGATTCTAAAGAATTTTTCACTTACAAAAATATTTTTATCCTTATTTTACATTATTGTACACCTCGATCATAAATTAATGAATTCCATTAGTTTTTTATTGTTACAGTATTTTGCATTAACCAAGCTGATATATTGCATTTTTTTAAACTTGAGTTATTGTTTTTGTAAAACTTTTGTAAAAATATTAATTATGACAAAGTTTAAGCATCCGTGGTATAAAAAATGTAGGTACAGAAACACTGCTCATTGTCTGACACACTTGAATCTGCACACAAAATAATCTATCAATTAATTACTTACCTAACTACAACCTGCTTCGCCATACAACGCTTTGCTAAATATTTACATCTTCCTATACTCCCAGGGACTTTCGACAGTCCTTATTGTGTTTTTATTTCAAAAATCTAGATATTTTTAAATAAAATTTTCATTCCCTGTAAAAAAATCAAATGCATCCAATCTTTTCCGTATATTGAGTATTTCCATCTTGTGACATTACGAAGTTTGAGAACTAGAAAATTACAATGTTTTATATCAGGGATAAGATCGGATGCCACGAACCAAAAAAGAGAGAGTCGTTTGGAACATTTATGTATCTAGTAATTTATAAATCATATTTAAATATGTTTTTAGCGATAAAGATAGGACAAATTCCAAACAGATTTAGACTTTATTATATTATATAATATTTATTACTGCGTTCTGATATGCAGTTATATACCTCAAAAACTATTACGTATTTATATTTCTCCAGCTATATACAGCTAATAAACTGATGATATCCATTAATTAAATTGCCAATTTTTTACATATTGGTGATAGTCTAATGTCGGTAACAATTTATGTTTTTTCCTAGTCCAAAATAGCCATTCTTCAATAACTTTCACATTAAATGTGACATCACTGAATCAAGACTCGAAAGAGATGGGTACTTGAGTTTACACAGTCTGCATAGTTGGCAAAACCGAGTGAAGACAGGTCACAGTACCAATTGGAACTAAAATTTTGGTCTGGAATTGTTAATGGCTAAAATTATTTAATTTAGTTTCTGCGAAACGATTTTCCAAATTTATTGGAATAGGCGTCCGAGGAGTAGAGGTTTCAAAATGCCGACTGTACTGCGTATTATACTGTACATGTTCAAGCACATCTCTTCAAAAAATACTAAAACAGATGGATAATTCACTGGATATTTTTAACTGAGGCTGCTTCAAGGAAGAAATTTACCGAACGCCGACAAATTTCTGGAGAGATTTACATAGCTGTGTCCAGGCAGCCGTATTGAAAATAAGCGATTGACGCTATACTCGGCTGCTTAGGAGAAGCATTTATTTGTAGGTTGCAACAGAGTGCATGGCAGACAATGCGAAATTTTATTAGTTTATGGCAAATAAAGCATTGTCAATGACAAGTTTTTTATTAAACCGTGTTATATTAAAACAATGGTCGGTTACATTTAATGTAAAAACTGTTCCAAAATCTCAAATTTTGTTGTTAAAAAAAATAAAAACCGCTAACTTACAACCTAAAAACTTTTGAGTATACGGATAATATTCGAGTTTGTATCGTTTATTCAATGATAATTAATTTTATATAGTCCAGAGGAGACGACGCGAAGCAGCCGTGTTCAGTGTACAGTGTACTTAGTATTAATTTTATCACTTCACTGGGCAATACAATATTATTCATAACAGATAAAATGTTTCTTGGTTTCTTTTTATTGATTAATATCAAGTTATCAGAGTATTCTTTTATACTATTTGAAACAGAAAGTGATAATCCCCGATATATTTAACCGTACCTAAACATTATTTGAGAATTTACACTCGTTACGTAAGCAATTTTAATTCTCATAGTTATGGGATTCCGCCCATCAACAACTACAGAGCAACTAATGGTAGGTATGTTCATTAATTATAAGGGTAATGTGTATCACTGAATTGATGTTTGTCCTCGTGTAATCTATGTTTGTAAACTGCCTCCACGATACAGGAGAAAATCCTAGTGTGGGGGTAACGTTTTATAAAAAAAAAAGAGAGAGAATAAGAGAGAATGAAACATTCCTATGGAAAAAGCATCCAAATATAACATTAACATTAATAAACGAAATATGCAATATTAATGCGACAATATTCCACATTGGCACCTAACTAAATACTTGGTAATTTTTATTATTATTTTGTTTGTTTCCTTCTTCTATAAGCTCAATAAAAATAAAAGAGATAAAAGTAAAAACAATACAGTACCATTGTATAATGAACTTTCGAACGCCTAAAAGAAAACGCACCTTGATCATGCTTATAAACTGGATCGTAAATATGTACCACACCCAACAGTGGTTAAATACTACGGAGTGAAGAATCTATAAAAGTCTCCTTGTGTTTCGTAAAACCGACAATTTCAGGGTTCAGTTTATCGTGCGTCACTGCTAAAATACTCTTGATATATGAAGCATTAGCCAAATACTATTTTAGGCAGTATCTGTCCATTGCATTAACGTCAGTCTTTTATTATAGCGTGGCGTGAAAACTGTCGATATTGCGAGTTATCAAAGCAGTATTAAATAAATTCTGGTATATTTTTGATTAAAATCTATCATTACTTTCTTTTTACACGTAATTTCTCAAATAACCGTGTCGTGGAGGTGTAAGAATATGCACCTACTCCATTTCGTCCATGGGTGTCGTAAGAGACGAACGAGAGAAACTGGAACAAAATATGGGTAGCAGCATCTTTTTGATTTAACTCTTCTCTACTCAAAGCTCAGAGTAATTACTAGCATATCGAGAGTCCTAAAATAAGAACAAAAGTCTTATAGCTGAACTCTTTACATATACTACGTTTAACATGGTACAAAATAAGATAGCTATATTATTCTCACTTTCTTTCTTTTGCAAGTGGGAAGATTATGTTGCCTATCTCCTGTTTTATTTTCCTCTGTCGTCTTTTCGGATACTCACAGGATGGTATGGAGTCTTAGAGCTTCAAAGTAATAATATATGTTATTTGCTAGGAAGTAGTAGATTCTTTTACGCCATCGCTACATGGCAATATTTATGCTTCATGATATCAAAATATTTTCATCCAAGCAGAAAAAGCTTTGTTGAATATCTATAGTCGATGGTTTTCCGCTAAGCAAGTGGTAAATCTATATAATTTAAAATTAATTGCCGCCTGTATGAAAGATTGTCACTTAAGAACGGTTGGACCGATTTTGATGAACACTCACACTCATAATTTGGCCTGGTAAGTAACACTTCAAACAGTGGTAGAGCCACGCGGTAGCTTTTGCTGTCGCACGGATGGGCCGGCTCGAATCGGGGTGGTACCACGACCTCACAGAATACCAGCGTGAAGTAGAGGTTTACCTCTGCGTTTCGCTTGGTGAGTGCAGGTGGCCGGAGGCCCTTTTTACTGGAAATGAGGCATTCCATCTTAGTCCTCGCGAGTGACAACGCATCTGCATTTTGATTTGTAATAGAGGATAAATGTAGATGTCTATGGGCCGCAGCAACCATTTACCATCAGGTGAACTGTGTCACCCTTATCCAATAAAAAAAGCATTGTTGTCGAGATCTAGAAAACAGTCGTGCAAAGCCGGGGCGGATCTTTAGTAAGCATATACAATTGGAATTATAAATGGGATTCAACTCGTTTATGTATATGTGTCTGTCAAGACTTAGTATTCATACCTCCCTATTAATTTTTAAAGTTTACGAAACGAATATTTACAATGTAATATTAAAAGCATCACTTGATCTAGAAAACAATTTACTTGATCGTTTGAATAATAATAACTCTAGTCCTATTTTCTTTATATTTTTAGACATATAATAAAATAATAAAAATAAATGACTAATCAAAAACGAGTATATCGATGTCCATTGTTTGCTAACATTGTGAACGAAATCATTATAGATTAAAGACGTCATGTCTTGTAATGTCACATATAATACTACTACAATAAGGATACCATTTTTTTTTTAGAAAATCAGAAGATACGAGTGTATTTACTCTCATATTTGGCATAGTATAAAGAGACCAAAGATGACCACTTGACATTCCTATTTCCACGCATGAATTACACGCAACATCGTTCAATAGATTTGTCTCTTTTTGCCTTATTTGAACATTAAATTAGAAACAGCGAGACAAGTATATTGCCTCAATTTATGTAGAATTGTAGGTTCTCTCCATGCATACGTATGTATATAATTACTCTAAGACTCAAAGTAATAATAAGTCGACGTTTGCCAATGAGGGCTAATAATTTTCTTCTAACTAGATGTCGCTAGTTGACACTGAGGTAAAGTTTTTTGTTACGCAATGTCATTTAATTGAGAAGTTAGTTTTTAATAAAAGTATATCAGTTTCTAGAGTATTATAATTTTATTATAGTATATTACTTATTATTATAGTATATTAATACACAAAAAATGCTTCAGTGGTTTGCTCTTTTATTTTTTGCACATTATTAACTTTTTTTTAATTTTTCTACGTTTGTGAATATCTGTTGTTTGGTTTATTTATTTTTAATCTAATTAATATAAAATATAACTAATAGTATAGAAAGAAACATTAATCTTTACATTTTCCAAACAAATTAACTTCCCCGTTATGAAATCTGTCAAATATTATACCTCACTTTTAAGTGGCGCCACCCTGGTGGCAGAAAAAGTCGTGGATGCCCCAAGGAGATTGTAAATATTATATTATAACCTCCTTGGGATGCCCACATTCGCCTGACAAGGGTGACAACTAGGGCGTCGTCTATTGGAAGCCATACGATTTATCTGGCATTTCCAATAAGTGTTTTACGACACCTACGGAATAAAATGGCGTGATAGCTACAAATAGAATCGAATAATTCTTATTCAATATAGATTACAAGAATACTTTTTATGCTTTTACTACTGATTCGGAAAAAAACTCCATCCTGTAGAGAACCAGCAAGAAACCTAGCGGATTTTTTTTAAACATTTAACATGTTTTATATTTAAATATGAAAACATTGGGAAACATCTAGGTGGCAATCACCTTAATCCGAGTGGTTATTATTATCAATCATGTACTCTTTACCCTTATTAAATAAATTTTGCTCTATAAAAATTTTAAACTTTAGATAAATAGGTCCTGCAAATTTTCTGGGACTTTCCTAATTTTAATAGTTTTGAATTATTTTGTAATATCTCCTAATAATATTTTATACATTTTTTTTATATAGGATAAGGGTGACAAACGAGCACACAGTCCACCTGATGGTAAGTGGTTGCTGCGGCCCATAGACATCTACATCTATCCTCGTTTGCGAATCAAAATGCAGATGCGTTGTCACCCGTGAGGACTAAGATGGAATGCCTCATTTCCAGTAAAAAGGGCCTCCGGCCACCTGCACTCACCAAGCGAAACGCAGAGGTAAACCTCTACTTCACGCTGGTATTCTGTGAGGTCGTGGTACCACCCTGGTTCGAGCCGGCCCATCCGTGCGACAGCAAAAGCTGCCGCCTGGCTCTACCACTGTTAATTCATATTCTTTTGTTTGATTAATGACTCGGTGACAGTAGAGGAGGAATTCAGTGACTGTGTTCAAGATAAAATATCGGTAAAATTATCAAAATCCCCGCTGCAACATCTGATTTTGTTATAATAATTTTACTCTACACGATTTTAATTTTAATATTAATTTCCCTTATCTTTTTTGTAATCTATCTGTTACTGTGGTTTTTGTGGAAAGCTCGTTTACCTTCCATAATAGTTATTTACACCCTGTTTAGTTAAGTAGCAATACCCTTAAAACTGACGTCAATAGGTTAAACTTTTCAAATACATTCGCGTCCAAAAAGGTTGCACGTATAGGAGGAAATGTCCGCCGCGGTGCCCCAATGCGTGTTAGCGAACTTCACACGTCTTCGAAATATTTTTTTTTCTTATTTCTCAGACATGCTAGTTTCCTGACCGTCGCATGATGTTTTCCTTCACCGCCGAGCACTTGGTAAATCAGCGCTTAAAATTGCAATTAATAATTTCATTGGTGCCAACGGTGATCAAAAATAAATATGTTTAACACATATTAATTTGTAAATTAAGAGGAGTGGGCGGAGTATGAGGTTTATATTCTCAGGAAAATCTTAGGAGATCACCATAAGTGAGCAAATTATAAAGATATCCGTCTATGTAACATAAAACTTCAACACAAACATTGTATTTCTACTTTTATAACGTAGGTACATTTTTCTCATTTATTGAATAGAAAAACAAACTTTAGCAAAGTCACTGCCGGTCCAGGAGATGTTAAAGATTAAAATACAAAAGTGAAACAAAACTAGGGCTACAACTCTTTATGTACCCGTAAGTGACAGTTGAAAAACATTATTTTTAACATTATGTCAATGCTTGACTACTATCCCACCTAATGGTATTTAGTAAGTTGTAGTGCAGCCGAAGTTGGTAACACGCTTATCACCACTAGCCTATTCACTCTTGCCTTGAAGTCAACCACGTTGTAATCGAATCGAAAGACAGACGCAGGCAAATTATTCCACTCCTTTGCTGTACGCATTACCAACGACAAAGCAAAACATTCGATTGGAATGCGGTACACATACATAATGTCAGCAAGAAAGGGGTGGAGATTGGCCGGGCGTCCTATAGAACTTCGAAAGGTTGGCTATTTTGACACTAATTTTACTACTCGAGATTTGTAAAATTGGTTTTAAAAATTAATTTAAGGTGACCAATAAGCCTCTCTTAGCACATTCACCCGTCAAGTCCATACTTGCTAGGTGGCACTTAGCAACACCAGCCCAAATGGTAGCAATACTTCATGCATGACGGACTTGCGTTTTATATAGAGTGAGCAGCTATCGTGCCGTGAAGTACCTTCACATCTTTGCAGCAGCTTTGGCCCTGAACTCAATGAACCGCCCAAAGTTCAGTTCAGTGAATTCCCAACCCTCAACAATTGAAGTAAAATATTTACTACGCTACTTACTTTAAAATGTACAGATTTAGAATTATCCCGTAAGAGGTTCCATAGAAACAAGTATGTAAAATGGCTTCAGGGAGGAAAATATCTCAGTAGTTCTTAGCGCTAGAACTGCTGGGATTAGACAAAATTCGGTGTAGCGCGATTTAAATTTACTATCGTAAAAATTAACATCTTTTTAGCTTTTCTGGCAAAATCTACATAAACTAAGGAATCCATTTATAGAAATAAACAGAATCCAGAAAACAATTAAGATTTAAAATTTTGCAACAACCTAAAATTAAAAAAGGCTAGGCCATTTTACCCTACTAGTATTTTCTAAATATCAAATTAATATTAAAGCGAACATTGCCTAGTCAAGCCCATAGGATTTGGATTCGGTATATCTGTAGGTCTTTTTAGTTAATGCTATGTTTGCCTCGGACCTTATCATGATCATTATCATTACAGCCCTTCAATAACGGCAAAAGAAAACTTTATTGACCTAATATTAATAATTATGTAATGACGTAATATCACTGATGTTCATAGCTAAGTGCTGTCCAATTTACACATCATAAATCATAAATCTTTATTTGCAAGAATCACGGTATAAAAAGATGTTACAATTTATATAGTGCAGTCGTGTTTCGCTAATAATAGCATCCAAATTATAATTTTAAAATGTTTAGACAATATTAATAATTATTTAAAATTTAAAAAATCTTTTAAGTCATAAAAAGCATTCAATTTTTAACCAATCATACAAATCTTTCTTATATAGTTTTTCGCTTAATAATTTAAATTCTTTAGGTATTTTATTATATATTTTTGCACACATATTTAGGCATCTTTTGTTATATTTAACGAGCCTAGGAATAACATCTAGGACAAGTTTGTCTGGGTTACGTCGGTTTCGAGGATATACATCACTTGCTTTAACAAATAATGGCTTATTTTTAAAAACAAACAAGCCAGCTTCATAAATGTATAGTGATGGGAGGGGTAATATACCAAGTCTTTTAAATAGAGGTCTACAGGATTCTCCTGGCGATATCCCGCATATTGCACGAATACATTTTTTTTGGGCGACGAATGCATCGCATATCATTTGACTTATTTACGAGTAAACGAGGGTGTTAAAAGTGATGATGAAGATATGTGAGATTTATGTTAGAATTAGTAGTAATAGAACTTGCCTGGTGTCCATCGCGTTAATCTTCTAAATTGATGACAGGTTTAAGATAAAAAATATCGAAATCCTTATTCTCGTTACGACGGAATTTATTCACTCATTGTGCTAATATATATAACTTATATTCGTAGAAGTGTTCTAAGACTGCCTTCCAGCTTGTTTGCAAATTGATTAGCACACTTTTCCCCGCTCCCAAAGTTGACATTGCGCACTTACTGATTTTTCAACCTTGCCATTTGATACAGAATTTGATTCAGTAAACTTAAATACTGAGGTATCAATTCTATCTGTATGTCAGCATCGCCAAAATAACAATTAATGACATAGAAATTCACCTACTGTTTATATTTATGTTTTAAATACTAAACAAATTTATTTTATCCGACAGTCAGATAACCATTTCAAACGTAATAAGTTGAATATTATTTAAAACATTTTTTACACAACAACACATTACACGTAGTCTTTACACCTATTTTAGGATTTATCTCTGAGTTTTGTTCACATACGTTGTTTCTTCACTGCAAATAGATTTAAAATGTAAGTGATGTTTGTTTAGCGACCGCGTGACTGTGTGGAAACGCGAGGGAAAGTTTCAGGCCGCCGAAAACCGACGGACGCGGTGCGTCGCGATGCTAACTCGGAGGCGAATGCGCGCTCGACAATTTTACACCCATCCACCCCAGGCTAACACTGCTCATGAAAAGGTTATTTGTGTCGGAGTCGTTGTATGCAAGCAATTATTAGCTCGCGTATCAATACAAACACGACGTAGGCGAATTGGGTGTTGTGGGAATCAACATAATTTAATGGTCTGCAATAGTGGGGTTTATATAATTGTCAGTGGGATATATTAAGATAAAGATAAAGTCTATAGTTTATCGTAAGATTTTTTGATATGTGATTTGTATAATATTTATAATGCATGTTTATTGGAATATTAGACTGGTTATTAAGCCGGTCCAAGCTGGACACTGGACAGAAGCAGCCCAAGATCGAAACAATTGGTTAATTTTGGAGAGGCTTCACCTGTAAAGACGGGGTTCTTGCTAATAATAATAAAAATGAACACTAGGATAAGCAAATTAATATAAAACTAACCACCATGAAATGAAATGTAAAAGTACAGGCAAGAAATAAAAGACATTTTTATTTTTATTTTTATTAATTATTGGAACATCAGTTAATTATTTTATTTATTTTAAAATGTTTATTGCACATGAAGTGTACAATTGGTGGACTTAATCCCTTTAGTAATTCTCTACCAGTTAACCACGAGCTAAGCAGAGAAACTTAAGCAGGTGCCATAAAAACATGAAAATATGTATACGTGAATATAAATATAAAAATATACATACCATACGTGTAAATATACTTATAAATATATATAACTACAAATAACCTAATACTCTATACCTGATACATATCATATGCAATTTTTATATAATACATAATACAAACATTTTAAGAATACTTACTTACGAACGTATTATACAAAATCTACTTAAATAATTTATAATATCAAGCCCTGCATAGGCAAAAACATTTAAGAAAGTTAGCTGCTGGAAGAAGAAAGGTAATGATCTAACACAATTCTTAAAGGCAGCATCAGAAGTCGGTTTCCTAATATGTTGAAGTAATTTATACCAAAATAATGGCAAAACAATTTTGGTCACCTATTATTAAATTCATAAAATATAATTAATTATACATTTTTAAAATTATGCTCTAAAGAACTTTTAACACTAACTAACACTAACTCCTTGAGTACCAGGCAACTTTGCCATTTTTAGAAGGACTTAAAAATTTAGTACTAATTTCCCAACCAAAAATATACTGTCAGTCTGGGCATCCATGTTAAATGTGACATTATATGCTTCATAGATTCGTAGGTATTTATTAATGATTTAAATAAAAACTTAACACTAAATAGACAAAATACTCAAAAATAGAAAATGGCAATGTTAACCTCACTTTGTGGCAACTTTGCCATCAGGGTTTATAATGAAAATAATAGGATTTGATTTCAATGTTATATTATAGGTATATCACCTTCATCTCATAATATAATACACAACACTCAGTTATGCTTCTCTCCTTTATTTGTGTTATAAATAGCAAGTTTACTCTTGTGGCAAAGTTGCCATCCCATTTTTCAATATTTCATACAAACTTGAATACAGGTTTCAGGGTTGTCAAAAATCCTCGAGTACGTACTTCACTTATTTTTTTTTATCAGGTTGGTGCAATAATAAGCTTAAATCGAGTAATACAGATAAAAAATGCTTGTCACAATCATTTTTAACATGTATTCGTTTTTTTATTAGTCATCATCATCATTTTATTCCGGGTCGTAATAAAATGATATCAGGTCACAAATATTGTAATCAATCTAAATACTGATTTCCCACATAAGCAAAACATTAATAATCATTAATAATGACAGTTTTTGGGTGCAAACTAATATCAATAGACTAAGTAGAAATTGTGAAAAATACTGAGTAGTAAAACATTATTAATGCCCGACAACGCAGTAAAAATAATATAGATTTCCCTTTTCTTTTTCTTTACTTTTGATAAATATGAATTTGATTGACGACTCATTTGGTAAAATCGGTCTAATGGGCTGCTACGATGCAACATCGATACAAACTTACATACATAGAATGTCAAGTACAAAACCTTTTATTTAAATAGTTGTAATCGGTTAAAAATAGAAATTAAAAGTGACAACCCTTGGTTGTAGCAAAACATGGCAAAGTAACCGTAACATCGTGGCATCACTAGTATGGTAACTTTGCAAAGTTACCTAGTTTTATAGATAAGTGTTAAGACCAAAATGTTAAAAACAATATATTACAGAGGCTGCACTAAAAGTATCGGGAATTGAATATTTTCACTGTTCCTATCATATTAAAATCTTTTTAATTGAAAAGTCCTTGGTTTTGAAAATCGAATACCATTTATTTATTTAAAAAAAATTCTCGGTCTTGTCACAAGGTTTTGTCAAACTTGTTTAGTCGTTGAGAAAATGGAATTGACTCGAGAAAATTCAAGAGCGATGATTTATTATGACTTTCGAAGTGGAAAAACAGTGTATTCACCGGAAATTTCTGCATTTGGTGATGAAGCCCCATCCAAAACCACAATTTATGGCTGGTTTGCTGAATTTCAACGTGAACGTGTCAAGCTCAGTGATGATCCTCGTCAAGGTCGTCCAAAAACTGCAGTCACCCAAGAAAACGTTGATGCTATGCGTAAGCTGATTGAGGAAGATCGACATGTGACATAACGCGAAATTCAAGCAACTTTAGACATTGGCATGAGTCAAATACAAATAATCTTGCATGAACAATTAGGTGTAAAAAAGTCGTTTTCCCGATGGATACCGCATTCGCTCTGTGTACGTAGGTTAAGCAGCACAGAGTGCCGTCGATGAAGCATGGTGTACAGATAAACCTTGTTAGGTTTTTGCGACATCGTGTTTGATTAATTTAAGCTTTTTTTATGTTGATTTAATAAAAAAAAAGAGCAAAAAGCGGCTCGCGTTACTTGGTGCGTCAGAATCTCGAAAGATTCCACGCAGAATCCTCAAATGCTGTAAACAACATTGTATCAGGTGATGAATCTTGGATATATGCGTACGAACCCGAAACAAAAAACCAGTCACGAGTTTGGGTGTTCGAAAATGAGTTAAAGCCAACAAAAATTGTTCGTTCACGGAGTGTTGCAAAAAAAATGGTGGCCACGTTTGTCTTCAAAACCGGCCATGTTACGACTATTCCTCTTGAGGGACAAAGAACGGTTAATGCAGAATAGTATGCTAGCATTCGTTTGCCACAGGTCGTTTCTGAACTCCGTAAAGAGAACTGCAACCGCCACATCATCCTCCATCACGACAATGCGAGTTCTCACACCGCACACAGAACAAAAGAGTTTTTAGAGCAAGAAAACATAGAATTATTAGACCATCCGCCGTACAGCCCCGACCTAAGCCCTAATGATTTCTATACTTTCCCTAAAATAAAGAATAAATTGCGTGGACAGAGATTTTCATCACCTGAAGAAGCTGTGGACGCCTACAAAACGGCCATTTTGGAGACCCTAACTTCCGAATGGAATGGTTGCTTCAATGATTGGTTCCATCGTATGGAAAAATGTGTCAAATTTCGCGGAGAATACTTCGGAAAGCAATAAATACATTTTTAAATAGTAATGTTGTGTCACTTCCTTGATTCCCGAAATTTTCAGTGCCGCCCACGTACATTTGATAACCATTAATATTACGTTACTACAAAGATATAGATACCTACATTAAGTATTTCAAACAAAATCAACAAAAGTTCTGAAGCACTGAACAAAGTTTTTATTTCGCCGGCAAAATTCTGCGTTAAAATAAAATGGCTCAATTACGAGTAACTCTCATGTTGCCATATCGAAAGCAATGCTGTCAATTAGTTATTTTATTTTCATCCAAAAAATTACATATGTCCCAAATTTCATACCAGTACACCCCTGATGGCAAAGTTAACTTCCATTGGTAAAGTTGCCAGACTTGACTGTACACAAAATTTGAATTATGAACGTTATTTCGGTATTTGAATAACTACATATTATAACTCAGCCAAATTTCATTATTCTGCGAAAAATAGTCTCTGAAAAAAACATATGTGAGAGACAGATCGACATGAAAGCATAAGCGTTCTGTTAAAGGTATTAATTTGAAGGAAAAGACATAATAGTAAAAAAATCCAATCGAAAATCATGTAACATTTTTTCTTTATAATATTCTTCAGATTTTCTTGTTACTAACTTTTCGCAGATAAAAAGCTTCTTATTCCGCTCGTTTGAAATTCACACAGATAAGTGAGTTATAATAAGCTAAAAGGTTATTTTTGACTACCTAACATACAAATATAAACAACCATCGTCCTATGTAATCTGCGAGTATGACATATTCTACCTTATCGACAAATTTTAATTAAATCCGTTAAGCCGTTTCCTATCCCGTTCCGTTTCGCCCGTTCCGTAAGTGTGCTTGACCGACAGTTATCCCAATTATATTAGTAACTAAGCTGTAAATAAATTTTAAGTTGATAGAATTTGTTAGATTTTTTCATATTCGTATTTTCTACTGCTCGAATACATATAGTAAGGAACGCCTGTTAAACTATTTTAGCAATTTCCACTTCTATGCATAATATAAGGTTTCATATAATATCATAAGTAAATATATAGGAGGTCTAAAAGCAAAGGCGCGTTTGTACGTAAAGTCTTAAAGTGAGATAAAAGCGATATTTGTTTTTAAGATGAGGGAAGTGACATAGAATAATATTTTTATATTAATTAGGAAAGAACATTGTTTAGTGATCAATAAATTGAGAAAAAACATATTTATCATTCATTTCGTATCTTTCTTTAAATTTAAAATTTGGACAAAGTTGAATCTGCTTTCTTAACTGTCAAGACAGAGGCGTTTTTAAATACTACGCATTATTAGTACGAACTACAAAAAATCTTACAAATGTATTTTTGTATAGTTATTTATTTATTATTTATTTATAATTAGGTACAAAATAAAAATTCAAAACTATTTAGTGTTTATTTTAGTTATAAATTAAGTTCAGAATATAAATCGCAAAAGGTAGTTCTTATTTTTTTGTATCAGCTTGTTTTTATTTAGCTTTCTTAACTTGTGCAACACCAGACAGATTATATTTTGCGTACACCGCTAGGGCGCCGCCGACTCACATCTTTTACACTGCAATATTTTAATAAATACGCATCCTATTCCGGTTTTGTTTTCAGTGTGTAAAAACATTCAAACATTGATATCGTTTACTATAATTACCGCATCGTAATGCCGGTGGTATATTGGGTTCATACTTAAAAAAGTTATATTATGTTTACAAAAAAATCTATTCAATTTAATTTTTATTAAAATTAAATATTACTGAAATATATTTGGACTTATGTGTTTTCCATTTCATTAAAATTTATTCAATGAATAACATAAGATACATGATATTTCTACTGCCCTTTTCCACTATTTAGCATCTCGTTTTCTTTTCCTGGCTTTATTTAGAGGCACCGCAACTATACTTTCTTCAATTTTTGCCCCTTTTCTCCCCTTTCTCATTAAGAAACAAGTTAATTCACAACCAAATCGTCACAGATATTCTACTGTAAGTATATTAACTGTTTGAGGCAGCCATGACATTTTCCTTGAAATAAAGGCCTCTGATTGGTTCAACCAGACAGAATCAACTTTGCTCCTAAGCAACGGACAGAGGTGGATTTGCATCTAAAAGCGATTTTCAACTTCATTTTGTAGGATACTGAGTTGAGCCTGAATTTAATTTATGTTCCCAATCCATAGAAAAACTAGCCTAGATTGAAACTGCATTTATAGTTTATAAAATACAAAAAGTGTACAAAGGCATCTTTGCTTTTAGACACGTAGATAACAGTTTTTTTTTTTTACTTTGTACCTACTTTAATTATTTTATTGAAGATATATGGGGAAATTTGCCTTATAAGTTGTAATAACGGTCAATATATTAATTGTTATAAAATATGTCTTCGCATCTACGACAGTGGTGATAAGGGTAACAAACCAGCACACAGGCTGCCTGGTAGTAAGGTCGTTAGGTGGTATAGGTCACGAACACCTATATCTATCCCCGATTAGGAATCGAAATCCGTCACCCTGAGGACTAAGTGCTCGTTAGTTGTGAAAAAGTGTCGGGGTTCTCTTCATTTACACTAGTATTCTGTGAGAGCGTAGTTCCATTGGAGCACACCCATTATTACTGTTGCTATAACCAGGGCCGAATTAACCCTTAGGCAGAGTAGGCAACTGCCTAGCGGCCCCGCATCGGGTAGAGGCCCCGTGCGTGCACAAATATAATGGAAAATGTTTCATACAGAGAAAATTTTATTGGAAAAATTGTAACCTCAGTGACAATAGGTATTATTACGTTTTAGCAACGCATACTGTTAGTTGATAAAATACTTCATACTTACAGAACAGAACCATCGAGTATCGAGTAGTAGAACTAATAATATGGATACGATACGTAGCGTATTGTATACAATACAAAAGTTTTGAAATGATGGATCTGTAATTGCGTTTTGTGAGTTTTGCGAACTGGATCTTTTGACAATTTCAATGAGCCCAAATACAAATCTTTTATTGTAATTTCCTGAGGAGTTAAGCATTAATCCTGTGATGCTACTCACATCCCTTTATGCTGGCTGCAAAGGGGTGGTGGAGTCATGCTGCAGCTATATTACTGTTTAAGTTGTTGCAAGAACGGGTCGGCTCGACTGGAGAAGGACCACGCTCTCACAGAATACCAGCGTAAAATAGCAGCATAACGCTGCTGTGTTTCGTATGTAGAGAACTACTGGAAACGAGGCATTCCATCTTAGTCCTCACGGGTGACAACGCATCTGCATTTTGATTCGTAATCGAGGATAGATGTAGATGTCTATGGGCCATAGCAACCACTTACCATCAGGTGGACTGTGTGCAAGTTTGTCACCCTAATTCTATAAAAAAAATCTTATCTACAATGGGAGAGGTCACCAGCAAGGTCCACCCTTGATGTATGTGAACCTGAGGAACCATGCCGGGAATTCGCGAAATGAATTGCTAATGATTTAGTAGTAAGCCTAAAACAATTGTAGTAAGAATCCTGAAATTTAATCGTTAAAATTTCGTCAAACATTTAGCACTCGATATACTCGTATTATGTCTGTAGACGTGTGGAATGATGGACCAGTTTCAGTTCTTTGAATCGTGCCAATATTTAGCCCTATTTCTTTGTCTACAAAATTATTTAACACTTCTACAAAAACTTTAACTGGAAAAAAGTACGATTTAAATAATTTATTAATTATGAAATTTTCACAAATTTATAAAAAAATATTGTGTGGACTGAGTGACCACAGCTTAGATATTTGTTTTTTTTATCTTTAACACCTTGTGCCTTGTTACTTAGTAAAATAAGCTTTAAAAATTCTTTGCTATATATCTTTAATCACATTAACTTCATTTTTAAGATACTTTCTGAGATCTTGTACTGTGTGAACTGAGGGACCACATGTTTAATGGCTGTAATTTTTTATATATTCTTTTACGAATTCCAGCACTCATTCTACAATTGTTTTAGACCTACTAGTAAATCTTTATATTTTAATTTTGTGAAAACCCGGCGTGGTCGCTCAGTGCTCAAATGCATCACCCTTGTGGTGATGTTAAAGGAAAACATAAAATACTATCACTGTTATCAATCGTTATGGCAATTTTCTTCTATGCACTTATTGCATTTATTAGTATAATTTGTTACTACAGCGTGTATATTAATCTAAAAGAAGAAGAAGAACAAAAATAGTAAAATATAGTAGGATGTTAATATTCATAAATTAATTAATAACATTTTCACCATATTTTAGCTACGACTGGTGTACATATTACGAGTATATGTGACAATGACTGTAAGCACACCCACGATTAAAACAAACTTTCAGAGGCAATAACTTTCTATTATAAAACTTTATCCTTGATACCCTTAAAACAAAGACTTTTTACGGTTCCGTACCCGAAGGGTAACTAACGGGACAAAGTCCGTCCGTCTGTCTGTCAGCGGACTGTATCTCATGATTCGTAATAGGTAGAGACAGTTGAAATTTTTACAGAATGTGTTGTATGCAATGTCGCTATGACAAAAAAATAATAAAAATAAAATAAATTAAAAATTAAAGGGGCTCCCCCACTGGAAAATTATACCGTTACGATGATACGGAACCCACTTACGCATGAAGCGTAAGTCGGACTCGCACTTGGCCGATTATAATAATATATATGAGCGACCTTAAATTTTTCATGTTATCGTGAAAGACGCCTACACTTAGTATTTCCACCACCAACGTGCTATACACGTTACATATTCTAAATAAAGGGGGATTGCGAATCAACATTTTTATTGTGAGTGAAAAAAATAAGCTTCAGGTAGCTTTTCGGGTAAATTTTTACGTTTCGTATGAATCCGCTACAAGTAGACAGCACATATCCGGTATGCGGCTAAGCGATGTAATCTCAACATATAAACACAACCTTTGGTTATTTGAACATCTATAAGAAAAACCACCGCCGTAAACTTCACAGTACGCGAGCAACCCGAGTTCAACAATCTCAGCCGGCAAAACTTAAAATGTTTGGCAGTGAAGGAAAAAAACCACTGAAGCAGCGCTCTGAGCCCAGCTGAGTGTTCGAATCCCACGAAACAATGTGTGTGTTTGTCAGTATGCAGTTTATGTATGTAAACTACCACCACGATACAGAAAAAATTCTAGTGCGGTAGTGTGGTACCAAGTTCAAATTTATACATATGTGTGTGTGCGTAGAGAATTTTGAGAATCACCATAAAACGTTGTAGTGTTATGCTACTTACATTTCATTGTACACTAATTCTCCATTCTGTTTTGATATTCTGCATTCATGTTTTGCATCACTTTATACTATTTTTTTCATTCTGTTTTTGATTTTCTGCATTTATATTTTGCATCACCTTTATTTATATAGGATCCTGTAACGTTTTTACACAATAACATATCATTTTACTGCGTATTTTCACACTATTTAGTACTTTTAAAATAGCTGTCAATGGAGTCTTACCTTTTTTGGTCTTTTATTGACTTCTCTGTAACTCTACAATTTCAGGCTTCGCGCACGCTGCCGTGCATTAGTTTTTCCTATATGAATAATATCTCATTTCTTACTTAAATGTAATAGTTTCTTAATAACAGTCCTAAAACTAAAAATTGCTCAATTTGACAACCATTGTTTATGTGGTTGTTATGGTAACTTTTATTCAAATTCGTCTCTGGTATGATGTTCTTCCTACATAAACACTCTTTGGCTGTAGGTCATTTACAATAAATTTCGTTTTAATTTAAATAATTTCTCGATCTCTCTAAAAAGGTATAAAAGCCGAACTATTGGAGAATACAGGACAGTCTCGCTTCAGTTCTCAAAGGAGAAGCATCTACTAAAGGCCTTATCCCGGGGCCGCATTGCCCCGGGATCCTGCAAGCCTCCATCTACACGTGAAGTCGTCGGCAGTCTGCTTCAAGCGCGGGGCCACACTACCTTCGGGCGCGCTACGACTGCTTGCTCCAGGCGCCGAGTGCACCTACTGCCCGCGCTACCTTCGGGCACGCTACGACTGCTTGCTCCAGGCGCCGAGTGCACCTACTGCCCGCGCTACCTCTGGGCGCGGCGACTACTTCTCCAAGTACTGAGCGCACCTACCCCAGGCGCTACGTGCGCCGGCTCCGGACGCTGTGCTCCAAGCGCTGCGTGCCGTCGCCGCTGAGAAACCTCAAGCTCTGCGTGTGCCTATTTCTACAAAAACAGCGAGGCTCCAGGCTCCACTATAAAACTATATTGTCCTATTCTCCTATCTTTATTTTTTTTTAAAACCTAATTGTAATCTCATGTCATCCATCATCTTCATATTTCATTTTTTTATAAACTTGTAAATACCTTTTAAAGATTTTAAATATATTATTTTCTTGGTCTACTTTGTTGTTTTGCTGTTCTTAGGTTAGGTTCTTTATTTTTAATTGTCGCTTCACGACAACGTCTCCCCCGAAAAGTAACGATTTTCTTGTAAAACTTAATCTACTGCTATCATGATCAATACGATCACCAAAGTACACGTCACAGTATCATCACGATGATTCATGTATAAAAAACAACTGGTATTTCTAACATAAAGTATTTTGTTAATATACAGGTATTTATATTTTTTTATATTCTACTAAGCCAGCGCTTATCTACGATCCCGAGGGTAAGTGGTGATGTAGCCTAAGATGGTGAAACGTTCTGACTTAACGAAAGCCTATTCACTCTTGCCTTGATACCCACACTGTAATGATGGATGGAAAGACAGATGCTGGCAACTTATTCCACTCCTTTGCTGTACGCATGATAAACGATGTGTACAGTTTGGTTCGAATGCCTGGTAAGTCAACAACAAAAGGGCGGAGACTGGCCGAACGTCTGGTTGTCCGATGGTGGAAGGGAGAGGGAGGAATTAAATTATGCAATTCCTGCGCACACTCTCCGAAATATATCCTGTAGAAAACCGAAAGGCTGGCTACTTTACGTCTGTGTTCGAGGCTGGTAAGATTGGTTTTAACCGAATTCGGGTCACCAATAAGCCTCTTAGCACGCCTTTCCATTGAGTCCAATTATTTATATAAGTAATTGAAATATTAACTAAATATATAAACTAAATATATTAATATACCGTTCACTTCTGAACAAAGGCCTCTTCCATAGATTGCCTTCTAGGGGGAATATTTTCCATAGTTGCCACGATTTTACGTTGCGGGCTGACAACCGCAGTTTTTTATGTTTAGTTGGTATTAGGAACACTGTCCTGATTTGTTTCCATCTGTCGCCACTTAAGACGCCCACATGATCATATGGGGTAGTGGATATTTTTACACCACCAATACACGGCAAAATATATATATATATATATATAAAAATATATATATATAAATATATATATATATATATATATATATATATATATATATATATCGGACCATTGTGATAACACTGAAAATGAGTCCCAAAAGCTTATTAATAAGCTAGAACAAACTCTATCCAAAAAAAAATACATATCTAAAATAAAAATGTACATGTACATGAATACACCGATGATTAAGACAATTGTTTGAGCTCTAACCTGGACGGACGCAATCAATTTTGCTAACTGGTTAATTATATTTCTGTAGTAAAATCGTAGAAAGCATTATCCAATATTGAACCATCTCAAAATACAAACATAAGCCCTTTTTACAAAACGTTGTTAATTGATCTCGGGCTTAAAGTATGGAGTCCTACATAGAGTCTTTGCAAAAATTGACCTTAGCTGTAAAATTCCATTTATTCTGTATAACTTCGCGGGACTTTTTTCTGACACAGGTTATAGTTTAAGCCTAAGACTAATGATCATCATTCATCATCATCATTACAGCCCTTCACAAGTCCACTGCTGAACATAGGCCTCCCCCAAAGAATGCCACAAAGCACGATCCTGAGCCACCTGCATCCATCGACTTCCTGCATGTCTTACCAGGTCGTCACTCCATCTTGTGGGGGGACGCCCTACACTTCGCCTACCGGTACGAGGCTGCCACTCGAGAACCTTTCTTCCCCATCGGTTCTCGGTTCTTCGAGCTATGTGGCCGGCCCACTGCCACTTCAGCTTACTAATCCGTTGGGCTATGTCGGTTACTCTGGTTCTACTGCGGATATCCTCATTCCTAAGTTTATCATGCAGTGAAACTCCGAGCATAGCCCTCTCCATAGCTCGCTGAGCGACCTTGAGCTTCCTCATACGGCCAGCAGTGAAGGACCACTTCTCAGTTCCGTAAGTCATCACTGGCAACACGCACTGGTTGTACAATTTTGTTTTAAGGTTTTGAGGTATTTCTGACGAGAAGATGTGTCGTAGCTTCCCGAACGCTGCCCAGCCGAGTTGAATCCGTCGATTGACCTCTCGGTCGAAGTTGGACTTACCTAGTCGGACTATTTGTCCCAGGTAAACATACTCGTCAACAACTTCGAGCTTAGTGCTCCCAACAACTACCGGCATAGGTGTGACATGGACATTAAACATAATCTTTGTTTTGTCCATGTTCATCTTAAGACCTATCCGTTGGGAGAAACTATTGAGGTCATTGAGCATAGTGCTTAGTTCCTCCAGCGATTCTGCCATGAGGACTATATCGTCGGCAAATCGAAGGTGAGTGATGTACTCGCCATTGATGTTAATTCCGTATCCTTTCCAGTCCAGAAGCTTGAAAACGTCTTCCAATGCAGCGGTGAAGAGTTTCGGGGATATAACGTAAGACAACACCTCTCTGCAATTGGATAGGTTTCGTACTCTGGTTCTGTACTCGGATAGCCATCGTAGCTCTACTGTACAAACACTTCAGCACTTCGATATACCGACAGTCAACTTGGCACCGCTGAAGGGACTGCAGCACCGCCCAAATTTCGACGGAATCAAAGGCTTTCTCATAGTGCACATACGCCAGACATAGTGGCAAATTGTACTCTTCGGACTTCTGTACAATTTGCCGTAGGGTATGTATGTGGTCTATGGTGCTAAAGCCCTTTCGGAAACCGGCTTGTTCGGGAGGCTGGAAGTCGTCAAGTTTGCGCGCGAGACGATTCGTAATGACTCTCGAAAACAGCACGTAGACGCGGCTCAGAAGGGAAATCGGTCTGTAGTTCTTCAAGAGAGCGTTGTCACCTTTCTTGAAGAACAAGACCACCGCACTTCTGCTTCACGCCTCCGGTGTAATGCCACCATGGAGGACGGAATTAAAGAGCCTCTGAAGGACTTCAAGTACCGGTCTTCCACCCGCTTTCAGAAGCTCCGCTGTAATTCCATCCTCGCCTGGGGCCTTGCCGTTTTTAAGGTCCTGGAGAGCCATTCTAATCTCGCTCAGACTGACGTCCGGGATATCTTCGGAATAATAATAAGACTAATGATAAAATAATAATAATAATAATAAGGCGGATTTAGTTTATTTTACGTTATTTGTATCACAGAGAATTAAAGTTTAAGAATTAATTAAATAATAAATATGTTAGCATTATAATGTAGTCTGTAGTGTTATGCTACTTACTTATCATTTTTTATTAATTTAAATCCATTTTTCCATTCTGTTTCGATTTTCTGCATTCACTTCAAAACTGGATATTTTACATCACCTTTATTTCCATAGGATCCTGTAACGATTTTAAACCATAAGAACACAATCACAAATCATTTCTACTTCGTATTTTCACATTATCAGCACTTTTAAATTGGTGTCAATGAAGTCTACCTTTTTTCGATCTTTTAGTTAGTTTTCCTTAACTCTACAATTTCGGGCTTTGTGTGGGTAGTTGCGCTACCTTTTTTCCTATTTCAATAATATCTCCTTTTCCACTTAAATCTTGCCGTTTTCTTATTACAAGCCTAAAACTAAAATTTGACATGTTTTGTTATTGTTGTTTATTTGGTCTCCATGGAAATTATATTCAAATTTGCTACCGGTCTGTTGTTTCTATTTCGATAATTCCACATAAATACTCTTTCCTCTTGACCATTTACAAAAAATTTGCGTTAATTTAAATAATTTTTCCGTTCTCTCTAGAAAGATATAAAAGCCGAACAATCGGTGAAGAAAGGCAGTCTTGCTTCAGTTCTCGAATTGGAAGCATCTTCTAAAGGCCTTATCCCGGGGCCGCTCTGCCCCGGGATCCTGCAAGCCTCTGTCCTACCTGAAGCCACTGGACTCTACGAACCTCTGCTCTATCTGAAGTCGCTGGACTCTACAAACCGTTGCTCTGCCTGAAGTCGCCGGGTTCCTACAAGTCTCTGTTCTACCTGGAGTCGCCGGAACCTGCAAACCTCGGTTCCGCCTGAAGTCACCGGAACCTGCAAACCTCTGTCCCGCCTGCAGTCACCGGATCCTGCAGGCTTCTGTGATGTCTGAAGCCGCCGAGGATCCTGCAAGCCCCTGTCTGGCCTGAAATCGCCGGATCCCGCAATTTCCACATTCACCGGAGGTCGCCGCCTAGAGACGCCCACGCCTTCTCACCTACGCCGTGCGTGCTCGTTCCAGGCGCTGAGAGCACACCTTGGATCTTCCGACTCAGCTTCGGCACTAATCTCTTTTTTTTATTACTTTTTTTAAAATAATCTGTAAATCGCATCATCCATCCTCATATTCATACTCCATTTTTGTTATATAAAATTGTAAATATTTTTGAATCTTAAATATATTATTTGTTTTGTTGTATTTTTGTTGTTTTGCTGTTCTTAGGTTAGGTTCTTTCTCTTTTAATTGTCGCTTCACGACAAGTCATAATTCAATTAAAATTTCGGTTCTAAAACATTACACAAACAATAAAAGTCAAGAAATTGTCCATGCTTTTTGCATTGTCAATGCAATTCATTGAAGTGCTGCTTCAACTAGATTACCAGCACATCACGAAGCATCAATTTGTTAAGAAATATCTATTTGCTATTGTTCAAAGTCACTCATACTGGTTCAGACTTAGGTGATATATAATGACGTATGTGAGTTTATGTACGAAGAACGCTTTCATTATTTATACATAATATATTGCCAAAAGTCAGAACTTTTATCAAAGAGAAACAAACCAGTATATGTGCAACATCGTCATACTAATGACATCTAGAAAATAAAAATTGCGGTTGGCAACTCGCCTCCCAAGCGTGGCAACTATGGCAGATAGCATTGAGGCAATCTATAGAAGAGGCCTGTGTTCAGCAGTGAACTTTAACATGTAATGATGATGATGATCTCTGTATGCCTATTCGTTAACTATAACGTACAAAGGCACAACAAACATTTGTACAAGGGTGATCCTAACCGGTCAAGCCGACTAATTCGAACTGCAGCTATTATAACCGGCAGCGTAGCTCTACTACGTATAAAAACTTAAACATAATTAATTAATACCTTATACGTTTAATTGATCTCTTTTTTCCGGCATTGTAATAGTTATTAGTCAAATTTATTTACTTTTAAATATCTAAAAACAGGTTCACTACATACGAATTATGTTTACCGGCTTGGTAGTGCCCTTTGAATGGAAGAATTATACATAAACTTTAATCGTTGTCGCATTTTTATATATATTTTTTAGTTAATGCTGACTCATAACTTTATGGTAATATGTTAATACATTTTAGTATTTATTTCTTATTAGTAATTATATAGTATTGAGTTCATAAAACCTAGTAATTCATCTAAACTTTTATACGTGGTAGAGCCATGCTGCAGCTATTAGTAGTATAGTTGTACCACGAATGGGTCGGCTAGACCGGGGAAGGACCACGCTCTCACAGAATACCAACGTAAAATAGCAGCTTAACGCTGCTGTGTTTCGTATGGTGAGTATAGAGAACCGGAGACCCTTTTTATTGGAAACGAGGCATTCCATCTTAGTCCTCACGAATGACAACGCATATGCATTTTGATTCGTAATCGACGATAGATGTACATGTCTATGGGCTATAGTAACCACTTAACATCAGGTGGACTGTGTGTTCGTTTGTCACCCTAGCCTTTAAAAAAAAACTTTAATCTTCATTTTAATTAAAATTAAAATATAGTTTTATACAACTGAACACTTCATCACATAATATTTTCTTTGTACATTAATAGGCTCGTACATTACGTACATTCTTTAGTTTTGTCAACAATCACTCTCCGAGTAATAAAGAAAGGTTCTTTAATCTTTACGCACATTTGTTAAGTATAATTGGATTATAATAGGGTAACTGACTCAATTATCAGTACTTTCGACGTTGAATTTCTAATAGGCTTTTTGTGTTAAAAACTAATTACACCACCTTAGCTTTTGTATTTTCTTGTTTAATAATATATATCGGTTTTATTCTATATATATATATGAAGAGGTTTCAAGGGATTTCCTAGACAGTGAAATTGAATTTAAATGAAGTTGAAACGGATTACGTTCCACCCCCATTTGTTGTCAGACTTGTTGACTATTATCGGCACTAAATAGCCCAATTACCAGCACTAAGCTTATAATAAAATAGAGGGCATTATACTCGTATTACTTTTTAAGATAAAATATACATACTAATTTTTGAAAATATTACGAGTACCTAAATGGTTTTAATTGACAAACAAACAATTGTTAAGATTATATGCTAAATTAAAAAGAAAATTAGGCTTAAAATCTTAAGGCATAAAAATACAATCTAAATATAAATGCTCTTTATGATGAACTCTTTCTTCCAGAAGTGGCCCTACAGAAAGTGAAATTGGTGCATGCTTCACGGTTTGACGAAAAATACTAGTTGGTACCTACGAGGCTGCCTCGAGAACCTTTTTTCCCCATCGATTGACAACGGTTATCTATCGCAGTTTAATGTTATTAAGTTGTTATCGGGAGAATGGTACTTACTGGTCTTGCTTTGGACTTTGTTTCCCTCTATCGCCTCTTACAACTCCCAATGTAGGTAGTGAATAGTGGACAAACATAATTAATTGATACAGACTAGCATACATTACAGAACTTTAATTTCTTATTTCTAATACTTATTACGTAATTCTAATGCCATCAAAAACATAACTTGTAAAAAAAGCCAAGTCTCGCAACTCAGTTTTTCTACCGTAAAAATTTTTGAGATCCATGTAATACCAAGTTGGTTAATTTATTCAGTCCCTACTTATTATTAAGTAATTAGCTAACCTAACAAAATCTTATAGTGACCACATCAATACTAAATACTTTTATTTTTAAATAAATAGATTGACTTGGCCATCGCATGAAAACATAATGTATCTCTCAAGTAATACATATTATATTAAATTAAGTAGATTGTTTAGTGCGATTGTCAAGTCAATTTATTTATTTAAAACATAAAAGATTTTTGATATTGATATGTTCACTATAAGATGTTGTTAGGTTAGCTAATTACGTAATAATTTAAGACAGAAGGACCCTTAAGTAGGGACTGAATAAATTAACCGACTTTGTATTACATGGATCTCACAAATTTTTACGGTAGAAGAACTGAGTTGCGAGACTTGGCTTTTTTACAACTTATGTTTTTGATGGCATCTCATTTCTTTTTGTAGATAGTTATATCTAGGTACCTATTTACACCTATTATTCCATTAATAGGTACACTGATTCATTCACTGCAAATGTAACTTTGTAATCCTATATATTTATATGGGATTACAAAGTTATTTATGCAGTTGATGTATCTCGAAAACTGGACCGAGATTGTAAAATATTTTAATTTTTCCTTAATTTATATATTAAACAATAATTGTATTTCAAATTTGAAGCTTCTATGTCTGCTAGAAGTGCTTTAGAGTTTTGATGATCGGTCAGTCAATAAGTGACAAAATTGATAAAATTTGACTAGTATAATTCTTAAACTACTGATTAAAATTTAATGAAATTTGAAATATATACAATTTATACAATGCCTACTTTTAAATAAAACTAATTTTACGGATTTTATCGCGTATATTAACTTATTTTTTATCTTCCCGACGTTTCGGATGCTTTCCAGCACCTGTGGTCACGGGGTCTGAGGTGTTTGACGTCCTGCTGTCATAGTTAGCCCGGCTACCTTCAGTTTTTTAATATTAATTTTTGGTTCGATTTACGCAGAATGAGCTTACAGTATCTTGAGGTCTAGCAGTGGTATACTTGGGTTTGGATTTGATTTTATTAATTATGGGATCCCAAGCAGATGGCAGCACCCATCCATCTTCTCTATTGAAATTAGGATGTTTTTTAATTTCAATAGCCTCACAAATCATCCTTGGGAGGAATCAGTGTTCTTTTGCGAGGATTTGTGGTCTATCAAATCTAATGTAATGACGGGGCCGATCTTGAACATGTTCACAAACTGCAGACTTCCCGATACTCGGTGCTTCACGTCAGCTATATGTTCTTTAACGCGGGTTTTTATAGATCTTTTTGTTTGTCCTATGTACGAGAGACCACATTCATAATCCAGCTTGTACACTCCTGCATCTTGTAGAGGGATATGACACTTGACGGATGGTAAAAATTGACCAATCTTCTTCAGCGGCTTGAAGTATGTTTTAATGGAAGCACGCTTCAAGATGTGGCCAATCTTGTCAGTGACACCTTTGACATATAGCAGTACAGCAGGCACTCGCTCGACTGTGGCCGGCTTCACTCGTTCACTGTGACGTAGGCGCGGGACCTGAAACTTGTTGTCTTGCAGTACTTGCTCGACGTGCTGAAGCTTGGCGGCCAGATGTTTTCTGTCACAGATCCCTCGTGCTCTCTGAAACAAAGATTTTCCCACGGTAGCTAACTGTGAAGGATGATGGTGCGAATCACCATTTAAATATCGGTTGGTATGGGTATTTTTTCTGTACACAGTATGACCAATAGTGTTATCAGGATTACGGATGACTAAAACATCTAGGAAAGCTAAAGTATTGTTTGCCTCTAACTCCATTGTGAATTGTATTTTAGGGTTTGTGGAATTAAGGTGGTTTAAAAATGCAGTTACTTTGTCAGATGGTAAAATTGTGAAAGTATCGTCTACGTACCGCTTGTAGAATCTTGGATTTACAGGAGCAGATAGAAGGGCTTTCTCCTCAAAGTCCTCCATGAATATGTCGGCGACTACGGGAGATACAGGTGAGCCCATTGCCACTCCGTCTACTTGCATGTAGAACACTTCTTTCCACAATAAATATCCAGATGTAAGGCAGTGTTTGAGTAATACTGCATATTCTGTGGGCATGTTGTTATCTTCTAGCTTTCTAGTAACAATTGAGATGCAGTCTTCAATAGGTAGGCATGTGAATAGTGACTGAACATCAAAACTGACCATAGTTTCATTGTCAGCGAGATGTAGGTCTTTTATCTCACTAACAAAATGGTATGAATCCTTTGTGTGGGCTCTGGTATGTCCTCTTAGTGGTGACAGTATTTTTGCCAAGTGTTGAGCCAACTTTTAAGTTGGTGAATCGATAGTTGTTTTAAGTGTATTAGTTGTAGGGTCTATTTTGACCTTTTTGTATGTACTTACGTCCGATAAAAGTTGTTGTATTTTGAAATTATCAGTAGTTGTTTTAAGTGTATTAGTTGTAGGGTCTATTTTGACCTTTTTGTATGTACTTACGTTCGATAAAAGTTGTTGTGTTAAAACAACTACTGATTTAATAAAGAAATACTCCGATAAATTAGATCTCGACGTGAATTCGACAATACCATCATGTGCCAAACCACCGAAATTGTATGGGTTACCGAAAATACGCAAACCAAACGCTCCACTACGTCCTATAGTAAGCCAGATCGATTCACCAACTTAAAAGTTGGCTCAACACTTGGCAAAAATACTGTCACCACTAAGAGGACATACCAGAGCACACACAAAGGATTCATACCATTTTGTTAGTGAGATAAAAGACCTACATCTCGCTGACAATGAAACTATGGTCAGTTTTGATGTTCAGTCACTATTCACATGCCTACCTATTGAAGACTGCATCTCAATTGTTACTAGAAAGCTAGAAGATAACAACATGCCCACAGAATATGCAGTATTACTCAAACACTGCCTTACATCTGGCTATTTATTGTGGAAAGAAGTGTTCTACATGCAAGTAGACGGAGTGGCAATGGGCTCACCTGTATCTCCCGTAGTCGCCGACATATTCATGGAGGACTTTGAGGAGAAAGCCCTTCTTACTGCTCCTGTAAATCCAAGATTCTACAAGCGGTACGTAGACGATACTTTCACAATTTTACCATCTGACAAAGTAACTGCATTTTTAAACCACCTTAATTCCACAAACCCTAAAATACAATTAACAATGGAGTTAGAGGCAAACAATACTTTAGCTTTCCTAGATGTTTTAGTCATCCGTAATCCTGATAACACTATTGGTCATACTGTGTACAGAAAAAATACCCATACCAACCGTTATTTAAATGGTGATTCGCACCATCATCCTTCACAGTTAGCTACCGTGGGAAAATCTTTGTTTCAGAGAGCACGAGGGATCTGTGACAGAAAACATCTGGCCGCCAAGCTTCAGCACGTTGAGCAAGTACTGCAAGACAACAAGTTTCAGGTCCCGCGCCTACGTCACAGTGAACGATTGAAGCCGGCCACAGTCGAGCGAGTGCCTGCTGTACTGCTATATGTCAGAGGTGTCACTGACAAGATTGGCCACATCTTGAAGCGTGCTTCCATTAAAACATACTTCAAGCCGCTGAAGAAGATTGGTCAATTTTTACCATCCGTCAAGTGTCATATCCCTCTACAAGATGCAGGAGTGTACAAGCTGGATTGTGAATGTGGTCTCTCGTACATAGGACAAACAAAAAGATCTATAAAAACCCGCGTTAAAGAACATATAGCTGACGTGAAGCACCGAGTATCGGGAAGTCTGCAGTTTGTGAACATGTTCAAGATCGGCCCCGCCATTACATTAGATTTGATAGACCACAAACCCTCGCAAAAGAACACCGATTCCTCCCAAGGATGATTCGCGAGGCTATTGAAATTAAAAAACATCCTAATTTCAATAGAGAAGATGGATGGGTGCTGCCATCTGCTTGGGATCCCATAATTAATAAAATCAAATCCAAACCCAAGTATACCACTGCTAGACATCAAGGTACTGTAAGCTCATTCTGCGTAAATCGAACCAAAAATTAATATTAAAAAACTGAAGATAGCCGGGCTAACTACGACAGTAGGACGTCAAACACCTCAGTCCCCCGTGACCACGGGTGCTGGAAAGCACCCGAAACGTCGGGAAGATAAAAAATAAGTTAATATACGCGATAAAATCCGTAAAATTAGTTTTATTTAAATGTATAGTATTCGCGTAAATATAAGAAATCACAATGCCTACTTGGTTACTCAAAATTCAGGCTTCTAGTTTTATCCAAAACGAAGTTATAGGGTTTCGAAAATGGCATGAACTGCTTCGGGAAAAGGATGGTACGGCCGTGCCGCTGTTTTGCTCGACTTGGCGGGGGCACTGTCGTGCCCCCAGATACGTAATACTTACCAACGTATTTTGTACATTTGTAAATTTGTCGTTAAAATGAATAGAAATATTCTCAGCCTCACTTTTATTTTAGAAAAAAAATTAAAAATTGGTACATTTTGTTGAATGACATTCATTGTATACTTCTGCGTAACAAAAGTGCGGAGAGATATTCAGTGCTTACGAGTAACTCGCTCATAGTGGGACAGTGCAAAATGAAGGGCATGAAGGTCCTTCAAATATGTTTAATTATACAAATTTTCAAGTTGAAAGGTAATTTTTATGTTTTTATTAGATATTCTATTAAAATCTTAGTTAAATGCCTAAAGGAATAACTGAAAATAATAACTAAGTTTGAGTTATATGTCTAAAGGAATAAGGGTCCAACCACAGACCAGTTTCTGTTCAAAGGCGATCGTTGGACTTGTGCTAAAATGATGAAATTAATGCCATGTTGTGTCTGCATAAAAGAACCTTATCACTCTTTTCGTATTACGGCTGTTGTAGGAAGCAACTATTGGAAATACAAGGAAAATCTTATGATTTTCTAACGACCGCGGTATAAACACCTCGTTTACCTCACACGTAAAATATTTGGCCGTCAAATTCACAAGACAAAGAAAAGAACAAAGAAAAAAGAAAGACAAGAATAACGAAATTCGTCTCTACACCTGAAAAGGTTAACGTGAACGAATCTACAGTCCACCACAGTGATAAGTGGTTACCATACCAACAAAGAATACAAAAGATGCGTTGTCACCTCTGACGACTAAGATGGAATGCCTCATAACCTGTAATCTTTAACTTAAAAATAAAAAAAATAAAAATTACGTGTCACATTGTTTGTCCGCGATGAACTCTTAAACTACTGAACTGATTACAATGAAATTTCGCACACTGTGTGCAGTTTGATCCAACTTGAGAAATAGGATAGTTCTTATCCCGTTAAGTGACCCTCAATAATTTTTATTGGTAATTTAAGGAGTTTTATAGGACAAAGTCGGAGAGGGCAGTACGACGTCTGCCTGGCCAACTAGTTTTAATAAGAAATAAAGGAAAAAAAATCGCGCAATTTTTAATAATAATAATCATTTATTTCAATTCATCAGATCATAGTTACAGTAGTACATTTGAAATGAAAATTAAATTTTGAATTACATATGATTTAAATTAAAATTAAATTAAATTATATTAAAATTAAATTATTAACCAGACTTAAAACTAAAATAAAATAAAATACTTAAAACTTAAAACTTACCTTCATCATCTTGTTATTCATTTCCCGTCATTATTTTCCTCTAAATATAATAGGATTTGCCGTAGTCGCCACGTTTGTCAGATGGTATGTTGAGTCTCTTTTTCTTGCATTGAGTACAGCCTTTAAAAAGTCCCCAGCTGAACATAAGCCTCCCCCATAAATTATCTCATAAAGGAATTTTGACATAGTCACCATGCTTGAGAGATGAGATTGTTTTTTTTTTAATTATTTTTAGTTGATATCATAAAAAATCTGTTGCCCATATTCAGTTACAGTCTCCCCCTGTCATCGATTTGTACTAATATTTATACTTGGCAAATGGATTAACGCACTATCAGGCGTCTCCCACTTTTGACGCAGTTCTCCCTCGCTGATCTGTGTATTTTACATCTGGCGTAAATGAGATATTTTTGCCCTATCCAATAATCGCCTCTTATTCGCCTACGATTCTTTTAACGTTTTACTTTATTTTAATAAGCAATTTTTATCTTAAACTACTAAGAACGTAATCCTTTATTATTGTTTCTTATCGTTACATTTTCAACTTTTGATATATCGGGCGGGTTCCTACATTCAAAATAAGTATTATAAGAATTATAAACATTTTGGAGCATATAATAATGTGCATTGAGAAACAAATACTCCTATAATATAAGCCATACCAATATTAAAGAAGAAATTATTTTCGATTTATGTAGGTAGTTGAAGCAATGAAATAATATAATAATAATATATAGAATATAATCGTAGTTATCTATACATTAAAACCCGAACGTGGTAACGATTTTTGTACGTAGTAGAGCCATGCTGTAGCTATGTTGTGGTTGCAGTACGAATAGGTCGGCTCGACCGAGATAGGACCACGCTCTCACAGAATACCAGCGTAAATAGCAGCTCAATGCTGCTGTGTTTTGTATGGTGAGTGTAGAGAACCGGAGACCCTTTTTACTGGAAACGAGGCACTCCATCTTAGTCCTCACGGGTGATAACGCGATATCGAGGATAAATGTAGATGTCTATGGGCCACAGCATCCACTTACTATCAGGTTGACTGTGTGCTCGTTTGTCACTCAATTCTATAAAAAAACACTTAATAGTCTGTGGCCAATACAGTCACACAAAATAGACATTGTCGCCAAAAATTTTAAAATTTTGCCAACAAATAATTACTGACGGTTTCACTAAATAAGTTTTGAATTATCTGTGATTACAGATCATCCTTCTTCAATAGTGTGAAATGTATTTCAATGCAAAAAGGGTTTATTTTATATTTTATATATCAGATATCTGTGATTAAAGTTCAGTTGATAGTAAAATACAGCTTGCTTATTATACAAACCTAAAAATTCTATGAATACGGTCAAATTTTGCACCACTAGTTTTCATTAAATGAGAGACTAAAACAATATTTATCATATTTTATTTAATACATGAAATAGGTTTTAGTTATAGTCAAGAACGAGAAGTGATGTACTTCACTTTACACTACCCATTTGTTATTAAATTATACATTGTAAAATATTCGTTCAGCATTACAGGCCGTTATACCGGAATGCAATTTAAGCCCTTGCGAAGTGTTCGAAATGTTAACTCTAGGACGCCGTACAGGAGATCCAAATAATATCGGATTATGCACAAATGATATGCAATGGAGGCGATTAGATCGACGATTGCGAGCTATGGAACAACCTGGTAAGATATTTTATACGAATAAAATGCCCTAGCGAAACCTCTGCATCTTCGGCTCTACCACTATTTTAAGTGATACTGCAAATTTGGAATAAGAATTGCTTTTTATTCAAAACATAATGTAAAAATGTTTAATAAAGATTTTAGTCTACTACGAAATGTCTACACAACAAACATTTTGAGAACCGAAAAGACACTTCGTCTAAGCAAAGCTCCGCTGTAATATTTTAGGATATTGGATATACAAGTGGTAAAATAAAAAAATAAATATATCAACTGAAATGAAAATGAGAACATCATCAATGTAGTCGAAATCAATTAAATACGCATTATTAAGGATAACTCAAAACCTACTAGTCACATCTTGATCAAATTTATATGGAACTACATGAGAGGCACCAGCCTTCAAATAACAAAAGAATCATTAAAGTCAGTTCACCTAGAAAAAGTTCTAAAATAACACATATAAAAAATACAGTCGAAATCAGAATCTCCTCTTTTTTTAAATCGGTGGAAAATGGAGAAACTTAGATATGTTCAAAGCCATTAAATCTAGGACGCTGAGTAATTTGTAAAGATATAATAAAATCCTGTACACATTTCAAACCGAGATTGTGTTGACCAGTTTTATCCCTCATTATTCACCACATGTCCTTCGCCAATAGTTATTGTCGACTCAGTGACACAGAAAGTTAGTTACTTAAACACACCAATCTTCACAGTGCATTATTAACGCACCAAGAAATAAGTTACTGACTTCATTAAAAATTAACCTGACTTAACTACCGATATAATTACAAATCAGCTAAATTTAAAAGGCAGCTGGCAGCTGGCAGCTGTCTAGTTACCTATTTCTGAACTCTAAGTGTTTTTTACACTTAATTTGTCTTATTACCAACTTAATGATGTCAATGGCAAGGTCCTGAAAATTGTTTATTTCGAAACGCCTTTTTTACGTGGTAGAGCCATGCTGCAGCTATATTAATAGTATAGTCGTAGCAGGAATGGGTCGCCTCGACCGGGGAAGGACCACGCTCTCACAGAATACGAGCGTAAAATAGCAGCTTAATGCTGATGTCTTTCGTATGGTGAGTGTAGAGAACCGGAGACCTATTTTACTGTAAAAAAGGCATTCTATCTTAGTCCTCATGGCTAACAACGCATCTGTATTTTAATTCGCAAACGAAGATAGATGTAGATGTCTATAGGCCACAGCAACCACTTACCATCAGGTGGATTGTATGCTCGTTCGTCACCATGATTCTATTTAAAAAAATCATTTCCTATAATTTATTTCTAAGACTAGATGCTTCAGAAAGCACATAACATTCATTTAATTTCTTTTTCAAGCATGGACAATAAGTTTGGGCCAGTCACGTTGGCGCCAGTGTGCAAAAAGTGTATGCCGATGTGATGCAGTGCATCAATCATTAAATTGCTGGCGTGCTGGATTAATAGTGTTAACTCCTGACATAATCATACCCGCCGATCTACATACTATGTACGTACATGTATAATATATTTGTTAGAAAGATTTAAATTACATCTGTAGATAGATGGTACGTAGTAGAGCCATGCTGCAGCTATATTAGTAGTATAGTTGTAGCACGAATGGGTCGGCTCGACCGGGGAAGGACCACGCTCTCACAGAATACCAGCGTTAAATAGCAGCTTAACACTGCTGTGTTTCGTATGGTGAGTGTAGAGAACCGGAGACCCTTTTTACTGGAAACGAGGCATTCCATCTTAGTCCTCACGGGTGACAACGCATGTGCATTTTGATTCGCAAACGAGGGTAAATGTAGATGTCTATGGGCCACAGCAGCCACTTACTATCAGGTGGACTGTGTGCTCGTTTGTCACCCTATACTATAAAAAAAAGATAAAAGTATGAGATTATTATTATAGGATAGTACATAAGCTTCCTCTATGTTAGCGTAGATATTAGCGTATTCTAGTAGAAAGGATCATTAAACCGGATTAATTACGGCTTATGTATGAGGCATTAAATATAATTTCGTAGGAGTAACAATAGTGTGTCTGTGTAATGTGTACTTTACTAGTACAATCAGTGCTGGTGATGACACATGGATCTAAGTCGTGGTTCTTCACTGCTGGCCATATGATGAAACTAAATATCGATCATCGAGCTATGGAGAGGGATATGCTCTAAATTTCTCTTCTAATTGGACTTTGTAATAAGAATAAGAACCATAGTAATTGCCAAAGTCGAACAACCGTCGCTCGAAAGTCGTCGAAGTGTCGTCGTCGTCAAAGCGGCGTCGTCGAAGCGAAAAGCGTCGTCGTAGCTTGAATAACCGAAAACCGATGAGAATGAAGATGAAGAAAGGTTTTCGAGTGGCAGACTCGTAACCGTAAATGAGATGTATGGCAGTCCTACACTAGATGAAGTGACTGCCTGGTAAGACATGCAGGAAGTCAATGGATGTAATTGGCTTAGGACCGTGTTATGTGGCATTTCTTAGGTTATGATCAGCAGTGGACTTTTAAAAGACTGTAATGATGATAATGTTGGTGATATAGATTCAATAAAAATGTAAGCTCATGCTGCAGGACTTTGTTTTATTTTTTCTTCAACATTTTAAGGAAAAACCTGTACAAATAACTTTTTATGTTGATTTCGAACTACTAAGCATATGCAACAAAATTTGGTTTTATTTGCAGAGACTTGGGCACAAATAAATTACGAACATTACACAAAACTACTTTTAAAGATTTGCGGTCCTTAACAGAATTGGATATGTTCGATAATCATTTAGAATATTTACCGTCAGGTATATTTGATTCTTTGATCAACTTACGAATATTGTAAGTAAAAGTTCGATTTAATAAATTATTACTATTTTACCACCTACAAGAACATGTTCTTATTTATGATTGAAATTGTTCATACTGCAATTTGTAAGCTTATAAATATTTGACTGATTCAAGCATTCTCCTCCCAAATGCTTTTTTTTATTAATTACATTTTTTTGCAATCACCACAATATACCTAATTAAATTTAATTTTCAGACGCTTGCAAAGAAATTACTTAGAAGAAATCGATAGCGAAACTTTTCGATGGACGAAAAATCTTTTTCATGTTGATTTATCCAATAATTTGTTGTATACATTGCCTGAACGTCTGTTTGCTAATAACTCTTTACTAGAAACAATAGATATTTCAAACAACCAAATAGTGTATATACCTTCTAACACTTTCATGGGATTGGAATCTTTACTGATATTAGATCTTTCAAAAAATAAAATACAGGAAATAGAAAATGGGACTTTCCCTATGAAGAAGTTACAAGTTTTAAAATTATCAGAAAACAAAATAAGCAACATTACGGATAACGCCTTCAAAAGTTTGTTTTCTTTAGAGACTTTGCTGTTATACAAAAATAAAATAAAGAAAATTCCACCAAAATTATTTTCCAATCTCAAATGCTTAACGTTTTTGGATTTATCGAACAACAATTTAATGAGTGTATGTATATTTACCTATATTTATAGCTAATATGGACCATAAGTTCAGTTATACATTAAAATGCATATCCTTTCTAAAAAAAAGTGTTATAATAATAAAACATATTACTATAACACTATACTATACCATAAAGCCTTTGATTTTTACCATAGATTACTTATATACGTGGGTCACTCAATAAGTTTTGAGATATACAAAAAGTATTCTAGATACTATTAATATTTATTTTTAATATTAAGCAATTGGCTTATGGAGTTCTATTTTTAAATAAATTTGCTTTTTAGAGACATATAACACGGGTGCGTTCCATTTTTAAATTTCGAGCATCTCAAAACTTATTCTGTGACCTACGTATTATATATACTATCCATTTGATCTATCTTGCCACAAATCTATGGAATTTCGCACTGTCTCCATAGGAAATGTACCCTCTTGCTATTTCATAATTATAATTTCTATGACAAATGCTGCGTTACTATGACAAATCTTTATAGCTAAAGATTTGTCATGGTAACACAGTTCGGAGTAATGTTTCGAGGTCTTAAAGTACTAACGGTCTAAGTACTTGCGGTCCAAGAGATCTGACAATTGCGATTAAACAGAACTGCAAGAGGGTAGCCTACAGCTCTTATGAAGTCCAGAAAAAATGTTTCGAGCTAGATTTTAGTTACTTATACATTGTGAACAGGTGCAGAGTCTTACAGGAAATTCCACGGTACATTTTAAAAAAGTTAATCAATGAGAGACCCCTTTTACATAGTCCATGGTAGTCTGTTCATTACTTTGTCTTTGTTTATTAGAAAAACGTTACCTCCACACTAGGATTTTCTCCTGTATCGTGGGGGCAGTTTACATACATACACTTCACAAGGATGCATTGCATTTTCTTTGAATTTTCTTACGCATTTACTACGGGGAGTGCCCTGAGGAATTGTTCGGATTAATCCCAGCCGCCAAATTTCACAAACGCACATCAAGGCTGAACTCCGATACCATCCACATCATCTGGATGATTGGCGTTCCACCACTGTGCGATTTAAAAGATGTTTTCTTCCTCGCACAACTTCCCTGTAGAATCGATTACCATCAGCGATTTTTCCGGACCGATACGACTTAGGTACCTTCAAGAAAAGAGCTTACTCTTTTTTAAAAGGCCGTCAACGTATCTGCGATTCCCCTGGTTCCCCTGGTGTTGCAGTAGTTCATGGGCAGCGGTCACCTGATAGTAGTCACTTACTATCAGGTGAGCCGCTTGCTCGTTTGGTCCCTCTCCTATAAAAAAAGGGCAAACATCCAGACAACAATTATTTGTAGGCCATACAAATACTTTTTCCGTCCGGGATTCGGACCCGCGGCCCTTAGCGCAGCAACTCGTTGCCAAGCCACTGCGCCACGGAGCCGTCAACTTTGGCAACTTTGACCGAAGTCTTTACTCCCTTTTCACATAAAGAAAACTTTCTGGCATCATCACCACGTCAATATTTTCCACAAGTTGCAAAGAATATTTAGAACAGAAAACAAAGTATGTTCACAATACTTTGTTTTCTGCTAATTGTAGTGCTTGTCAACGTTAATAAAAATCACATGTAAAAAGCATATTTCTGTGTCTTTCACCAGCGCATCGAGAAAGCAAGAGACTGATTTGAGGCATATCCTGTATAAGCACCTAGCTTCAAATTTAGTTTAATAATTCATTACAAGATCTATACGGGACGCGTCATTTTACGCGATAATATCTTTGGATTGTTAATATTTGTTGTTTCGTCAAATTCTGGCTTTGACAGCGTTCACAGCCTACCTGATCCTAATAGCACGATCTTTTATGGTCTTTATCAGATAAATTTTAGGGTACCTGCCGACAGTGTGATAGACAAACATACAACTGATGCCTTAGAATTTGAAACGTCTTAAAAATATGTGGCGGCTTCTTAGCCACTTTTTACACTGCTCCATAATCTAATGTCATAACAATCACGAAAATAATTTTACATAATGATGGTAAATCAATCGATGTTTTTTAGATAATAGATGCTTCCCAAATTAGTATGATTTGATCTTATGGTTGTACTCGTAGCCTACAGTACCAATATAGTAGTAGCATAGTAAGTTATAATAGTCAGGAACTTTAATAATTTCTATTTTTACCAAGGACTACATTTAAACGCAAATAACTTAGTTTACAGGACTTGAATTTCAAAATCTACATCTACTACGTAATTTGGATTTAAAGGAAAATTTCTTGACGCAAATACCTAACAACACGTTCGCTAATTGCACCAACTTAGAGACCCTTGACTTATCAAAAAATAAATTAAGGTTTCTCAATGCCTCTACGTTTCGAGGACTAGGAAAACTAATTTCACTTGTACTGTCTGAAAACCAACTCTATGAAGTTCACTTTAAGACATTTTCAACTTTAAAGAATCTAACAACTCTGTAAGTTAAAGTACCAATAAAAAATCTTCTCAATTTTATAATTTTATTATTAAAATAAATATTTTCAATAAATTTCTGAATTTTAAATTCACTGCCTTCTTGTTAAGAAAATCAATTTTAATACGTTTTACAGGTATATAGACAACAACATGTTTCCCTCGTTACCGTCGCGTACTTTGGATTATATGCCAAAGCTAGAAAATGTGAAACTATCAAATAACCCTTGGCACTGCGACTGTCACACCTTGTACATATCAGCGTAAGTTAAAAACAAAAACTACATCCATGTTGTTCATTCATCATCATGTAACTTATATATAAAAAATATAAGTACCTAATCTATATAAATATGCGCGCATCACGGAAAACTACTGGGTAGATTTCAATTAGGTTTTCTAAGTTTTATTTCTTAGACACTTGGCCCTTATAAAGAAATGCGATATCTTTATTTAATATAAAGTTATTAAAGTTTTAAGAAACATCGTTTTTATACGGAGTTTTTCACACGTACAGAGTTGCACGTCGCTTGCTCTCGCGTTTCTAACCCAGATAATTTATATATTTTAGCTACAAACGAAGCAACGAATAACATTGTTTAGAAAGAAAATTTTGTATGCGATCTTTTTGATCTTTTTTTTCCTTCGCACATACGATAATTTTGTTAATATATGTATACAACGCGAAGGAAGTCGCGAGTATCAGCTACTGCTTAATATTCCTCTTCAACTACACTTGAAGTACAATTAGGGAGTGATTTAGGTACGAAAGATATTGTCGAATGGCGGATTCGAACTCGTGACTTTTTAATTACGCAGTCCATTTATTTCGATAGAATTCAATAATAATAAATTCTAGAGTAAATTAATATTAATTTATTATAGATATTATTGACATTAAATTAATATTAGAATTAATTTACTACAATTATCGTCTGTAGCGTTATACCATACCGTTACCGTTACCCTTACATGAACATAGGGGTCCCCCATAGATTGCCTCATGGGGGGATATTTGCCATATTTGCCACGCTTGGCAAGCGTTTTTAGGAAGACGCTACTGCTTATCTCCAGATTTATATCCCTCCGTCGCCTCTTACGACACCCACGGGATGATATGGTGTGGGGGACATTCTTACACCGCCACTTCACGGTTATACACCATACTAAGACTTTAAGTTATGTACTGATAGTTTGTGACAGGAGATTTAATGTCTACATCATCATCAAAGACAGTTTTTATGTCGTCTGCTAAACAAATGTTGATTGGCCTATACTTATCACGTTTGAGCGAAGAGCCTGGTATTGCCACTTCTTACCTGCTCACTATTCAAAATGAAATGTTATTTATCCACTTTTGTTTCGATAACTGCTATAACTTTTCAACTATTTAGGATTTATTATTACAAAAACAAAACAAAAAGATACTCAATCATCATTACCTAACCGTTTTCTGATGTTATGATTGGATGGGAAAACAATCACTCTTATTAAAGCTCGTAAAACGTATTTTACTTAATTTTTTTATAACACTTAGAATTCAAATGTCTATATGTGCTTTCAGTTGGGTGCGCTTAAACGAAATGAAAATTTGGGACTATTCTCCTACCTGCATATCGCCGTGGTATCTCGAAGGTCACTTTTTGAAAAAGCTTAAATTTCCTGAACTGTGTTCGGGACAATGGGCAAGCATGGTTAACTTATCGCCCCGTCTTCCCATGCAACAACTCTTGGCTCTTAATGTTACTGTTAATCAGAAGCCACAAAGAATTTTAGAGGATGGTGAAGATGTAACTTCTGACGATGAATGGAAATAATTTTAAATATTAAAATATTTTAATTCTAATGTATATATAAAACTTTATATGTAACCTCAATTAAATGTAATCTATATCTATAAATAAAATTAAAGTGTATGTATGTAATATTGAAATACTGGTTTCTGTTAGGCTCAGGGCGTTATTCACATGCTATTAAGGCATAAATAACAATTTTTCAAAATGTTTATCTATCTGTCTGTCTGTCTGTCCGGGCTAATCTTCTGAATGGCTGTAGTAGCGCACAAGCCGTAGGTCCGGAATTAATGCCATAATGACATCCACAACTTTTTCAGCCACCAGGGCGGCGCCACTAGAAAGTGAGGTATAATATTTGACAGATTTCATAGCGGGGAAGTTAATTTGTTCGGAAAATGTAAAAGTTATATTTTATATATTTACATTAAAAATAAATAAACCAAAACACAAATATTCATAAAAGTAGAAAAAATTTAAATAAAAAGTTAAAAATCTGCAAAAAATTAAAGAGCAAACCACTGACGCATTGCTTTGTGTATTAATATAATATTCTAGAAACTGATAAACTTTTATTAAAAAACCATCTTCTCAATTAAATTACACTGTATAACAAAAAACTTTACCTCAGTCTCAACTAGCGACATCTGGTGAGCAGAAAATTATTAGCCCTCATTAGAGATAATAATAGAGAAGTTGCTTTTCCGGTGTTTTGACTGGTCTGCTTTAAGTATATACATGAGTCTTATTAGAACTTATTCTGGAGTGTTAAATAGGGTTTGGTTGCAGTTAGAAGGGAGTTACAGGGAGAGAAAGAGAAATGTTAGGTATCCTACACTCTAAAGCATTAGGAGAAATATTATACACCGATAATAGTCTAAAACCCTAATAACTATAAATAATATTTTATTTGAATAATCACAGCTAATTATCTGTACGTGTTCGAACTCAAGAGGTCGAACATTGGCGCGCGCTCCAGCCGCGCGAAATGGATACCGCCTTTGAGCGCGCGCTAAATCTCGAATGTAGAGCGGGCCACTCCATCTGGTGTCGGTTTTTTACCGCGCATCAAAGTAGTTTTAAGTTTTGACGCGCGCGCCAGTTGGGACGTTTGTTTGCATTATTTGTGTGTTCGTTGTGTTGCGAGCTATGGATAACCAAAGTTTCCGTAAATTAATACAATTATATAGTTAAAAAGATCTGCTGTGGAATAGCAAAAGATGTTTTTACCATAATAAAGCGCTCAGAGAAGATGCATAGAACTATGAAAGCGGCAGCTGCTCGTACACGACCGACATCCATGTTGAACGGTACAGCCATGCTTTAGCTATATTAGTAGTACAGTTGTAGCACGAATGGGTCGGCTCGACCGGGGTAGGACCACGTTCTCACAGAATACCAGTGTCAAAAGCAGCTTAACGCTGCTATGTTTCGTATAGTGAGTGTAGAGAGCCGGAGACCCTTTTTACTGGAATTGAGGCATTCTATCTCAGTCCTCACGGGTGACAACGCATCTGCATTTTGATTCATAATCGAGGATAGATGTAGATGTCTATGGGCGTTTGTCACCCTTATTATATAAAAATAAAAAAAAACGGTTAAACACTGGGTGCTGGAGCGGCTGCCGCGCGCGCCAGGAGCGCTTAGTTTATACACTTCGAAAGTGTTCAAACATTTGGAGCGCGTTCCGCGGAGTGCACTGGTCGGAGCCGTCATTCATGGCGCGCGCACCAGGAGCGCGTAATAGATACGCGGCTTTATAGTAGCTGGACCTGTACGTACGTTTATACATACATATGTCATCATCATCATCATTACAGCCCTTCACAAGTCCACTGCTGAACATAGGCCTCCCCCAAATAATGCCACAAAGCACGGTCCTGAGCCACCTGCATCCATCGACTTCCTGCATGTCTTACCAGGTCTTCACTCCATCTCGTGGGGGGATGCCCTACACTTCGCCTACCGGTACGAGGCTGCCGCTCGAGAACCTTTCTTCCCCATCGGTTGTCGGTTCTTCGAGCTATATGGCCGACCCACTGCCACTTCAGCTTACTAATCCGTTGGGCTATGTCGGTTACTCTGGTTCTACTGCGGATAACCTCATTCCTAAGTTTATCACGCAGAGAAACTCCGAGCATAGCCCTCTCCATAGCTCGCTGAGCGACCTTGAGCTTCCTCATACGGCCAGCAGTGAAGGACCACGTCTCAGTTCCGTAAGTCATCACTGGCAACACGCACTGGTTGTACAATTTCGTTTTAAGGTTTTGAGGTATGTCTGACGAGAAGATGTGTCATAGCTTCCTGAACGCTGCCCAGCCGAGATGAATCCGTAACGTACATATGTATGTATGTTTAAATGTAATGGTATTTTATTCATAATTCAGTTTTTACTTTCTTACAGACATCTGAATACATCACAAGCTAACGTTGAGTTAGCTTAGTAGCGTTGAGTTTTGTTTTTGAAATTGTCAGAGACTGTAGACCAAAATGCAATATTTCTTTTATTGCGAAAAAAAAATATGTGAAATATGTAAATTGGTCGTGTTTTGCCTAACAACAGCAAAATTGCTTATTCCCGTCAAGATGTACTTTTAAGATTTGCGTCTAGTTTATTATTATAAAGTTTTGCAGAAATGTTAAAGTTGAATTTGAAGCCATTAATTGAACAGCCTTTGGAATCATCACTATACTCATAATGAAAAAATGCAACAAACAAACCAACATTTTTGATATACAATTAACATTGCTTTCTTTTTCGCTCATCTTTCGGTTTGTAACGGTATTTTTTTTTTCATTTATTGTGACACAAACAGTCATTACAAAGAAAGTACAATACATAATTAACATTACATAATTAACAGACAACGAGTGCCGAAAAAATACATTTAGTCTAACATTTCAATATAGCTTGTTGAAAGATTTACCTATGTTAGTTGAAGCTGAGTAGTAAATTTATCTTTAAGTAACTGAAAAGCAATATGAAAAACAACATTACAGCAAAGCTTAAAATAGGTAATTTAATTAAAATTGAAAAACATACATTTTTAAAGAACTAACAATCAATCTATCGTAGAGATTACCGAATATTACGCAGTTAAGTATTTTCTGAATAACTTTTAAAGATACTTCGTTCAAGACTTTTTAAGGAGCAACTAAAGAGATCGAGATTTACAAATTCTTTATTGTACAATTTTAACGAACGGGAGATAAAGCATTTTTGTGTATATTTTTTTCGAAGTGTAGGCGGTACGAATGTTTGAAATACACGTTAAGGGCGAGCGGGCAGGCGAGAATTACTTCTAAAATAAATCTCTGCCGTTTTTCCATTACCAAAAAATCAAGTAACTTTTACACTATAGTTTGCTTTCGCCACACATACGATGCTATAAAATAGACATATAGGTATACTTACTTTCTGCCTTTTATTTTAATACAGCTTCGAAGCAAAAAATAAAATCGAGCGCTTGTATATTATGTTAAAGTTATATAGGTTCGTATTAGTCAGTTTTAGTAAAAATTATTTGCTATTTTATATGTTATTGACTAGTACTAGTAACTTCCGTAACATCATGCCTTGCCAGGAGGAAACATTGGAATACGTGATGATGTTTATATCAAATTTTCATAGGTTCGAACATTTCGAACTGCACTTATAGTCGTCATTCTTACGCTATATGTGGGGAGATTGCTGTTGCAATAGGGCTGTTAAAAAACCTGTTATTACAATGTCTTGCCGCCCGCATTTAATTAATATAAAAAGTACTTATCAATTTATTGCTGTGTAGTGACGGTGTAAGAATTTAAATTTATTACACCGCCAGTACATTGTAATTTTCCAAGCCACGCTTGGGAGGGGGATAGACAACTGCAGTTTTTATTATTTTCAGTTAATATCGGGAATATGCTGCTGGCCATCTTCTGTTTCATTTCACTCTGTCGTCTCCCCCTTATTCATCGACAACATGCCCAACATGGTTGAGTTAACTGGTAGAGACTACCATCGGGCGTGAAGTCCACTCCTTGTCTTGATTTGACTGGTATGCCATCTGGCGTGGAGTTCGCTCTTTGTTACCCTTAATAAAGATGTTAAACAGCTCATAGGTCTTGCAGTGTGGAGGTGTCCTAAGAGAACTTATAACCACATATATGGCAACTTTGGAATATGCCAAATAGATCTTATGACTACCGATAGATAGTGGTATATCCATACTAAACTATCCCATATTACTCGCTTACGCTAGGCATAAAATACTCAAGTCGGCGACCGAATGCAGCGTCAAAGTTACGAAATATCTGGTAATACCGCAACTAGTCAATCCACCTGCCAACCTTGAAGATTTTTTATATAGAATTAGGATGACAAACACCTGATGGTAAGTGGATGCTGTGGCCCATAGACAACTACATTTATGCTCAATTAAGAATCAAAATACAGATGCGTTGTCACCTCTGAGGACTGAGATGGAATGCCTCGTATCCAGTAAAAGGGGGCCTCCTGTTCTCTACACTCACCATATGAAACACAGCAGCATCAAGCTGCTCTGGTGCCCTGGTCGAGCTGACTTATTTGTGCGACAACCATAAGATAGCTGCAGCGTGGCTCTAGCACGTAAAAACTATTGCGGTAAATCCCCCAAAAAATGGGAAACACCCGTATCCAGCTGTGGACTTTCGCAGGCGAATGATAAAAAATAAGACTTTTAAGTCCACTGCTGGACAAAGGCCTTCCGACAGGCGGCAATTATTTAAAGGAACTATAACTAAGCGGATACTAGGGACAAATATCATGCGAGGGTAGCTGAAAAGCTTGACACCATCGACGGCAGAAAAGAATGTATGGAAAGAACATGGCAGAATGGTAAGTGCAGCGGAAGAAGTGTGTGGAACAATAAAAAGAGGCAGTAGTAAAAGAAGAGATGCATGGTGGAATGATGAAGTGAAAGAAGCTGTAAAGAAGAAGAAGAAACCATGGTTAGACTACTTGGCCTCTAGTAACGATAAGGATATGAGAGAGAAGATGAAAGAAAGATATAAGCTGCAGAAAGTTCACACGAAAGCATTGATTGAGGAAGTGCGTAAAAGGTGTAGAATGGAAGCGGACGAAATGTTGTCGCACAACTTTAAGGAGAACTCCAAACTCTTCTGGAAAGAGGTTGGAAGGACCCGAAGTGGTGCGACGGCCTTAAGAATGAACAAAGTGCTTTTGAGAACTAATGACGTCCTCTCAGAAAAATCGGACGACATGCAGCGGTGGAGCGAATTTTATAGAGAAATGTATGCGTGTGATGATCTTAGTGAGGGATCCGGGGATGACGCCGTGACTGGTACGCCAGTCCCGGACCTCGATGACACTGAGTTCATCAGTATGAAAGAGATTGAACGTGCGATTCGAAGTTTGAAATGCAGTAAGGCTGCGGGACTAGACAGAGTTACTGCTGAAATGGTCAAGTATGGTGGGCCTCGCGTCTGGGACAGCTTACATCTGCTGTGCAATTTGTGCTGGCGGACGGGGGATGTCCCGGATAATTGGCGATCCGCAGTCATTGTGCCTTTATATAAAGGTAAAGGTTCACATTTTGACTGCGGGTGCTATCGGGCGATCAGCTTGACCAGTTTAGCAAGTAAAGTTTACTCGAAGGTTTTGACACGTAGGATACAAGAGAAATCGGAAAAATTTCTATGGGAGGCACAATGCGGATTTAGACCTGGAAGAGGATGCACAGATCAAATGTTTTTTCTCCGCATGATCACGGAAAAACTTCTGGCTGCTAACCAGAAGATTTTCTGTGCTTTTGTGGATCTTGAGAAAGCATTTGATAAGGTTGTAAGGAAGAAAATGTGGGAACTGTTGCCGGGGTACGGGTGTGGATGGTCGATTGCTAAGGGCTGTGCAGTCACTTTACTGTGACTATAAAGCCTGTGTGCGGGTAGGGCATGACCTGTCACCCATGTTTAGCGTCCAAACGGGCGTAAAACAGGGTTGTGTCATGCCTTCCTGGCTGTTCATACTGTATCTCGACAGCTGTTTACAGAAGCTGAAAGATAGCTGTTTGGGTGTGAAATTGGGTGACATTAAAGTAAATTGTCTGCTGTATGCTGATGATGCAGTGCTTGTTGCACCATCAGAGGCAGAACTGCAGACATTAGTCACGTGTATGAAAGAGGAATGTGAAATTAAAGGTCTCCGTTTGAATGCTAATAAAACTAAGGTTCTGGTATTTGAAAGGGACGAAGAGAGAACGAAGTGTGAAAAATGGGTAAATCAGAAATGTCTAGAACAGGTAAATGAAATTGTATACTTGGGGAGTGCTTTTAGCTGGGATGGAAGATTCGATTTAGATGTGGACAGGCGTGTCGCTGCCGGGAACAAAGTCAATGGTGCCCTGACTGCGTTAGTCAAAAGGCAAGGCGTAGTGAAGAGTGCACGCCTTGCAATACATAGCGCAGTGTTGGTACCGACTTTGTTATATGGCAGCGAAACCTGGGTATGCCAGAAGAAGCATAAAAGCAAGTTGAATGCAGTGGAGATGCATTCTCTTCGTAAAATGTGCGGCGTTACCATGGCCGACCGAAAGCGAAACGAAGAGATTCGCAATATGGCAGGTTTGAAAGATGACCTTATCACAAAAATTGAAAAGGGCGTGCTTCGATGGTTTGGGCACGTTGAGCGAATGAGTAAAGACCGAATGGTGAAGAAAATATATAGCGCGAACGTTAATATTACAAGGTGTCGAGGTAGACCGAGACTAACTTTCGAAGACCAGGTGAGCAAATTGCTCGAAGAGGGGAGGGTCAAGAGTACTCGGATACCTAGACGTGCATGTATGAAGAAGATAATGAATCTTAAAGAAGCGAAAGAAGAAAGGATCGTGACACTTGGCGATCTGTTCTCTCTGGCTAAGATAAGTTAGTTAGTTTTAGAACTATTAGTAAAAAGTCTTAAAGCCATAAACCGCACATATAATAAATTAGAGAAAAATAATTGTAAACGCCTGATAGAACGAATCATTGGTGCGGTAAAAGTCCATACCACATACTTAATTGCTAGGCCATTTCGAAAGAATGGGCGGTGAAGCGAGCGAGCTTGGGACTGACCGAAGGCCAGTTGGTTGTCCCAGGTACCACTGGTTATATGAAATAGGAAAGCACCTGCTTTCAGATCCGTGACGGTTAGAAGTTATCGCATGACTTGTTATATATATATATTATACTACCTGGCCAGGCAAACGTTGCTCTGCCCTCTGCGAGGACCGTTTGTCCTATAAAAATCCTTAAATTCATAATAAAAAATATTGAGGAGTACTTTTCGGAATAAACACTATCCTCTCAAGTTGGACCAAACTGTACACAGTGTACAAAATTTCATTGAGATCAGTTCAGTAGTTTAGGAGTTCATCGCGAACAAACAATGTGACACGTAATTTTGTTATATTTACTTAGCCATCCTATACTGTATTTTACTATTACTCCATTACTATTATGAAGAAGTACATAGACGTGTTTATAAGCATGTGGAAGTGGAGGGGTCTGAAACTATTGATACGAATCTGAAAATTCTTTCACTGATAGAAAGCTACAAGTTTCCTTTGTGACATAGACTACTTACTTATATTTTATTATAAACATAATATATTATAAAAATATATATACTTATATTTTATTATAAAAATAAGAATGGAAAATAACTTTACTTTAGCCAGGTTTTAACAACCATGACTGCTCTAACTAAGCTAATTATTAGGGAGTAGGTGCTTTAACTTAATATTTCACTTTTTCCGATGTAAGGATGATACAGGGCAGGTCCCTGGAAGGACTATGCCTAAGCTAACATTTTGCGCAAAACAGGTATTGTTAATTTTAGCGTCTGAAAGTGTTGTGATTTTACATTAACATACATTGTAGGTATATACACAGTCAGGCCATAAGTATTGTCACACAGTAAAAACTTTTCTTTTAGAATGCTGGCCACAAAAAAGTTTATTGAATTCGAATTTCGAATTGTTCATGAAAATAAAACTGTATACTTTTTAGAATTTTACTCATTTTTAAATATGGAGTGGATGCTTAAAGAAGACCGTGTTACAGTTATTGCGTTGCATCGTTGCGGTTACGCGCCAATTCAAATTTTTGACATACTGAAAAATTTGAATATAACCAAAAGATTCGTTTATCGTACCATCAAACGATACAATGAAGACTCTAGTGTAGATGACAGGTCGAGAAGTGGTCGCCCTCGGTCTGTTAGGACTCCAGCAGTGATAAAAGCTGTGAAGGCGCGAATTCAAAGAAATCCCAAATGTAAGCAGAAACTGTTGGCCCTTCAGATGGGGTTAAGCAGAACTACGGTGAAAAGGGTGTTAAATGAAGACTTAGGGCTTCGGGCATATCGAAGAAAAACAGGACATCGTTTGAATGCTCGTCTAATGGACCTGAGACTGAAGAGATTCCGCGCTTTGTTGAAGCGGTACGCGGGAAAAAAATATCGGGAAATTATTTTTTCGGATGAAAAAATTTATACCGTACAAGAGAGCTACAACAATCAAAATGATAAGGTGTACGCACACAGTAGTGAAGAAGCGAGCAACCGTTTTCCGCGTGTCCAAAGATGTCATTTTGCATCCTCGCTCATGGTATGGTTGGGAGTTTCTTATTGGGGCTTAACAGAGGTACATTTTTGTGAGAAAGGTGTAAAAACGAATGCAGTTGTGTATCAAAATACAGTCCTGACGAACCTTGTGGAACCTGTTTCTCATACCATGTTCAATAACAGGCACTGGGTATTCCAACAAGATTCGGCGCCAGCTCATAGAGCGAAGAGCACACAAGACTGGTTGGCGGCTCGTGAAATCGACTTCATCCGGCATGAAGACTGACCCTCCCCCAGTTCAGATTTGAATCCGTCAGATTACAAGATATGGCAACACTTGGAGGAAAAGGCGTACTCAAAGCCTCATCCCAATTTGGAGTCACTCAAGACATCCTTGATTAAGGCAGCCGCCGATATTGACATGGAGCTCGTTCGTGCTGCGATAGACGACTGGCCGCGCAGATTGAAGGCCTGTATTCAAAATCACGGAGGTCATTTTGAATAAACTTTAGTGTCTTATGGATCTATGTTTTGTTAAGTTCATTTTGGTATATAAATTATTATATAATGAATAAACTTTTTTCAATTATTTTATATTAAACATGTGACAGAATTTATGACCTGACTAGGTATATTGTGATGAATATTTTAGGTGAATACTGAGTACACGAACAAACTTATAATACTAGTTACTCGAGTTCAATGAGTTTTTTTTTATGAAGTTATGCATATGCTTTTACAACAAAGCCCTAGAAAATATGCAGGACCTATCTATCAAAAAGTATAAAATTTTAATAAGTTATTTGAAAATAATTGCTATAATATTAAAAATTACAAATGATTTATATTTATTATCATAATAATCCCTGGGAATAAGGTTATCGCTACCCTGCTGTTTCTAAATGTACATATTTAATTGTACAACACATACGAGTACTCTTTCGGTGAACCAGGTGTAAAAGCATAAATGTCTTTCAATAAGCATTCTTGTAAACTATAATGAATAAAATTTATCTTATTCTATTCTATAAAATTCATGTTAATATCAAATTGTTAATAGGATTTAAGAGCAGGTCGAAATATGCCGCCATCATACTACCTAATAATTACTTTGATTACGGGCGGAATTCGTGCAGATGAACCTTTCCCGATTTAGAGAGGGTTTACCTTAATCGTTACGGTTGGCAAGCTCATTGACAATCATACCGCACCTTTGACACTTTGACGTTATACCTCTATCTTTTGATAGCAATATTTTTCAACAGACTTCAAAAAGGAGGAGACAAGGAGGTTTACAATTCTTCGATGTTTTTTTATGTATGTTCACCGATTACTCGAAGACGCCTGAACCGATTTGGAACATTCTTTACGGTCGAGCGGTTTGAAAAAAATCAACAATAAATTATATTTTAATTTTTTTTATAGAATTAGGATGACAAACGAGCACAAAGTTCACCTGATGGTAAGTCGTTGCTGTGGCCCATAGACATCTACATCTATCTTCGATTACGAATCAAAATGCAGATGAGTTGTCACCCGTGAGGACTAAGATGGAATGCCTCGTTTCCAGTAAAAAAGGGTCTCCGGTTCTCTACACTCACAATACGAAACACAGCAGCGTTATGCTGCTATTTTACGCTGGTATTCCGTGAGAGCGTGGTCCTTCCCCGGTCGAGCCGATCCATTCGTGCTACAACTATAATAATAATAATGTCCTCCAGACCGAATTTCGGCCACGGCAGCTAGTCTCAACGGAGACTAGCCATCGGTGCAGGACAGGATTATAGTGCCCGAGTGTATGCGCAAGCACAGGTGCACTCTCTATTCCCTCACTCTCATAGCCCGATGGGACGGTAAACCGACACGACCGGAGAGAGATCAGGCGCAGGACCAACGGCTTTACGTGCTTTCCGAGGCACGGGAGTGAAACACCGCCAACTTCCTGACTCCGGGCAGCTACTGAGAATTTCTTGATGGTAAAACTCAATAACTGATTTTTTGGCCCGACCCGGGATTCGAACCCGGGACCTCATGATCAGCAGTCGCACTTCTACAACCACTAGACCAACGACGCAGTCAAACACAACCAGCTACAACTATACCAGTAATATAGCCGCAGCATGGCTCTACTACGTTTAAAATTAAAGTCGGTTGTACAAAATTTTTAATTTTACCACTTGTTAAATAGCTATTTCACAGTCGCCTTGCACGCCACCCACTGGACGAAATGTGGTAATAGATTCCCTTACGCAACGCACTACACGACAAGAGATTATATAAGGTGTTCATAATTTTTAATAGGAGTTATAAATATATCATTTTATTTCCTAACTGAAATGAAGTAAGTACAATCGCTCATCTAGACACAAACCAATTTTCAATGCAATGCCGTGAACGCAATGCAATGAAAAATAATTAGTACCATGACCGAAAACTCAAAGAAAAAATATAGTTTGAAAAAAAAATAGAAAAGATATTTCACCCTACTTTTGCTTTAATTTAATGTTACATGTTATACATATTCTACAAGTCATATACTATACGTATATGACTCTTCAATTTATATAGTCTTTAATAACAGTGACGAGCTCGTGAAAACGATTCATGCGGGTAAATCTAAGTTTTGCAAGACTCGGCATTATTCACAAAATCCTTTAGAATTCTACTGCTAATGTGTAGGTCACTCAATAAGTTTTGAGATATACAAAAAGTATTCTAGATACTATTAATATATATTTTACATCTTTTCAAAATATTCTCCATCATGCTCTATAGAAAGTTCCATTCGTTTAAACCAACTCTGAAAACACTTTTGCCAGTCTTGATCTGACAGGTCGGAAATCGCTTCTTCGTAGGCAGCCACGGCTTCTTCGGCGCGTAAAAAAACTTGCCTTTTATTTCTTCTTTGACTCTTGGGAACAAAAAGAAATCACAAGGAGCTAAGTCATGGCTGTAGGGTGGGTGACTTAGAGTTTCAACACCAGACTCCTCCATAAATACTTTTGTTCTAAGGGAGGTATGTGAAGAGGCGTAATCGTTATTCAGCATGATTCCTCGAAACCCGGTCTTTCGTCTTCTCTCTCGCACAGCTTGAAAAGCATTGGGTAATGCAACTTTAGTATACCATTCAAAGTTGACTGAACTACAATTTTCCAGCATTGTGTCGACAAATGTCCACTCCGCGAAAAAAAACTAGCCAACATTTTTTTGCCGACGTTGCGAGGTCTTTGCAGTTTTGTCGGCAACTGTCCTTCTGAGTAGACCATACAGATAATTGCCTTTTATTTTCCGGATCATATCGATAGATCCATGTCTCGTCACCAGTAACGATTTCTAAAACATGCCTAGATACCCCGTTATCAAAACATAGACGCATTTCATGGCATCAATCCTTAAGATTAATTTTACCCCTATTGAATTCAGCAAACCACCTAAAAATTGTTGCGCATGATGGAGCTGAGTCCCCTAATGCTGATTTTAACCATTGTAAACTAAATTGTTCATTTAAATGAAATTTAAAATCATAATATATCATAGCGCGCAAATGTTCACGGTTAAGATCCATCGTTTAAATGAATAGCGCGGGAAGCGTTCCAGGAAAATTAATAGAACTTAATTGACTTATGGAGTTCCATTTTTAAATAAATTTGCTTTTTAGAAACATATAACACGAGTGCGTTTCATTTTTAAATTTCGAGCATCTCAAAACTTATTGAGTGACCTACGTATATAGATAGTTAAACACGTAGTTGAGCGATTGGGACTTTTTTGTGCCTTTTTGTTGTATTGGTACCAATCTCTTATATATTTATTTGTTTGAGGAGTTTTTGCAGGAGGAGTCCATGAAATGCGCTTAATAGGTGAACTATTAACTCACTTGTTACTCTAAAATATATATTTAAAATAAATAAATGAACGGAACATTTCATAATATTTATTTTAAGACATTTCATTAAAAAAATAGACGTATTAATTTTGATAAACTCATCACTTAGGATAAAAATTCAATCATCGAAATATTGATTGTTCATAACATCCCTCATCCATGTGACGTAGCCTGCGGTGCGCGTGTAAATGCCGTACTTGCCTCGCTTGCCACATCCATCACCAAAACTTGTAATGCCCTGCAAGCAATGAAAATACTTATAACAAGCACAGTCCGCACTTCCCCTTAAATTTATTATATATTTTTTCTTTAATAATGTTCCTGAAACCACTGCTTTTGACTCGCCTATATTCACCACCTCATGACCACCCCCAACCTCACCCTCAACCGCACCCACACCCGCACCCTTACCAACCCATGCCGGGGTGGCGAGGGAGCGGCTAATAACCGCTTCACTTACACACTAGTGACGCTGCATTCCATTACTATTACATTATCTGTAATACTTGGGTTTTTAAATATCGTTGCTCGTTATTTAGCAGTCAATAATTGCGCAGGTGAAGTTGAAACTTGTAAAATCTGTTTAGCCGCGTCTCGACCAAAGTTTTGTTACCAACTTTTATGTTGCCAACACGTGTTGTTAACAAATGTTTCTGTAATTACCTAGTGTTGGCAACAAAACTTGAAACAATGTCGGGAGCCGTGTTTCCATTTTCGGCGGCAACATCAAAGGAATACGCTTGTTGCAAACATTTGTTCCCGCGGTGGAGACGCTTGTTGAAAATATTTGTCGGCAACATCGGAAACAAATGTTGGTAACTTTTGTTGAGTTGTAAACAGTTGTAAACATAAATGTTGTCAACATTTTTGGTGGATTTCTTCATTCTCATTTCATCGTTAACTCAGATGGCAACCGCTCTCCTGCAAATTTCATAACACGCAAGTTTCAGTTTGGTTCCCGTAGGTATCAATGAAAATTTTAACTGCAAATTTAAATACTTATTTTCCAAGCACAGCGGTGAAGGAAAATATTGTGATGATGCACGTTTGTATGTCTGAAAAACTAAAATATTTCGCAGTCTCCATGTGGAGACTGCGAAATATTTTAGTTTTTTTTATTATTATACAACTAAAATGGTTGTCGGAACTAGATGAGGCCAAGCTGTATATAGCCTGTGAGCTTACCTTTTTAATGGGATTACTTTATAAACGGAATCGAACTGGAAGTCCGCTTCTTCCTAACACACTGGGTGACAGTTGTGTCTTAACCACGTGCACATACTAATTAATTAACTTAGTACCTGTAGGAAATAGCGCATGTTTCTATCTCGACATAAAAGTGGTCCTCCGGAGTCCCCAGCGCAGGAGTCCCTGCGTCCACGCCCAGCGCACACCATGTTGTCAGTGATGGCGTACTGCCAGTACGATCGACGGCATACCCCTTGTTGTATTGTTGACACCTGCCGATTTATTTTTTATGAATGTACCTATACAAACGGAGTTATAGTAGTCGTGGTAGCCGTGGTATCCGTTGGCCGTGACAGTTACAGCGTATATACTAAAAGTAACTGCTTATATACTTCCCACTGATGGTCACAACCTCGCTCACTTATGAGAGAGGTTTTAGGGCAAGGAAGTGTTCGCCGCGCTGCCACAATGCGGTTCACATTCACGTCTTCGAAATATTTTTTTTCTTAGACATGCAGGTTTCCTCACGATGTTTTCCTTCAGGGTCGAGGACATGGTAAATCAGCACTTACAATTATAATTAACATTTCATTGATGCCGGCGGGGATTGAACCCGGGTTGCTCGCGTACTATAAATTTACGGCGAACGTTATGCCTCAGATACCAGGGCTAAATTATACAATTGAAACCATAGCTTAGAATGATGTGTGTAAGGAAATTTTGTGTGATTTAAAAATATACTTCTTGTAGTCCAGAAAGAGAAAATTTAGCAGGCATCATCAGTGGTTATTTTTTAATTTTTTAAATAATGATATAATACTAGGTGGTTGGACTATCTTTCTGCCTTGAATTATGTCTGTAGGTGCCAACCTCTCACTCTAACCTATTGCTGGTGCGGAATAGCAGAGCTGTTTACTGGTATGAAGGGTATAGTGAGACAGTTTAATTGCAGTGTATGTTACTACAGCTTCATAATTAAATAATTTAAAATTAAAAATTTTGTACAGCAGACTTTAATATAAGTTATTTAAGAATAACTCAATAACCATTGGTTTGGCTTTCATATAAAAAAAACAATCATCGAGATCGGTTCACCCAGTACAAAGTTATGAGGTAACACACATAAAAAAAACATACACTCGAATTGAGTACCGTCTCCTTTTTGGAAGTCGGTAGAAAATTAAAAATTTTGTACAGCCGACTTCAATATAAGCGACTTCAATATAGGTTATTTAAGAATAACTCAATAACCATTGGTCTGACCTTGATCAAATTCATATGGGACCACACGAGAACCATCAGCTTTCATATAAAAAAGAATCATCGAAATCAGTTCGCCCAGTACAAAGTTATGAGGTAACACACATAAAAAAAACATACAATCGAATTGAGTACCGTCTCCTTTTTGGAAGTCGGCAGAAAAATAATGATACCTATAGATATATAGATATGTATATCACCTAGACTTGCTTTGTTTTATTTTTAGAGGTAATGATGGAGGGTTCGGCACTAGGGATAGGGATGCGAATTGATAACACTGAAATTAATGTACATTTTTTTAATAATCTATCATTAACTTTGATATTTAATATACCTTAGACGTATAAAAAATTTTCTTCTCTGAGTAATATTGTAGAATAAATTACTAAATAGATTTTTCTGTAACAGAAATTTATATTAAATATTAACAAGTAAGATTAATTAGTGTGACATTATTTAGATTTAAAAAAAAAATTATATATTTTTCGATTTCTCAAAAAAAAAAATCCAAGTTTTTCGGATAAAATATAGCCTAGATCACACCTGGAGTTGCTCTCTACCTATCCGTGAAGTTTCTTTACATTTTTTTTTGACGATTAGTCCGGATATACAGGCAGACGGACCGATAAACAGACAAAAAATCTTAATGGCATACAAATTAACCCCCGAGCTCAGTAAAAGGCAGTGATTCCGATATTATATATTTCAGGTCGGTTATCCATATTGTGGCTATGGGTGTGACAAATGTACCACTTACTACTACGTATACCTTCTTTGTTTGTATATAATTAATAAAAGTTGAAAGAGAGGATCAAAGGAAAGGTACAGGTTTTGTGATGGCCGGAGAGTGCCACAGATTATTTTTTATTCCAGAAAAATGCGCGGTGCTTGTGGGATTGATCTGGAACGTAGTTCTGTTTATTACCTTTTTAAGCTGTATTATGTCTTCAAATAATACAGTTTTTCACAAATATGTCGTTTTTCAAGGTCCACGTTCTCAAGCCGAGTTCAAAAACTAGTATTATTTAATTAAAATTGTTGGTTGTATGCATTATGCTTCTCAGCTTTTAAACACGAAAGTTTTTTTTGTTTATTAGTCGTACTGAATATCTGGTTTGATTAAATAAATTCAAAAAGATTTCCCGTCCCAAGTGAATTGGGTTAAACCAATATAAAAGAAATACGTTTACACCGTCCGTAAAGGCATTGAAAGCACAATTTTCTTATATTTGCCTTTTTCCCTTTCTATCGTGAAAATTTGCAAGGGAAAGGATAGTTTGTATCAGTTTGTGTAAACATTCAATATTGAACTGAACATGATGAAGCTATGCATATGACAAAACTCTAATGTAGCAGAGCTATAGAAATAAATTGAGTAAAGATTTAGGCAAATATTTCTAAACTAAAAGGAAATATTTTCCATAGTTGCCACGCTAGGCAAGCGAGTTGGAAATCACAGTTTATTTTTTATTTTTAGTCCTTATTAAGAAGACACTGCTGCCCATCTCCTGATTTGTTTCCCTCTGTCGCCTCTTACGACACCTACGGGTGATATGGTGTAGTGATAGATAGTGGAAATTCTTTCCACGGCACCCCCCTCCCTATGAGTCAATCTATGGAGAAGATCTATGTTCAGCAGTGAACTTTAGTCGGTGGTAACGGTAACGGTAATAGGAAATATAAAATTAAATTTTCACCTACAAAAATAAATAAAATTATACGCACTTGCGCTTCGTGTAATATCCTCGTGCCATGTGCGTCTGTTGCTCGTTTCTTGCCCCAGCCCAGTATAGTGCAAGTGGTGTGCGGTGGCATTATTTGATATGGCTGCGGTAAGCATGCTATTCCGTGACCCAACTCTGGCCGAGCTGGAGCAGGCAGCCTTAAAAGTAAAATTAATTAATGATTGTATAAGGTTGATTTTGCTTACCTCTCTATATAATATAAGCATAAAAAAATTTTAGATTGAAAAAATTATTTTATTAAAGTACATGAAAATTATTAAACATTTTGTTAATAAATGTTTTTGATTCTTTTTCTTTTCATATTAATATATTTTTAACGAAAATATTATAGTTTATTCAGCGCTATAAAAATTTTTTACGCGTGTAATAAAAAAAATACATTTTTTTTTATAGAATAAGGGTGACAAACGAGCACACAGTCCACCTGATGGTAAGTGGTTGCTGCGGCCCATAGACATCTACATCTATCCTCTATACAATTCAAAATGTAGATGCGTTGTCACCCGTGAGGACTAAGATGGAATGCCTCATTTCCAGTAAAAAGGGCCTCCGGCCACCTGCACTCACCAAGCGAAACGCAGAGGTGAACCTCTACTTCACGCTGGTTTTCTGTGAGGTCGTGGTACCACCCCGGTTCGAGCCGGCCCATCCGTGCGACAGCAAAAGCTGCCGCGTGGCTCTACCACTGTTTATCCACATTTTAATAAAGACTGAAATTACGCTTTTTACAAAGACTGGTGATTGACGATCTATTGAAATTTTCATTTGAGCACAACATTAAACATTTTCTCTTCTTAAACTTTATCTAAGACAGCTCACAAATGTATTTACTACTCACGCTTCAATTTGTACAATCCTTCAATCTGTGTAAGTAACATCTACTTATCCCTTTCATCCCCAAACTTCTTTTACAACGTTAAGAAATACGTAATAAGCTTTTACTTCATATTCATAATATTTACGTATAAATAAAAGAAAGTTATCATTTTCTTACTTCAATACAATTTAGCTTTAAAACTTTGAGTATTAAAGGATAAAGTGATAAGTAAGACCTTTTTACGGTAAGTTAATAGATTTTCAATAATTTTTTTTCAGTATCCACAATGTACAAAGCTTTCAAGAAATTATTTATTAGTCTATTATTACTGGTATTATTGCAGGTGTTTTTTTTTTGTATTTTTTATGGAATAAAGGTGCCAAACAGCACACAATCAGCTTGATGGTAAGTGGTTGCTGTGGCCCATAGATATCTACATTTATCCTATGATCAGAATCAAAATGTGTTCCCTCATCCCTGAGGACTAAGATAGAATACCTCGTTTCCAGTAAAAAGGGTCTCCGGTTCTCTACACTCACCATACGAAACATAGCAGAATAAAGATGCTATTTTACGCTGGTATACTGTGAGAGCGTGCTCCTACCTTGGTCGAGCCGACCCATTCATCCTAAGACCATAAAATAGCTGCAGCATGGCTCTACCAGGTAAAAATATAAAATCCATTTTTTTTAGAAAAGCACAAAATTTTCGCATTTATTTATTTAGCCAGGGAAAACTAAAATATTAATATCTTACTTTAACATAGCCACATCGTTTATGACAGTATCAGGGTCGTAGTGTGGATGTACGACAGCACCTACGACCCTCATCTCCAACTCGCCATTTCCGCGTACGAATAGATCATGTTCTCCCAAGCGTACAAACAGTCGCCGCCGCACACAATGCGCAGCTGTCACCACCCACCAAAGAGAAACTAACGTACCACCACAAAACGCTTCCTAAAATGTGTGAAAAATTAATTATCTTCAATTACAAATCTTGCAAATACTGGTATACTATCGAATAATATATTTACTTATTTATCGATCGATGTTTTAAGATCGAGTTCATATAATTAGTTATACAAAATCAAGTAAAATCGAGCGTAAATAATTATGAATAAAGAGAACACTTAAATGTGCAGATGTATCACCGAACGTATTGCGGCGCAGAATTGTATAGTATTATTAGTAAAAAGCTCTGTAATGTTTTAGAGAAAAAAGTATTTAGAATAATTTAAAATTACAAATTTTGTACAACCGACTTCAATATCGATTATTAAGAATAACTCTAAAACTATTGGCAGATCTTGTTCAATTTATATGGGACCACATGGGAAACACCAGCTTTCAAACAAAAAAGAATCATCGAAATTGGTTCACCCAGTAAGAAGTTATGAGATAACACACATAAAAAAACATACAGTCGAATTGAGTACCGGCTCCTTTTTGAAGGCGGTAGAAAAACAAGTAGAATGACGGATTTTGGTAAAACTACTAGATGAATTTGACTAAGCTCAAACAGTATTTAATTAAGTTCAGTACCAACTCAACGTGTCTATTCATTGCCAAAAGCAAACCAATTTCCTCGGCTCCTTCTTTTCAGAACGTATCTTTGGAATATGAGCGCCTAAGGCGGTCCGCCTTCAGTTATCGTATTGCATCTTAATCATCGTTAGAAGGAATTTTGTCGCAAATGGGTATCTCTCGGAAGTTTTATAAATTTTTACAGAAAGAAAATGTCAACTCCGATCAAGCGGTGAAAAACGCCTCTGAGGAATTCATCAATTTCCGTCCTCGAAATTTCAATAAGAGAGATGTCAATGAACTTTTAATAAAATGGCAATACACTCGACGAATCGACAGCCGATACTACGAATTATAGAATAAATTTAATCATCTGAATTTCTCCACATGAACCAGCAATTACATAGCACTGTAGAGAAAACAGTATTTATCAACAAAGATTTTTTTATCCTAGAGTTAAGGTTACTCAATTTTTGTAATTATGTTAAAACTGAATCTGGACTATCTAAATATACTTAACTACTGTTTTTTATAGAATTAAGTTGAACGACCACATAATCCACCTGATAGTAGGTGCTGTGGCCCATAGTGGAGCAAGATCCTAGGGCACACGTCACTTATTTTCTGACGAACGAAATGTTAAAGATTTAGTAGTGTTAGTATGTACTACGATCGCACGCCTACCTGCTAGCTTGGCCAGTTGCTATTTTCCAGGTATCAGATAATCAAGGTACGTATAAATATTGCTCACCTCACGTTTATGCTCCCAGCTGATTTTTACGTATATGTTAGATAATATCGTTATAATCGGTCGTCAATACTCCCAGACACTTTCCGTCGGCAGTATCGGTTTGCAGAAGCTTTAAATCTCTCCAAAAATTACTCAATTTTACTTACATTCTGAAGCTCTATTTTTACATAACTTGATTACCTGATACCCGGAATACGGCCCACTGGCCAAGCTAGCAGGTAGGCATGCGATCATAGTACATACTATCACTACTAACTAAATCTTAAACATTTCGTTCGTCAGAAAATAAGTGACGTCTGGTGGCGCAGGGATCTTGGACTATAGATATCTACATCTACTCTCGATTAAGAATCAAAATGCAAATGCGTTATCTACGCTAAATAATAAGATAAAATGCCTCGTTTCCAGTAAAAAGGAGACCCTATTCTCTTCATTCTTCTTACGGTTACGGTACGGTTCTTTAAACTCACTATACAAAACATAGCAAATTATAAGAGAGTGATTCTTCTCCGGTCGAGCAGACCAATTTGTGCTACAACCATAATATAGCTGCAGCGTAGCTCTACCACGTACAAAATCAAATTATTGTAATACCTCATTAAAACTCATACCTTATATCGGTTAAGAACTGCAACTTGCCAAGGCCACTTGCCTGGTGGAGCAGGACGGCCACCAATGATGCGCAGCATGTCCCACATGTGAGTGCGCGCTCGCGCCTCTTTCGAACTGCGGTATCGCCCGAGATGGCCGCAAGGTGGTGTCCGCGGCGACATACGTGTATCTTCGGGGTGAATCGCTCTCGCTGGTGGCGCCATTGTTCCCACTATTGTGTATTCTGGATTTTGTGCAAAGTTTCATTATTTTCTATGAAATACAGAATTAAGAATTAAATTTAACACTTTCATACCTAAAAATTTTTTGCTTTTCTGCAGTTGTACAATTGAATATTATGGCTGATTTCAGAACGGATAGATCATAAAAAGACAATGCTCTCATGGAATAGAAGCGTAAAATAACAAGCAGCATAATTCTGCTACTGTTTGTATGGTATCGGAGGACATCTGTTTCTATTTTTTTTATTTGGACAAACAAAAGTCTATTCTGTCGGTGGTCTGGTGCTCTGGACGGTGGTCTTTATCAACCTAACCTAACCTTTGCTGTAAAGCAATAAAGAAATAGAAATAAAGATACCTGTGGCCAAAATAATACCATTTACGAGATACTGTTTGTCTTCAGCGGGGCTGAGGCTTCGCAAATTCTTTATATACTAATATGCATACAACTTCCGCCCATGAAGGAGCTTTGTCCTAAATTACTTGAAAGTTTCCGATAATATCTTGTCGAAAATTATTTTAATTGATGCGCACAATATGGCACTATTTTAATTTGACATATTTAATTAGACTTAGGGTAATAACTTACTATTCTTACTATTAATACAGAGCAACATGCAAATACATCTTTTATGTTAAATTAAGGTTGGCTAACCATCTTACATCTACCTTTTACACCATTCTTCTACTATACTATCTTTGGTAAATAATTAAAATGAATGTCATTTGTCGTCCCAAAACACTCAGAATGCTTTATTACCAGTAATAATAATATCCGGTATTCGTCCTTCCTCGATTCGTCCTGCAATAATAGGTGGCAGTTCTACTACTGAAAAATATTTGAATTCTAACTTGCCAATGATACTTATAATGCGCCCTTATGTCACTATTTCCCAGGGTAAGCAGTAAAATTTTACCAAGACATAAGACTAGAGACTAGATATATATTTAGAATATATTTAAAATTAAAATGGTGGCATACCACTAAATATTAGGAAAACTATAATTGAAATTCGTTTGTAAACACAAATTTAGTAATCCGGATCTTAGTAGTGCCATTAATTATGATCACTAAAAACCCAAAATTCTTAAAGCTGTTAAAAGGAATTGTTAATTAAGCGTTCTGTAATTTTACGTCTCCCAATCGTAATTATTTCGAATTGGGTAGGTAATTTAAATTTTGGTTCGTTAAATTCTATTAGCCTGTCAGGATGTCGGTTTCGAATTAAGTATTATTCGCTAAGTTAAAGGTTAATAGGTAGAATTTGTTAGCTAAGTACCTATGTGCAATTTCACCTGGGTCCTTTCGTCGCTGCATCCTGCTGCGGATCCATAAATGACAATAGCTGCCCTCAAGGTAGCAATAAGCTGACTGCCTAATTACCTTTGTCCCGCATATAGTGCGTCTCTGACAAAACCTGCAGATGATTATAAAACACTGTATAAGACATGGCCGAAATTAACGATCACCACATTTAATTTCGTTAAGGTAAAAATAAATTAAGAAATGAAAGAACAGACAAAATAATTAAATCATTTATTTACCTGCGTCTGACAGTTGTACACTTTTGTGAGCATGGGCCCCATGGTCCCCAAGGAGAAAAACCTCGGAATTGTGTCTGTACGTCTTCATTTACCCTTAACTGCATCTGGAGTGAATACCTCACTTTATTATTTACATTATTCCAAATTAGAAAAAGTAAACACCTTTTTTATAAGAACAAATTTCAACAACCTAATCAATATTGGTAAAATAACACGCCGAATAAGAAGCCAACATTATTAAAGTCTATGCTCAGAAAAGATAAGAATTATTAAAAATTAAAAAATACAGTATTTTATATCATCAGTCTATATGTTATTTCCTTACTTAAATCATTATTTTTAAAATAAAATGTTTGCTATTTAACTTTTTTTTAATTAGTGTTACCACTAGAATTTTTCTCTGTACTTTTCGAAGCATACATACATAATTTGCGCATGGACAAACATCCAGATCCGAATCAATAATTTTTAGGCCATGCGAATACTTGTTCCGTGCGTGATTCAAATCCCCGACCGATCTGATATCAAATGCTTAGACACTGCTGTACCGTCTTTATCATGCTCTTAATTTAGGCAAAAAGAAACGCTGAAATTTGCAAGAAAATTTGCCTGATAAGACCATAAAGTACTCACACAATATGTTATTGCTTTCGCCAAAGATCTTTATATTTCCTATATAAATAGCAAATAAGTTATTTGATTTGACTTGATTTTGATGGGATTTTTACACACTACTACGTTTTTATACGTGGTAGAGACATGCGAATGGGTCGGCTCGACCGGGGTATGACCACGCTCTCACAGAATACCAGCGTAAAATAGCAGCTTAACGCTGCTGCTGCAGACCTGGAACGATTATTATTTGCAGGCTAGGATTCGAACCCGCGGTCCTTAGCGCTGCAAATCACTGCGCCACGGAGCCTACGATAACGTAGACATAAATAGAGGCTTCTAAATAATTAGAAGCCTCTATTTATGTTTGCTTACGAATTTTTAAAATGTTTTTTATGGCTTTCCTTACTACTTTATGGCTTACTTATTTATTGTGTTGTATTCTTATCAAAGGATTCTTCAAATTATACTAGCCTTGATTTTATTAATTAAAAAAATAAAAAACTAGTCCGCAACGTTATTCAACTATTAAAATGAATGTATTTTTTTTAATAAAACACATTACCGATCTTATGTGAACAATATCTTTGTTCATTTGCTGCGGCGTGGACTCCTTTGTTTTGTTTTTTGATGAAAAATATTGTCTCCGCATATCCCCTGAGATGCTGCATCTAGAATAAACACAGTTCGAATGTAGTAATACAATAATATTATCGAATACATTACACGTGTAAATGTTTATAAACAATCATAGAATCCACATCGTAGACATTTTGTGAAATAATAATTCATCAATAATTTTGCGACCCACTTTTGTCTTAATTTGTCCATATCACAATAAGTTTATAGGTACGCTCAGTACATAATCACATAATCATAACGATGCTTCAGCATCACTTGCAAAAAATATTCTGTTAGTTTATATATATTACGCGGCAGAAATAAAAAAAAAACTTATTTTAAACTCGAGAACATGAGACTACGTTGCCGAGGTATTGTCTTTTAAAACTTACATTATAACATTTTTGAAGTACCTATTATATCTACGAATTAAAGCAACTTCCGTATTAATATCTTAGAAAGGGCATATAACTTTAATATTTTAATTTAAAATAAATTGCCTTTTATTCATTTAAGCTATAAATTTTCCAGAAGTACTTTTACAGTTTACTGCGTATGGCTGCAGGAACGGTATTAACTTTAGTCCATCACTTTACATTATCATCAGCCTGTTATAATATAATGTTGATTTATACCTAACTGTGATTCACAGATAGAAAATGGAATTGACTCGAGAAAATTCCAGAGCGATGATTTATTGTGACTTTCAAAGTGGTTTAACACAAAAACAGTGTGTTGACCGGATGATTTCTGCATTTGGTGATGAAGCCCCATCCAAAACCACAATTTATCGCTGGTTTGCTGAATTTCAACGTGGACGTGTCAAGCTCAGTGATGATCCCCGTCAAGGTTGTCCAAAAACTGTAGTCACCCAAGAAAACGTTGATGCTGTGCGTAAGCTGATTGAGGAAGATCGATATGTGACATACCGTGAAATTCAGGCAACTTTAGACATTGGCATGAGTCAAATACAAATAATCTTGCATGAACAATTAGGTGTAAAAAAGTTGTTTTCCCGATGGATACCGCATTCGCTCTGTGAAGAGCAAAAAGCGTCGCGTTACTTGGTGCGTGAGAACTCTCGAAAGATTCCACGCAGGATCCTCAAATGCTGTATACAACATCGTATCAGGTGACGAATCCTGGATATACCCGTACGCACCCGAAACAAAAAACCAGTCACGAGTTTGGGTGTTCGAAAATAAGTTAAAGCCAACAAAAGTTGTTCGTTCACGGAGTGTTGCAAAAAAAATGGTGGCCACGTTTGTCTCCAAAACCAGCCATGTTACGACTATTCCTCTTGAGGGACAAAGAACGGTTAATGCAGAATGGTATGCTAGCATTTGTTTGCCACAGATCGTTTCTGAACTCCGTAAAGAGAACTGAAACCGCCGCATCATCCTCCATCACGACAATGCGAATTCTCACACCGCACACAGAACAAAAGAGTTTTTAGAGCAAGAAAACATAGAATTATTAGACCATCCGCCGTACAGCCCCGACCTAAGCCCTAATGATTTCTATACTTTCCCTAAAATAAAGAATAAATTGCGTGGGCAGAGATTTTCATCACCTGAAGAAGCTGAGGACGCCTACAAAACGGCCACTTTGGAGACCCCAACTTCCGAATCGAATGGTTGCTTCAATGATTGGTTCCATCGTATGGAAAAATGTGTCAAATTTCGCGAAGAATACTTCGAAAAGCAATAAATACATTTTTAATAGTAATGTTGTGTCACTTCCTTGATTCCCGAAATTTTCAGTGCCGCCCTCGTATTTCCTTCCAATAACAGTAATAATTTACTGTAGCCGCTATGCTTGGGAGGGGTATTCCTCTTCCCAAGAACTCACATTGATATCCAACTCAATATGCTAGGTCGAGAACTTTTTGATTTTTTTTCTGTTTACATACTATTGTACACATTATGTGTTTATAACACATAATATTTGTAATAAACCTAGCAAGCTAACAGCATAGCAAAGTGGCGAAGCAATCAGCTTTGTAGCGGTTTCTAACGGTTGCCGTTGCGCAATCAGTTTCAAAATAGGAGGTTCAGATGCTTAGGTGATCAGTAATCGATTGCTGAAAACAGAATTTGAAAATTCGAAACCGTTCTCGAGATAATCGTGGGACAGACGGACGGACAGACGGACAGACATCGTGAAATCAATAAGTGACTTCACAAGCTTCGCCACTTAATAATTTAATATCTGAAAATTAAGACCTACATATTAAATGATAGAGTATATACTTCTCGATTTTATTTTATTTGGTCATAAACGAAAATTACGTGGTAGAGTCATGCTCCAGCTATATTGCTGGTGCATTGAAGCACGAATGTGCCGGCTCGACCGGGGAAGGACCACGCTCTCACAGAATAACAGTATTAGAGTAATTTTAACAGTGGTTAAGATGGAATACCTCGTTTCCAGTAAAAAGGGTCTCCGGTTCTCTACACCCACCATACGAAACACAGCAGTGTTAAGCTGCTATTTTACGCTGGTATTCTTTTTTTTTAATAGGATAAGGGTGACAAACGAGCACACAGTCCACCTGATGGTAAGCGGTTGCTGCGGCCCATAGACATCTACATCTATCCTCGTTTGCGAATCAAAATGCAGATGCGTTGTCACCCGTGAGGACTAAGATGGAATGCCTCATTTCCAGTAAAAAGGGCCTCCGGCCACCTGCACTCACCAAGCGAAACCCAGAGGTAAACCTCTACTTCACGCTGGTATTCTGTGAGGTCGTGGTACCACCCCGGTTCGAGCCGGCCCATCCGTGCGACAGCAAAAGCTGCCGCACAACAATGCTGCTGCACACAAATGTTATGTTTAATTCGAGTGTATGTTTTTTTTTATGTGTGTTATGAGGTAACACACATAAAAAAAAACATACACTCGAATTGAGTACCGTCTCCTTTTTGGAAGTCGGCAGAAAATGAGAACATCATCAATGTAGTCAGTCAGTTAAATACGCATTATTAAAGATAACTCAAAAACTACTAGCAAGATCTTGATAAAATAGGGGACTTGTATGGGACTACACAAAAACAACAGCTTTCAAATAAAAAAAGAATTACGAAAATCGGTTCACCGAGAAAAAAGTTCTGAGGTAACTCACATTTTTTTTAAATACAGTCGAATTGAGAACCTTTTCCTTTTTTAAATCTATACTAGGATCCAGGATTCAGGATTGTGCTTTTACGAGCTGATGGAGAAGAAAAGGATGAAGGAAAAATCTTACCTTGCAACTTCTACTCGAAGCGAGTCGCCACAAACTTGTCGATGAATGCAGTACTTTCGTCTAGTTTTATGACCTCCTTGACATGCACTCCATCGAGACCACTTTGAATATGATGACAATTTATTTGTTGCTAAAAGAACAATGTTTGTATTAATTAACACTAAATACAATTATATAACCATTATTATATGATATAGGAGCCGTGACGTCTCAAGGGATAAGCTTTTCATAACACTAATGAAATTGTTAGTTTCAATTATATTTTAAATATAACAAACGAGTGCATAGTTCACCTGATATTTAGTAGATCCTGTGGCCTATAGATACCTATATCTATCCTCGATTAAGGACAAAATGTAGATGCTTCACACCCTTGAGGACTAAGATAGAACAACATCTTTTTATCTGTTAAAAGGGCCTCCGGTTCTCTACATTCACCTTATGAAACACAGTAATGCTGCTATAAATCGAAAGTTGACTGTAGCTGCTATTTCACACTGATATTCTGTGAGAGCGGACGGGTAAGGACCCCCGAGTGATCGAGCCGACCCACGCTCGCTCTTTATTTCATATACAGATTATATTCTACTACATACTCACAATGCTATTAAAATTTGTTTAATTCTAATATTGATTTCAATACTGATTTAAATTACATTTATTATCTTACAAATATATTTGGTACGGCTTTAGTGATGATGAATGCCCTATAGTTAGCGTATATTTTTGAAAAACACACAATATGGTTGTCTCTAACTCGATTCTACATTTAATTCTTTGCCGTGTAGAGTCGGCGTAAAATATTGTATTTTGTTGTATCGTAAAACGTACATCGCGTGGATGTCGTAAGTGGCAACTTTTGGAAATGCCACTAGATGATTGTTAGAGATGGTTCCTAATAGATGGCGATATATCCGTCTCGTTTACGTCTCATTTAAAATAGTCGGACTTCAGCGTAAATGGTGTGCGAGACAACTGATACCGAACTATTACCCCAAATTCTCCCTAAAACTGGGGAAGCCCATGTCCAGCAATAGACTTTTACGAGCTGGAAGAAAGAAAAAAGACAAAGTATACTTGATACGTGGGATTTGCGTTTGAATCAAAACACTTAAAACAATCCAGCGTAATTAACACCTATTTAACAAACGATAAATCGATTTGAATGAACCTTGGGCAAGTGACCAGAGACAGTAAATTTCATTGTCAGTAATATTATTTTAAACTAAAGCGTTATGTAATGTAAACAATATGTACATACAAGGGATTTCCTTTCTGCCTAGGACCCTAATTATTCCTTATTACCTAGTTTTTCTGCCTAGAATTATTCCTTATTTTCTTATTGCCTAGCCTAGTCCATCAGGGTAGGTACCGCGCAGTAATTGTTAAGACATTTTCTGCCGCAAGTTGTACTACACCTACTTCTGTTTCAATTTGAAAGGTAAGAGAGCCAAGAACTATAGGCTGTAAGACATTTTAGTTAGTCTTAGTCCGTACAAGTGAGTACCCATCCGTAGTCTTCTTCGTTTTAAGTAGATGGCAGGTGACTATTTTATAAGGTCCAGTAGCAATTCGCCCCGATTACAATAAAAAATTAAAGCTCAATACCAAGTATTGGAAACCTTACCTTTACCATTATTAAAAACTTTTGAATGAAATTTCTCTTCGGTTCTAAAATCATCCAAAGTAACGTTTTTAGTTGATTGTTCGAATTCAATCTGAAATTGTAACAAATACTTTTTACAATAGCTCTAATTCAACAAACCATAATAGCACACGTTTATGTAAAGTCTTCGTTTTAGACAACTAGGTCAAACCTTTTCAAAGCCTCTATGTATTTACCATACAATCGGTTCATTCCATTTTATTGATCAATAAAGAAATATTTTAATTTGGCTGTACTCCAAAAGGTCTTTGTAGTCGAAATGCACCATTTGTTGCAATTGCATCCGCAATGAAAATATAATCTCATGAGACTCGGCAACGTTTATATTTGAATAATAATGGTTCATAGAATTTTACATTTAATGAAATTAAAACTAGGAATATTCTTTATTAAATAAAAATTATACTCACTTGGTGCAATCCATTTATTTCCGTTGCTAAAAAAAGGAAAACCATGAACGGGTAAAGCCGCACCATATTCAACTCTTCCGTATAAAGAATAATAATCATACTTCTGCATCTATGTATATCAGAAAAATATAATTTTATACAAAAAATATATTTTAATAAGTACGAAATAGGATGAATCTATGGAGATATCCAGTGGCTTAGCTATCCAGGGGCTAGGCGGGGCAGTGCCCCGAGGCCCCCAAACCAAAGGGGCCCCTCGGCCTCCTAGAACACACAAAAATTACTCCCACTTCCAGAACATAAATAGAACATTGTTAAAGATAATTGTCCACTTTGTTTTATGGTCTTTTAGATAGGAGAGGGGAGACAAACGAGCATGCGGCTCACCTGATGGCAAGTGTCGACCACCGCCTATTAACAAATACAACACCAGGGGAATTGCAGGCGCGTTGCCGGCTTTTTAAAAAGGAGTAAGCTCGTTTCTAGAAGGTCCCTAAGTAGTAGTGGACAACATCCCGGTGATGTGGATTTGTGAAATGCGTTGAAGAAATTTAGTGGCTGAAATTAATCCGAACAATTCCTCTGAACACTAGAAAATGCAAAGTCTCGTCTTTCGTCTCCGTCGGTCGTCGACGATTCGAGCCTACCTGCGCTGGATGCGATCTAGTGGAAGGAGCTTGTACTAGGTAGGGAGCCCCGGCCCAGGGATGAGAATAGTATTCGATGTTAGGCCGAACCTATCCCTTGTAAATTTGAAAGTAGTGTGCCAGCATAAAATACTGTCCCGCTCTGAAGAGCACGCAAGTTCAATTCAGTCTTCCCTTCCAAGTGACCACGAAAATGCACGTTATTTGATATGCCAACGCCGAAGATTCCTATACTGGCTGAGGTAACAAGGGGAGTGCCCTGAAATTGAGGAGTTACGACAAAGGGGTTCTTTTTAGTGCTAAAGGGGCAAACTAGTGTCTTTTGGGCATTGAACTTAATTTATTTATTCGAGATTCGATTCCCAATTCGAGACCTTATCCGGCAAAGATTCGACTTTAGACACAAGTTTGTTCTGGTACTCGGTGACGTTTCCCCGAGAAATATAGGCACAACCGTTGTATAAAGCATCACCAGTACACGTTACTGATTTGCAAGCATAAGAAAAAGCATAGGTGATAGCTCGTAACCTTGTGGAACACCAGCATAAATAGTCTTGTAAATTGAGCATGCATCTTCTACATGCATGCGTGCATCTTCTTTGTTGCTCCAATCTGCAAGAAAACTGCTGGTCCAGTTGCACAAATTCTCTGGAAGCTCATTGGAAGGGAGCTTCGAAAGAAGCGCTTTGTGCCAAACCCGATTGAAGGCCTTCGCTATGTCCAAACTAACGACCAGGGTCTCTCCCTCTCTGCCTCCGCCAATTTATGAGAGGCAGTTCACAATGGTTTTCATTATTTTGGAGAACAAGTTGGATAATTCTGAGCGGTCGATTTTCGATATTTTTTTGGAGATCTGGTGCACTAAAGCTGTTTTCTTTGAGTTCGGAAGTACGCCTAGGGAGAAAGAGTTTTAGAAAAGACACTCACTTTGCGCTGAAGACGTGTGCTCACTAGGGAGCACACGTCTTCAGCGCAATGGGAGGAACTCCATCAGGCCCACTTGACTTGACGTCTAGGTAGAGTAGTGCTGCGCACCAATCGCTGTGTAAACCATATTATACCAACCTGAAGGCGAAATTATACTTATTTTTAATAGCGCTGGTCAAGCACTCCTATTACAGTGCGATGCAATTTAACAGGAGCGACCAAACCAAGCACCACAGATAATAGAATAAAAATTTCCATTCTCTGAAGTATCACATCAGCGACAAATAACGTTGGGATCATCTAGCGAGAAGCATACCCGCCGCTGTCCTCAAGTATGCAAAGAAAAAACCGAATCCTGTCCCAATCGGCCGACCTAGAGTGCCAAACACGGCGGTGATCTGCTGAACGTAACCATGTGTGAGTGCCACCATAGTCCGGATCAGATAATGGTCCAGTGAGCTAAGAGGGGCGTCGATGGAGACCTGGTGTCCATCCAGATGAGAGGTCCGCAGAAGGTTCAACAGGAAAGGTGCAAGATTCTCCACATCTAGAATCCGCGTAGGCGAAGTAACCATTTGTGTCGGACCATATGAAAAGGCAAAGTAATTAATAGATCTTCCCGCATGATTGGTTAAACGAGAACCAAGCCCTTCAGCGCGGTGGCCGTTAAATTCAACAAGGGTCATGAGCTCTGCAGATGGGGCCTGTTGTAGCACGTAGTTTGCAGCAATTTGGACGTGGTCGATGAGTTGGTCTGTGTCGGCATGACCTTCAAGACTACCGAGGCGTCGAGAACAGACTCTCTGACGTATACGCAAACGCCAGTCCGAGACACAAAGGTATTCTAATTTGTATCCCAGATAGGAGAGAAGTATCGACCGGAAAGGACAATTGCGTCTCGGTTAGAAAGAGCAAAGTCTTCATATGGTACCTAGTGGAATTTGTTAACGTTCGAATGAAATCCCCTAATGTTGAATTTGTGTGGAATTTCACAGCCTCCCCCCCCCCCCTTTTTACCCCGGATATACGAGGCTGCCTGCGTACCCGCGCTAAGCAAGAGTAGGGTAGCGTAAGCGTGGATGCTCAGCCAGGGATTCTTCAATACCAGGGGTGCTGGTACAGTCCTGGGATGGTTTCTTATTTAATAACACTATCATGTTAAGGGGGAGAGGGGTTAGACCTCTGACCACCTGCACTTACCAGACCAAGTACACTTCTATTTCACGCTGGTTGCCTGTAAGGTCATGGTACCTCCTTGGTTCGAGCCGGTTCACCCATTCATTGCATTCATTCATTACAGGTCTTCATTTCATGTCTTACCAGGTCCTTACTCCATCTAGCCTGGTCCACCAATGCGAAGGCAAAATCTGCCGCGTGGATCTTCCACTGTTATGTTGTCTGGCTGTATTATTAATTAGTAGTATGTAGCTTTGCGTTATTATGCCCTGCAGTAGGCGACAAGAAGCTGATTATGAAGTAGTTTTGCACCTTTAAAATATTTAGCTTTAGTTTAAATGGGGCCCCCATTTCATTATTGCCCCGGGGCCCTTAGTTACATAGTTACGCCACTGGAGATATCCCTTCATAATTTCACTTCTGAACATAGTCCTCCCCCAAGGAATGCCACAAAGCACGGTCCTGAGCCACTGAGCTTTCCATAGCTCACTGAGCGACCTTAAGCTTCCTCATACAACCAGCAGTGAAGTTTTCAAGTTTTGAGGTATACCTGACGAGAAGAGATATCGTAAATTCCCGAACGTTGCCCATCGGAGTTGAATCTGTTGATTGACCTCTCGGTTGACGTTGGACTTACCTAGTCGGAATATTTGTCCTAGGAAAACATACTCGTCAACAACATCGAGCTTAGTGCTCCCAACAACTTTCGGCATAGGTATGACATGAACGTTACACATGATTTTTGTTTTACTATTGAGGTTATTGAGCATAGTGCTTAGGTCCTCTAGCGATTCTGCCATAAGGACTATATCGTCAGCAAATCGAAGATGAGTGATGTACTTTCCATTGATGTTAATACCGTTTCCTTTCCAGTACAGATGCTTGAAAACATCTTTCAATGCAGCGATGAAGAGTTTCGGGGAAATAACGTCACCCTGTTTTACACTTCTCTGCAATTGGATAGGTTTCGAACTCTGATTCTGTACTCGGATAGCCATCGTAACCCTACTGTACAAACAATTTAGCACTTTGATATACCGACAGTCAACTTGGCATCGCTGAGGGGACTAAAGCACTGCCCAAATTTCGACGGAATCACAGACTTTCTCATAGTCCACATACGCAAGACATAGTGGCAAATTATACTCCTCGGTCTCTTGTACAGTTTGCCGAAGTGTATGTATGTATGTGGTCTATATTACTAAAGCCTTTTCAGAAACTGGCTTGTTGCGGAGGCTGGAAGTCGTCGAGTCTGAGTGCGCGACAATTCGTAATGATTCTCTAAAACAGCACGTAGACGCGGCTTAGAAAGGAAATCTGTCTGTAGTTCTTCAAGAGAGCGTTGTCGCCTTTCTTGAAGAACAATACCTCCGCACCTCTGCTCCACGCCTCCGGTGTAGTGCCACCATGGAGGACGAAATTAAAGAGCTTCTGAAGGACTTCAAGTGCCGGTTTTCCACTCATTTTCCAAAGCTCCGTTGTAATTCTATGCTCACCCGGGGACCTGCCGTTCTTAAGGTGTTGGAGAGCCATTCTAATCTCGCTCAGATTGATGTCCGGAATATCATCGGAATAGTGTCGATTAAGACTTGCTCTCGGATCGTTACTTACACATGCATTTGGTTCTAACGATGATGTATACAGCTGCCCATAGAACCTCCCAATCTCACTCAAAATCAGCAGATGTCCCGGAAACGATGCTGCCACACTCGGTGTTCAGCTTTGACAGTTGGCTCTTTCTGTTAAACAAATCTCTGGCAAAGACTTTAGAGCCATGGTTCCGCTCGATAGCTTCTTGAATACATGCTGTATTAAAGTTGCGAAGGCCCGCCGTATGCATTTGGAGATCTGTCTGTTGAGATGTCTGTATGCTGTCAAATTTGCTGAAGACTGCAGTTTCATTTTCCGTCTAACAGACATGAGATTAAGAGTGTGATCGGAGAGTTTTTGGGTTCTTTCTTGAGGGCTCTTGCAGAACTTAGCTTCCACGAGCTTGTCATTCATATCGTCCACTGCAGTGCAATCTTCTAGGCACTGAAAACGATTTTGTAACTCAAGCTGAAAGTTTTTAGGACTTTGGATTAGAGTACGAGGAGGACAGAGCGTTGACTTTATTACACATGACCTCTCCAACTTAACGTTTAGGTTTAGTATGCCTCTCACCATTCGGTAATTGGATCACTGAGACATCACTGAACAGTTGCCATCTAGTCGTCATAATGAAGTCAATCTTATTTTTTGTCAAACGGTTGGGGCTCGACCAGGTCCACTTCCTCTGGAGTTGCTTCTTGAAGAAAGAGTTCATCATAAGGAGTCTCGCTTTCTCCAGGAAGTCGGCCAATTGCTGGTCCCTTGAGGTCCGTTTCTGTATTCCAAATTTCCCTATCTTCATTACAGGATCAGATACGCAACCCTTGTCCACACACTCTCAATCTTTGCAATGTTATTAACGAGAGACTTATAATTGTAATAAATCCAACACCTCTTTCGGACATCTGTCCCAAGTATGTGGATCATCTGGTCTCCCTCCCGGTGATAGAAAGAGTTGCGGGATTTGAGGATCCTATAATATTCCAGGGCATCTTGCTTATCTCTTCTTCCTGCTCCAGGATCTTCCCGTCAGTCCTCAGGGTACGTGCGTTATATGTATAGATTCTTAGCACCCCCTGCCCGCCGTTACCATGGTCGCCACCGTAGCTAGGAATAGCAGGGCCGCCGGGGAATGGGGCCGTCTCTTCGTAACTTTATTCATAAAGGGGAATGTTGCCGTAGTAGTCACGTTTGGCAGGCGGATTGACAACCAAATTTTTTTTATAAATTTGGGTTGTTATGAGAAAGGTAGTGAGACACCTACGGAATAATATAGTGTAGTGGATTTTCCTACGCTGCCACTACACGGTCATAACTATAATAATAATAATGTCCTCCAGACCGAATTTTTCGGCCACGGCGGCCAGTCTCAACGGAGACTAGCCATCGGCGCAGAACAGCATTATAGTGCCCAAGTGTATGCGCAAGTACAGGTGCACTCTCTATTCCCTCACTCTCATAGCCCGATGGGACGGTAAACCGACACGACCGGAGAGAAATCAGGCGCAGGACCAACGGCTTTACGTGCTTTCCGAGGCACGGGGGTGAAACACCGCCAACTTCCTGACTCCGGGCAGCTACTGAGAATTTCTTGATGGAAAAACTCAATAACTGATTTTTAGCCCGACCCGGGATTCGAACCCGGGACCTCATGATCAGCAGTCGCACTACTACAACCACTAGACCAACGAGGCAGTCATAACTATCTTAATGTGTCAAAGCCATTTAGGTGGCTACAAAAATAATTATAAAAAGAAATATCTCAGATATAAAAAAGCCGTAATGTACATAATGGATGTAAGGACGAATGTATTACTCATTTCTTCAAGAATCCCCTCACCTGCACGTGATGCAACTTACAACTTGTTGCTAATTGGCAATTGACGTTGGTGATCGAGTGATGACAAAAAATCTATTCAAAAAGGCCTTAACCCAAATTTCTCAGACTCTTAATAGGCATCATTACCAATGCAAACAGCTGTGGTAAAAGAAAGAAGAAAGTAGGAGTGTAACGTGCACTCTGTTGGGAAAATGTGGTTCTAGTGTTAAATGTATAGTATTTTCAACAGAAACTGCAAGTTTTTCCTAAGTTACTTACTTTCAATTCAATACATAGGTACATATATTATCATAATAAATAATGAAGAAAATAATTTCGGCAGTTGAAATACATTCTCTCAATAAATTAAAATGTGTAAAAATGTGAAAGAAATTCAACTATTTCCATATTTGACATTTGCTAACCATAACTTCATCGGCCTACCATTTCGCGGTAACGCCACAAAGAAACAAGCGCACGTCTCAAATATGTCTGCAGACAATGGCTCAAGAATAACTTAATTAGTGGGTGCCAGTACATTTGTGCTTGTTTGACACCTTACACGTAACATGCTTCGCACAATCCATATAAGAAAAGGTCATCGTTTTAATGTCATTGTTTACGAAATATTGTGATATTGTCCTAGCACAAAAGGATATACAGGTCATGAATAGAAAATTGTGAAGAATTACTCACCATAAGGGACCTACGTTAAGACGACATAAATGACGCCATGTTATAATATTTAATATATCATGTTTCTTCGCCTTTTATAGATTGAAGGAACGATGTCTGTGAACAAATAACTTTATTTTTATAAATTGAAGTGACAAACGAACTAACTGTCCACCTGATGGTAAGTGGCTACCGCAGTCCATGAACAGTTGCTGGCTGCAGGCTCCATGGACTGCAGTGTGAAAACATGACTTGGAACAACACTTCAAAACAAGAAGGTTTTTTCTAGTTAATAATAATACTAATAAAGGAGAATGGGATTTTTGGGCCTGAATTTTTTTTATAGGATAAGGGTGACAATCGAGCACACAGTCCACCTGATGGTAAGTGGTTGCTGCGGCCCATAGACATCTACATCTATCCTCTCAAAAGAATCAAAATGCAGATGCGTTGTCACCCGTGAGGACTAAGATGGAATTCCTCATTTCCAGTAAAAAGGGCCTCCGGCCACCTGCACTCACCAAACGAAACGCAGAGGTAAACCTCTACTTCACGCTGGTATTTTGTGAGATCGTGGTCCACCGTGGGCGACCCCGGTTCGAACCGGCCCATCCGTGCGACAGCAAAAGCTGCCGCGTGGCTCTACCACTGTTAACTAATTGGTTTATACTTTAAAAAATTGGTCATACTTTTCTAAAGTTAAATATAAAAAAATAGCTCTTTTTACAATCTAAAATTGGAAAAACAATAAAATAAGAAATAAATTAGAAACTCGACTGTAGTGTATTCTTTATGGCAATAAATCGATTACCATAAAGAATGCACTAGTGAAATCATCTTATTTTGAAACTTAACAATTCAAACTATTTACTTAAAAGAAAAATACAGATTTTCGATTCGATTTGAAACGAGCGCATTATAATCGATTCTCGATTAAATTGAGCATTTTAATATTTATTTTCGATTATTTTTCTGCTTTAAGGAGATAAAAAATAAACTTAGCAAGCTAACAGCATAGCAAAGTGGCGAAGGAATCAGCTTTGTAGCGGTTTCTAACGGTTGCCGTTGAGCAATCAGTTTCAAAATAGGAGGTTCAGATGCCTGGGTGATCAGTAATCGATTGCTGAAAACAGAATTTGAAAATTCGAAACCGTTCTCGAGATAATCGTGGGACAGACGGACAGACGGACAGTATAATTATTAAGTGTCTTCGCAAGCTTCGCCACTTAATAATTATGTACATGTCTGCAAAATAATAATAAAAATTACAACATATCAACATTCGAACAAGTAACAGTTACAACAACAATTAACGTAATCGATCACAGATCAATATCCCTAATATTCACTTCACTTAGTTGTTGTTGTATTAACTTTCGTTAATCGTTTCACCATTTCGTTTCATTATTAACCACAGCTTTTTCAGTGATTTTCTACTGATCCTGCTTTTATATCTTTAAGTAATTATAGTGAAAAATAGCCTGTTCTAGTGTAGGTAATAGATAATCTCACTTTTACTTATTCTACAATAACTCAGCTCCCAGATTGACAAATCTTGCCAGATTTTCAGCTATGAATTGTTTATATATACGCTTTCAAATATCTTCATCCTGTTAACACTTGGGCCCAAGAATATATGGAGACGTCTCCTTCTCCTTTTATTCTTTTATCTCACAATTATAGTAATTAATATAAACGTACAACTTAATATTAATATACTACAATCAATTTGTAAGAGACTGGTGTCCGTACTAGTATTCCCTGTATGACAGATCACTAGCCCCCACCTACAGACCAATCTATAATCTAGGTAATATTAGGTGTTACACAAAATAATAAATATACGAAAAGCAATAGCGTGTGTTTGTGTGTGTGTGTGTGTGTGTGTGTGTGTGTGTGTGTGTGGGTGTGTGTGTGTGTGTGTGTGGGTGTGTGTGTGTGTGTGTGTGTGTGTGTGTGTGTGTGTGTGTGTGTGTGTGTGTGTGTGTGTGTGTGTGTGTGTGTGTGTGGGTGTGGGTGTGGGTGTGTGTGTGTGTGTGTGTGTGTGTGTGTGTGTGTGTGTGTGGGTGTGGGTGTGGGTGTGTGTGTGTGTGTGTGTGTGTGTGTGTGTGTGCAAGCATGTGTGTACGCGCGTGTGTGTATAGTGTTTGGGATTTATTCCATGATTTTAAGTAATTCCTTAAATTAATAGGATTCTTTTATCTGGCCAGGGGTCTATCTGGATAGGTTTATGGCGCCAAATGGCTTGTATTACTGGGTTCCGATCTGGAGAGTACACAGAGCCAGTACAGTTGCAGGTATTTCAACTTAATCCTCATATGTGAGAACCCATCTTTAATAATAATAGAAATAGGTAGTAATAGAGATATAAAAATAGATTAATTAATAAGTCTATTTAAACAAATAATCAAGTTTATTTTATTTTAATAACTTTGTCAGGCGCAATTCTGATGAAGGTAATTTGTCGCCTCAAAAAAACTAATTTAACTTCATTCTATTCGTCGTTTAATTTATATTTACGAATCTAGGGATTTTCCTTAAGGCACTTAATTGTCGTAAAATCACTTTTTTATATAAGTAAAAATGACAAACGTGCACCCAGTCAACCTGATAGTACGTGGAGGCTGTGGCCCACAGACACCTACATCCATCCTCAATAATGGATCCTTAAAGATAGTCTAGCCGAGTTAGGGAGCCTAGTTATCAATTAAAAGGCTTTTCGTTTCTCTACATCTACCATACAAAACACAGCAGTATTATGCGCTATTTCCGGCTGGTATAGGTACTCTAAGATCGCAGTCCTTCTGCGGTCGAGCTGAGTTGTGTAGAAGTCATAATACAGTTGCAACGTAACTTTGCCACCATTCTATACTGATACTATAACTGCCATTGGATGAATTTAAAATTCAAAAGATATTAAAGATATTTTTATGCGGGCTTTTTCAGACTTGCCTGTCTACACCTATTTTATTAGGTTATAGAAATGATTTTCTTCGTATGAATCTAATTAGATTCATGGTATCCTGCTGATAACCAGAAATTCAGGCACTGATGCCTGCACGTAAATTGTAGGCGCTTTTTCGTTAAAAAATGTAAATTTAAAATTGAAGTTGTAGTTTTACTGACACCAGCGCAAACGTATTTCGTAACAGATAACACACGAACATATGGTCGTAACCCTTTTTTTGGAATAGCGAATAAAGATCCAACTGGAAATCAACGTGGAAAGTATGGTGTTACCCCCATTTGATGAATAAATGAAACAAAATTATGTGACGGTTACGGTTTTTCAATTATCGGATAGTTCAGAAACTTGGTTTTACTTATACACATCGAAAAAAAAAACAAGAAAATAGATGTGTTTTACTTTTTTAAATTTTAAAAAGATAAAAATAAATTAATAGATTTGTACAATGTGTGCATGAGTGTGTACCAATATTGAAACATATGTAAGTAGCAATTTAAGTAAGGTTTTCACCAAATTCTGATCGATAAATTGACAGTTTTTTTAAAACTAACAGTCTTGACAAATATTTCACAGCGAATAACATAGGCGTTCTGGATTTATTCTATGATAAATAATACTCAATCCAGAATCCTCCCTAAAGCAAATGAATATTTCCGGTTACATTGGAGTAATAATATCTTTCAATCTCGGTATACGAATTATTCACTAAATCTTAAAATAGGAATCAAATCTGAGACGCAGACAATAATAATGTTTTCGAGAGGAGGCTGCTAGCTTGAATTCTAGCTAAAACCATACATACATAATACATACATAAACACTCACGCCTGTCACCCAGAGGGGTAGGCAGAGACTATGGACTTCCATTTGGCACGATCCTGACAGACTTCTCTCGCTTCCTCCACATCCATATACCTACGCATACACGCTCGTCGGTTAAAGGTACTATTGATTTGGCCCATTTTCAATATATCGCCAATTTGGTCGATAAACTTTCGCCTAGGGCGACCCTTCCCGACTCTGCCATTCACCTCTGCAACATAAATTTGCTTTGTCACTCTTTCCTCATTCATTCTTTCTACATGACCAAACCACCGAAGCATTCCTTTCTTAATCTTGGTCACAACATCATCTTGCAAACCACACTCTTCTCTTATTAAACAATTTCTCACTCTGTCATTCAGATTCATCCCTAACATACTCCTTAGTGATCGCATTTCTACAGCATTTATTCTACTCTCGTGCTTCTTCTGCCACACCCAACTTTCACTACCATACATTAAAGTAGGCACTAACACAGCATTGTGAATTGCCATACGTGCCTTTTTGGACACATTCTGACTTTTCACAATAGAGTGTAGAGCCCCATTCATTCTATTTCCTGCATTCACTCGTCGTTCTATATCCTTATCATATCTACCATCCTTGCTAAACACACTTCCCAAATACACAAACTCATCTACTTGCTCTACCAACTCCCCTTCTATTCTTATTTCACATATCGTTTTACTTTCTTCTCTTTCAAAAACCATAACTTTCGTCTTACTTGCGTTCACTTTCATTCCCTTTTCTTTTAATGTCCTGTTCATTAATGTAACCATCATTTGCAACTCGGCCGCCGAAGACGCAAGTATGACTTGATCATCGGCGTACAAAAGGCATTTGACGGTTAATTCACCCATTCTTAACCCGCATTCTTCTACTTTCAAATTTTCCAAACAACTGTCCATAAATAGGTTGAACAGCCACGGGGAAGCCACACAGCCCTGTCTGACACCTTTATGGATGCCAAACCAGTCCGAGTAGGCCCCGTTGATCCTGACACAGGCACTAGAGTCCCTATATAGAGACTTCAATGCCTGTATCAGACCAGCGCTCAACCCAAATGAGGTCAGTGTTTGCCATAACACGTTCCTGTCCACTCTGTCATAAGCCTTTTCCAAGTCCATGAACGCACAAAAAACTTTCTGGTTTTTGGCCAAAAATTTCTCCGCAATCATGCGCATGGAAAAGACCTGATCCGTACACCCCATCCCCTTTCTAAATCCAGCTTGCACATCCCAAATTTTTCCATCAGTTTCTTCCATAACTCTTTCAATTAGCACCTTAGCATACAGTTTACCCACAATGCTAAGCAAGCTGATACCACGGTAGTTTTTACAGTCCTGCTGCGACCCCTTTCCCTTATATATTGGGACTATAACGGCTTTGCACCAGTCTTCCGGTACCCGCTTCAGCTCCCAACACAAGTTAAACAAGGTGTACAGCAGACCTGCAACCACACCCTCTCCAGCCCTTAGCATTTCGAGTGATACTCTATCATACCCAGCTGCCTTACCTCCTTTCATGCTTTTCATTGCTTTCATTATTTCATTTATACTTATTTCTCTACCTCTCTCCACTTCTTCCGGAATTTCTATTTCACTTACTTCAGACGACTCTTCACTCTTAAACACGCTTTCAAAGTATTCCTTCCATCTCTTAAGCTAAAATCCTCTCAAAAAGTGTTAGGTCTTCTAAAGCATTAAGTCACAAATTTTTTTCTTAAGTCACTAATTCCTCATAAATCTAACATAATAAAATTGGGAACATCGTTGGAGAGGATTCCAGGATGAAGTACGGGGCCTGTCAAAAATAAAAAAGACTGTCATAGACGAAATAGTTCTAACGAATTCACTTTTTTTACTTTTCATTTTATCGTTTTTATTTCCATTATTTCACTTATGAGCTTTATGGTGTTTTTATATGCGAATAAAGAGCAGTTGGCAGGCCTTTATAAAAAGCAGCATCTATAGAGAAGATAAGCGAATACTCCTTTAAGGTAAAAGTTATGATAAGAGACCGGAGAATAAATAATTATGTTGTTCCAAACTAATGTAAAATTTGAAGCTTTACACATTTTTTAGAATTTTTTTGTCTAATTTTTACCATTTTCGAGTATTTGCGAAAAAACACTTTTGACAACTTTTTTTCAACCCTTGCCGGGGCTTGCAGTCACGAAAACCTTTACACATTGTTTTTGTATCATTAAAACTACATTATATCAAAAATGAAAACTTAAGCCCATATTTTGATTTCAGCCCTTATTTGACGTCGGTTTTGATTTAATTTTGACTCTACGCTCTACATCCTTATGCACGCGTACATAAGGTATTTGCCGTTGCCTTTTTCATTTATAGTATTCCTAAATGTTACGATTGAAAAAAAAATCCTGGTATAATTCGGCAGATGTGAATTTGTACAGGTATAAAATTGTTATATTTTTTTAACAAATTTATTCCTAAAATTTAAGATTAGATTTATTTAGCATTTTGAAAAAAAATAATAATCGCGTATTTTTCTACTACCTACGATTTTTTTAAATTACGTTCATCCCTTAAAACTTCTCTAACTCGGTTAATTTTGACCAGAGGAAAAAATCATAAAATCTTTTTTATGTAAAATTTTAAGCTCTACACATTTCGTTGCTGACGGCGCAAAGTGGCGAACCTCAATTTTTCAAAAAATTACAGGAAAGCAAAAAAACATTTATTATTCCCAGATTACTACTTTGATGAAAAAATGCTAGTGATCGGGGAATAATAAATGTTTTCTTGTGCTTTTGTAATTTTTTGAAATATTGAGGTTTGCCCCTTTGCGGCGTCAACGACTATTTCTATTAGAACTTTTTCTCTAATTTTTACCGTTTTCAAGTAATTGCGAAAAAACACTTCACAACTATTTTCAACCCTTGCCGGGGGTTACAGACACGAAAGCCTGTACACATTGTTTTTGTACATTAAAACTACATTAAATCAAAAATGAAAAGTTGAGTGCCCAAATTTTGATTTCAGACCTTGATTGGACTAAATGATTGTCTAAGTTTTTGTACTTCATCATCTTTATCAATCCATACAAGGCTGCTGTTGGACATATGCCTATGATTTTTAGTCTATGCCTATTACTTTAAAGTTTTCAAACATATGAAATCACATAATATCAAGTTTTATCTTTTGGGTTACTCCAGCCGCATCTAGACAAATAATGATCGTTTAAGTGCAATATTAGATAAAAGAAGCCAAATACTCAAAGCTGATATTCTTTAAAACGTTTTAAAATTTTGGCAAGTCTAGTCCAAAATCCAACGTCCAAAGTCCCCTCATGCTCTAATCCAAAGCCCCAAAAACTTTCAGCTCGAGTTACAAAATCGTTTTCAGTGCCTAGAAAATTGCACTGCAGTAGACGATATGAATGACAAGCTCGTGAAAGCTAAGTTCTGCAAGACTCGTCACAAAAGGATCCAAAGCTCTCCGATCACACTCTTAATCTCATGGCTGTTAGACGGGAAATGCTGCAGCAGATATGATAGCATACAGGCAACTGAACAGACAGATCTCCAAATGCATGCGTCGGAATGTACTCAACTTCAATACAACTCGTATTGCAGAACCAGGGATCCGAAGCCTTTGCAAGAGATCTGTCTGCCAGAAAGAGCCAGCTGTCGAAACTAAAGACCGAATGTGACAGCATAGTTTCCGGGGCACCTGAGTAAGATTGAAAGATTCTACGGGCAGCTGTACACGTCATTGTTGGAGAAACACGCAAGCGTCAGTAAAAATCCTAGAGTAAATCTAATCCGACACTATTCCCATGATCCCGTCACCTTAAAAACGCCAAGGCCCTGGACGAGGATGGAATTACAGTAGAGCTTAAAAAGCGAGAAGAAAGCGAGTGGAAAACCAATACTTGAAGTCCTTAGGAAGCTCTTTGATTCCGTCCTCCATGGTGGCATTATGGGGTAGAAGTGAAATAGTCTTGTTCTTCAAGAAAGACGATAACGCTCTCTTGAAGAACTACAGACCGATTTCCCTTCTGAGCCGCGTCTAAGTGCTGTCTTTGAGAGTCAGTACGAATCGTCTCGCACGCATACTCAACAACTTATAGCCTCCCTAACAAGCCAGTTTCCGAAAAGGCTTTAGTGCAATAGCTCATATACATAACCTTTGGCAAATTTTATAGAAAACCGAAGAGTAAAATTTGCCACTTTGCCTTGCGTATGTGGACTATGAAAAAGCATTTGATTCCGTCAAAATTTGGGCGGTGCTATAGTCCCTTCAGTGGTGCCAAGTTGACTGTCGGTATATCGAAGAGCTGAGGTGTTTGTACAGTAGGGTTACGATGGCTATCCGAGTACAGAACCGGAATAAGTATTCTATCCAACTGCAGACATGTGTAAGACAGGGTGACGTAATATTCCCGAAACTCTTCGCCGCTGTATTGGAAGACGTTACACCACCTTTGATTTGCCGAAGATATTGTCCTTATTGTAAGATCACTGAGGGACCTAAACACTACGCTCAATGACCTGAATAGTGTCTCCCAACGGATAGGTTTTAAGATGAAACTGGACAAAACAAAAGTCATATTTAACGTCTATATCACACTAATGCCGATAGTTGTTGGGAGCACTTAGCTCGAAGTTGTTGACGGGTATGTTTACCTGGGACAAATAGTACGACTGGGTAAGTCCAACTTCGAGCGAGAGGTGAATCGACGGATTCAAATCGGCAGGGCAGCGTTCGGGAGATTACGACACATCTTCTCGTCAGACATACCTCAAAACTTCAAAAATAGATAGTACAACTAATGTGTGTTGGTAGTGATAAACTATAGATGTCGTCTCAACATGGTCCTCCACCGCTGGCCATATGAGGAAGTTCAAGGTTGCTCAGCGAGCTATGGAGAATGGCATGCTTGGGATAGATTTAAAAACAAAGATATCCGCAGTAGAACCGGAGTAACTATTGGATTAGTAAGCAAAAATGGCAATAGTCCGGCCATATATCTCAAAGAACCGACAAGCGACAGGGAAGATAGGTTCTCGAGTGGCAGCCTTGTAACGGCAGACGAAGTGTAGAGTATGCTCACACTAGATGTATTGACGACGTGGTAAGATATGCAGGAAGGCGATGGATACAGGTGGCTCAGGACCGTTCTTTGTGGCATTCCTTGTGAACTTGTGACTTGTGAAGGGCTGTAAAAACGAATGATGGTGATGTGTCCAAAATCGAGCTAATAATGATCCTTACGTCTATTATTAAGTAAAAAGAGGCAAGAGTTCGAAACAGTTGTCCCTTGAAATATATTGAAACTTTGGCAAGCCTAGTTCCATATTAAACGTAATAAAACGGGTCTCGGACGGTTGGATACAGTCGTAAATCTACGCATCACCGCCCATGCCCAAAATTGTTGACCTTGGCCAAAGAATTGTCATCACTTTACGCATATATTACACATAAATTAATTGACTTCAGCAACGGCCATAAAACGCAGACTGAAAGAAAAGGAAGAAATTAATGTACGACCATAAATAAGCTACTATATTAGCCTTAAATCATATCAATTAGTTTTCATTCCCATTACTCATGCATCTTGAATGTATTTTGTCTATTACTCACAAAACTTGCCGTTGATCTTCTCTTGATCTTATATAACGTCACAAAGAGTTGCTATGCCTAAATATTTATGTTTAAAAATAGCGATGAAATTAGAATGTCTGTTTCAACATTAATTTTGAACTTTATTCATCATTGAGAGCTATTATTAACTAAAAAATTATGCATGATTTGCAATTGTAATAACTAAATCGAAAGTCGCTAGTTTAAATATGAGAATATTTAAATTCGAATTCGGTTAGATGTATTGCAACGCAATCACCGTTCCATGGGTACGAGGAGGCATTCAATAAAACGTGAAAATATTTTGAAATTCCCTTCCTAAAGAACTCTTCATCCTGTTGACCTGAATTTACTGCACTGCGGCGATCATTTTCAAATCTCTGACCTCTCAGATACTCTTTCAATCTCGGAAACAGATAGAAATCACTAAGTGCAAGGTCTGGTGAAAATGGAGGATGCTCATACATATATGTCTAAATGCTGACACCATAACTGCGGTCTAGTGAGCTGGGGCTTCTTCTTAGTAAATCAAAACTTGCGTCGCCGCTTCTTGCGAACTTTTTTGTTGCTTTTTTATTTGTTCAGCGTAAAGTGTCCGTAACAGTTGCTCGATGATTAAGATGTTCACTCATCCTGCCGGTGGAAGGACACGCCTTGAATTTCTTAAGAATTTTAGGCAATGGCCTTTTCAAAGTTCAAAAAGCCTAGGAGAATATTCAGTCTGGTTTGTTTCTGCGCATCCGTAAGCACTATCGGTAAGCACTAAGTAGCAGGAATTCTGCCTAGGAGTCCCTCTGAGTAGGTACCACCATCTTACTTGTTCCTGCCACTTATTTTTTTTTATAGGAGAGGGCAATCAGCATGCGGCTCACCTGATGGTAAGTGACTACCGCCGCCCATTAACAAATGCAACACCAGGGGAATTGCAGATGCGTTGCCGGCCGTTTAAAAAGGAGTAGGCTCTAAGGTTCCTAAGTCGTATCGGTCCGGAAAAATCGCTGGTGGTAATCGATTCCACAAGGAAGTTGTGTGAGGGAGAAAACTTCTTCTAAATCGCACAGTGGTGGACCGCCAATCATCCAGATGGTGTAGACGGTATCGTGAGTTTTGTCACGATGTGCGATGGTGAAATTGAGCGGCTGAAATTAGTCCGAACAATTCGTTCGCGTGCTTGCACTGTTGTGTTGCGGTCTGAACGGTATAGAGAGGCAGTAACGGTACGTACACATTATATAACATAATGTGTATGTTATATAACATGTTTCAGTATTGTGGAGGCTGAATGTTATAAAACGAATGTTATATAACTCGAGATGCGACGGAGGCGTCACGCGGGGAAACGACAAACGACAATGTCATATATCATTGATATATTGTATTGTTATTCTAATTTGTACAGTATTGTTATTTGCTGCAATGTTGAAAAACCATGTTACATAATGGGGACGTGTTATAAAACAAAGTTATACAACATGTTACTTGATCTGTACGCACCCTAATGTTACAGGCCAATAAGCATTCGATCCTAGTCCTCACAGGTAACAATGCGTTTAAGGCCTTTTTGTTTGAAGTTGAAGAAGCATCAGGTGAACTGAGTTCATTTGTCGCTTCAGTTTTATAAAAAGAGCATTCTGGGTACTCAATGCAAGGACACTTTTTTCATCCCCAAGCGTTTATGTAAAATGTTATGCACACTTTCCGTCTGAATTTTTCATCTTCAGCAAGAAAAAGTATCATATGACGATCTATTGAAACAATTTTTTGACTTTTATAACCAATTCTCAGGCCTCCGCTGTCGTAAGCGTCCCGATTGTTGGTTATGTTTAGTGAATGTTCTTCCACGTTTAAATTCGATGCTCTAACGTCACACTTGTTCCGTATTGGAAATGTTTAAGCACTAACACTAATACTTAAGACTTTTGCTCAAAATCAAAACATTTAAATAGTTGCTAGTGTTGAAATCTGTTCCCGAATTAGATCTCCAGAATTGGAACTTAATTTTGGAATTGAAAACCTTCTGATACTATTATATCATTGTATATACTCACGATACGATATTCTTCGGGCCAAAATCAATTATTGGATTTGTCTACCAAGATATTCTCCTTAACAGAATGAAGTTAGGACTAAGAGAGTCAGGAAATAAAAAGTACACCTGTGCTTGCGCACACACTCGTGCACCTCCTGTCCTGCGCACACGGCAAATCTCGGCCAAGTCAATTCAACAGCACTTAGTTAATTTTTTTACATTTTTGCCAACACGCTGCAACAAACTATAAACAAACAACGGCATCTATTTTGAACCGCGTTCAAAAAAACAAGAATATTTTATATTCGATGCGTATGTGTTTATGTTTGTTCACCGATTTCTCGACAAATACTTGAATCGATTTAAATGATTCTTTTTTATTAAATAGGCTGTAAGTGAAAGGTGGTCTTATAAATTTGAAGAAATCATTTCATCCCTAAGGGCGGGCAATTACTTGATGAAGATTTTAATGTAACTTATTAAAACAGATTCTAGTTGTTATACTCATATAGGTTAAAACAATTAAACTGACACTAAAAAAACATTTCCGCATATTAGCTTCCGAAGTCGGTACGAATTATAACGACAGCTACGTGGCGCAGTGGCTTAGCAATGAGTTGCAGCGCTGGGGGCTGCGGGTTCGAATACCGCACGGAACAAGTATTTGTATGGCCTATAAATATTTGTTCCGGGTCTGGATGTTTGTCCTCGTGCAATTTGTGTTTGTAAACTGCCTCCACGATAATGGGAAAATCCCAATGTGGGGGTAACGTTTTTATAAAGTATTAAAAAAAACATTAAAGCGTGCGACTTCAGAAGCTATAAAGTATGTGGAAATTATATTTTTTTTTTATATTAAAAGTTTTGTTATTTTTAGACATTATATACTACAAACGTTTACTGTCACATAAACAAGGGGAATTTCAGCCATTACAAAACATTTCCTTAAAAAATTTACAATGCAATATGATAAAATATAATCTAATACTCTCCCTAACCGTGTAGCAGCGGTGTAAGAATATCCACTAGCCCATACCGACTCGTGGATGTCATAATCAATCATAATCAAGGTAACTGAAACAGGAGATGAACAGCAGCATCTGCTAAAGCATCCAAAATAATACCATGGCATAATCTTCCCTATGAGCCAATAAAACAGATAGGCCTGTGTTCAGCAGAGGACTTTTATAGCCAGTAATGGTGACGGTAAGCCGTGGTGTGGTGGTATAGCGGAATCTATATTTCTTTCGTCTCAAGGATATCGTAAAAAGCGAATACGGGAAAACGCCAGAAAGGAAAAAAATCATCACATTTATCTTCATTAGACCATAACACTCTGAACCCGGACCACTCTCTTAGTCTTCTCTTACGTCATTACGGTAAATTTTCCCTGATTTGTCATAATCGTCATGCTTAACAGGCGTATTGACGTATTGTTGATCGCAACACCAGGTGTCTCGTTAATGTCACGCCGCGCCGCTTACTAGTCACCGGTCTGGCGTAAACGGTACGATTATATCGCTAGTCTCCGTTGAGACTGTCCACCGTGACCGAAATTCGGTCTGCAGGACATTATATCGCCATCTATTGAATGAATGAATGAATGAATGAATTTCTTTATTTTGCAAATATGGGTGATACAGAATGTGGTGACAAATATATAGTATAGATTCCACCATATTTTACCAGAAGGCATGCAAAAATATTTTTTTCACAACACAATATAACATTAGATTAACAAAATTAAAAGTCTCTTCAAATTATATGTAAGTCTAGTCAATCGGTACATTATTATCAATATTATTCAATTATTATAAGCCATCGTCAAATTAATTAAAGCCATAATATCGCTTATATTAGTAGTAGTAAGTCCTCCAGACCGAATTTCGGTCACGGTCAGTCTAGCTATTTGCGTAGGACAGGATTATAGTGCTCGAGTGTATGCGCAAGCACAGTTGCACTCTCTATTTCCTCACTCTCGTATGCCAATGGGACTGTAATCCGACACGACCGGAAAGAGTAAAGGCGTAGGACCTACGGCTTTACGTGCTTTCAGAGGCACAGGGGTGAAACACCGACAACTTTTTGACTCTGGACTAATACTGAGAATTTCTTGTCTGAAAAGCCCAAAGACTGATTTTGACCCGACCCGGCATTCGAGCTTGGGGCCTCAAGGTCATCAGATGCGTTTACGACCACTAGAACAAAGAAGCAGTCAAGTAATTACGTTATATCATAGGCCTAGACCGGGGACAAAAACCAGCTTGCCAACCAATTAAGACTTATCCTTCCTACAATAAGATAAACCCATATCCCACAGTTGATTCATACGGGCTGATAAAAAATAAGTTCTACCGGCAACTTTATTCGTATAGAATTAAAAAAGTAAACAATGCTTAGTGCAGGTACGTTTAACTGAAGATAGTTTTTCTTTTTTATTATCTAACTTTATTTAACAAGGCTTTTATTCTACAAGGATATGTCAGCCTTATCGTTACCTAACTTATTCGTGTTACACAAATGCTATTTAGAAAGGGGGAATCAATGTGGTAAGAATATTGAAATGAATGATTTTGCTACCACTGAGTGTGGCTCTGCAAGTATACTCAAAAACCAACCCGTTTCACTCAAATTGATATTAAATTTTAGCACGAGATTCTTCCTTTCCCTTTGATAATTGATACATTCTGCTAGCATATGTTGGACATCTTCTATAATATGACAAATATCGCAATTGGGCGAATCTGATTTTTTCATCAAAAATACAATTTTTTTATTGGGATAGTGCCCAGGACGTAACCTATGAATAGTAATTATATGTTTTCTATTCATTTAAATATTATTATACTACGGTATCCGAAGAGGCTGACTTTGAATTGTTTTATACCATATTCCCTTTTCCCTGCTTCTTTCATCGAAATACTCTCTATATCTATCATGACAAAGGTTTTTGAATTTTGTCAAGATTTCCGTGTAAATTGGTAAAATATTTAATTCGATTCCTTGCATTATAGCAGCTTTTGCTAATAGGTCAGCCTCTTCGTTTCCCTTTAACCCTATATACGATGGAACCCATTGCAATTTTATATTTATATAGCGATTTCTGTAATCATATAGTTGATTTAATATGCCATAAGCTGAAGATAGTTACATACTATCACACATACATACACAATTTACAGTCAAAATATTATACTATGCATTGACTTTTGCACTCAATCCTTACTATAATATAGTCATCATCATTACAGCCCTTCACAAGTCCACTGCTGAACAGTGGCCTCTACCAAGAAATGTCACAAAGCACGGTCCTGAGCCACCTGCATCCATCGATTTCCTGCGTCTCTTACATACTTACTATAATAATTATTTTAAAATAAATTGTAAAAATAAATAAAAAATATTTTGTTTGATCCAATAATTACGTATCTGGTGAAGCTAAGTACATATCGCTGTTATTCGATAGATCTAAAAATATCAAAATTAATCTGATATTTTGGCGCCGTTTTCAATAAGCGTTGTATTTCATCACAATATTTTATTTGCGCGCTCTTTCTTAAATTCAATAACTTTCTTTTTAAGCAACTATTACCCTTTGGCGAACCTTTTGCCACTTTCATGCGCTATGTCATGCAACCGTAGATATAAGTTATTTATAGATTACACGTGAACTTTGTTTACCGTTACAGCCTATTAAAGTTCACTGCTGAACATAGGCCATAGATTGCCTCATAGGGGGGATATTTTCCACAGTTGCCACGCTTGGCAAGCGGGTTGGCAACCGCAGTTTTTTATTTTTAGTTGTTATCAGGAAGACGCTGCTGTCAATCTTCTGCCTCAGTTTCCCTCTGTCGTCTCTTACGACACCCACGAGATGATATGGGGTAGTAGATATTCTTACACCGTACTACTCTACTACTTACACTACTACCTTAATTTGATAGCTTTTTATTGTCTTTTTTGTTAACAAATTTTGTTTTATTATTTATTTTTCCTTACTACCTATCAAAAGTTAACTACTGAATATGTTCTATGCTCTAAGGCCACATATTCTTGACATCCCTGAGATTAGGCCCCATAGCCTAAAATTTTACTGGATCTCTTATTGTAGTGCGCTACTGCTTGGAGTCAGATACAGGCAGTAGAGTAGTACCAACCCAGATGAGCTCCTAAAAAGAGAAGGGGCTGCTTCTACCACATATTATGGGATACTATGGAGGATAAACCAAACTTCTCCAAATGTTAGACTTACACGTGATGATCCTCGCTAAACGAACAAGGTTCTGACGACCGACCGATGGCGGTATATCTATCTAAAAATACTAACACCAAATCACACAGATTAGCGATTGGAATGAACCAGTGGAATGATTTGGGCTCTGCGGCAACCGTTGCGCCCATCCAAGGTGGCGTGTACGAAATAAAATTATATGTATATTATAAAGACAAATGTTTATTAGTGGACTGAAAAAGGCTAACTGTACTTAATAGTAGTAGTTCATAGCAGCATGTAAGGTCCTTCTAGCAAAATTCCATAACGGCAGCTCTAAAATTAAACGAAGCGCGTAGGTGTATTCTACTAGGGCCTAAAAATCAAGATTTAAACGTTTTGTCTGATGAAATCGTATCTAAAAAGATATAAAAAATAAGATACAAATAAATAAAATTGGAGTGTCTGTCTTTTTGTCTGTCTGTCTGTCTGTTACTTCCGGCTAATCTCAGAAACGGCTGGACCGATTTTGACCGGACTTTTATTGACAGATAGCTGATGTTATAAGAATTAACTTAGGCTACTTTTATTTTAGAAAAAGAATTAGGGTTTCGCGCAAAAAGTTAAAACCCATGAAATCCAATCGTAATAAATTACGTGCGGGCGAAGACGCGGGGAACAGCTAGTTGTACATATAAATCATATAAAAAGAACATTCTCAGAAAGAGAAATGATTGTTATAGTTTGATATTATATACAAATCATACACATATTATTATTATTGCGTCTTTAAATTATTATTTATTATAAATAAATAGTTGATATGTTAGTAATGTGCTAATAACACAATATGTTGAAGATGCCATTTTCATAAAGAAAATAATAAAATGAATTATATTCAATTATTGGATGAATGGTCCAGCTGGTGACCCGGGCTAATGGGCAAAAGCTAAGATTATTCATTCCCTCTCAAATTCGAAGCTATAATATAAACAATTATGCAATAGCTAAATCATGAGATTGGGAAGTGTGAACTTACAAGATCTCTTTTCGTTTATAATTAAGTGTATGCAATCGAGAATCGTTCCTTTGACATTTGTGTTATTGTAATGGAAAAGTGTATTGTACTATTACTTGGATTTTTTTTAAATCGTGCGATACGTCACCAACTTACATTGAAGTAATTATTTAATCTTCTTATTTATAAAAATTAAATTTTTCAATATACGAAGTTATGTGAAGGAATGATGAAATTTTTTAATTGGTTTAACTTTTAACGTCCATTCATTACTTATATATCTTATTGGCATTTTTCTGACACTGTAGCATAAGAAATAAATTATCAAATCAAATGAATAATAATAAACAATTTATATGTTGTTAAATTCGATAAGTATTGTTGTTTAGGTTACATGACCATTAATATTTGCACACGACTAAGGTGCAATATGTAGAACGAATTATACTCACACACCATTATACAACCATATTCTTGCAAATAAAGATTACATTATTATTATTCATTTTCATTCATTCATTCATACAGTTTTAACAGTGGTAGAGCCACATGGCAGCTTTTGCTGTCGCACGGATGGGCCGGCTCGAACCGGGGTGGTACCACGACCTCACAGAATACCAGCGTGAAGTAGAGGTTTACCTCTGCGTTTTGCTTGGTGAGTGCAGGTGGCCGGAGGCCCTTTTTACTGGAAAAGAGGCATTCCATCTTAGTCCTCACGGGTGGCAACGCATCTGCATTTTGATTCGCAAACGAGGATAGATGTAGATGTCTATGGGCCGCAGCAACCACTTACCATCGGGTGGTCTGTGTGCTCGTTTGTCACCCTTATCCTATAAAAAAAACAGCCTATCAAAAGTCCACAACTGGGCATAGGTCTCCCCATAGATTGCCTTATAGGACAAATGCCATAGGTAATCGCAATTTTTAACTATTTTTACTTGCTATCAGAAAAACGCTCTCCGGTTACAGTTTTCCTCTGTCGCCTTTTAAGACACCCGCGGGATTATATGGGGGGATCGTTCACGCCGCCATTACGCGGTAGCTTTAACGTCATTTATAGATCTTCAAACGAAGTGATAAAACACTGGACTGTTTTTCTAAGTATTATACTTCTAATAGCGTATTACATTCACAGTTGTATAAACATTTATGTGTCTATGTTTATATAAATATATACTTATATTAAACACGTTAATTTATTTTATAAGAAACATTACAATTACGTACAAATAATATTATTACGCGGTAAAGCCACGCTGCAGCTATATTTTGGTTTTTATTCGAATGGGTCGGCTCGACCGGGGAAGGACCACGCTCTCACAGAACACCAACGTAAAAAAGCAGCTTAATGCTGCTGTGTTCCGTATGGTGAAAGTAGACAACCGAAGACCCTTTTTACTGGAAACAAAGGAAAGTCCATCTTAGTCCTCAGTGGTGAGAACTCATCTTTATTTTGATTCTTAATCGAGGATGGATGTAGATGTCTATGGGCTACAGCATTTACTTACCAGTTAAGTTAAGTTATGTGAAGGAATGATTAAATTGCTTACTTGGTTTAACTTTTTACGTCCAATCATTACTTATATTTCTTATTGGCATTTTCTGACACTGTAGCATAACAAGTTAATTATCAAATCAACTGAATAATATTTAATAATATATATGTTGTTAATTTCGATAATATGAGTCTCTGAGAGATGACTACATATTTGTGCCATTTGCTGTAGCGACTATCGGTCCGTGGGGTCCACGTGCGGTGAAGTTCCTAAAGGAACTCCATCCGCGGCTGGTCGTTGCTGCTAGTGATAAGAGGGCTGGTTCTTTCCTTGCTCAAAGGCTAAGTATAGCCATTCAGCGGGGAAACGCAGCCAGCGTTCTTGGCACGATACCGCGGGGAGTAGGACTATATGATATTTAAGTTTCTAGTTTTAGTTTTTTTTTTTAATTATTATTATAGTTTTTAGTATTGTATATTTTAATAAAAATAATATGTATAATTATTATTATGTATTATTTCGATAAGTATTGTTATTTAGGTTACTTGAACATTAATATTTGCACACCACTAAGGTAGAATATGTAGAACGAATTATACTCAAACACCATTGTACAACCATATTCTTGCAAAGAAAGATTATATTATTATTATTCATTTTCATTCATTCATTGGAGGATGGATGTAGATGTCTATGGGCTACAGCATTTACTTACCATCAGGTTGACTGTGTGCTCGTTTTGCTCAGTGATTAAGGAGTCACTGACGATAACAGTTATTTCACATATTAATGAATAGTATATTATACTAGAGTTACAAACGAGCCTTATGTTGGTGGTGTAAAGAAACCATCACCCTATTTCGTCCTTTGGGTAGCGTTTTAGTTGCGAGAGACGAAACGTCTGCTAATACTCGCTAATCCACTTGCCAAGCGTGTCGATTAAAATAAATCCTTTCTATTTACTTTACGAGCTGAAAAAGAATATTCACCTGTCCGTCCGAATTTAAAATAAAAGTTTTCCGTTTATAATTGATAACTTAGATAGGTTTTATTTGTTAATTCCTTGACCATTTATTTTTAAGATACAGAATGACAATAACGTCCGTCAGTCAAGTACCGTTACCGGTTCTATTACATCCTATTGAAAGTCCACTGCTTAACATAGGTCTCCCCCAAAAATTATCTCAAAGAGGGGATATTTGCCATAATTGCCACGATTGATGGGCGGGTTGGCAACAGCAATTTTAAATTATTTTTAGATATGTTTTAGGAAGATGCTGCTGCCAGTATCCTGTTTAATTTCCCTCTTTCGTTTCTTACGAGACCCACGTGATGAAATGGGCTAGTTGATATTCTTACACTCAAAAATAAAAAGAGCTAGAGTAATGCTATTTATTATTTTATTGATATTCTAACTAACCGCTTTAAGTAAGATTAAAATACTTGTGTAAGGAGTGGTTTAAGATAAGACCGAGGCGTGGTTTTCCTGGCCTCCGTTTAACGGATTTGATAGAGCCCATTACGCAGATGGAGCTTAATGTCGTGGAGTAAAGTGCTGATTGTATTTAGACGCGCCTTACCTAAGAAGGAATAGTGGACGAATTTGGCCTGCTAAGGGACCGCAGATGTGTGCGAAAACGTTCCCGTGGCCCTGCCTTTATGCGACGAAGGTGGGACACCGTGAAGGTTTAATCGTTGCGTGAATTGGAACTCGTGACTTTTTGATTTCACAGCCCTTACCCTGAACCATTAGTCTGCTGTCACCCGGAACAATTATTTCTACAAATAACCCTATGCTATTGCCCTACGCCCCACAACATTTGCTACCAAACTCTACCAAGGCTCTTAATCCACAGACCGACAAGATTTTTTAAATACTACTAATATGTTAACATTTCTAACATTCCCAACACGATTATCCTCTGATTACTCATTGGGAAGTCTCAATATTATGCTGTTAACAAGATTACCGAAATAAACGTATTGTTATTATTATTATATATTCCCGAAAAAAAATCCAAGTAAGCTTCAAACACTTGTGTTAGAAGTTGTTTTCGACAATAGTTGAATAGTTGAACCCATGACATCAATTTATACTTCATGGTCCTATTTGATTTATTCTAAAATAACCTCCCTAATTTTTTGGCTTCATTTTGTGGCTTATGGAGTTCACGATATATTCGAAAGGTAGTATCCATGACTTCTAAATTCTGCAGTCCATATCTTTAACCATTAATTAAGCTACTGTTGAACAATGATTACTAAGCCATATAAATGCATGTCCGTATATGGATCGAACTTACAACTCGCAACGTCGCTGCCCTTATGCACTGCGCCACCAACTCGGCAATTAAGGCCTTTACATCTTAATACCTTTAACTTTATAGCTATTACACCTTAATTCCTTGCCGATGACATCTACAAATATTATCTAAAAATCACTGTCACTGTTACTTGCATAAAAACGTTTACTTTATCTGCCGACTTCCAAAAAGAAGACGGTACTCAATTGGACTATATGTTTTTTTATGTGTGTTACCTCATAACTTTTTACTGGGTGAACCGATTTGGATGATTCTTTTTTATTTGAAAGCTGGTACTTCTCGTGTGGTCCTATATGAATTTGATCAAGTACAACCAATAGTTTTTGAGTTATTCTTAATAACTCATATAGAAGTCGGCTGTACAAAATTTTTAATTTTAAATAATTAAAAATTAAAAATTTTGTACAGCCGACTTCAATATAAGTGACATCAATATAGGTTATTTAAGAATAACTCAATAACCATTGGTCTTACCTTGATCAAATTCATATGGGACCACACGAGAATTATCAGCTTTCATATAAAAAAAGAATCATCGAAATCGGTTCGCCCAGTACAAAGTTATGAAGTAACATACATAAAAAAAACACACTCGAATTGAGTACCGTCTCCTTTTTGGAAGTCGGCAAATTATTGTTACACCGCTTCATTATAATAATGAAGGAGGATTTAGGTTATTGGATTTATATGGACGTTCTATAATTGTAGATCCACACTTGTGAACCTACACTTTGTGTCACTCACAAATATCAAGTTTGTCCGGGATTTGAACCTTGGCGATTGAAGCTCATGGATTAGTGGACAAGTACGTAGTTTTTTTTTTTATAAAACTGAAGTGACAAACGATCCAACAATCCACCTGATGAGAAGTGGCTACTGTAGGTAACGTCGAACAACGAAAACTACAGAGACGTTGTCACCTCTGGGGACGAAGATAGTAATATATACATGTATTACTATTTTTCTATACATATATAACATAACCTGTAATTTTTTATAGTATAAGAGTGACAAACGACCACGCAGTCCACCTGATTTTAAGTGGTTGCGGTGGCCCATAGACATCTACATCTATCCTCGATTACGAATCAAAATGCAAATGCGTTGTCACCCGTGAGGACTAAGATGGAATGCCTCATTTCCAGTGAAAAGGATCTCCGGTTCTCTACACTCATCATACGAAACACAGCAGTGTTGAGCTGCTATTTTACGCTGGTATTCTGTAAGAGCGTGGTCCTTCCCCGGTCGAACCGACCCATTCGTGCTACAACTATACTACTAATATAGCTGCAGCATGGCTCTACCACGTAAAAACTTTTATTATACTGGCTCTCAATACCCTTTGGACCAGCAGCTAGCAGTGCACTGCTATTTGGTGGCTAAAATAGGAAAGAGAGTGCTACTTACGAAGGCAGACTTCTAGGAATGAAAATAATCCTGCCGCGTAGTACTCCTGTACTTTGGGTACTGCAGATGTATTAAGGCTGCAGCAAGAATAAGTCGCCTCAACCGGGGAAGGAACACGCACTTGCCGAATTCCAGCGTAAAAAAGCAGCACAATGCTGCTGTATTTAATTATGATAAGTTTAAAAAAACGAATTTATCCTCAAGGGTGACAACAGACAACACATCTGTATTTTCTGCCGACTTCCAAAAAGGAGACGGTACTCAATTCGACGCGTTTGATTTTTTTTTATGTGTGTTACCTCACAACTTTTTACTGGGTGGACCGATTTCGATGATTCTTTTTTTATATGAAAGCTGATACTTCTCGTGTGGTCCCATATGAATTTCATCAAGGTCAGACCAATAGTTTTTGAGTTATTTGAGTTATTCTTAATAACTTATATTGAAGTCGGCTGTACAAAATTTTAAATTTTAAATTATAATTCTAACTGATGACAGATATGTGTCTATGGACCACTCGTGTACTGTGTACTCGTTTTTCACCTTTACTTCTATACAAAAGAAGATAGTAGATAAATGTGTATGTGTCATAATTGGTCATAATTAATTATGAGTCATAATTAGTCTTAAATCAACGCTGCCTAAGGGTGCGAGAAGAAAAACCAGCTATGTATTTATATATACGTAACGTAATACACAAGATTGTAATTGTGAGAATACCTTATCTGTATTTATTAGAACCAACACATTATTTAAGTTACTTATTCGTTTTGTAAAAGCAAATTTAACAAATAGTCACAAAAATACGACAAATTGAAATCTCAATTTTTTTTTGTAATTTATAAAAAAAACAACTTATTTTTTTTACGTTTAAAATTTTAACGTTTTTTCTTAATTCAATTGTCATTGAATGTCAGTGAATGTGAATGTATGCTTAGTAAAATGTAATTGAATCTAACGTGATTTAATGAAAATTTAAACAAATACATAGATATTAAAAAATAAACGTAGTTTTTTTATTTAATTGCTTCAATTTCCCTAGGGCCACTTATATAGCTAACAATGTAACAAATTTAAATTTTGTTAGAACGGCGGTTGCTTTTAACTAAATATTATATACCTACTGAAATGTAATTAAAAATAATTTGATTGCTCATTTCATTTAAAATATTAAATCTAATTGACAGTCCGTCGGAAACATTAAAGTAATTCCAGTGAAAGGGCTAATAAGTAAATCCCTTCCGCTTTTAGCACAACATGAAAGTGCAACGAAATAGCAAGAAGCCAGACTTAAGATTCATGAAAACGAAGTGTATTAAAAAGATGAAAAATCATTTGGAATAAAAAACAACTTACCCTAAAAACCTGAGGTCAGTATCAAAGATATTTTTATTTCGATGAAATAAATTGATTATTCTGTAGAGATCACAGTCAGGCAACACGCCCGCTACTAGAGCAAACCCGTACTAGCGCAAGCGCACGCCTCGACTACGGTTTCTTATTTAAAATCTCTATCATACATAATATTGAGATTGTAGCGTAATCCAAAATTTGTTGTGGTCGATTATTATTTATCCAACATGAATAGAAATGCTATTAGCCACACATAATAATAAAATATGGGTTAATGTTTCTCGTATCATTATAACAAAGATAATGTTAAGTATAGATATTAAGCTATTTAATACCTACACGAACTCTTTTCAGGGCACCAACTGAGATAAATACAAAAAAAGTGTTAACGTAGTAAAAGTTTATTTTTATTAAAATATATACATATATTTAACATTATAGTAAAGAACTTAGTTTTTAAAGTTCGTTGTATTAATACGGTGCTAATTTATTTACTTTAATGTTCACATCTTTGAATTTAATTTAATTTGGAATTAGCAACTATGAAGCATTTAGTGTTTCTACAATCCATCTTGAATTTTTTTAATTATATAAATTAAACTATTCTCACTGCATTGATGAGTAAAACCAAATTGTTACCTATCTCGAAGATTATTTCTATACGGGAAATGATAACGACGAGTTCAATGACCGAGCGTAATTAAATATTTACTCAGCTTCGAAGTGGAGACACAAAGCGATAATTTAACGAGTGTGTCTTTCTTCGCGCCTAAATTAATAAATTGCCGTAAAATGAAGGCTGTGGCAAGTTCTAGGTGAGCTAACGTAAATTTTAATTTTAATCTATTAGATACTCGGTAGCAATACAAAATAAAATCACCGTTTTCCTAGCGAATCGCAAGCAACGAGATCTTCGGCAATGAACATGAACCGGCGAGTTCAAGGTCTCGCCAGAACCATTGCCATTACAAATTCATGTTTATGTTCATACTATAAAAACGTTTCTGATTTTTCTCACAACTTAACGTTGATACAGAACACTCTCTATATTTATAACATCTCTCTTCATGCTCAACATGTTTACATTGAGTTGCGCCTACTCTTATTAAGTGGCGAAGCTTGCGAAGACACTTATTGATTTCACGATGTCTGTCCGTCTGTCCGTCTGTCCCACGATAATCTCGAGAAAGGTTTCGAATTTTTTAAATTCTGTTTTCAGCAATCGATTACTGATCACCCAGGCATCTTAACCTCCTATTTTGAAACTGATTGCGCAACGGCAACCGTTAGAAACCGCTACAAAGCTGATTGCTTCGCCACTTTGCTATGCTGTTAGCTTGCTAGGTTTATTATCCATTGAGTGTGTTGGCGAAAACTTTGAATAAGTAATAAATAAGCACGTGTCTGTGTGTTTAATTGTTAGTCAGCATTTTTGACGTATGATAAAATTGAGAGCCAACTGGAGTTATCAGAGACAGTGACTTACCTAAATGATTAGGTGTAATGAATGATATTGTTTTTACATGGTTTAATTAACATGCTTCACTTTACACAGGGTGTAAAGGGCAATAATTCAACTTTTACTTCAAACATGCTTACCTCATCAATACGGGCTGTACTCTGCTGGTTATCGGACGAAGTTCTGGCGAACGACTAATAACAGAAGAACCATCATCCAAAAGCGCAGTACCTACTACCAATTTTTTATTATCTTCTAAGCAGGAGTGTCGTTACCACTGCTGTCATAGTAATCTTACTCGGGATCTACGGAACAAACATCCTACACCACACAAACTGGATGAATTCAGTGTTATGCTCCCATGATAGAAATATAGAATTCCTACGAACGAAATTCGCGCAAGCTTAGGCATTAGTATAAGTCAAATATAAAAAAACCGGCCAAGTGCGAATCGGACTCGCGCACCGAGGGTTCCGAACAAATCCGTAGGTATATAAATTTAAAATTATTAAAAATATTTTTATTATATGATGTAACTTAAAATTTATATTTTCCGCAATTTTTCCTTTATCTGTGCTATAATACGTTGCTTCGTACCAAATTTTAAGATTCTGAGTTCACGGGAAGTACCCTGTAAGTTTTGATTCCCTTGCGAATGTCGAAAATTCGCGGCATAAACGGCTGTTTCTTTTGATTGCATTGTATTAGAAGTTTGATTTTTTCACAGCTCTAAGGGATAGTAGATTTGAGTATTTGATATGAATTTCAGCTTGATACCTCCACGCGTTCCTGAGAAAAAGGGTCTTGACAGACAGACAGACGGACAACAAAGTGATCCTATAAGGGTTCCGTTTTTTCCTTTTGAGGTATGGAACCCTAAAAATTGGTAAAATATTTAGGTGTCAGGAATAAATGGTTAAACAGGTATTCTATGATTTGACGTAGATAAGAATAAAAACTCATCCATAGATTTGTGCTGCGAAACACTACGAAAATACCTAAGAAGCAATTGAGTTGAGTGTTATCTTTGACATCGTAATGAGTGCTGGATTATTATTATTATTACAATACAAGCTGTAAAACCCTATTTCACCGCCTTAGAGGTTGAATTGTCCAAAATCCGTTCTTATTCGGTGTCTTCGTCGAGAAAGGAGTACCTATGTGTGCCACATTTCTATTCATTCGGGCGTATCGTTTTGGAGATTTCGTGACGAATGAGTAAGTCAGTGGTATTTCGCTTATATATATATATGGAATATTAATTACCAACTCGAAACCAAGATTGTCTATCTTTAAAGTGGCGGTTTCCTTTGTCAACAGAAGTAATAAAATATAAGACTAAGAAAAATATGGTTGCCTAGTTCTTTAAAAGGACAGGTTATGACATAATAGTTATACTGGATTTATACGTGGTAGAGCCATGCTGCAGCTGTATTTCTGGTATAGATGTAACACGAATGGTTCGGCTCGACCGGGGAAGGACCACGCTCTCACAGAATACCAGCGTAAAATAACAGTTTAAAACTACTGTGTTTCGTATGTTGAGTGGATACCCTTTTTACTGGAAACAACGCATTCCATCTTAGTTCTCACGGGTGATAACGCATCTGCATTTTGATTCGCAATCGAGGATAAATGTAGATGTCTATGGGTCACAGCAACCACTTACCATCAGGTGGACTGTGTGCTCGTTTGTCACCCTATCCTATAAAAAAGGTTAAAAGTTCAGTATACCGATTGTCTTTGTAAGTGTCCGTCAGCAGCACCTTGCAGCATCAAAAGTGTCGAATACTTAACAGATGAAGAGTAATCCACCGTACAATCACTTTGCTTTAGCAATGCATTTAACAATGTCGATTTCGATCTTCCGTTAGCTATCTTAGCTTTTCTCAACATATCTCCTGAAGTGATCGACTAGTTTCATAGTTACTTATTTGGTCGCCAGCAACGAACACGTGTTGATGATTCGTTCTCCAACTGGTGCACGATCAATGCCGGTGTATCACAAATTGGTGTGTTGTCTCCTCTCCTCTTTTCAATTTTCATAAGTGCGTTCACGCTCTAATTATCTTCTCTCTATCACCTGTATGCAGATGATCTCCAAATATATGTGCATGCCAAATTGGTTGATTTACGTAAACCTTATGCTTATGTATAACATAAGCCACAATTAATACCTATTATATATATAACCCTCTCAGAAATGAGAGGAGGCATGTGCCCAACAGTGGGACGTATATAGGCTGTAACTTTAACTTTTATAGGCTCATGAAACAAAGGTTTTGACTTGATTGTGGATTGGATTAAGTCATATGGTCTTAAAGTAAATCCACCAAAAAGAAATACAATAATAACAGGCAGTCAAAAATTGGTTACATTTATAGATTTTGCATTGTATTTGACGAGATATCCGTGCTATATAGTGACACCAGTAAAAATTTAGGTATAAATTTTGAAAAATTATTATCCTGGGCTCTACAGGTAAGCGAGGTGAGTAGGAGAGGGTATTTGGCTCGGTTGGATCTCTCCGTAGATTAAACAATTTGCTACCCATACCACCCAAAATTGTGCGTGCACAATCACTCTCACTCCTTTTACCGATTCTCGATTATGCTGACACGTGTTATCTCAATTTAAATTAGGAATCGCTTAATAAGCTTGCGCGAATTCAGAACCTTTATACTATATACAGTTCATATTTGAACTCCGAAAATATGACCATGTTACCGAATTTCGCGAAAAACTCAAACGGCTTCCGAACCGTCTTCGCAGAATACTCACATTATTTCTCACTTGTACTGTATTCTATTCAATTCCACATGCTCCCCTGCTTATCTTAAAGCGGTTTAGTTTCTTGGTGACACTCACTGTAGCTCGCTTCACTCTGATAAAAACCTTAAAAATTCCGTTCCATAATACTTCCTTCTATACTAAATCATTTTCTATTGAAGCTTTTCAGCTCTGGAACTCCTTAGCGCTGCATATTAGAAGTGCACAATCTATTGAAAAGTTTAAAAATCTTGTCAAAGCGCACTTCTTTCATACTTAAATAGTCGTTCCTTTATCTCTCCTTAACATCGTTCATTTAAGAGTTACTGCCTATTTTTCTTACGTTTACGGCTTTTATTTCACTTACTACTCCTTTATGCTCTTGTATTTGTATTTCCATATTTTTGTAACTGAAATGTATTTATTTATTATAACTTTAGTTCTAACTTTCCACCATGGGATTTTAGTCAGTGCAAGTCCGGGATAACCCGTCCATAGTCTTCCCCATGTACTTTCCACTTGTACGTGGTAGAGCCACGCTGCAACTATTTTATAGTTGTAGCACGAATAGGTCGGCTCGATTGAGGAAGGAAAACTCTCACAGAATACCAGCATAAAATATCAGCTTTGTGCTGCTATGTTTCGCATGGTGAGTGTAGAGAACTGAAGACTCTTTATACTGGATACAGGGCATTTCATCTTAGTTCTCAGTAAAATTTTAATTTTATATTTTCTAGTTTGTGTAATTATTAATCCATTTCCTCTCTGTTCAAATTAAATTTTGTTTTAATCTCTACCTTTTAAAACTTTAAGACCTATTTATGATAAGTCGAGTTAATTGTTAAATAATATTTTTTAGATACCTCCATTTATGTCTCATTAAACTATATTTTCCCTTAAAATAAATAAAATTATTTTTTAATAAATAGTTCCACCTCATTTTTCTCCACAACATGGACGTACCTGCTGGAAATTATTGTAGCCAAACCCGGTTGGGGTGGTCACGAAACGCGGCCTATTGCTTCTCACTTTAAGAGACATGGTTGGCAGAAATTGCTTACAAAGTAACACAAATTATCAAAATAAATTATCAAAGTATTGTTTATAAAATTTAAATAGTAACTTATTAAATAGAAACTAGTCCGCTAGAATCTTGAATGAAAATAAACTTTTCAAAAATACTCACAAATTTTACTACGGAACGCCTACATCTCGAGCAATTTTTATCACTTAAAATCAGGCACTAGAATATTCTTATCATCACTGAAACTGATGAACTTATTCTGCTTGCAAAAATTTTATAATTTAGTTCAGTTTGAAAAAAGAAATCTCGGCGTTGGTTCGTTTGGTTTTAAGGATTTCACGAAGAATGTCCAAAGGAGCCGTGCTATCTATCTTTGCAAGCGTTTTTTTTTTGTTTTCCATAAATACTCATATCAATGGAAAAGTTCCAATAAATGCAGAAAGTGACTGTCACGGCACTTACCTAAATATCATGTTCGGTGGTTTAAAATGCACTCCGTTGCCGTTACCGATACGGCCTATTAAAGTCCACTGCTGAACATAGGCCTTCCCCATAATATATTGCCTCATAGGGGGATATTTGCCATAGTAGCCACGCTTGGCAACCGGGTTGGCAACTATATTAATTAAATTAATGTTAATTGGTTGGTAGTGTTTTATTTTTAGTCGTTAGTAGGAAGACGCCATCTCTTGATTTGTTTCCGTCTGTCGCCTCTTACGTCACCCACTGGATGATATGGGGAAGTGAATATTCTTAATACACTGTGAAAATACACGCCCATAGTCGCATCCGTGCTTTTTGCTACCATACGCGGAATAAAACATTATAAAATTTCCTTGTTACACGTTTTAATAAAGTCATAGTCTTAAATTCATAAATAAAAACATAAATTCATTACAGATGAACTTTGCTGGAAATTGGTCTTTCTGCTCAAATTTTCTTTTTAAATAGTGTAATTAATTGTCCCCCGTATTTCTCTATAGTTTTCTTAGAAAACTTTCACCGTTAAATAATTAAATTTTACATTTCTCATTCTCTTATAGTTGTAAATTCATAAATAAAACATAAAATCATCTCTAACACTGCTGAAAAATGGTCTTTTCTGTTCATATTTTCTTTTTATATAGTGTAATTAAGTGCCCCCTGTAATTCCCTGTAGTTTTTTCATACAATTTTCATAGTTAAATTATTAATTTTCATATAATTCGTTTTCTTAGAGTCGTATTTTCATTAATGTTTTATTTTTTTAAATCTTCTTTTATTTCGCTCTTCTGTTAGGTCCGTCTCGTGTACAAACTGCCAACTGCTGCAAGCTGCTGAATTAGAGAAAAACCGCCTTGATCAATAATCAGTATTGATAATTTCAATTTCGTTGAAAGCGTCCGGGGATGTCGTAGCTTTCAATCACTTTCAATGTGATTGCGCAACCGCATTGAGATATATTTAGACGTCTCAATTCCGTTAAAGCTAGCAATTTGAAAGCAATGTTGAACCGGAATTGATCCATGTAATATCGCTTTTACGAAATTGTGCATATTTTAATATCTATCCAATTGCATCTGTAAATTTTTAAAATACCATTTTAAAGCGTTTGTACATTTTATACGTGGTAGAGACAGCATGTTTACTCTTACTCCTATAATATAAGGCATACCAATATTAAAGAAGAAATTATTTTCGATTTAAATAGGTAGTTGAAGCAATGAAATAAAGTGATAATCGTAGTTATCTATATATTAATACCCTAAGTGATAACGCTTTTTGTAAGTGGTAGAGCCACGCTGCAGCTATATTGTGGTTGTAGCATGAATGGGTTGGCTCGACCGTGGTAGAACCACGCTCTCACAGAATACCAGCGTAAAATAGCAGCTTGATGCCACTGTGTTTCGTATGGTGAGTGAAGAGAACCGGAGACCCTTTTTGCTGGAAACGAGGCTTTCCATCTCAGTCCTCAAGGGTGGCGGCGCATCTGCATTTTGATTCTTAATTAAGGATAAATGTAGTTGTCTATGGGCCAAATACAATCAGGTGGACTGTGTGCTAAAAAATCTACTAAACAGATATTTTTATTATTCTGAAAATTAAAAAATTGTATCAACTGGACCGTATTTATATAGATTAGAACTGTTTCATAAAAAACCGTTTATCCCTCTTGTTATTTTCACCGGCATATTTTACCAGCCTTTAATATATAATAAACGGGGGTTGGGTTTAGAATCAAGTCGCCTGAATTTGAGGAGTCTGTCACTGGGGGGGGGAGGGTCCAGGGGGCTTATCTCATGCAATTTTAGCTGCCGGAGCTACGTCGAAATACTTCATATAATTTTCTAAAAATATTCATAAATTACTAATTAATACCTGAAACCACAGACTAACTAGTAGATTCTAACCGAATCCTGAAACGGAATTTTCGACATTGACGGTAATCAGTAACTCCTGTTTTTGGACGACTTCGCTACCCCTCTGGAGATCAATTGCTTACTATTTTACGACGCTTTCGGAAATGGTGGAAGTTATAAAATATGTTTACTAATTATAAAAGTTAACATTTTGGTGTTTTATTTGGTGCAAGAGCGAGCGAAGCGAGCTCGGGGCTTGGGGCACCCCGACTCGGACAGGTTAGGTCAGAAGGGGATGGCGGGGTCGAGTGAGCGAGCGAAGCGAGCGAACAGACCCCTCCATCCCCTTCGTGGTTATTTTTTTTTATAAACCATCCAGAAATAGGAACCCTGCAAAGCGGGGCTCCATCGACCTAACTTCCCTCGACTGCGCCACGTTGAGTGGCGTTAGGCTACCCTCCCCCAACTTTTTGCCCCCATAAATCAGGTTTATATTGTCAAAAACATTACGAAAACGTAACCTTAAAATGAGTTTTTGTAAAAATTTATAAAAAAAAACTAAGCACGTCCGGCAGGAAATGGAAGTGGGGGGTGACTCTACAACTCCCCTCCCCTCCCCACCACCACTCCCTACCTCCAAATTCAGGCGACTTGATTCTAAATTTTACCCATAAGCGGGGCTCTACTCACGACCATCACGGAATTTATCCTAAAGGACCAAGAAATTTTAGTCACCTTTACTTCGGTGAAATTTATTTATTTATTTACACACACACACTTAACAACTATCCTCACAGGCTAAACAAACCCACTACTATAGTGTCGCTAATCTACTTAAATATACTATGTATTACAACTAACTTACTTTTATACATAGATATGTATAAAAGTACCTTAGCGAGTTCACAGAAAATATATCAATCCACTCGTGAACTTAGTTCACTATGAGGATTGTTCGGACTAGAGGTGAGTTACTAACCAAATTGCTCCTGGCCACGGGCAGCGCGAGTAGCACACGTACCCGTCCGGTGCACACAACTGCAGGTGGCTCAGCACCTCCGGGTTGCACGCGGCGCCGTGGAGCAACTTCACTACGTATGCAGTCATCGCAAACTCCCGTCTCACTCTGAGCTGGTTGTACCTGACCTTCCCGAGCATGAATAATGTCGGGTACATCAAAGGGTAAAACGGATATACCCATATAGTTAAAGTACATGTGTCTCATAAATTTGTTTTGGACACGCTCTAGCATTAGACTATACTTTTCTTAGCAAAAAGGGTCGAATGTGGCACCTATGCTGTCGGACACCTAGTCAGACAGAGCCTTACCTATTTTAGAAGAAAAAACTCCGCTAAAATCCAAAAGTTGGCGCTGTAGTCAAGTATTCTATACTTATGAACTTCAAAAAAAAACTTCACAATATACGTAGATATTATTTTACCTCCAAAAAAGAACATCACAAAATATGGACCCAATATAATTAATAGAATCAGGCGTTACTTTGCGGAAGTCCATTATATTGAAGTTGGAAAAAAATTACTACTTGGCGTACATCCGCTCGATAAAATAAAATGATGTGCCTTACGGTATTGTCGTCAGTGGTGTGTCTTTCCTAGTGTAGTGGTGTTGGGAGTAGTGGTGCTGGGAATAGTGGTGACGGTGATAGTGCACGCAATTGAGGGAGGGCGGGAGGTGTTCTTCAAACTAGGTAAGACACATAATTTTATTTTATCGAGCGGATGTACGCGAAGTAAGGTACGTGAGGGTAATATGGTCACCTTAAGCTTTGCCGCCTTATAAAACCAAAACAAGGAGGAGGACAGAGACAAATACACAATGTCGTATACTATAACTAATATTGAAAAAAATAACGAACAAGCCTGGCAATAATTAGCAACACTTCGAAAACTCAACTTAAAAAAAACTAACTATAGTACGTGAAGGTAATATGGTCATCCGGTTAATATGGTCACTTTCTTATAACTCAAAAACTACAGCCTAATTTGCATAGATGGCTTTGTGATACGATAGCTCTTGATCAGTCTATCAAAAAAATAAAGGGTCAAAAAGGCGATCCTTTATCGACGCCATTTTGACAGTTCATATTATTGTAAATATTTTAGTCGATTTTTGTATTGTGTAGTGTAGTTAGTTTATTTAAGTAGATTTTTCGAAGTGTTCCTAATTATTTCCAAAGCTTGTTTGCTATTTGTGTGCTATTTTTTTCTTAATATTTTAGTTATAGTATACGACTTTGTGTTTTTGTCTCTGTTCTCCTCCTAATTTTGGTTTTATAGGGCGACAAAGCTTGAGGTGATCATATTACCCTCACGTATCAACTGTCAAAATGGCGTCGATAAAGCGGCGGCCTTTTGAGCCTTTATTATTTGAATGACTGATGAAGAGCTATCGTATCACAAAGCCATCTATGCAAATTAGGCTGTAGTTTTTGAGTTATAAGAAAGTGACCATATTAACCGGATGACCATATTACCCTCACGTACTCTAGTAATTTTTTCCAACTTTAATGGACCCAATAGATGGCGCTGTGAGCCGGAATGTATTCCGAATGAAATTCGTCGCGATACCTACCGGAAAGGACAGAACCATATTTCTCGGATAAACTAGTAACTTTATAAATATTTTTTTTTATTCATTATATACATAGTTATATATAATATTAAAAACTATAATAATCAAAAATAAAATAAAACTAGAAACTTAATTATCCTACTCCCCACGGTATCGTGCCAAGAACGCTGGCTGCGTTTCCCCGCTGAATGGCTATACTTAGCCTTTGAGCGAGAAAAGAACCAACCCTCTTATCACCAGCAGCAACGACCAGCCGCGGATGGAGTTCATTTAGGAACTTCATCGCACGTGGACCCCACGGACCGAGAATCTCTACAGCAAATGGCACAAATATATAGTCATCTCTCAGAGACTCATACTTGCGCCACTTACTCAGTTCAGCTGCCTCTGATGCCGCCCCGGCTCTAAACGAGGTACCCCTGAGATGAGAGGCAACCAGAGTGTCTACGGAAGTAGCATCCCACACTAGGGCTTTACCTCTCTCTCAAGGGAATGTCATACCGTCTGGTCTCCTGTCATCGTCTATAAATATTCCACAAGGCTCTAAAACCGAGGAAACATTTATAGAGACAAGAGCCCTTCGGATGACATCGTTCAAAGAATTGTGTCGTGAAAACCTACCAGCGCTTTTCTTACAAGAAAGTACGTGGAGCCCAAACTTGTCGATGCTGCTACCACAGGGGCACTGATGGGGTTGACAAATCGCCGCTCATAGTCGGATACCTACGGCAATGCGCAAGCTTTCCCCATCAAGTAATGTGCCGAGATTACTTGATGGTAAAGCGTGTAACCAGTGACTAGATTCCTTAGTCGAAACAGCTAGAAGGCGTGCATTATCTTGATCACTATGGAAATTATGAAACAAATCTTTCTGCACGCCCTGTACCAACGGAATATCCCACTGTTTCTGTTTGTTAACTTCCAGTGGAACATTTTCACCAGGACAGAGCGTTTACCATGTCTGCCCTGCCTCCGTAGCAAAATTGAAATTATGTTACATAAGTCACTGACACTATGCACGGAAGCAAGGAAAGCAGGCAATGCAACGCTAGAAAGATTTCTCACACCAACGCCACCAAATTTTATAGGTAAAGTAAAGTAGCTTGAGTCCAGGCTGTTGTATTTAAAGCTAAATTTAGAATTTTTCTATAGCTATTTTAAGATTATTATCAATATCTTTTAAAATATCCGAACATTTCCAGACTGGACTCGAGCGGAGTAAGTATGTAAATCTAGGTACAAGAACAAGAAGTATTTTAAAATAGTAAGAGCTATGTGGGGGTTTAATTTATACAATTTATCAACATGGTTTAAAAACTAATCAAATTTTGTTTTTAAAACAGGTTTAATACTATGGAAAAACAACGGGGCACCTAGCATGTATAGTGATTCCGTACTAACTGTTTTTATTCCTGGACAAATATGATTGAAATTTTGAATTAAAGTGTCTCTATGAGAAGTAGATAAATTATTGGAAAAAATATTTTACATTTATTGCTATTTCATTCAAGACCAATATTTTTGAAATTTAAATAAATAATTAGCGTTCTGCCCCTGCTTCGCCTTTTCAATTAAAATATATCTTAGATACCTCCTGGCATTACTCTCTATCTGTTCGTAAACTTTCATCACTATCGGTTCAATCATTCTGAATATTAGCCCGGAACAGACAGACAGTCAAAAATTTTAAAATGGTTATTTGTGTCTAAATAGCACGCAAATAACTTCCTGAGATTAACAGAATCCGGCTATATCAATATTACAGACAGACATTTAAATTTTATTTATAGGTACTTAGTATGGATTAAAACGAAACAGGCGGAAAATTAAAATTGAAATTTTCATTAGATTTAAACGGTATGCCCCTATAATAATTTAATAGCAATGGTTTGCAGATATTGCAAATAGTAGAAAATGTTTCGAGTTACTACTATATCTACCTTTTACACAAAAGCAAAGGCAGTATTTATCATATGACAAGCAACCGCCTCCGCCTGGGTAGAATTTATTAATGTGCCGTCAAGCACTGGTTTATATACACAAAAAACATTTGAAATTTTTAAAATAATCACCAATAACCGTTTATTTTATTAAAATACTTCAAGTTTTTCGGATAAAATTAGGCTAGATCACGTCTGGCATTACTCTCTATCTGCTTGTAAAGTTTTATCACAATCAGTACCGAACTGCAGATTAGTCCGGACAAACAGACAGACGAATCGACAGACAGATAAAAGAATTACAAATGGTTATATATGTATGTCTTAATGGCACATTGCAGAGAGACACTTCAATTTTATTTATATGTAAAGAATATAGATCATCGGAACTATTTTAACGTGGATATTTTGTCTATGATTTGTCGATACCAGGAATTACATATGAAAACACGTCGAATAATTATGTAATCATCATCATCATTACAGCACTGCAAAAGTCCACTGCTGAACATAGGCCTCCCCTAAGAAATGCCACAAAGTACGGTCCCGAACCACCTGCATCCATCGACTTCCTGCATGTCTTACCAGATCATCACTCCCTCTAGGGGGGAAGGGGGTGCCCTACACTTCGACTACCGGTACGAGGTTGCCACTCGATAATCTTTCTTCCCCATCGGTGAGGTATACCTGACGAGAAGATGTGTCGTAATCTTACGAACGCTGCTCAGACGAGTTGAGTCCGTCGATTGACCTCTCGCTCGAAGTTGGACTTACCTAGTCGGACTATTTATCCTATGTTAACATACTCGTCGACAACTTGGAGCCTTTGTTTTGTCCATGTTCATCTTAAGACCTGTCCGTTGGAAGACACTATTGAGATCATAATAATGCCTAGGTCCTCCAGTGATTCTGCCATAAGGACTATATCGTCGGCAAATAATTAAAACAAAAACAATAAAAATACATTGGAGAAAGCAGTAGATATTGCTGCAGGAATAGAGAGTGCACTTACAGAGAGTGCACATACAAGCAATATAGAAAAAGAAATACAGGCTATCAATATTAAAATGAAAGCTTCAACGGCGGTAAAATCTAACAGTACACACGTCATTAATTAAACGTTCGGAAAATATAACAGTTCTGTATTCGAATATCCAACGAATAGCACTTCGATATACCGACAGTCAACTTGGCACTACTGAAAGGAATGAAGCACTACCCAAATTCGGCGAAATTAAAAATTTTCTCATAGTCCACTTACGCAAGGCAAAGAGGTAGATTGTACTCTTCGGTCTTATGTACAATTTCCCGACAGTTATGTATGTGGTCTATATCTACTCAAGCCTTTTCGGAAACTGGCTATTTCGGGAGGCGGGAAGTCGTTGAGTCTGCGTGCGGAAGGATTCGTAATGACTCTTGAAAACGGCACTTAGACGCGGCTCAGCAAGTAAATCGATCTGTAGTTCTTCAAGAAAGCGTTGTCGCCTTTCTTGAAGAATTACACTTGACGGCTCTGTGGCGCAGTGGCTTAGCAATGAGTTGCTGCGCTGGGGGGCGCGGGTTCGAATCCCGCACGGAGCAAGTATTTGTATTGCCTACAAATAATTGTTCCTGGTCTGGATGTTTGTCCACGTGCAATATATGTTTGTAAACTACCTCCACGATACAGGAGAAAATCCTAGTGTGGGGGCAACGTTTTCTTTAAAAAAAAGAAAAAGATAAGTCCTTACGGGTGATAACGCATCTGCATTTTGATTTTTTATTAAGGATAGATGTAGATGTCTATGTATCACAGCAACCATTTAACATCAGGTGGACTGTGTGCTCGTTGTCACCCTATCCTATAAAAAAGTAGAGTTGCATTTTGTTGTAAGATATAATCTTTATTACTTATTTATTAATTTATAAAGTGGTTGTTACACCTGCCACAGCTTCTCTAATCATCAAGGGTTGACTGGTAGAGAATGCCATAAGGCATTAAGTGCGCCCTTTATATCCCTTATTATAAGGTAGTATGTAAAAAAGATTAAATAAATAAAAAATAAATAATAAGTGAGTTCGCGGTTTGACTGCTATAACGCCTGGCTGTCACTCCGCGCTTTAGGCATGAAAATATACCTACGCGCGGCGGTCTACATGAGGCTAATTCCGTGAGCTGATGAAATTATTTTTCTCTAATAAGTATTTATGCACTTTTGATATTTATTTTTGAGTTTTTATTCAAGTATGGCCTCTCATAAAGCCAAAGGGTACTGCATAGCATACGGGTGCTTAAATAACAATAAAATACAAATAAACAACAATAAGAATGTCGAGTTTTCACCTAAAGGTAATATATTATTATTTTTAGGTAGATCTAGATAGTTAGACACTTAGTTACTGACGCCATAGTTATAGATTTATTATTTCATTAGTGACCCGACCACAGCTTCGCAGTTTTGGATTTTTTCGCGTATAATGCCAATAAACTTAAAACATTTTCAGTGTAAGTAGACCTCTCAGTACTAGTGGCTGCCTACTAATGCAAGATCATCATATACTGGATATTTGTTTAACACTTGGTCGATAACAGAAAGAGATTGAAAGTAGCAGCACTTCTCATTGCCACTATTTTATTAATAATGAAGTCGCGTGTCGCATGTTTGCAAATAGAAAAAAATCTGAAACAAACAAGTGACGACTCCGTGGCGCAGTCGCTTGCTTAGTAATGAGTCGCAACTAAAGGCCGTGGGTTCGAATCCCGGACGGAACAAGTATTTGTATGGTCTACAAATAATTGTTCTGGGTATGTTCTATGTATGTAAACTGTCCCTGCGATACAAGAGAAAATCGTAATATGAAGGTAACGTTTTTTTTTAAAAGAGAGAGAAGAGAGACAACTAATTAAATTAAAAATGTTGTACAACCGACTACAATATTAATACGCATTATTAAGGATAACTCGGGCTATCCGGGGCTCGGGCTAAATGGGCTGTATAAATTATTAGCACCAGATTTGAAATAAAAATATAATCATCAAAATCGATTCACCTAAAAAAAATTCTGTGCTAACACACATAGAAAATACAGTCTAATTGAGTACCTCCTCCTTTTTAAGTCGGTTAAAAATGGTAATTAGGTAAATTATCTGAGTTTCAAAGACGTTTACGTTGTTATAATCTTAATTTTCCCCGATGTTGCATATTAACCTTCCGCACATTGAACAATAAAGTTTTTATTATCAGCAAATTGATGGCTCCGTGGCGAAGTGCTTAGCAATGAGTTTGCAACGCTAGGGCCGCAGGTTCGAATCCTGCGCGGAACAAGGATTTGTATGTCCTAAAAATAATTATTCCGAGTCTATATGTTTGTCCTTGTGCAATTGATATTTGTTAACTGCCTCCACTATAGAGGAGAAAATCCTAGTGTGGGGCTGTGGGGTAACGTTTTTTAACAAAATAAAAAAATATAAAAGAAATACTAATACATTGCAGAACACCTCGGTGTATTCTACTATATACCAACTAATATCAAAGGATTCAATTTGGAACAACACCTAACCCTACAGTAGAAACGGTCATAACAAAGGCGCGTAACGGGCTAAGTGATACAGACACTCGCACGCGGACGTAAGGTGCATTTTGAGTTAATACGCGCGCCGCATAATTTTTTTCAACGATATAAACGAGTATAAACTAATTTCACGAAGGTCACATCCGAGGCGTACAAAGTATTATGAACATTAGCGACGTTGTAACTAAGTTTAAACTCGCAAGTTTGCTATCAGAAAGTTAACCTTCTGATTTCGTACTAGGACTTATTTCCAAATCAGACTAATAGGGAGTGATATTCAAAACAGATTATAACACCTTTTCGATTTCGAAAATAATACAATTTTCATCAAGATAATCATAGTTGACTATCTATCTATATATTATTCCCGGCAGTGCAACCCTAAGATATTCATAATATATGACCGGAACGAACCTTCACGTAAACCACTACTGCTAAATTATCGTGAGGTCGCCCGCGTAAACCAAGAGTGTGACGAATGAAACTGTATGAGGCTATATTATGATTGTATGAATACTTTGAGTGAATACGTCTTCAAGGCAAGAGTGAATAGGCTTTTTTTACGCTAAGACAGTGCGATTTACCATCTAAGGCTGCATCACCACTTACCACCATGTAGGATTGTGGTCGAGCACTGGCTTATTATAAGTAAAAAAAAATGTAAATGGGTCTTACAATAACTACCAACTAAAATAAGTTAAAGTAGTAAGTAAATAAAAAAGATCCTTCCTGCCTATCCCGCAAATAAAAAAGTAAAGTGTAGTAATGTCTTCATAAAATGTTTATTTTTTACAGTTTACAATAACATTACAAAGTTAAAATGCAGCCTGAGTCTGATCGCCTCGCCCTCATACGTATAAATTCGATGCCATTTTTGAAAAAGTGGAGCAAGATCGTCATATTAGTAATTACAACATAGCCGAGGAATTAAGGATTGATCGTAAAACAATTTTGACCAATTTGAAAATAACTGGTTATACAAAAAAGCTCGATATTTGGACACCACACGAGCTCACTGAAAGAAATCTAATGAGAATATATACTGAAACCAAACCATTTTTCAAAAGATTTATCACTGGTGATGAAAAATCATGGTCAAAGAATAATCTTAATGCTATGTGAATGGTGCGATTGGAAGGGCATAGTTTATTATGAGCTTTTACCGCCGGGAAAAACCATCGATTCGATTCTCTACTGCCAACATTTAATAATCAAGTAAAAAATTGAGAAAAAACGGCCGGAATTTAACAACAGAAAAGGAGTGGTCTTTTATCATAATAACGCCCGACCACACACATATTTGGCCACTCGGCAAAAATTGAGAGAGCTTGGTTGGGAAATGTTAATGCATCCAGCATATAATCTTGACCTTGCACCCTCAGATTTTCACCTATTTCGGTATCTTCAGAATACTTTAGGTAATGTAAAAAACATCAAGACAGGACTGTCAAAACTACTTGTGACTTTTTGATAAAAAAATCCCAAGATTTCCACAGCAACGGGATACCTACAAGATGCCAACAAGTTATCAAACAAAATGGCACATATATATTATAATTAAATGTACTTAAGGTTTGAAAAAAAAATCTTGAGTTTGTATATAAAATACGAAGAAGCGATCGAGCTGATCCATTCTTTCTATAACTATACAATTAATATAGTTGCGGCATGGCTCTACCCCGTATAAAAAATTGTGGTAATTGTAATGATTTTAAAATAAATATTGTCAGTGTTGATAGTGATATATAAAAACGTGTGCAAGATTGTAGTATGTTATGTGAGTGATTTCTATTACATTATTTTACAAAAAAGGAAACTTTTTACTACGTTTACCATTTACTATTCAACTTAAAGGTACCTACAACAAACGAATGAAAACAAGAAATATGGAAATAAAATATTTAGAGTTTATTTTAACAGTGGTAGAGCCACGCGGCAACTTTTGCTGTCGCACGGATGGGCCGGCTCGAACCGGGGTGGTACCACGACCTCACAGAAAACCAGCGTGAAGTAGAGGTTTACCTCTGCGTTTCGCTTGGTGAGTGCAGGTGGCCGGAGGCCCTTTTTACTGGAAATGAGGCATTCCATCTTAGTCCTCATGGGTGACAACGCATCTACATTTTGATTTGTAATAGAGGTTAGATGTAGATGTCTATGGGCCGCAGCAACCACTTACCATCAGGTGGACTGTGTGCTCTTTTGTCACCCTCATCCTATAAAAAAAAAAGTTAGTAGTTTGTAGAAGAATGAGAATCAAGGATAAATACCCACTCACTAGAAAAATTAATCTGAAGTAATAGAAACGATAAGAAACCTCTACGGAGAAGGTATCGCCGAAGGAGCCGCTGAAGAAGATTAGTAAATTTTTACCATCCATCAAGTGTCATATCTTTCTGCAAGATATAGGAGTGTATGAGCTGGATTGTGAATTAGGTCTCTCTTACATAGGACAAATAAAAAAATCTATAAAAACCCGCGTGAAAGAACATATAGCTGACTTGAAGCACCGACGTTCCGGGATGTCTGCAGTGTGTGAACATATTCAAGATCGTCCTCGCCATTACATTAAATTTGATAGACCACAAATCTTCGCAAAAGAACACCGATTCCTACCAAGGATATTTCGCGAGGCTATTGAAATTAAAAAAAAAAATTATTTCAATAGAGAAGATGGATGGGTGCTGCCATCAGCTTCATCATTATCATCAACATTACAGCCTTTCATAAGTCCACTGCTGAACATAGGTCTCCCCAAAGGAATGCCACAAAGCACGGTCCCAAGCCACCTGCATCCATCGACTTCCTGCATGTCTTACCAGGTCGTCACTCCATCTAGTGGGGCGTCGCCCTACACTTCGCCTACCGGTACGAGGCTGCCACTCGAGAACCTTTCTTCCCCATCGGTTGTCAGTTCTTCGAGCTATATGGCCGGCCCACTGCCACTTCAGCTTACTAATCCGTTAGGCTATGTCGGTAACTCTAGTTCTACTGCGGATATCCTCATTTCTAATTTTTATCACGCAAAGAAACCCGAGCATAGCCCACTCCATAGCTCGCTGAGCGACCTTGAGCTCCTCATACGGCCAGCAGTGAAGGACCACGTCTCAGATCCGTAAGTCGTTACTGGCAACACGCACTGGTTGTTTCGTGTAGTGGCGGTTAAGAATATCCTACTACCCCATATCTTCCCGTAGGCGTCGTAAGAGGCGACAGTGGGTAACAGGCAGGAGATAGGCAGCAGCATCTTCACACACGGTAGCAACTATGGCAAATACCCCCCCCCCCCCCCCCCAATGATAAGAGTAACAAAGAGACGGCCCCCAGACCCGGCGGCCCCGCTATTCCTGGCTACGGTGGTTCTGTTCTGAACTGTTCATGCGGTCGGGGCTAAGTTCTGCAAGACCCGCCGCAGGAGAACACAAAAACTCTCCGATCACACTCTTAATCTCATGGCTGTTATTCGGGAGATTTTTTATATAGAAAAGGGGGCAAACGAGCATGCGGCTCACTTGATGGTAAGTGACTACCGCCGCCCATGAACAACCACAACACCAGGGGAATTGCAGATGCGTTGCCGGCCTTTTAGAAAGGTGTAAGCTCTTTTCTTGAAGGTTCCTAAGTTGTATCGGTCCGGAAAATTCGCTGGTGGTAATTGATTCCACAAGGAAGTTGTGCGAGGGAGAAAACTTCTTCTAAATCGCACAGTGGTGGACCGCCAATCATGCAGATGGTATGGATGGTAACGCGAGTTTTGTCGCGATGTGCGATGGTGAAATTAAGCGGTTGGAATTAGTCCGAACAATTCCTCAGAGCACTCCCCGTGATAGATGCGATAAAATACGCAAAGAGATGCAACATCTCTACGCAGTGCCAGCATATCGAGCCGATCAGAAAGAACTCGGTCGTCGACGATTCGAACCGCTCTGCGCTGGATTCGGTCAAGTGGAAGGAGCTGGCACTGGGGTCCCTCGGCCCAGAGATGAGAACAGTATTCCATGTGGGGCCGAACTTGCACTTTGTGAAGTTGCAAGCGATGTGCCGGTATGAAATACTGTCTCACTCTGCTGAGCACGCCAATCTTTTTAGAGGCCAATTTGGCCTTCCCACTTGGAACCACGAAACTGCACACTACGCCAACGATACCGATACTGGCTGAGGCAGCAAGGGGAGTGCCTTGAAACTGAGGAGATACGACAAAGGGGTTCTTTTTAGCGGTAAACGCGCAAACTTGTGTCTTCTGGAGATTGAACTGGACTAGATTTAGTCGGCCCCAAACCGAGACTTTGTTAAGCAAAGACCCGACTTCAGACACAAGTTTGTCCCGGTACTCGGCGACGTTTTCCCGAGAAATATTGGCACGGCCGGTATATAAGGTATCACCAGCGCTGTAATATATCATTGATATACAGGAGAAACAGCATTGGTGATAGCACGCAGCCTTGTGGAACACCAGTGTTGATAGGCTTGAAATCAGAGCATGCACCGTCTACTACGACCTTGATGCTCCGATCAGCAAGGAAATTGGTGATCCATGTGCACAATTTCTCGGGAAGCCCATAGGAAGGAAGCTTCAAAAGAAGCGCTTTGTGCCAGACCCGATCGAAGGCCTTCGCTATGTCCAAACTAACGGCCAATGCCTCCCCCTTGTACTTTACTGCCTTCGCCCATCTATGATTTAAGTAGACTAGAAGATCACCAGCTGATCCACCCCGACGAAAACCGTACTGTCGGTCACTAATCAGCTGGTGATCATCAAGGTACCTCATGAGCTGGCAGTTTATAATGGATTCCATTATTTTGGAGAACATGGAGGTGATGGCGATATGCCTGTAGTTTGACGGGTCTGAGCGGTCGCCTTTTTTAGGGATCGGGTGGATCAAAGCTGTCTTCCATGAATTCGGGACTACGCCTTGGGAGTAGGAGTACCGGAAAAGACGCGTTAAAACCGGTGCCAACTACGGAGCACACGTCTTCAGCACAATGGGAGGGACTCCATCGGGCCCACTCGATTTGCTGACGTCCAGGGAGAAGAGTGCATTGCGAACCGAGCACTGTGTTAATCGCACATCCGGCATGGGGCACTCACATCGCGGGTTGGTCGGCGGTGTGTTCCCCCCGTCATCTAGAGTCGAGTTGGACGCAAAAAGAGAACTCAACAGATCGGCTTTCTCCTTTGCGGCATGGGCCAGTGAGTCATTCTCTCTGTGCAGAGATGGAAGAGATGGTTGACAGAAGTTCCCTTGGACAGGCTTGGCAAGAGACCAGAATGCACGGGTTCCCGAAGGAAGGCGAACTACCTTCTCGCCAATTCTGCCGATGTGCTCAAACCTTGCCTTGGCAATGACGCTTTTGAAGGACCTGGAGGCGGAATTATACTTCTTTTTAAGTGCGCTGGTGTTTACATCCCGAGACGTTGATACGTCAGCCCAGGCCCGGTAGCACTCCTGCTTATAGCGTGATGCTATTTTACAGGAGCGACCAAACCATGGCTGGGATCTGCCTCCGATGGGCACCACAGAGGATGGAATAAAAAATTCCATACCCTGAAGTACCACATCAGCAACAGAATCGGCAACAATGCTGGGATCTTCCGGCGAGAAGCAAACCCGCCCGCCCCCAAGGGTAGAATGCAAAAAAAGAACGCATCCTGTCCCAATCAGCTGACCTATAGTGCCCTGAGCAAGTACCGCATGCACCTCTCGAGATTCGGCCCGTATAACCGTAAGGTTGGTGGGGCCATGGGAGGTGGAGGGTTGACCTATAGTGCCAAACACGGCGGCAAGCTGCAGATCGCAACTGCGATTGGAGCGTGAGTGGCACCGTACTCCGGATCAGACAATGGTCCGAAGAGCCCAGACGAGCCAGACCCCATCGACGGAGACCTGATATCCGTCCGGATGAGAGGTCAGCAGAAGGTCCAACAGGGAAGGTACATGGTCTTCCACATCTGGGATCCGCGTATGCGAAGTAACCAGTTGTGTTAGACCATATACCAAAGCAAGGTCATAGACAGATCTACTCGCATGATCGGTTAAACGAGAACCAAGCCATTCAGCGTGGTGGGCGTTGAAATCACCGATTATCACGATCTCTGCGGATGGGACCTGTTGTAGCACGGAATCTGCAGCCATTTGAACGTGGTCGATGAGTCGGTCTGTGTCGGCATTACTGCTATGGGACCTATAGAGCCACCCGTAGAGGCGGTGATGGTCGTCGCTGTCTACGCGCAGACATAGGATGGATAGGTCCGTAGGTTCAAGACTGCCGAGACGTCGAAAACAGATGTCCTCTCTGACGTATACGCAAACTCCAGCCCGGGGCACAAAGGAGTGTTACAATTTATACCCCGGGTAGGAAAGATATGAAGTATCAGCCGAAGAGGACACCTGAGTCTCGGTTAAAAAGAGCAAGTCCGGCTTCGCCGTCTCTAGATGGTAATGGACAGCGTTAAGGTTGGAATGAAGTCCCCTGATGTTGCAAAAATTCACGGATAGCGTGACAGGGGTCGCCTTGGTTGTATTGCTCCGCTTGCCCCGAGCAGCATTACTCGCGAGCGGAATTTTGCCCTCCCTCCCCAGAATACGCGGGGCAGCCTGAGCACTCACGCTCAGGAGTGAAGTAGTTTGGTCGTGGATGCTCAGCGAGGGATTCTCCAGGGGTGCTGGGACACTCCTGGGGTAATCTTTTATTTAATTCCATTACCATGTTTATGGGGGGGGGGGGTAATTGGGCCTCCGGCCACCTGCAATAGAGATGGAGCTACAGTCTTCAACAGATTTGACAGCTTACAGGCAACTGAACAGACAGATCTCCAAATGCATGCGGCGAGCCTTACGCAACTTCATACAGCAGGTATTGGAGAAGCGACCGAGCGGAACCAGGGCTCCAAATATCTGCCTGCTAGACAGAGCCAACTGTCGAAGCAGATAACAGAGTTTCGCAACGTCGTTTCCGGGAAACCTGAGATTTTGAGTGAGATTGAGAGGTTCTACGGGCAGCTGTACACATCATCGTTGGAGCCACATGCATTGAAGTCCTTCAGAAGCTCTTTAATTCCGTCCTCCATAGTGGCACTACTTCGGAGGCGTGGAGCAGAAGTGCGGTGGCCTTGTTCTTCAAGAAAGGCGACAATGCTCTCTTGCAGAACTACAAACCGATTTCCCTTCTGAGCCGCGTCTACATGCTGTTATTCAGAGTCATTACGAATCGTCTCGCAAGCAGACTTGACGACTTTCAGCCTCCCAAAACAGCCGCTTTCCGAAAGGGCTTTAGTACCATGGACCATATACACACCCTTCGGCAAATTGTACAGAAGACAAAAAGTATAATCTGCCACTTTGCCTTGTGTATGTGGAGTATGAAAAAGCCTTTGATTCCATCGAAATTTGGGCGGTGCTGCAGTACCTTCAGCAGTGCCAAGTTGACTGTGGGTATATCAAAGTGCTGAAGTGTTTGTACAGTAGGGCAACGAGGGCTATCCGAGTACAGAATCAGAGTACGAAACCTATCCAACTGCAGAGAGGTGTAAGACAGGGTGACGTTATATCCCCGAAACTATTCAGCGCTGCATTGGAAGACGTTTTCAAGCTACTGGACTGGAAAGGATGTTGTATTAACATCAATGGAGAGTACATCACTCACCTTCGATTTGCCGACGATATAGTCCTTATGGCAGAATCGCTGGAGGATCTAAACACTATGCTCAATGACCTCAATAGTGTCTCCCAACGGATAGGTTGTAAGAATAGAATATAATAGAATATAATAGAATAGAATAGAATAGAATAGAATGGAATAGAATAAAATAGAATGATTTTTATTCAATATTGATTATTACATAATACGTATTGAAAATCATTTTTTTATTTACTACTGTTTCGGAAAATACCTCTGTCCTGGGAAGAACCAGCAAGAAATACAGCGGGACTTTTTTTAAACATAATTTTATTTAACAATAATTTTGTTTATACAATTTTAAATGAATTTTCATAGAACCAGCATGGTGGCGATCATCTTATTCCCACGGGTTATTTTCATTCATGTATTCCTTGATATTATAATAACCCTTTTTGTACAGTTTTTCTTTAATAAAACTTTTAAACTTGTTTACTGACATACTTTGAATATGTTCTGAGATTTTGTTGTAAAAGCGTATAAATTACCCCATAAATGAATTACTAATTCTGTAGAGTCTAGTAACTGCCAATACAAGCTTATTTCCATAGCATAATGTCTTATGGGATTTTGCTATGGGGACATGCGGCTGATTCAGAAACTATTTTTGTTTTACAGAAGAGGGCCATTAGAGCTATTTACAACCTAAAACTGAGAGAGTCTCTTAGAGATAAATTTAAAGAAATAAATATATTAACTTTGGCCTCTCAGTATATTTACGAAAATTTAATGTATGTTCACAAAAACAAAGGTAGTTTTAGTAAAAAAGTGATGTGCATTCTGTAAACACTAGGAACAAACACAAGCTAGTGATACCAGTTTCTCGACTCCACAGAGTCAGTAATTCATTCTTGGGGCAATGTATACGCTATTACAACAAGGTCCCGGAAAGTGTACAGGCTCTCTCCATTAGCAAGTTTAAATGTTTTGTTAAGTTGAAACTGTATAAAAAGGGTTATTATAGTATAAATGAATACATGGTTGATAATAACCCCTGGGAATGAGGTGATCGCTTCCAAGCTGTTTCTAAAATAAATTTTGTACTTATATAGTTAGTACAACAATTATTGTAAAATTTGCTTTAAAAAAAAAAGTCCCGCTGGGTTTCTTGCTGGTTCTTCCCAGGACAGAGGTTTTTTTTTTCGAACCAGTGGTAAAGTAAAAAATGACTTTCAATAAGTATTACAAATGTGATCTATATTGAATAAAAAATTATTCTATTCTATTCTATATTTGTTCCTAGTGTTTAAGGTATTAACATCCTTATTAAGTGGCGAAGCTTGCGAAGACACTTATTGATTTCACGATGTCTGTCCGTCTGTCCCACGATTATCTCGAGAACGGTTTCGAATTTTCAAATTCTGTTTTCAGCAATCGATTACTGATCACTACAACTACTACAACTACAACTACAACTATTAGCTTACTGATTTTGAAACTGATTGCTCAACGGTAACCGTTAGAAACCGCTACAAAGCTGATTGCTACGCCACTTTGCTATGCTGTTAGCTTACTAGGTTTATTTTAATTAAAGCTATTTATGTTTTTATGTACATACATTACATTTTCATAAATACCTATATGGCGATGCCAAAGCTAATATGTTTCTTTCTTAAAAATTTTATCTGAGGGACTCTTTACAATTTAGATTATAAATCGCCCGTACGGCTCTCTTTTGCAAAACAAATATAGCTTCAATATCAGTCGCATTACCCCACAGCAAAATTCCATAAGACATAACGCTATGAAATTAATTAAAATACACTAACCTAGCTGTCTCAACATCTGTGAGACTTCTAATCTTTCTTACAGCATATGCTGCAGAACTAAGTCTGCTTGCTAATTTAGATATTTGAAGTTGAATTTTCCCATTGAAGTTTCGCGTCAATCCAAGAAAAACAGTGGTATCCACAAGACTCAACTCCTCCTCATTTAAGAGCACATTGGTTTTCGAATATTTTACATTTAGTATTGTAAATTTAATACATTAGTCGTTTTTATATTTAATTATTATAATTTAATTTAATTTAGTCGTCTTATTGCCGTTTAGAGCAAATTGTTGGCGTTAAACCAATGTACTAATTTCGATAGAGCATTATTTACATCGTCATAATTAATCGACTGCCGTTTGAGTTTGAAAATTAAAGAGGTATCGTCAGCAAATAATACTATATCGTGATTGTCCCCTACAAGATAAGGTAAGTCATTAATATATATTAAGAACAGGAATGGGCCAAGAATCGAGCCCTGAGGAACGCCCATTGATACTACCGATCCGGAGGAACCTTTACCATTGATCACGCCTTTTTGAGTTCTGTTACTTAAATATGAATTAATAAGTCTAAGCGCCAAATTTTTTACACCGTAATGTTGTAGTTTCCTGATTAATGTCTCATGATGAACACAATCAAAAGCCTTGGAAAGATCATAGAAAATACCTAACGCAAGTTGTGAATTCTCCCAAGCATTAAACATATATTTCATAAGCTCAACACCGGCGTCAGACATCGAGCGACCCCATTGTAAAACCAAATTGGTTTTTATGAAGTAATTTATTTGTATTAAAAAAAATTAACAATTGATCCAAAATTATTTTTTCAAAAATTTTACTGAGAGTTGGTAGTACAGAAATAGGTTTATAATTAACGGGGTCCAATGTACTACCAGATTTAAATAAATATATTACTTTACTATACTTCATTAAATCAGGAAATACACCAGAATCGATACAAGTATTAACAATAATAGCAAAATGAGGTGCAATTTGAACATGAACATGCAAGATGAACATGGACAAAACAAAAATCATGTTTAACGTCCATGTCACACCTATGCCGGTAGTTGTTGGGAGCACTAGGCTCGAAGTTATTGACTAGTATGTTTATCTGGGATACATAGTCCGACTAGGTAAGTCCAACTTCGACCGAGAGGTCAATCGACGGATTCAACTCGGCTGGACAGCGTTCGGGAAACTACAACACATCTTCTCGTTAGACATACCTCAAAACCTGTAAACGAAATTGTACAACCAATGCCATCAGCTGGGGATTCTATAATTAATAAAATTAAATCAAAATCCAAGCATACCACTGCAAGACTTCAAGATACTGTAAGCTCATACTGCGTAGATCGGACCAAAAATTAATATTCAAAAACTGAAGGTAGCCTGGCTATGACATCGGGCCATCAAACACCTCAGTCCCCCCCTTCGGGAATTTAAAAAAAAGTTAAATTAAACGCGATAGAATCCTTATTTTCATTTAACCTAGTTACTTTTTTACTGGTACCTACTTTATACGTCCTAATTTCGTTGTAATGTACGTAGGTATTTAAAATACACATAGGTACGTTTTATACATTTTATAATTCATGCTCTAAATATTTTATAAAAAATAAAATATCAAGATTAAAAACACATTTAAGCTGATGTTGCTTACCACAAATCTTAATTTCGCTATTTCCCATCAGTTTGTGGTAGACCCATTTTGGATTTTTGTTCTTAGCCATTGTAGATGACTGTGGAAACAAAATTTGCTTGGACTGTACAAAACTGTGTTTCATTTTATTACCACGCAAGCAGCTTGCATCTAACCTATTACAACTGAAAGTATTTCTGGGTTTTCAAGTATTTCTGGGTGTTCAAGTATTTCTGGGCAGTTTTAAACAATTCAGAAATAAAACAGTATATTATAATCATTTATTTATTGTCTGTAAACATAATTTATTATTAAAGTTGGTAAAAAAATGCTTCGCGTACATCCACTCGATAAGATAAAATGATGTCTTACCTAGTTTGAAGACCGCTAGCGGTCAGCCACCGCAGAGCCTAGATTACCTGAAGATGCCTCGTGTAGAGGCGAAACACATATGGTATTGTCGTCAGTGGTGTGTCTTTCCTAGTGTAGTGGTGTTGGGAGTAGTGGTGCTGGGATTAGTGGTGACGGTGATAGTGCACGCAATTGAGGGAAGACGGGAGGTGCTCTTCAAACTATGTAAGACACATCATTTTATTTTATCGAGCGGACGTACGCGAAGTAATTTTTTACCAACTTTTATATAATGGACTTCCGCAAAGTAACGCATATTATATTAATTATAATTTATTATTTTTATTAATTCCTCTAAAAAGTAAAGTAAAGTAAAGTTGCAGCCTATTTACGTCCCACTGCTGAGCACAGGCCTCCTATCATTTCTGAGAGGATTTTAGGGCAAGTAAATGTCCGCCGCACTGCCCCAATGCGTATTGGCAAACTTCACATATCTTCGAAATATTTTTTTTCTTATTTCTCAGACGTGCAGGTTTCCTCACGATGTTTTCCTTCACCGCCGAGCACGTGGTAAATCAGCACTTAAAATTGCAATTAACAATTTCATTGGTGCCTGCGGGGATCGAAGCCGGGTTGCTCGCGTACTGTGAAACTTACAGAGAGCTCTAACCATCTGAGCTACCATGGCTCTAATTCCTCAAAAGGATCTATTTTATTCTTTATAATTTCTCTTCTCCATAAATGTTCATATTTCAAGTTGGTAAATTTTTCTCTATTATTATAGTTGTCTTTAGCGAAATATCTCTTGACAGATAGTATAGACAGTAGAGTAATGTGACACTGGTCTTACGTCCTTGTCGCATTTACACAAAACTCTATAAGCTATCCAGCTTTCACAGTAATATTGCATACGTTTTTCCATGTTTTACGCATTTAAGGCTATAATAGTTTTATTTTTTCGATAATGGTGCATTACTTATAACCGGAGACCAAATCTTTACCAAATAAAACACCTTACTCCCCCAAATTCCTGCCAAACGATTCTAAATCCAACCCCGATATTTGTTAACTGAGCCGAAAAAACTTGTGCCTCTTGAGAGCTTCCATCAATAGTTAAAGTTGAAATTATGTATAGCTGAACTTGTCCTTTTAAAAAGTTCTAAAAAAAGTCCGCGGCAGCATATGTCTATCTTTTATGGATAACTCACAATTTGTACTAATATTATAAAGAGAGAGTACGAATTTTGTGAGTTAGTATATGTGTGGAGGGTAATCTCCGGAACCACTGCACCTATTTGAAAATTTCACTATTTGAAAGGCACATTATTTCAAGTGGACATAGGCTATATCTTATGTGTATATATTTAGATTTTGACTAAAATTTATGATGATATTTGTCAACTAAGTCGAAAAAGTCCTTCCTCTTGAGATTCCACAGCGTGCACTGCACCAATGGTTAAAGTTGCCCGAAAATAATGTATCGCTAAATTATTCCACTTGAAAAGTTCTAAAAAAAGGCCGCTACAGCATATGCCTATCTTCTAATGCTCGGGCCACAGTAACGAGAAACGTCAATGCCCAAAAACGCAACAATTATTGCCTTAATTTTAACGCGATAAACTGAGTGGCCACACTTGGAACGGTCGACTTCATTTCAATTTCAACGCCGTTGAACGGCGTTAAAGTATACTGACCATTTATTTTTTAACTCAAAACGGGACATGGGTTTATTTATACTTCCCAGTTAGCAGGTTAACAGTAAAAAAAAATATGTTATTTATACAAAAACTGTAACTTTATACAATTAGTGTTCACTATAATTATAATCACATTAATTATAATTAATTATATTTTAACAAATTGTGAAAAATAAAAACTAATCACCAGTTCACCAGCTTCATTAAAACAAAGCTCCTCAGACAGTAATTATTAAATGCAACATTTTTTTTAATTATATTTATATTTGTCAGTGGAACAAATTTGCTTTAATAAAGTTGGTGATGATTTTAAATAAGGGCAAGTTTTTTTTTACATTGATTTTTTTTATCAACATCGCCTATAGAACTGAAACCTGTAAGTGATTTTTTTTCAGACGTCCACAATTTATTCATAATAGAAAAATACTTTTTCTACTGGAGCATTTGTACCAGGTATACATAAAATATATTCGATTAAAATGGAAGAGAATTTATGTTGAGAATGTTGGTGAGAAATATTTGAATCACCCAACGAATTTCTGCGAAAACTCTGAAATTATCCCATTCGCTTATTTTTGGGTCGGTCCCGCTCTCGCACCGTTCGTGTCTGACGAACTTCATAGTTTTAAATTTTCTCGCGGTTTAGGATAACGGGACTATTTTGCGTCCCGGAGCTTTGTTTGGGAACAACGGGACAGGTGACCGAGAAAAGGGACAGTCCCGTTCAAAACGGGACGTATGGTCACTTTCAAAACGGGACGTATGGTCACTTTACGTTAATATTCCTTGAATTTCAAGCAAGATGAACGTTGACGCTGCTACACTATGTTTGATGAGTGTAAATTTTTATTATATGAATATATTTTATCATTGCCTAAGCATGGCTCTGTTTGCAGAATCTCAAGAAACGTAATAACTTTTTCATTATTCCACTCTATCGTAGCCATACGTGCGACTCCATTGCGCTCACCGTGCACAATGAGACAAACGTAGTGTGGCCGCTTCAACGCGTTAATTCGTGCGTTAATCTCTTTGATGTACCGACACTCGAGTTATCGTTCAACGGGAAACGGCGTTGTTCTTGCCGTTGTAGAATTATCGCGTTAAGTGGTGGCTACACCTACATTCAACGCCCATCAACGCGATAATTAACGGCATTTCTCGTTAGTGTAGCCCGGGCATAAGGATAACTCATAATAACCATTTTACATAAAAACTCTCGCATGATAATATAATTAGGATGGCGGTCGGCGCGGCGATAACGGGAGAGGCTGTGGTATGCGGAGGGGGAGATAACGTGTCAAATTGAGCAACACAGAGTACATTATATATAGGGGGGTGAGCAACACGAACGATTCCGCTTGCGCCGCCGCTCTCGAGCGGTCGTGTAAGTTAACTGCGCTCTCGTCCCTGTAGCCCTGTACGTTGAGTGCCCTCTCGCTCTCGCGCCTCCGCTCTTGTACTCACGCTGTGCAGAGCAGTCGCCTCGGTGAGTTTGCTTGCCTTTCACTTTCCGTTCTTGCGCCCCTGCCTCCTGTAGGTTTGACCGCTCATTATTTTTCTTATTTTTCTGCTTTTGTTTTTATTATTGTTATTATTTTTGTATTGTATTACTGTTTCTTGGAAACGTCTCTTGTTCTTTTTAGAACAAGCCCCTGTTCTTTTTAGAACAAGCCCCTGTTCTATTGAGAACAAGGAGCAACAAGAACATCCCCCCCTTACTGTCTTATTTTAAACGTCACCTCCCCCCCACCCCATTGTCCACACCGGACCTTATTAGGTCAATCGTCGCTGCCCTGAACCAACTGGACGAGGCAGCTCTCGCCGCAATCCTAGCTTCCCTTGCCCCTCAGGCATGTCACCCCCCCGGCCCAGTCGCATCCTGCTCGGCGGCCCCTACGGTTGCCCCGCAGACCGGTTCGCCCTCGTCTCTCGACTCCGACTTCACGCAGTACTCAGACTCCGCGTCAGTGACCTCTTTTTCCCGGAAGAAGACCGCCACCCAGACCACTTCCTCCAGTAGCTGCTTCGCGGATTCCGACGAAACAATGACTGGAGACACTTCTTTCACGAAAGTGACATCAAGGCGCGGCCGTAAACGCGCAGCGAAAACTCGCACACCCCCCGTCCCAGTAGCCCCTGCCACCGCCACCTCCACCTCTTCAGCCCCCGCCGCTGCCTCAACCCCCGAAGCCCTCACCGCTGCCGCAAACCCCGCAGCTCCCGCTGCCGTCTCTGACACCGCAGCCCCCGCAGCTCCCGCTGCCGTCTCTGACACCGCAGCCCCCGCCGCTGCCTTATGTCGTTAGACATCCCTCCACTCTCAAAGCCAGCATCTCGCTGCGGCCCCACCCTCGCCAAAAAGCAGGTCCCGCCCCCTGTTTTTCGCCGAGGCAAGGCACAATTCACCCATCTTTCTAAAACCTGCTAAAACGCAGGCATTAAGTATGATGAGGCCACCGACCTCGGTAAGTCCATTAAAATTATCCTGCAGTCAATCGATCACCTCCGTCGCCTTACCAGGCTTTTCACAGCAGAGCGTGTGTCCTACCACACGTACGCTCTTCCGGAAAGCCGTAAGGTCAGGGCCGTAATTCTCGGGGTTCCGTTCGAACTCTCGAATGACGACATCCTTGAGAACCTTAAGTCCCAGGGATTCCCAGTTGAGTCAAGAGTGAGGGTCGAGCCCCCACATAGGCGCGGTCACCCAGCGCAGTTCCACCGCTGCCAACTTTATGAGTATGCAGCGGCCAACTGCTCTGCCCCCTCCCCCCCCCCCCAGGTGCGTTAAGTGTATAGACCCGCACAATTTGAAAGAGTGTCCCCGGCCACAAAACGCCGAATCTCCACCCTCGTGCGCCCTGTGCCAGCAGTTTGGCCATCCCATCAAACAAGCTCCACCGCCGGTCAATGACAGGTCATTCCCGGCCCTCATTTCAAGAATGCCCTGTCAGGGCCTTTCTCAGCCCCTCCCCCGACAGACCCTCCACGGACATCCTCCGCCCCACAACAGGCACAACCCTCAATGGTTGATGACCTGAATACAGTGTATGCCGCTATTCGGAGCATCGACATTGGCGAGATTGCCATATTAGCGCGCAAACTGCGTGCAGCTCGGTCCCCTCAGGACCGTCTTCTTGCTCTTGCTGAGCACCACAATCTTTAGTACTCATTCTAAGTTAAGTTAATTTAATTTAACATAACTTTACAATGACAGAGCACTCTGCTTTCCCAAAGTTTCACGGTCGTATTAAGCCTAAGGGTTTATCGCTTTTGTTCTTTTATAATAGCGGGTTGCGAAATAACCTCCCCGAGGTTAAGCTCTTTCTTCGAGATCGCGAAGCTGACCTCCTCCTCCTCCAGGAAACCAATCTCAAAACTAAGGAAATAAAAGGCCTTTCAATCCAAAATTATTCTCTTCTTCGTAACGGCAGACCTGACCGCAAAGGCGGCGGTACTGCCATTTACTACAAGAAGACACTTCATTGCTCCCACATCCCTACTCCACAGCTTACCAACATGGAAGCCATGGTATGCAGGCTAGCCTTGACTGGACATCAGTCCATCGTCATAGCCTCCTGCTACATCCCTAGTGGAACCCTCCCCTCAAAAAATATTTTGAGGCTATCCTTTCATTAGGCAACTCAGTCATTATGTTATGAGATTTTAACTCCAAGCATAATGAATGGGCCTGCCGTACTACTTCTCAGAGTGGCAAGAAACTGCTTGAAATCACGCAGTCTTTTGACCTTACCTTCCACAGTCCCCTCGGTATCACTCACTATCCCGACAACAACGACCACGCTCCTGACGTGCTAGACTTTGCGCTAGTTAATGGAGTTACCGTTCAAACTTAAGGCAATCTCAGTCAGGACTCTTGACGATCTAGGATCCGACCACCGCCCGGTCTCCCTCATTCTTGGCCATCAGCCACCTACCTCAATCCCCTCCACGAAAACCTTCACCAACTGGAAGGGCTTCAAGGAGTCCTTAGCAAAAGCTATGGACTCAGAGGACATCTTCCTTTCGTCGGACTTCGACAGTCCCGAAAAATCGACACCGCGGTCGATTCTCTCTCTCCACCCTTATAAAATCCTAAGAATCCTGAGAATGAAAGGGTCGTCCCGGTTGCTAATAACAATGGTCTTCCCCTACATATTAGCAACCTATTAAAGGCAAGAGAGCTGCTTTCCGGAGAGCAGCACTATATCCCGACCCCGACTATAGGCGTTACTTACTTTTACGTTAATTACTTTCCCACTACGTGGAAAGAGGCAACTGTCATTGGTATCCCCAAGTCCGGAAAGCCTCACAACTTCCCCTCCAGTAATCGTCCCATCAGCATCCTCAAGGCCATAAAAACTCCTCGACTCAACCAAACTCTTCAAACGAGTCGTCCTTACTCTCATGAGACTCCATCTGTTTCCCACAGACGGCGACCCTCTTGTCATCTCCCACCAATTTGGTTTCCGAGCGAAACATTCTTGTCCCCAAGAAGTTCACCGTATTGTGGCATATATCCTCAGCGGTTTCTATCCTCGTCGTCATAAGACCATCGCGGTTTTTTTCGACATAGCAAAGGCATTCGATAGAGTCTGGGACGAAGGCCTTATATACAAACTATAAAATAGGTCTATCGGATCGTCTTGTTCGTCTCGTGGCCTCTTACCTGAAGGATCGTACCTTTCGTTTTAGACACGACGGCACGCTCTCCTCTCAACGCCATATCAATGCAGGTGTCCCTCTGGGCTCAGTGCTTGCCCCTCTGCTGTATATCCTGTTTACCAACACATTCCTTTCCCATTCATCATTTGCATTCGACATTCCCATCCCATCAAATAGTGTTCAGCTCTCCCTCTTCGCAGACGACACTGCCCTCTACTGTAAAAGTATCTCATTACCTTTCATACGGAACAACATCCAAAAGTCAGTTAATGACTTAGGAGCTTGGTTCCAAAAATGGCGTATCAATTTGAACCTGGAGAAGAGCTCCACCGTTCACTTCAATCATAAACGACGCCGCCTCACCACCATTCCGCCAATCCGTATGCTAGGGACCCCTGTCTCTTGGCATACGACCGCGAAATATTTAGGTGTCAACCTTGACACGAGGCTCATTTTCGGGCCCCATGTCAAGCGAGTAACCCGTAGCGCACGTTTCTATCTGAGTAGGCACAACAGTATGCTGGGCCTTATGCTTATGCTTAGGCTTATGCTGTACTTTGTTCACTATGAGGATTGTTCGGACTAGAGGTGAGTTACTAAGCAAATTGCTCCTGGCCACGGGCAGCGCGAGCAGCGGCGGGCGGCGCCGCCTCCACACTTACCGGTCCGGTGCACACAACTGCAGGTGGCTCAGCACCTCCTCAACCCACACGGCACCGCGTAGCAACTTCACTACGTATGCAGCCATCGCAAACTCCCGTCTCACTCTGAGCTGGTTGTACCTGACCTTCCCGAGCATGAATAATGTCGGGTACATCAAAGGGTAAAACGGATATACCCATACAGTTTAAGTACATGTGCCTCATAAATTTGTTTTGGACACGTTTTAGCATTAGACTATACTTTTCTTAGCAAAAAGGGTCGAATGTGGCACCTATTCTGTCGGACACCTAGTCAGACAGAGCCTTACCTATTTTAGAAAGAAAAACTCCGCTAAGATCCGACAGTTGGCGCTGTAGTCAAGTATTCTATACTTATGAACTTCACAATATACGTAGATATTATTTTAGCACCAAAAAAGAACATCACAAAATATGGACCCAATATAATTAATAGAATCAGGCGTTACTTTGCGGAAGTCAATTATATTGAAGTTGGAAAAAAATTACTACTTGGCGTACATCCGCTCGATAAAATAAAATGATGTGCCTTACGGTATTGTCGTCAGTGGTGTGTCTTTCCTAGTGTAGTGGTGTTGGGAGTAGTGGTGCTGGGAATAGTGGTGACGGTGATAGTGCACGCAATTGAGGGAGGGCGGGAGGTGCTGCGATATGCCTGTAGTTTGACGGGTCTGAGCGGTCGCCTTTTTAGGGATCGGGTGGACCAAAGCTGTCTTCCATGAATTCGGGACTACGCCTTGGGAGTAGGAGTACCGGAAAAGACGCGTTAAAACCGGTGCCAACTCCGGAGCACACGTCTTCAGCACAATGGGAGGGACTCCATCGGACCCACTCGACTTGCTGACGTCCTGGGAGAAGAGTGCTTTGCGAACCGAGCGCTGTGTAAATCACACATCCGGCATGGAGCACTCACATCACGGGTTGGTCGGCGGTGTGTTCCCCCCGTCATCTAGAGTCGAGTTGGACGCAAAAAGAGAGCTCAACAGATCGGCTTTCTCCTTTGCGGCATGGGCCAGTGAGTCATCCTCTCTATGCAGAGATGGAAAAGATGGTTGACAGAAGTTCCCTTGGACAGCCTTGGCGAGAGACCAGAATGCACGGGTTCCCGAAGGAAGGCGAACTAGTTTCTCGCCAATTCCGCCGATGTGCTCAGACCTTGCCTTGACAATGACGCTTTTGAAGGACCTGGAGGCGGAATTATACTTCTTTTTAAGTGCGCTGGTGTTTACATCCTGAGACGTTGATGCGTCAGCCCAGGCCTGGTAGCACTCCTGCTTATAGCGTGATGCTATTTTACAGGAGCGACCAAACCATGGCTGGGATCTGCCTCCGATGGGCACCACAGAGGATGGAATAAAAAATTCCTATACGCATACGCTAGAAGGTCCCCAGCTGACCGATTTCGGCGAAAACCATATTGCCGGTCACTAAGGAGGTCATTCTGTTCTAGGTATGCCATTAAGCGGGCATTCAATATACGCTCCATAATCTTGCAGAGTATGGAGGTAATTGATATTGGGCGATAATAGGCAGGGTCAGCGCGGCTGCCTTTTTTTGGAACAGGCTGCACGTTGGCCAGCTTCCAGGATTTTGGCACTATTCCAGTACTAAACGAGAGGCGAAACAAGCGTGTCAACACAGGAGACAACTCAGGTGCACAAGCCTTTAGGACTATGGCTGGTATACCATCTGGTCCACTAGCTTTATTCACGTCTAGACACCGCAAGGTTTTAAGAACCTCCTTATTCGTTATACGAATCTCCGACATAGAGGTCCCTCAGTGGGGTAATTTTGGTGGAGCGTTGTTGCCACTGTCCAGACGTGAATTGTAGGCAAAGAGAGACGCGAACAAGTCCGCTTTCTCCTTAGCCATATGAGCCAGTGTGCCATCCGGTTTTACCAATGGAGGCAGTGTAGGCCGACAGAAGTTTGTCTCGACCGCTTTGGTGAGAGACCAAAAAACTCTAGTGCCGGATGGTCTGGCAGAGAGTTTTGCGCCAATATGCTAGTTAGTTATAATTCTTAAACTAATGACTCAAATTTAATCAAATTTGAAATATACCGAGTTTATACAATGTCTACTTGGTTGCAAAAAATTCAGGATTCTAGTTTTATCCACAACAAAGTTATATGGTTTCGAAAATGGCCTGAACTGCTTCGAGAAAAGGATGGTACGGCCGTTCCGCTTTTTTGCTCGCTTTTAAACTGTAAGTAACCGTAATAAAAATTATTTTTATAATATTTAACGTTTAAGTAGCATTAAGGCATACCTTACCCCGCCTTACTAGAAGTACATGATTGAGCTTTTATTAGCTCAGAAATATAGCCAAAAGCTATTTCTTGTGCAATCTTAACTAAATCGTTGAGTTGTAGAGATAATCTGGGAACTGACACATTGATTTACTAGTTCACAATAATTATATCAATGACGAGAAAAGGGTCGTGTAATTAGAACGATAATGCAAAAACCATGAAGTAACAATTTCATTGACAAAAAAATTGTAATTAAAAAAAAAGTACCACATCAGCAACAGAATCGGCAACAACGCTGGGATCTTCCGGCGAGGAGCAAACCCGCCCCCAAGGGTGGGATGCAAAAAAAGACCGCATGCCGTCACAATCAGCTGACGTATAGTGTCAAACACGGCGGCAAGCTGCAGATCGCAACTGCGATTGGAGCGTGAGTGGCACCGTACTCCAGATCAGACAATGGTCCGAAGAGCCCAGAGGGGCATCGACGGAGACCTGATATCCGTCCGGATGAGGGGTCAGCAGAAGGTCCAACAGGGAAGGTACATGGTCTTCCACATCTGGGATCCGCGTATGCGAAGTAACCAGTTGTGTTAGACCATATGCCAAAGCAAAGTCATAGACAGATCTACTCGCATGATCGGTTAAACGAGAACCAAGCCACTCAGCGTGGTGGGCGTTGAAATCACCGAGTATCACGATCTCTGCGGATGGGACCTGTTGTAGCACGGAGTCTGCAGCCATTTGGACGTGGTCGATGAGTCATTCTGTGTCGGCATTACCGCTATGGGACCTAGAGGACCGGAGAGGCACCCGTAGACGCGGGGATGGTCGTCGCTGTCTACGCGCAGCCATAGGATGGACAGGTCCGTACCTTCAAGACTGCCGAGGCGTCGAAAACAGATGTCCTCTCTGACGTATACGCAAACTCCAGCCCAGGGCACAAAGGAGTGTTCCAATTTATACCCCGGGTAGGAGAGATAGCGTGACAGGGGTCGCCTTGGTTGTATTGCTCCGCTTGCCCCGAGCAGCATTACTCCCGAGCGGAATTTTGCCCCCCCCCCCCCCCCCAGAATACGCGGGACAGCCTGAGCACCCACGCTCAGGAGTGAAGTAGTTTGGTCGTGGATGCTCAGCGAGGGATTCTCTAGGGGTGCTGGTACCCTCCTGGCGAATTTAATTCCACTACCATGTTGAGGGGGGGGGGGATAATTGGGTCTGCGGCCACCTGCAATAGAGATGGAGCTACAGTCGTCAACAAATTTGACAGCTTACAGGCAACTGAATAGAAAGATCTCCAAATGCATGCGGCGAGCCTTACGCAACTTCATACAGCACGTATTGGAGAAGCGACCGAGCGGAACCAGGGCTCCAAATATCTGCCTGCTAGACAGAGTCAACTGTCGAAGCAGAAAACAGAGTTTGGCAACGTCGTTTCCGGGAAACCTGAGATTTTGAGTGAGATTGAGAGGTTCTACGAGCAGCTGTACAAATCATCGTTGGAGCCACATGCATTGAAGTCCTTCAGAAGCTCTTTAATTCCGTCCTCCATAGTGGCACTACTTCGGAGGCGTGGAGCAGAAGTGCGGTGGTCTTGTTCTTCAAGAAAGGCGACATTGCTCTCTTGCAGAACTACAAACCGATTTCCCTTCTGAGCCGCGTCTACATGCTGTTATTCAGAGTCATTACGAATCGTCTCGCACGCAGACTTGACGACTTCCAGCCTCCCAAAACAGCCGGTTTCCGAAAGGGCTTTAGTACCATGGACCACATACACACCCTTCGGCAAATTGAACAGAAGACAAAAAAGTATAATCTGCCACTTTGCCTTGTGTATGTGGAGTATGAAAAAGCCTTTGATTCCATCGAAATTTGGGCGGTGCTGCAGTACCTTCAGCAGTGCCAAGTTGACTGTGGGTATATCAAAGTGCCGAAGTGTTTGTACAGTAGGGCTACGAGGGCTATCCGAGTACAGAATCAGAGTACGAAACCTATCCAACTGCAGAGAGGTGTAAGACAGAGTGACGTTATCCGCTTGCTTGCCCGTGTCAACTAGTAGTTAACAAATCGAGAATTTAGAATTGACCATGTCAAGTAGTAGTTAAAATAACCTTGAAGTTAGCTTTGCCCGTGTTAAGGGGCTACTCCATGCGAACGACCTTGAGCGTTTGTGTGCCGGCCGCGCCAACTCCCTACAATATAGGATCGCGTAAAAAATAATATGTAAGACGCCACCTACCATAGTTTTGTATAACTCAATGCCACCCACTGTACGGACGTAATATTTTTCAACATCAATAAACCATTTTATGGAAATACACACAGCGTACAACTATAAATGTATTTTAATTTTTTATTCGGTATATTAGTTGCGTTATATTAGAATTATGTATTCTCATATATTATCTAATTATAAAATTTTATAATTAATTATATATTAAAAATGAAGCATTGAAAATTGTGAGTTTAAAAGATACCTACTCACTATAGGTAAATAGATAGATAGCTCGCCTTTTGTACAAATATTTGGTGCAATAAAGAATAAACAAATAAATAGGATGTTTCGCAGAGTGAGAGTAATATAGAATGAGAGTCGTGGAGGCAGTTTACAAACATAAATTGCACAAGGACAAACATCCAGACCCGGAACGATTATTTGTAGGTCTTACAAATATTTGTTCCGTACGGGATTCGAACCCGCGGCCCCCAGCGCAACAACTGATTGCTAAGCCACTGCGCCACGGAGCCGTCGCCGGGTTATAGGTAAAGTGACCATACGTCCCGTTTTGAACGGGACTGTCCCTTTTCTCGGTCACCTGTCCCATTGCCCCCAAATAAAGCTCCGGGACACAAAATTGTCCCGTAACTCTTTGGATGGAAGTATTCAAAGCCAACAATCTTCAACATAATTTTTTTAATCGAATATATTTTATGGTACAAATGCTCCGATAGAAAGAGTATTTTTTTATTTTGAATAAATTGTGGACGTCTGAAAGAAACACTTACGGTTCCAGTTCTAAAGGCGATGTTGAGATAACAATAAAAAAAAATTGAGCAGAATTTTATTCTTATTTAAAATCATCACCAACTTTATTAAAGCAAATTTAATCCACTGACAAATGTAATTCATAATTAAAAAACAATGTTGCATTTAATAATTACCTACTTTTAAATGCAACATTATTTTTTAATTTATTGTATAAAGTTATAGTTTTTAGAGTATAAATAAACCCATGTCCTGTTTTGAGTTAAAAAATAAATGGTCAGCTTAGTCTTTTTAGTTAAATTTTATTTTTAAAAATTTTTAGTTTATAGTAAAAAGTAGGTATATTAGTACCTACTTTTTACCGAATTATAAGTATAGAACACCTTATGTACTCAATTATTTTTTGGAAAAAGAAGAAAAAACAAGTTATAAATAATATACTATATTTTAGCAAAAAACTATAACTTAGAACATAAATGAAATACTCATATCCGACCTAGGATTCGAACCCGGGACCTCATGATCAGCAGTCGCACTACTACAACCACTAGACCAACGAGGCAGTACTGCACCTGATAAGATATTGTAGTTGGTTATTACGATTATTTTTAACTGTATACTATACTGATAATATTGAATTAGCCTTTTATAGTGTAAATTATAATATTTGTCGAAATGTTAATTATGGATTCGAACCTTACATGCTAATGGTGCTTCATTTTTTTATTTGCATTTACTTCAAAGAAAATACACGCAAAAAGCTTCATCGCGCAGTAAAAACACAACAAATATATGTATAACTAATACGAAAAATTATACCCAAAACAAACAAATAATACTACCTATAAAATAACCTAATAAGTAATAATATTATCGACTGATAAGACGAGAGCGATGCTCTAACGAACGACACAAGCTCCACGTTCGAGAGCTCAACGCTCAATGACACAGAACACAATTACTCTTTATCAAGAGAAGAACGCCAACTTCATACTAAAAAACGGAAACACGTGTTTATATGTGTATACGAAAAGCGCTACGGTGGACGCCCATATAAAACTTTTTTGGCGGGAATTTCAAACCTTTGTATTCTGTAACTTTAAACTTTTTATTTAAGGCTTATTCGAGTAATTTTGGCTCAAGCCTCACAAACCTATGGGGTAAATTCCCATATATTTGAGAGGTTGCACCAAATTACTCGAATATAATTTAGATTAGTATGTGGGATAAAATAAAACTATAAATAAGTATAGTTATGTAATTTTATTTTCTGGAAGACAGATTGATTTATAAACTACACATTATTATCGATGTTTTTTTATTGCTTTTGCACGTAATATTTCCACGCACGTTACTAATATATAACACATGTTATTGTCAGAGAGTTATTCTTCACAGAACATTAACGTAAATTTAAATCAGCAGAATTCTCATGATGAAAACTTTACTCAGCCTAAATACGTGATCTGAAACAGATACAATTCGAGTCAATATAGTAATAAACCCTACAAATAAAGGCCAATAAATTCGAAATGTTTATAGCCTTACCACAATATTGTCATAAGTTTTTCTTTTCCTATCATAGGAAACTTGCAGAAAGTGATCAGATGATTTTGTGCTTTTTATTTACGCAACACTTAACTTACTTTCGATGATGATCACAAATCGTGCATAAAACTGTGAAATAATGAATTCATTTATAGTCAATATCTTATACAGAATTAACATCTCACAAAAAATCTTTACTGTACATTCACGACGATATTATGACTGTATATTTGCGTACATACGAAAATGAATTCCATCTAACTGAATTTAAGCAAAAATGAATTAAAAACTAAACCTATGAAATAAATTTTAATAAATTTCAGAAAATATTTTCAATATGAAAGACGTTGACAAACAAATGTCATTTTTTCTTCTTCTATTAATTCATGGCTTCTTTTGATAAAATTCTGCTAATATTTAATAATTTTATTTAAATCAATTAATAGGTAAACTAATTGTGCGAATCTCAGAGTAATATGTATGTAATTATACTTTAAAGAGCAAACCAATAAAAGTTTAACACCGAATTAACATTTTTATTTTCTTCCCATATAATATGAATTTGTTTATCTAATTTTTAAAATGGCAATCTAAAACAGAATTAAAGAAAGAGACAGCGATATTTTATCTCGCTTTATTTTAACAAGCCCAACACGCATATTGACAAAATCATGATTGTGTGCAGATTTTTCAGCTTTCATACAAAGTTGCCTCACCCTGCTCAATGATATATATAATAAAGTACTCTGTGCTCAATGATCCAGCAAGCCCGTGGGCAGTGAATACGCCCAGATTTTAAAATAATTTCTTAATAAAATCAAATTTTGGTCTTTTGAAAAAAATTTTACTATAGAAATGTTCATTAATAAATTGCCTATCCATTGATGTAAATCGCAAAATAAAATAATACTTACTTTACAATAATAATTTCACATTTATGTGGTTTCGTTGTAAGGAGATTATATTAATATTTATTCCTTTAAAAAAAAATTGGATACAGCTCTTGTGAAATCAAGATTATGTAGAAATATAATGTGTTTTTTATTTGTTGATATATCTTTCAAATAAAAAGTAGATAGCTCCTAAAAACCGCACAAATAACGACTAGCGCGACGTCACAGTATAAATATGAACAGTATGGAAACTAAGCCTAGTTGACGATATAATTACCTACGCTCCATTGAAGCAATAGGGTTGTAACTTTTAATGTTTTGGTATTGCTTTTTTTATCAATCAATTGAATTTAAATAACTAGCTTACAATTTAAATAGGTAATTCAGCAAAAAAACTATAGTTTAAACACGGAAAACAATTTAATATTAACACACAACAACTTGTAGAACTATAGATATTTAACTTTGTCATTACGGCGTAACCTTTTGAAAGTTTCGGCGGGAACGTACGGGACGAAAACGTACCTTTATTCTTCACTAGTTGTTCCCTGCGACTTCGCTCGCGTGTTAGGGTTTTTACTTTTTAGCGCGGAACCCTAATTCTTTTTCTAAAATAAAAGTAGCCTAAGTTACTCCTTATGACATCAGCTATCTGCCACTGAAAGTGCCGTCAAAATCAGTCCAACCGTTTCGGAGATTAGCCGGAACAAACAGACGGACAGACAGACAAAAATTTTAAAAATTGTTATTTAGTTATAAGTACCGTATTTACTTTCATATGCATTTAGTAAAAAGCTGTTATTTTGACATTACAAACACACTTCAATGTTATTTATTTGTATAGATTATTACAAATTATTTACAGAAAAATCTTTTCGTCTGCTACGACAAGTTCGGAATTCTTTATTATTGAATTTAACTGTGTAAAAAAATATCATTCTAATGAACAGGATTTTTTTTAAATAAACTGTTGGGAAACAAGGACAGGGTACTATGAAACCGATTTTGTTTATTTTTTTGTAAATTAGATCAGCTACTTTGCAGTTTATGTGTCCTTTTTTAAAGCAACAACGAAAAATCGGTTTCAACACCCTCAAAAACCATGAAAATGACACCCATGATGAAAAAATTAATACCTGTTGCAGCCGTCATCTTGGATTTACATTTCAACAGCACTATCGGCTTCAATATACTCAAAAACTATGAAAATGACACCCATGACGAAAAAAATTATACCTATTGCAGCCGCCATCTTGGATTTACATTTTAACAGCACTATCGGCTTTAACATACTCAAATATTATGAAAATGACACCCATGACGAAAAAAATTAAACCTATTGCAGCCGCCATCTTGGATTTACATTTCAACAGCACTATCGGCTTCAACATACTCTAAAACTATGAAAATGACACCCATGACCAAAAAAATGATACCTATTGCAGCCGCCATCTTGGATTTACATTTCAATAGCACTATCGGCTTCAACATACTCTAAAACTATGAAAATGACACCCATGACCAAAAAACTGATACCTATTGCAGCCGCCATCTTGGATTTACATTTCAACAGCACTATCGGCTTCAACATACTCAAAAACTATGAAAATGATATCCATGACGAAAAAATTGATACCTATTGCAGCCGCCATCTTGGATTTATATTTCGACAGCACTATCGGCTTCAACACTCTCGAATACCATGAAAATGACACCCATGTTTTTTATTAGTGATCGATGCACCCATGACGAAAACATTGATGCCTATTGCAGCCGCCATCTTGGATTTACATTTCAACAGCACTATCGGCTTCAAAATACGCAAAAACTATGAAAATGACACCCATGACGAAAAAATTGATACCTATTGCAGCTGCCATCTTGGATTTACTTTTTGTTCCCACTATGGCACTATCAGCTTTAAATAGCCTCAAAACCGCCGCATTCTGGATGTACAAATAAGTTCACGAATTCATTATGATCAATCACACGGACTTATAATTCGATAACGATTATAACAATGACAATAAAAATCATTCTTAACTTTCAAAATCAGCAGGAAGCTTAAAATAATATAGCTCCGGTTTTGATGAAGCCGAGTTCAAACAGCCGTATACTACGCAATACGTTCGTGGCATTTTTAAAGTCTTGAGGCGACACTCGCTACTGAGAGCACCGCGACGAGCGCTTAGAAGTCTCGTCGTTGCGCATGTTTGTGTGAGTGTGCCGTTTCGAGCGTTTGTTCGAAGTTTCCATACTGTTCCTACTATATATTTACTGTGGCGACGTTTTGCTCAACCCGCGCCTTAACTGGTAGTTGACATTGCATTTCACTCAGTTATGACCATGTCAACCTGTGGTTAACATCGCTCCCGCCGTCGAAAAAGCTGATTCTACCCGTCTCTATCACTCCAAGGCCTAATTTGTATTATTTGTCCTGTTTGTTCGTGAAATTTCCCTCCACACAACCCCAGTCAAGCATCCAAGCCATAGACAAATGTCAAGAAAAAAAGTTTTTATTACTGATTGTGGTAACAGGTACTTCAGCGTGTTTTTTGTTTAGCTTTGACTTTTATGATTTTAATGAACAAGTGATCATTTTGTTTTTCTTATTCTTTTATTTATTATATATACAACATAATCAAAGAATAAAAACCATATGTCATCGCTTTTATTTTTGAGGTATGAGCTTTTGAATACAAGACGAGCTTCAAAACGCCCTACTTTTAAGTTCAGCACAGCATAACTCTGCACCAAAGTCGTAATTTGATAAACAAAAGATAACATTGTTTAGCTAGTTTCATAATAAACATAAATATATATAACACTTGACGCTTTTTTAAACAAATTGAGTCACAAGAAACGATTTTGCAAAAATCCGACCCGCGCGCTGACGGCGCTATAAATGGCGGGGCAAAGTAGGGTCGTCAAGTTTTTTTCGTGAAACATTTGAGGTAGGCACGCGCTGAGGGCCCGGGCAAAGGCGCGTTGCGCGCGGACTCCCCTTGGGCAAGCGAGCGGTTAAATCCGCGAAACTCTTCAGCGCTGCATTGGAAGATGTTTTCAAGCTACTGGACTGGAAAGGATGTTGTATTAACATCAATGGAGAGTAAATCACTCACCTTCGATTTGCCGACGATATAGTCCTTATGGCAGAATCGCTGGAGGATCTAAACACTATGCTCAATGACCTCAATAGTGTCTCCCAACGGATAGGTTGTATGAATAGAATATAATAGAATAGAATATCATATAATAGAATAGAATAGAATAAAATAGAATGATTTTTATTCAATATTGATTATTACATAATACGTATTGAAAATCATTTTTTTATTTACCATTGTTTCGGAAAATACTTCTGTCCTGGGAAGAACCAGCAAGAAACCCAGCGGCACTTTTTTTTTAAACATAATTTTATTTAAGAATAATTTTGTTTATACAATTTTAAATGAATTTTCATAGAACCAGCATGGTGGCGATCATCTTATTCCCACGGGTTATTTTCATTCATGTATTCCTTGATATTATAATAACCCTTATGGTACAGTTTTTCTTTAATAAAACTTTTAAACTTGTTTATTGACATACTTTGAACATGTTCTGGGATTTTGTTGTAAAAGCGTATACATTGCCCCATAAATGAATTACTAATTCTGTAGAGTCTAGTAACTGCCATTACAAGCTTATATTTTTTCCTAGTGTTTAAGGTATTAACATCCTTATTAAGTGGCGAAGCTTGCGAAGACACTTATTGATTTCACGATGTCTGTCCGTCTGTCCCACGATTATCTCGAGAACGGTTTCGAATTTTCAAATTCTGTTTTCAGCAATCGATTACTGATCACCCAGGCATCTGAACCTCCTATTTTGAAACTGATTGCTCAACGGCAACCGTCAGAAACCGCTACAAAGCTGATTGCTTCGCCACTTTGCTATGCTGTTAGCTTACTAGGTTTATTTTAATTAAAGCTATTTATGTTTTTATGTACATACATTACATTTTCATAAATACCTATATGGCGATGCCAAAGCTAATATGTTTATTTCTTAAAAATTTTATCTGAGGGACTCTTTACAGTTTAGATTATAAATCGCCCGTACGGCTCTCTTTTACAAAACAAATATAGCTTCAATATCAGTCGCATTACCCCACAGCAAAATTCCATAAGACATTACGCTATGAAATTAACTAAAATGCACTAACCAAGCTGTCTCAACATCTGTGAGACTTCTAATCTTTCTTACAGCATATGCTGCAGAACTAAGTCTGCTTGCTAATTTAGATATTTGAAGTTGAATTTTCCCATTGAAGTTTCGCGTCAATCCAAGAAAAACTGGTATCCACAAGACTCAACTCCTCCTCATTTAAGAGCACATTGGTTTTCGAATATTTTACATTTAGTATTGTAAATTTAAACATTAGTCGTTTTTATATTTAATTATTATAATTTAATTTAATTTAGTCGTCTTATTGCCGTTTAGAGCAAATTGTTGGCGTTAAACCAATGTACTAATTTCGATAGAGCATTATTTACATCGTCATAATTAATTGACTGCCGTTTGAGTTTGAAAATTAAAGAGGTATCGTCAGCAAATAATACTATATCGTGATTGTCCCCTACAAGATAAGGTAAGTCATTAATATAGATTAAGAACAGGAATGGGCCAAGAATCGAGCCCTGAGGAACGCCCATTGATACTACCGATCCGGAGGAACCTTTACCATTGATCACGCCTTTTTGAGTTCTGTTACTGAAATATGAAGTAATAAGTCTAAGCGCCAAATTTTTTACACCGTAGGGTTGTAGTTTCCTGATTAATGTCTCATGATGAACACAATCAAAAGCCTTGGAAAGATCACAGAAAATACCTAAGGCAACTTGTGAATTCTCCCAAGCATTAAACATATATTTCATAAGCTCAACACCGGCGTCAGACGTCGAGCGACCCCTTGTAAAACCAAATTGGTTTTTATGAAGTAATTTATTTGTATTAAAAAAAAATTAACAATTGATCTAAAATTATTTTTTCAAAAATTTTACTGAGAGTTGGTAGTACAGAAATAGGTCTTTAATTAACGGGGTCCAATGTACTACCAGATTTAAATAAATGTATTACTTTACTATACTTCATTAAATCAGGAAATACACCAGAATCCATACAAGTATTAACAATAATAGCAAAATGAGGTGCAATTTGAACATGAACATGCATGATGAACATGGACAAAACAAAAATCATGTTTAACGTCCATGTCACACCTATGCCGGTAGTTGTTGGGAGCACTAGGCTCGAAGTTATTGACTAGTATGTTTATCTGGGATACATAGTCCGACTAGGTAAGTCCAACTTCGACCGAGAGGTCAATCGACGGATTCAACTCGGCTAGGCAGCGTTCGGGGAACTACGACATATCTTATCGTTAGACATACCTCAAAACCTGAAAACGAAATTGTACAATCAATGCCATCAGCTGGGGATTCTATAATTAATAAAATTAAATCAAAATCCAAGCATACTACTGCAAGACTTCAAGATACTGTAAGCTCATACTGCGTAGATCGGACCAAAAATTAATATTCAAAAACTGAAGGTAGCCGGGCTATGACATCGGGCCATCAAACACCTCAGTCCCCCCCCTTCGGAAATTTAAAAAAAAGTTAAATTAAACGCGATAGACTCCTTATTTTCATTTAACCTATTTACTTTTTTACTGGTACCTACTTTATACGTCCTAATTTCGTTGTAATGTACGTAGGTATTTAAAATACACATAGGTACGTTTTATACATTTTATAATTCATGCTCTAAATATTTTATAAAAAATAAAATATCAACCCCCCCCCCCCCCCCCCCCCCAGGTGCGTTAAGTGTATAGACCCGCACAACTTGAAAGAGTGTCCCCGGCCACAAAACGCCGAATCTCCACCCTCGTGCGCCCTGTGCCAGCAGTTTGGCCACCCAGCCAATTACAGAGGCTGCCCTCGCGCTCCTCACCCTCGTCCCATCAAACAAGCTCCACCGCCGGTCAATGACAGGTCATTCCCGGCCCTCCTTTCAAGAATGCCCTGTCAGGGCCTTTCTCAGCCCCTCCCCGGACCGACCCTCCACGGACATCCTCCGCCCCACAACAGGCACAACCCTCAATGGTTGATGACCTGAATACAGTGTATGCCGCTATTCGGAGCATCGACATTGGCGAGATTGCCATATTAGCGCGCAAACTGCGTCCAGCTCGGTCCCCTCAGGACCGTCTTCTTGCTCTTGCTGAGCACCACAATCTTTTGTACTTATTCTAAGTTAAGTTAATTTAATTTAACATAAATTTACAATGACAAAGCACTCTGCTTTCCTAAAGTTTCACGGTCGTATTAAGCCTAAGGGTTTATCGCTTTTGTTCTTTAATATTAGAGGGTTGCGAAATGATCTCCCCGAGGTTAAGCTCTTTCTTCGAGATCGCGAAGCCGACCTCCTCCTCCTCCAGGAAACCAATCTCAAAACTAAGGAAATCAAAGGCCTTTCAATCCAAAATTATTCTCTTCTTCGTAACGACAGACCTGACTGCAAAGGCGGCGGTACTGCCATTTACTACAATGGTATAATATGCATTTCGCGAGTTTTCTATTACAAGTAGGTGATGGAAAAATACCTGAAGAAGATGGTCTTATTAAAATAGATGAGTTAGGAAAGTATGTCTCAAATCTTAATAATTTGATTCTAAATGTTTACCCAGCAATTGAGAATATTTATCAAAAAGAGTACACATGGATGTGCGAGAGTGCAATAGGTTCGCCAAGAAATTTTTCTGTTGATCAATGAACAGATATTGGAAAGAATACCAGGTAATCAAAAAATATATAAATCGGTTGATACTGTATTTAATACAGAGGACGTTATGCATTATCTATAGGATCTCGTTAACTCCCTTAACCCTTCAGAAATTCCCCCTCATACCCTAAAAGTTAAAGTCGGTATTCAAATAATTTTATTGTGAAACCTGAATATGAATCCGCCTAATCTGTGCAATGGAACTAGACTTAAAGTAAAATCACTACGTAATAATGTGATTGAGAGTATTATTTTTACAGGACCAGCGGCAGATCAGATGGCTCATATTCCCCGCATTCACACAATCCCTTTCCAATTTGAGCGATTACAGTTTCTAATTTCTTTCGCAATCACCATCAACAAATCTCAAGGCCAAAATATATTGGATAATATACAAACATTGGAATTGACTTAATGGAAGATTGTTTTACGGACATTTATACTTTGGTCTCTCAGTAAGGAAATGCGGAGAATCAATTTATTTAAAGCCGCAGAAAAATGGAACAAAAATGTGGTATATAAAAAGTTTTAATATACTAAGCTAAATCTGACATATATTATACCTATATAAATAATTGTTCAACCAGGGCAAAGCCGGGGCGGGCTGCTAGTAGGTAATAAAGAGAACTATTATAAGCGTCTCCGTCACCTTGTAGACCCCACTTTCTCTACGATCTGGGTATTGATAGACACTGGAATGGATAAAATTATTTATTCTTGTGTCTACCGATCGCACAGCGGTGACCAGGAGACAACTAGGCTGTTTGAACACCTCAGTGAGGCCTCTGATGTGGCTCTAAATCGGTACTCTAATGCACAGTTGGTTTTTCTGGGGGACTTTAATGCAGTTTACAAGTTTAAGTTTACAGTGGTAGAGCCACGCGGCAGCTTTTGCTGTCGCACGGATGGGCGGGCTCAAACCGGGGTGGTACCACGACCTCACAGAAAACCAGCGTGAAGTAGAGGTTTACCTCTGCGTTTCGCTTGGTGAGTGCAGGTGGCCGGAGGCCCTTTTTACTGGAAATGAGGCATTCCATCTTAGTCCTCACGGGTGACAACGCATCTACATTTTGATTTGTAATAGAGGATAGATGTAGATGTCTATGGGCCGCAGCAACCACTTACCATCAGGTGGACTGTGTGCTCGTTTGTCACCCATTTCCTATAAAAAAAAAAACTTTAATGCCTGTCATCAGGACTGGCTGTTCCCATACCAGAAGACCGACCACGCTGGGAGAGAGGCTTTGAATTTTGCCTTGTCGCTGGGGCTCTCCCAGCTGGTGCAACAAGCGACTAGGGTACCTGATGTGGATGGGCACACAGCCTCGACCTTCTGCTGACGACCGATCCAGACAGGTACGATGTTCAGGTTACCTCACCCTTGGGAACTTCTGACCACTGTCTAGTGAAATCAATGTCGTTATATTCCCCACCTAACTACGATTTCCACGGAGTGCGACGATTGTGGCGATACAAGTCAGCAGAATGGGATGAGATGCGGCATTTCTTTGCATCTTATCCTTGGCGGCAGGTCTGCTTCTCCTCTGACGACCCATCGAGCTGCGCGGATGCCATAACCAATGTGGTACGTCAAGCGATGGAGTATTTCATCCCCTTTGCTGACGTGCCCATTGGTGGTAAAGCTCGCCCTTGGTTTAACGCCGAGTGCGCTCGTGCTGAAAAGCACAAGCATATGGCGTACTTATCCTGGGTCGATGCTCGAGACCGTAAAGCTCCGGATGTTAGCCTTAAGAAGAGAGCCTTTAACCAAGCCGCCAAGTCGTGCAAAAAGGCATTACGCCAAGCCAGTTTCGACCGCATTAAACGCATCGGCACAAAGCTCTCTGTCAAACCATCTGGCAGTAAAGCTTTTTGGTCTCTCGCCAAAGCGGTCGAGACAAACTTCTGTCGGTCTACACTGCCTCCTCTGGTAAAACCAGATGGCTCACTAGCGCATGCGCCTAAGGGGAAAGCGGACTTATTTGCTTCTCTTTTTGATTGCAATTCGCGTCTGGACCGTAGCAACAGCGTGCCATCTCAATTACCTCACTGCGGTACCTCTATGACTGAGGTCCGTATCACCAACAAGGAGGTTCTTAAAACCTTGCGAAGTCTAGACGTGAACAAAGCTAGTGGACCTGATGGTATACCAGCTATAGTTCTAAAGGTCTGTGCACCTGAGTTGTCTCCTGTGTTGACACGCTTGTTCCGCCTCTCATTCAGGACTGGAATAGTGCCTAAATCTTGGAAGCTGGCCAATGTGCAGCCTGTGCCTAAAAAAGGTAGCCGTACCGACCCTGCCAACTATCGGCCAATTTCAATTACCTCCATACTCTGCAAGATTATGGAACGTATATTGAACGCCCACATTATGGCATACCTAGAGCAAAATGATCTCCTCAGTGATCGCCAGTACGGGTTTCGCCGAAATCGATCATCTGGGGACCTTCTAGCGTATGCCACTCACATATGGGGCGAAGCCCTCGAGAACCGTGGTGAAGCACTTGCTGTTTCCCTCGATGTTTCGAAGGCTTTTGACAGGGTTTGGTACGCTAGTCTATTGCGCAAGCTTTCAGCGTACGGCTTATCCCCTGGCCTAATTGTCTGGGTGAAGGACTTTCTGAGTGAACGGTCTCTCCGGGTCGTCGTTGATGGCTGCTCATCCAATACTGTGGCGACTAACGCCGGTGTTCCTCAGGGGTCCGTTCTCTCCGCAACTCTCTTCCTGCTGCATATAAATGATCTGCTCATTCCCGGTGTCTATCGGTATGCAGATGACAGCACAGTTGTGGAGAGATACCAACCAAGCACCCGGGCCAGTCGGGATCAAATCCAGTCAGAAAGAGAGGCTATGGTTGAGCGTGTGAGTCTCATACTACAGGCAGTCTGCGAATGGGGCGATGCCAATCTCGTGAGATTTAACGCCTCCAAAACACAAGCGTGTCTTTTTACCGCTAAAAGGAGCCCGCTCACCTTGGCTCCTACTTTCCGGAATGTATCCTTGGAGTACACTGACCGCCTTCAGTTGTTAGGGATTGAATTTTCTCCGAACCTAAACTATGGGCGGTTCATTGAGTCCAGAGCCAAAGCAGCCGCAAGGAAACTTGGTGTCCTTGCAAGGGTGCGGCGGTACTTCACACCGGGGCAGCTTCTTACTTTATATAAAGCGCAAGTCCGGTCGTGCATGGAGTACTGCTGTCACATATGGGCTGGTGCTGCAAAATGCCACCTGGCAGCATTGGACTCAGTGGAGAGACGTGCTAAGAGGCTCATTGGTGACCTTGATTTGGTTAAAACCAATCTTGTCAGCCTTGAGCACAGGCGCAGAGTGGCCAGTCTCTCGGTATTCTATAGGATGCATTTCGGTGAGTGTGCGCAGGAATTACACGCCTTAATTCCTCCCTCTCCTTTCCACCATCGGACAACCAGACGGTCGGCGGGTCTGCATCCCTTTGTTGTCGATATCCCACGCATTAGAACCAAACGGTTTGCTTCGTCTTTTGTAATGCGTACAGCAAAGGAGTGAAATAATTTGCCGGCGTCTATCTTTCCGTCCGAATACAATCTAGGCGTCTTCAAGGCAAGAGTGAATAGGCTTTTGTTACGATAAGACAGTGCGATTTACCATCTAAGGCTGCATCACCACTTACCACCAGGTGGGATTGTGGTCAAGCACTGGCTTATAATAAGTAAAAAAAAAAAACTATAATTACCACAACTTTAATAAATAGATGCTGATATTAAGACCACTAAATAAAAATGTCATTCTCAATTTGGTTAGTTTATCTCACGACGCGAACGCTCTATCTACCTAAGAGAATGAACGAACACTATTTAGTATTTACCGTGAGCAAAGGCGAAGCGAAGGGTTAGCTTCGATTGTAACTCACACTCGCTTGTCTTTGCTTATCGATACCTATGACGTTAACTCTGTTAACGCGATGGTGAAATCATTCGAATAATTTTGTGGAACTAGCTCTAGGCATTCAGGTGTCCTGCATGCTCCTTTGCCTCCTCTGTTATAAAAAAATATAGAAAAGCTTTTGTCACAAATTCAATTTTTAACATAACATACAATGTTACAAAGGATGTAAATGTACGAACAAGCCATCGAAACAATTTGAATCTTCTATTGTTGTTCTTATATCCAAAGTTGAATTCTAGTGATGTTTCATTTTCCCAAGCTTAAAGTTAATTTCTAGCTGTTATGCCCAAATATACAAGCTTGCTTCCGATATTAAACCTGCTGATCGCCAAGAGATCATTGAAAAATTGAAAATGTGATTTTCCCCAAGACAAGTCACTTGTAGTCACATTATCGTGGATTAAGCATATTTCTTTTCAAGCTCATTAGATATCAGTGTCTATTTTAAATTATATTTTGTAATGACACCCGTTATCCGACACTATTTCGATGATATCCCGGACGTCAGTCCAGCATGATTAGAATGGCTCTCTATCATCTTAAAAACGGCAAGTCCCCGGGCGAGGATGGAATTACAGCGGAGCTTCTAAAAGCGGGTGGAAAACCGGTCCTTAAAGTCCTTCAAAAGCTCTTTAGCTCCGTCCTCCATGGTGGCACTATTCTGGAGGCATGAAGCAAAAGTGCGGTTTCTCTTTTTCATTATTTGTAGGTTATGTATTAAAATCACTCGTTCTTGGGATAAGTTGTTTCAATAAATTGAAAAGAACACATAAGGATGCCGCTTTTTGGTTATTATTAAATAAAAGGTTAAAATTTAGAATCGTTTGGCAGGAAGAGGGGGCAGGGGTTGAGGGGAGGGGAAGGGGGAGCGTCCCCTTACTCCCGACACCACTCCCATTAAAAGGTAATACACCGTTCTTGAGAAAAATCAAAAAGAAAATCCCATAGACCAACTTGAAAATAACATTTATCGTCTCCGGCAGGAGGGGGAAGTGGGTAGCAGGAGTGTGCCCTATCAGGGAAAGCCCCTCTACCCTTCCCTTGTTGCGGAAAAGTATAGTTTATGAGTAATGTTTTTTTTTTTGTAAAATCCTAACCTCACTTTTTTACACAGGAATATTGACCAAAAGTTACTTCTACAACGGCTTCGGCGCTGCGGGAAGTGCAGCCCCTTCCCTCTTGCGTATCGAATCACAGGCACCCGTGTGAGCCGTAGCGGCTGAGGCAGGTTGCCGAAGGCGAGCAATAAGCCGAAGCTGCGGAGGTGTGAGGTGAGAGGTGCGGAGTGAGCTGAGTTGTCTCCTGTGTTGACACGCTTGTTCCGCCTCTCATTTAGTACTGGAATAGTGCCAAAATCCTGGAAGCTGGCCAACGTGCAGCCTGTTCCAAAAAAAGGCAGCCGCGCCGACCCTGCCAATTATCGTCCAATCTCAATTACCTCCATACTCTGCAAGATTATGGAGCGTATATTGAATGCCCGCTTAATGGCATACCTAGAACAGAATGACCTCCTTAATGACCGGCAATATGGGTTTCGCCGAAATCGGTCAGCTGGGGACCTTCTAGCGTATGCCACACACGTATGCGGCGAGGCACTCGAGAACAGTGGGGAAGCACTTGCTGTTTCCCTTGATGTCTCGAAGGCCTTTGACAGAGTTTGGCACAATAGCCTTTTGGGTAAGCTTCCAGCGTACGGCTTATCCCCTGGTCTGATTGAATGGGTAAAGGACTTTCTGAGTGAACGGTCTCTCCGGGTCGTCGTCGATGGCTGCTCATCCGATCCTATGGCGACTAACGCCGGTGTTCCTCAGGGGTCCGTTCTCTCCGCAACTCTCTTCCTGCTGCATATAAATGATCTGCTTATGCCCGGTATCTATGGGTATGCAGACGATAGCACAGTGGTTGAGAGATACCAACCAAGTCCTCGGGCCAGTCGGGATCAAATCCAGTCCGAAAGAGAAGCTATGGTAGAGCGTGTGAATCTCACATTACAGGCAGTCTCCGATTGGGGCTATGCCAATCTTGTGAAGTTCAACGCCTCCAAAACACAAGCGTGTCTCTTCACTGCAAAAAGGAGCCAGCTCACCTTGGCTCCTTCTTTCCGAAATGTATCACTGAGGTATACCGACCGCCTTCAGTTGTTAGGGTTTGAAATATCCTCAAATTTGAACTTCGGGCGGTTCATTGAGTCCAAGGCCAAAGCAGCTGCAAGGAAGCTGGGAGTACTTGCAAAGGTGCGGCGATACTTCACGCCGGGACAGCTGCTTACTTTATATAAAGCGCAAGTCCGGTCGTGCATGGAGTATTGCTGCCATATATGGGCTGGTGCTGCAAAATGCCACCTAGGAGCTTTGGACTCAATGGAAAGGCGTGCTATGAGGCTTATTGGTGACCCGAATTTGGTTAAAACCAATCTTACCAGCCTCGAACACAGAGGTAAAGTAGCCAGCCTTTCGGTTTTCTACAGGATGCATTTCGGAGAGTGTGCGCAGGAATTACATAACTTAATTCCACCCTCTCCCTTCCACCATCGGACAACCAGACGTTCGGCCAGTCTCCACCCTTTCGTTGTTGACTTACCACGCATTCGAACCAAACGGTTCGCCACGTCGTTCATCATGCGTACAGCAAAGGAGTGGAATAAGTTGCCAGCATCTGTCTTTCCATCCGATTACAGTGTGGGTGTCTTCAAGGCAAGAGTGAATAGGCTTTTGTTAAGTCAGTGCGCTTCACCATCTTAGGCTACATCACCACTTACCATCAGGTGGGATTGTAGATAAGCGCTGGCTTAGTAGAATAAAAAAAAAAAAAAAAAAAAGGTGTGCCTGCGATTTGCTACAGCGGGCGGGGGCTGCTCTCCCTCCGTGCCTACGGCTTTACAAAAACACTCTTAAGAGTAGGGCAGACAATACTACGTGGAGTCGGGGCGTGCTGGTTTAATTTTAGTAGAGATTCAAAAGGATCTCTTTTATTCCTTTTAATTTCTCTTCTCCATAAATATTCATATATCAAGTCGGTAAAATTTTCTCTATTATTATAGTTGTCTTTAGCGAAATATCTCTTGGCAGAGAGTATAGACAGTAGAATAATGTGACACTAGTCTTACGTCCTTGTCGCACTTACACAAAATTCTGTATGCTATCCAGCTTTTACAGTAATATATATACATATATACATATAACCTAAAATGTAATAGTTTTTATTTATTTTTTCGATAACGGTGCATTAGAAAAATTCAAAAGGAAGTTGAAAGCGTGGTTGCTAGATACGTGTTAATACTATAGTCTTAATTAATAGTTAAATGTGAAATTATTAATAAGTTTAAATATGTGTAAGTTTAAATATAATTAAGCATATAGATAGTACTGCTAAGTTTAAATTTAATATTTCTGCTTTTTTTATTGTTATTTTTTTATTTTTTATTTTTAGTTGTAAGATAAGATTAAGTTATTAATTACAGTAGGTACATCTAATGTAAGTGGGTGATGTATTCGCCAACAAACTGCCCTGCAGTTTGGCGAAAGTAGTGTAAGAAATAACCGAATGTATTTTTGTATAATAAACATTAAAAAAAAATATTTTAATGTGCGTGATATTATTATAATCGGGGACCAAATATCTACCAAATAAGACACCTTACTCCGCCAAATTCATGCCAAACGATTCTAAATCCAACCCAAATAATATAATATAAGATTAAATAAAATACAACTCAAACTTTTCTAATTGTTTAATTATTTTATGCAGTTATTAATAAAATGTCATCTAGAAGAGAAGCCTGAGTCTGTACATTGATTGTTCTATTCCTTTTAAACCAAAATAACACATTATTGCCATTATGTGGGCGCAACAACCTACTGTCCTGTAAATCGAGAGAAAAGCCAAGGGTCAATTTAAATTAATTCACAAAAATAAAACACGAAATATATCCACAAATACAACCACAACACAGAACAACTAGTAGATTCTACCCGGATGCCAAATGAACCACATGAACCATATGATAAATGAACCACAATGCCAAATGCGCATGACAAGTTTAAGGTGAAAGCTCCAGGGTGGCTCGCGAAATTCAAATTTTCTTACGTTTTTTGGATTTGCAGGGCAGGGTCAGGTTGAATGTATAACAGAACATGATTCGCGACCGTAGCGAGTATGTGTTTACAGAGTTATTATCTTTAAAATCACCAATACATCCCCCCAAGTTCATATAATTCCTTTGAATAAGTTTTTCTGGAAATAGCCATACAATAGAATTATACGTACTTAGGGGGTTGTATTGATGATTATAATTCTCTAAATACATACTCGTTACGCTCGCGAATCATATTTTGTTAAATATACAACCCAACCCTGACCTGCAAATGCAAAAAACGTAAGAAAATTTGAATTTCGTGGGCTACCCTGGAGCTTCCACCTTAAGGTGTATGTTGTACGGCTATTTCCAGAAAAACTCATTCAAAGGGCTAATATGAACTTACTTAGTAATAATTTACTTAGGGTTGTATTGGTGATTTTAATGATAATAATTCTGTAAACACATAATCGCTACGGTCGCGAATCATATTTTGTTAAATATACAACCTAACCCTGACCTGCAAATTCCAAAAAACGCAAGAAAATTTGAATTTCGCGGGCCACTCTGGAGCTTCTACCTTAAACTCGAAGTTATCAAGTTAAGTCTCCTTCGAAACAGGCAATGATCAACGATAATACAGCCTATTCAATCGTGTCAGATACTATTCAAATATTTTGTTAGTTTAATAACGTAGCCTATTTAATCGATTTTCTAAATAGATTTGTTTTATTCAGTTTTAATCTCTACGGATTCGCCTCAATGTTTCAATATTATGAGTTTTTATTTATACTGAAGGCAAAATACATAAAGAAATTTAAAAACGTTTTGTTTTTACCATGGTAAAAGCATTAGCTTTTACCATAGCAAAATATTTAGCTGAAAAGCGTTTAAAAACATTTTTAAAGCTTTTTCAGTTTTAAAAAATGTTTTTATGATTGTCACATACATTACAGAAATAAAAACCATTTAATTATGCTTATAATTTATGGTTAAATTACCTACATATTTTTGTATAACTGTTACGAACAATGTCAAGCACCCAATTTCATGCATCTCCTTTTGAAAATCGAACTCTTTGCCAATATTATGGTGTACATACATATGTACTTAATAAAATACTATGTACATACATAGTATTTTATTAATTTGTCCTTTATTAACGATTTGGCAGCAAATTGAAAATTGTCTGTGTCACGTCAGCATGAATTTAACGCGAGAAAATTGTCAGGCAATGATTTTTTATAACATTCGATGTCATTTAAGTCAACAAAAAAGATATGATAGACTGCGATTGGCCTTTCACGATGAAGCCCCATTCGTGCCACTGTTTACGAGTACAACTGGTTTAATGAGTTTGATCGCAGTAATCTCACCGATGATCTACGTGACTGACGGTCTTCTACGGCAACGACTGAAGATAACATCAGTGTTGTGCGGCGTATGATAGACTGACAAAATAGTGTCTTATCAGCAGATTCGGACAAGCTTAGGCATCGGTATGAGTCAAGTGCACAAAATCCTCCATGAACATTTAGCGGTCAGGAAGCTTTGTGCCCGGTGCATATCTCATAATTTGACAGAGGCCCAAAAACTCCGTCGTGTTGATTGGTGTCGTGAAATGGTTCAAAGAATTAACGGAGGTGACTCAAATGCTGTGTTCGACATACTTACGGGTGACTAAAGCTGGATTTATTGTTATGATCCTGAAACTATAGAGACAGTCTGCTGTCTGGGTGTTTCCTTCCGAGGAGCTGCCAACTATAGTGAAGAGAGGTCGCAGCGTGGGAAAAAAGATGGTGGCCGCGTTCTTCGGAAGGACAGGTTATTACGCAACAATTGTTTTAGAGGATCGACAAACAGTTACTGCAGAGTGGTACACTAACAATTGTTTGCCACTTGTCTTGGAAAAAGTTCGAGAGAAACGCCCTCATAGTAGGTTCCCCCTTCACCACGACAACGCCTCGTCACACACTGCCAAGCAAACAATCGACTATTTGGTGACGTCAGACGTGGAATTATTGGGTCACCCGCCCTATAGCCCCGACCTCGCACCTTGCAATTTTTATTTATTTCCGAAAATAAAAGAAAAACTTCGAGGCAAACGTTTTATGAACGCCGAGGAAGCAGTGGCTGCGTATCAAAATGCCGTCGATGAGACCCCTAAGGACGAGTGGGCAAAGTGCTTTTCTCAGTAGTTCCATCGAATGCAACGATGTATTGATGTAATTGGACACTATTTTGAAAATATATAATAAAACTAATAACTTGCTAGTTTGTTCAGTTTTTGATTTTTTAAGAACTTTCAGTGTCACCCTCGTACAACCAAAGCATGTTGCACCTGATGACCTATGGATCTGAGACGTGGTCGTTCACTGGACCGTTTGAGGAAGCTCAAGGTCGCTCAGCGAGCTATGAAGAGGGCTATGCTAGGTGTTTCTCTGCGTGATAAACTTAGAAATGAGGATATCCGCAGTAAAATCAGAGTAACTGACATAGCCCCAAGGATTATTAAGCTGAAGTGGCAATGGGCCGGCCATATAGCTCGAAGAACCGACAACCATACGTGGTAGAGTCATGCCGCAGCTATATTAGTAGTCTAGTTGTAGCACGAATGGGTCGGCTCGACCGGGGAAGGACCACGCTTTCACAGGATACCAGCGTAAAATAGCAGCTTAAAACTGCTGTGTTTCGTATGGTGAGTGTAGAGAACCGGAGCCCTTTTTACTGGAAAAGAGGCATTCCATCTTAGTCCTCACGGGTGACAACGCATCTGCATTTTGATTCGCAAGCGAGGATAGATTTACATGTCTATGGGCCACAGCAACCACTTACCATCAGGTGGACTGTGTGCTCGTTTGTCACCCTATCCTATAAAAAAACCGGAGAGGAAGAAAGGTTCTCGAGTGGCAGCCTCGTACCGGCAGGCGAAGTAAATACATAACAATAAATCTAAATCCGAAGTTTTTTACAATTTAAACACTATCCATATGTTACCCCCTTCGAACCAGCAACTACGACAGTACGCGTTTATACCACGTGGCATCCATAATAGTACGTTGTATTCAATCTATACCGTAGAGTACAATTAACAAGCGATCATAAATCCTTATAATTAAAGTTAACGAAGAATGGAGTACATTTTGCCAGTTTCAAGTTAAATAAAACATTAATTATGTTAGGGCATCGCAGTTTGCGAACGTAATTCTCCCGTATCGCAATGACACGTGGCTGTAATAAGACACTATCTCGTTGCATATCCTTACATTTAGGCTTGTACCTTTAACTATAAGTTTTTTACGTTAAAATAATTACGCAATTTTTGGATTTTGAAATAATATTTTGTTGTTAATGTTAGGTTGGAGTATTTTGTTTTATAAAAGAGGGGACGAGTAAGGAGTGAGTAAAGAACAAACCTGCAGCTTTTAATTCGAAAATTATCATAAACTCCGAAGATATCAAATTTAATATTTTGGTAAGCTATAAAATGGAGATGTAAAATAATCAACAGTCGGTACAAGTATAGTTTTAATGCTCGTGCAACAATATAAAATTAATTGTCATGTACATAAATATAATGTGTTGAGTACTTACTTACATTTACTTAAAATTGTAAATATAATGCAAAGGTTAAAGTCAGTTTTGTGAAACGAATAAATAAATCAGCAATATGTTACAACATCAAATTTTATAACATTAATATAAAAATAAAAAATTACACCATTAACGTTATCCCTTATTTGCACATTTTATCTTGTTGACTTTATGGAATTTTGTCATCTTCTGAACAAACAAAAATCTTCAGATAGCTTTTTGTTTGTGCGTTACTTGAATAATATGCATAAATTATGCAGCATAATAGACTTATTTCTTTCTTTTAAATAATATTCTGTCTCATTTTAAGCAAAGATAAAGATTATGACTTAGTACATTCGTTCAGTCCGTTACAAACCCGGCCTTATTATATTTCCAACTAAAGCACAACTCAAATAAACGGCCAGGTGTCACTCGAAAAGTTAATTAGTTATTCAAAGTTGACCCAGAAAGTTTTGGGAATTCCTGGCTGGCGGAGGCACTCCCTCCAGCTGTCGGCGTAACAAGATTTTTCATCAATAGTCGCCTTCCCTAATATTTCCTTCTTCGCCATTTTCGTCTTGCATCCCAGACTAATGTAAATGCTGACTTTACTCAAATTCGCCTTGAAGACATTTAGCTTTACTGTGGCAGATTTCGGATCCCATCTGGCAGATATGGCTGGAACGAATCGATCGCTTTTCCAATAGCACTCAGCTTTATTCGCTTCCAATATTGTGGCTTTCAAATACAGCGGTGCTGGAAGCATAAATTTAATTATTAATTTTACGAAACAATGTGCGATAATTTTACTTGGCGGTTTATTTTCCACAAGGTATTCATTTCTGTCATACTTAATAAAAGGATCGTTTTCAGTTTATGACTAAAAAAATCTAATGACATGCATTTGAGAACCAAATTTGGTTACCGTGTAATGGCGGTGGAGAGTACCATTCGTCCAGTAGGTTTCATAAGAGATGACTTAGGAAAACTGAGATAGGAGATGGGCAGCAGCATCTTCCTGATAACAACTCGAAATATGGCAACTATAGCTAAATACCCCATTTGGGGCAATCTATGCGAAACGCCAATGTTCAGCTGTGGGCGTTTATAAGCCGTAATGGATGGATGGACAGGTTTTGTTAACATTACAGAAAATTACTAGCGATACGCCCCAGCTTTATATTTATTTCTGGATCTCAACAACACGGCCACATATCAGGTCTAATTGTGAATCTTAACCATTCCTGAATTAAATTAATCACACACACAACATTTCATCAAAATCGGTCCAGCCGTCTAGGAGGAGTTCAGTCACATAGACACGGACAAAAGTATATATTACATAAAGATGTATATTTTATTTATAGATCTTTATATAATATAATATACTCCTATAAAATATTATACTCCAACGTGAATCAAACACTTTAATGCGGTTGTTATAAACTTATTTGCTTAATTCTGCGTAAAGAAAGAAAATAATATGTCCTACCCAGTTTTAAGGGCATCTCCCACCCTCCCTCATACGTATTTTCGAGAGTGGTGTGTCGTGCCTAGTTTGGTGATGCTGGGGATGGTAGTGCTGGGGATGGTAGTGCTGGGGATGGTAGTGCTGGGGATGGTAGTGTTGGGGATGGTAGTGCTGGGATTGAAGGCGATGGGTATAGTGCCCGCGATTGAGGAAGGGTGGGAGGTGAGAGAGGGTGGGAGGTGAGAGAGGGTGGGAGGTCCCCTTAAAACTGGGCAGGACATATCTTATTCTTTCATTACGCGGAATTATGCAAATTAGTTTATAACAACCCCATTATAATGGATTTTCGCAAAGTAACGTCTGATTCTATTAATTGTCATATAAACGTATAAAAATATAAATCAACAGCCTTATTTTTAAGTCATGAAACCCAAAATTTAAAAAATTATCGGATTTAATTTCCGTCCATATTTTCGGTACTACGTCCTACGTGTCCTGTACGTGTTGACAGAAAATAATGAGACTGCAAAAAATTGTGTGTGTGAATTTGTGAGGTAATGCTGAAATAATGTGTATGTAAAATTTGTAACTCCTTGAAAAGCCACACATACTTAGGTTTTAGACCCAAAAAAATTGACTAGAAACGGGACAAGTCATATAAAAATAGTCACCTTAAGCATGCATGCATTACAATTTGTACTATTCTTATACCGGAAATGTACTGTTATATCTGTATTTATGATTCAGCACACAGTCGGGTTCCACTTCGAACTCTCTCCTATTTAATACGCGTCAAGCGTTGCGCAAGCTGTCACCAGGAGAAGATCGCTGTCTCAGACTTTAATGTTCGTACCACTCAATGGTTGTCTAAATTAACATATCAATGATAACAAATTTATCTAAATGGTTTAGTATAAATGCCTCATGGCAAACAGAATTTGACTCCACGCAACAAATTGACTACCATATGCTTTCTAGACAAATCTACATGTTTCGGTATAATATAAATTCCTATGTCACTGACGTTCGATGAGGGTTAGAGACTACACATGTATTTGCACTCCTACGTATATAACCAGAGAAGTTGACATAACACGATTGGAGTGATATTGTGACGATGCATTATTATTATTAATAATTGGTAGAGCCATGCTGCAGCTATATTAGTAGTATAGTGATAGCACGAATGGGTCGGCTCAACCGGGGAAGGACCACGCTCTCACAGAATATCAGCGTAAAATGGTAGAGAACCGGAGACCCAGTTTACTGGAAAAGAGGCAATCCATCTTAGTGCTCACGGGTGACGACGCATCTGCATTTTGATTCTTTATTAAGGATAAAGGTAGATGTCTATGGGTCATAGCAACCACTTCAACCACTTCTTTCCAAACACACCATCAGGTGGACTGTGTGCTAGTTTGTCACCCTATCCTATAAAAAAAATTAAATTCAATATAAAGACATTTAAAAATATCATAGGTATAATATTTTGCACAATTAAAATTAATTAATAAGCATAAAGTTAAAATACATTAATTTCGAATATTAAAGTTAAGTACAGTAAAGGCTTTATATTGTCTTTTAAAAGCCTTTAAAATTAAAACTTTGCGTAAAAAATAAAAAAAAGTATTAAATAATAGAAAAACGATTACATTATAATTACAATACATACAATTTACAATAACATTTGTAATATAATTGAAAAATGGGTGAAAAATTTAAGTTAATGGGGATATTCTTGTAATACTAGAGGGTATTCATGTAATGAATGCTTATATGAATGCGTTGTCGGAGATACATACCCATGGTTGTAAATATATATGGGGTGGTCGGCTTACCGACTGCTACTAGTACTGTTGCATAATGTATAGTCCTATATTAGGGACTTATGATAGTAAGGACTATGATACAAAACTTTCAATATAGGATTTTAATATAGGTTTCTATGATGCATAAGCATTATGATAGCAGAGCTGTTATGACTTGAAGTCCCATATATAAAAGACATAATACTAAGGTTCATGAAATAAAGAAAATATGTGGAAGGTCTCGAATATGTAAAAGTATTATATTGATATAAATAGGACTTGAAAAGGATTATTATAGTTCCGTGTAGATTGCTTCACAGAGTCAGCGTTGGCGGGTGAGACAAACATGATCGAAAAATGCATATACTCAACGTCAGTGAAACAAACCCTTTCTGATGGCGAATTATTACTATTATCTTATAACTGCCTTATGCTATATCTGTCGTTGTATTGGTTGGTGGAGCATGTGTCGACCTCATGCGGGTAGTTAGACGGGAAATCTGAGGAGGCTTTCAAGGCTGAGGCCGAAGGCCGCGCAACGTGTGACCGCATTCCCTTGAGGTGAGCGGTAGACTCATTACTCGCTGTACGGCTAGTAGCCGTGCTGATCATGCAATTGGTGCTGATGCCTTACACTTACATCACGTCTGAAGGAACGGCAATCTGGCAGGTGGTGGCGCTCACGGAGGGCTTTTTATGGCCAGTGTTCCTATTATTCGACGTGTTGCCTAACCCGTGTGACGTACATTCACTGTGGCTGGATTTGATCGTATTCTGTACGGCGTTTACACGCATCGACATACGCGAATTCAGTCGATGTTTGTGTTTACGCACTACCAAGGGGCCAAGCCCTCTTTTACTGGTTCGCCAGGTATTTTGCTGTGGACTACGGTCCAGTTCCCAACTTAATGTCCCCTTCGCGTTGGTTGGTTGGCGCTCACCGCACACGGGCTGTATGGAGTCGTGTGCATTCCCACTTTTTTTTAAGCGAAACCTTTGTATCTGATATTTTATATAAATATTGTGAGCCTTTTCCAAGTTGGAAGGGTTTAATTAATAAGGAATTGACTGATGCGAAACTGATACAAGTGGAATAAGAACGATTGAGGGTTGATTTTTATCATAACTATTCCTTTTCCACTTATTTCGTAAAACTGGCCTAATGAGTCAATATAAACACTAGCATTTCAAGCCCACTGGTGGAAATATAATACTATAGGTACAAACTATCATGCATTTCTTAGAAGAAATATAAACTATAATATAAATTATTTTTGAGGGCATAAAGCATTGTCATAGCTCTACAGGGCTATTAAATATTTAGTTATTAAATATACCATAATTTAATAGGTATAATATAATATGACACTACAAAATATAACAAAAATAATTATTGTTTTTTTTATTGAAGTATATAGCTAGGAAAAAGAAAATACGTCATCAGCGTATTCATATCCTCAATGTATTCATTCATTAGCATAAAACATTTATCCGTCATCTGTATTGGGTTTTTTAAATTTCTCCAATTAGAGCACCGGAGACTTTCACGTTGTAAGTCTCGCATAATTCATTAAATCTTTGCCTTCATATCTGATTTAGTTGAAACCTTGTCAGCTTAGAGCACCAGCGCAGAGTAATCAGCCACTTATATATATGATGCATTTCAGAGTGTGCACAAGAATTGCATGCCTTAATTCATCCTTCTTCATAAAACCAGGCGGGCGTCGTGTCTTTACCCCTTGTATATTTCAATGAAACCAATGTGGTTGTGTCGAAAAGAATGCAAAAATTTGCCGGCGTCTGCCTTGCCGTTCAATTACAATCTAGGTATCTTCAAGGCAAGAGTAAATAGGCTTCTGTTATGGTAAGACAGTGCGATTTACTATCTGTTATGAAAATAAAACTCAGTAAAAAATCTTGATTGGGTAATTTCCCTACGATTACAATAAATAAACCACATGATTGTTCCATAGCCTTTTTCTCCCATGCTTAATCTCTGAGTGACACTAAGCGGCGTCATTGCAAAGTAGATGAATCTGTTGAATACTACAAGTGAGCCGCAGTGTGGCGCCACGCACAGAAAGTATTACATATTTTTGATTCGAGTTATTCAAAAAATCTCGAGTCGTCCCACCACGAATTTCCACACTGAGAGACAAGCCAGCGCGTGGGGAAGACTCGGCATGCGGAACGAAGCGCCATTTGACTCTTGTACGTAACACAATGACCAATACGACGCTGAGCCGTTGTGACACTAGTGAAGGCTAACCAGCGAGTCCGGTCTAGCGTATGTCGACGCTACCTGTATAAATATCTAACCTAAACTGACTACTTTATAAATATTTGACGGCTCATTGGCGCAGTAACAGCAATGAATTGCAGCGCTGAGTGCCGCGAGATCGAATCCCGCACGGAACAATTATTTGTAGGCCATACAAGCCTACAAATAATTGCTCCGTTATTGTTGTTTGTCCTTATGACATTTATATATGTAAATATATTATATTTTTTTTAAATATATAAAAATCTAAACCAACATTTAAATATAGCTTCGTGAGGACTTAGCCTAAATATTAAAAATACTTTTAAAATTGTAACCATATTTCAAAGTTCCGCCAAAATATTGCACAAAGATTTACTACATGTAACTGGATGAAATGATGTCGCACCTTTATACTGCTCCTGTTCTTGCATAGTCTGAACACTACACCGCAGCCGGTTGACTGTGAGTTGCACCGTGTCATTGAGCCCATCCTCGCTCGCCGTGTACAATAGGGTCACTTCCAATTGACCCTTCTTATTTTCTCTCTGTAAACATAATGTCTTAGTTATGTGGTAAAAAATCTATACTCTATATACTCATTTATAGGACTTATTATTCTTTGCTTTTAAACACAAAGCAAAAAATGTTTTGTGCTGATGTATTGTGTCATTTTTTTCATGGGATATTTTGCTAAGCTTCGTTCTCCAAAGGATGGAGAGCTTGCTGTATTCATGATTTTAGCAGGTAGGTAGCTAGAGATTACCGCGCCAAAACTGATGCTTTATTTAAAAAATCTAGATACCAAGTTAAAAGTCATCCGTGTCCTGCTACAAGCTTCGATTTTATTAGAATTTTATACAATAAAGAGCGAATTATCTAATTATTTTACAAGTAATTAGTCTATACTATGGAGGGTCTTTAAGATTTTTTTTTATATAGAATAGGGGGCAAACGAGCATGCGGCTCACCTGATGGTAAGTGACTACCGCCGCCCATGAACAACCGCAACACCAGGGGAATTGCAGATCGGCGTGCCTCCTTGCCGGATTGCCGCCATGGGATCTGGAGGCGATAGTCCTCGCGCGCCTGCACGAATGGCGCGCGGAGGCACTATGCCGGGGGGAAACCCCGATGCCGCGGCAAGTTGTCGTGCAGCGGACAGACTTCCGGCATGATCTCATGGCGACATGGAGAGAGCGACTTTCGCAACCCCGTGCTGGGCACGCCACTATAGCGGCGATAAGACCCCTCTTTGAGGAGTGGCTTGAGAGACGCCACGGCGTCCTCACCTTCCGCATGACGCAGGTCCTCACCGGACACGGTGTGTTCGGGAGGTTCCTGCACCGAATCGGGCGGGAGGAAACGCCCGGGTGCTCCCACTGCGAGGATCGACCGGAGGACACGGTGGAGCACACCGTGGAGGTGTGCCCTGCTTGGGCGGAGCACCGCCGTGTTCTCGTAGCGGCGATAGGCGGCGGCGACCTCTCGCGTCCGGCCCTGGTCGAAGCCATGGTCCGGAGCGAGACGGAATGGGATGCCGTCACCACCTTCTGCGAAGCAGTGATGCTAGCGAAGGAGGTGGCGGAGCGGGAGAAGGAGAGAGCAGCAGCTTTCCTTCCCGGCCGCCGCGGGAGACGCCCCGGGCGTCGGGGGCTACGTCGTGGCCCCCGGCCACCGTAGGCGCGGGCCTGTGGACGGCGAGCAATGGGTAGCTCGCCGTCCGTCCGTCTAACGACGACAGGCCGTGTCGACGGCGCGTTTTGTTCCACGCGCGCCTTAAAGAGCTGTCAGCAGCCTGAAGGGGCCCGCAAGGGCCGACGCCTGCCGGGGCTGCGGGCTGTTCGAAAGAGATACCGCGGCTCCGGAACGTAAGGGCACTGAAGGAACACGGATGGTTTTAGTCAGTAAAAGTCTAACACTCCCTTCCGCTCCACCCAGAGCGAAAGGCGTCATTTGATGATTTTCCATCCGCAAAAAAAAAAGGGGAATTGCAGATGCGTTGGCGGCCTTTTAGAAAGGTGTAAACTCTTTTCGTGAAGGTTCCTAAGTCGTATCGGTCCGGAAAATTCGCTGGTGGTAATTGATTCCACAAGGAAGTTGTGCGAGGGAGAAAACTTCTTCTAAATCGCACAGTGGTGGACCGCCAATCATCCAGATGGTATGGATGGTAACGCGAGTTTTGTCGCGATGTGCGATGGTGAAATTAAGCGGCTGGAATTAGTCCGAACAATTCCTCAGAGCACTCCCCGTGATAGATGCGATAAAATACGCAAAGAGATGCAACATCTCTACGCAGTGCCAGTGTATCAAGCCAATCAAAAGAACTCGGTCGTCGACGATTCGAACCGCTCTGCGCTGGATGCGGTCAAGTGGAAGGAGCTGGCACTGGGGTGCCCCGGCCCAGAGATGAGAACAGTATTCCATGTGGGGCCGAACTTGCGTTTTGTAAAGTTGCAAGCGATGTGCCGGCATGAAATACTGTCTCGCTCTGCTGAGCACGCCAAGCTTTTTAGAGGCCAATTTGGCCTTCCCTTCCAAGTGACCACGAAACTGCACACTATTCTATATGTCGACACCAAGGATTCCGATACTAGCTGAGGCAGCAAGGGGAGTGCCTTGAAACTGAGGAGATACGACAAAGGGGTTCTTTTTAGCGGTAAACGCGCAAACTTGTGTCTTCTGGGGATTGAACTGGACTAGATTTAGTCGCCCCCAATCCGAGACTTTGTTAAGCAAAGACTCGACTTCAGACACAAGTTTGTCCCGGTACTCGGCGACGTTTTCCCGAGAAATATTGGAACGGCCGGTATATAAGGCATCACCAGTACTGTCGTCTGCATAGCAATGAATGCTACCAGTTAGCAACATATCATTGATATGCAGGAGAAACAGCGTTGGTGATAGCACGCAGCCTTGTGGAACACCAGCGTTGATAGGCTTGAAATCAGAGCATGCACCGTCTACTACGACCTTGATGCTCCGATCAGCAAGGAAACTGGTAATCCATTTGCACAATTTCTCGGGAAGCCCACAGGAAGGAAGTTTCGAAAGAAGTGCTTTGTACCAGACCCGATCGAAGGCCTTCGCTATGTCCAAACTAACGGCCAATGCCTCCCCCTTGGACTCTACTGCCTCCGCCCATCTATGAGTTAAGTAGACTAGAAGATCACCAGCTGATCGACCCCGACGAAAACCGTACTGGCGGTCACTAATCAGCTAGTGATCCTCAAGGTACCTCATGAGCTGACAGTTTATAATGGATTCCATTATTTTGGAGAACAAGGAGGTGATGGCGATATGCCTGTAGTATGACAGGTCTGAGCGGTCGCCTTTTTTAGGGATCGGGTGGACAGAAGTTGTCTTCCATGAATTCGGGACTACGCCTTGGGTGTAGGAGTACCGGAAAAGACGCGTTAAAACCGGTGCCAACTCCGGAGCACACGTCTTCAGCACAATGGGAGGGACTCCATCGGGCCCACTCGACTTGCTGACGTCCAGGGAGAAGAGCGCTGTGTAAATCGCACGTCCGGCATGGAGCACTCACATCGCGGGATGGTCGGCGGTGTGTTCCCCCCATCATCTAGAGTCGAGTTGGACGCAAAAAGAGAGCTCAACAGATCGGCTTTCTCCTTTGCGGCATTGGCCAGTGAGTCGTCCTCTCTGTGCAGAGATGGAAGAGATGGCTGACAAAAGTTCCCTTGGACAGCCTTGGCGAGAGACCAGAATGCACGGGTTCCCGTAGGAAGGCGAACTAGCTTCTCGCCAATTCTGCCGATGTGCTCAGATCTTGCCTTGGCAATGACGCTTTTGAAGGACCTGGAGGCGGAATCATACTTCTTTTTAAGTGCGCTGGTGTTTACGTCCCGAGACGTTGATGCGTCAGCCCAGTCCCGGTAGCACTCCTGCTTATAGTGTGATGCTATTTTACAGGAGCCACCAAACCATGGCTGGGATCTGCCTCCGATGGGCACCACAGAGAATGGAATAAAAAGTTCCATACCCTGAAATACCACATCAGCAACAGAATCGGCAACAACGCTGCGATCTTCCGACGAAAAGCAAACCCGCCCCCAAGGGTAGGATGCAAAAAAAGAACGCATCCCGTCCCAATCAACTGACCTATAGTGCTCTGAGCAAGTACCGCATGCACCTCTCGAGAATCGGCCCGTATAATCGTTCGTATATCGTATAAGGTTGGTGGGGCCATGGGCGGTGGAGGGTTGACCTATAGTGCCAAACACGGCGGCAAGTTGCAGATCGCAACTGCGATTGGAGCGTGAGTGGCACCGTACTCCGGATCAGACAATGGTCCGAAGAGCCCAGAGGGGCATCGACGGAGACCTGATATCCGTCCGGATGAGAGGTCAGCAGAAGGTCCAACAGGGAAGGTACATGGTCTTCCACATCTGGGATCCGCGTAGGCGAAGTAACCAATTGTGTTAGACCATATGCCAAAGCAAAGTCATAGACAGATCTACCCGCATGATCAGTTAAACGAGAACCAAGCCATTCAGCGTGGTGGGCGTTGAAATCACCGAGTATCACGATCTCTGCGGATGGGACCTGTTGTAGCACGGAGTCTGCAGCCATTTGGACGTGGTCGATGAGTCGGTCTGTGTCGGCATTACCGCTATGAGACCTAGAGGACCGGAGAGGCACCCGTAGACGCGGGGATGGTCGTCGCTTTCTACGCGCAGCCATAAGATGGACAGGTCCGTACCTTCAAAACTGCCGAGGCGTCGAAAACAGATGTCCTCTCTGACGCATACGCAAACTCCAGCCCGGGACACAAAGGAGTGTTCCAATTTGTACCCCGGGAAGGAGAGATATGAAGTATCAGCCGGAGAGGACACCTGAGTCTCGGTTAAAAGAGCAAGGCCGGCTTCGCCGTCTCTAGATGGTAATGGACAGCGTTAAGGTTGGAATGAAGTCCCCTGATGTTGCAAAAATTCACGGATAGCGTGACAGGGGTCGCCTTGGTTTTATTGAAAGAAAGAAAGAAAGGTTTATTCTCCAAAATGACGCCATCACAGATAACATAAAAAAAACACATAATTTACGAATAATGTTGGCTATACAATACAAATTACAATATACTACATATTACAAACTATACAATACCTATACTCGTATGTGTCAAGGCGTCATCTGGGAACAGGAGCACACTCAGCATAATGCCATGATTTTTTTTTCCATGGCGCTGATTTTCGGTGTGTCCAACCAGTGACTTACCGAAATCAGTGCTATATGTATACTCAAATTATGATGACAGAATTATGCACAACATGGGGGAAAGAGACAGTAACTATCTTAAGTGAGAGGGAGAGAGTAGCGTTCAAGGTCGAATGCCACTTCGACACAGCACGTCCCGGTCCCGTTTATGTTGCTTTCAGATGCTCTTAGAAAGTCTATACGAACACTACAAAAGGGGAGATTATTAAAATACTATAAAGGGTTATATACTACAAAAGGGAAATTATTATTAAAATACTATAAAGTGCTATATAATAAAGTGACCAGATATTGCTCCGCTTGCCCCGAGCAGCATTAGTCGCGAGCGGAATTTTGCCCCCCCCCCCCCAAAATACGCGGGGCAGCCTGAGCACCCACGCTCAGGAGTGAAGTAGTTTGGTCGTGGATGCTCAGCGAGGGATTCTCCAGGGGTGCTGGTACCCTCCTGGGGTAGTCTTTTATTTAATTCCACTACCATGTTGATGGGGGGGGGGGGATTGGGCCTCCGGCCACCTGCACTCACCAAGCGCAACGCCGAGGTAAACCTCTACTTCACGCTGGTATTCTGTGAGGTCGTGATACCACCCCAGTTCGAGCTGGCCCATCCGTACGAAAGCAAAAGCTACCACTTGGCTCTACCACTGTTACTCTAACATACTCTAACATACACATATTCGTCATTATCATTACAGACCTTCATAAGTTCACTGCTGAACATAGGCCTCCCCCAAGGAATGCCACAAAGAACGATCCTGAGCTACCTGTATCCATCGACTTCCTGCATGTTACCAGGTCGTCACTCCATCTAGTGGGGGTCGCCTCACACTTCGCATACTGGTACACTCGAGAACCTTTTTCCCCATCGGTTGTCGGTTCTTCGAGCTATATGGCCGGCCCATTGCCACTTCAGCTTACTAATCTGTTGGGCTATGTCAGTTACTCTGGTTCTACTGCCGATATCTTCATTTCTAAGTGTATTACGCAGAGAAACCCCAATCATAGCCCTCTCCATAGCTCGCTGAGCGACCTTGAGCGTCCTCATACAACCAGCAGTGAAAGACCACGTCTCAGATCCATAAGTCATCACTAGCAACACGCACTGGTTGTACAATCTCGTTTTCAGGTTTTGAGGTATATCTGACGAGAAGATGTCATAGTTTCCAGAACGCTGCCCAAACGAATTGAATTCGTCGATTGACCCTTCGGTCAAAGTTGGACTTACCTAGTCGTACTATTTTTCCCAGGTAAACAAACTCGTCAACAACTTCGAATTTAGTACTTCCAACAACTACCGGCATAGGTGTGACATGGATATTAAACATGATCTTTCTTTTGTTCGTGTTCATCTTAAGACACTATTGAAGTCATTGAGCATAGTGCTTAGGTCCTCCAGCGATTCTGCCATAAGGACTATATCGTGCAAAACCAAGGTGAGTGATGTACATTGATGTTAATACCGTATCCTTTGCAGTTCAGTAGCTTGAAAACATCTTCCAATGCAGCGGTGAAGAGTTTCGGGTATATAACGTCACTCTGTGTTACACCTCTCTGCAGTTGGATAGGTTTCGTACTCGGATTCTGTACTCGGATAGCCATCGTAGCCCTACTGTACAAACACTTCAGCACTTCGATATACCGACAGTCAACTTGGCACTGCTGAAGGGACTGTAGAACCGCCCAAATTTCGGCGAAATAAGGCTTCCTCATAGTCCGCATACGCAAGGCAAAGTGGCAGATTGTACTCTTCTGTCTTCTGTACAATTTGCCGAAAGGTGTGTATGTGGTCTATGGTACTAAAGCCTTATCGGAAACCGGCTTGTTCGGAAGGTTGGAAGTTGTTAAATCTGCGTACGAGACGATTCGTAAGAACTCTCGGAAACAGCTCGTAGACGCGGCTCAGAAGGGAAATCGGTCTGTAGTTCTTCAAGAGAGCGTTGTCGTTTTTTTTGAAGAACAAGACCACTGCACTTCTGCTCCACTGCTCCGGAGTAGTACCACCATGGAGGACGGAATTAAAGAGCTTCTGAAGGACTTTAAGTACCGGTTTTCCACCCGCTTTCAGAAGCTCCGCTGTCATTTCATCCTCACCTGGGGCCTTGCCGTTTTTCAGGCGCTGGAGAGCCATTCTAATCTTGCACAGAGTGACGTCCGGGATATCTTCGGAATAGTGTCGGATAAGACTCGTTCTTAAATCGTTACTCACACTTGCGTGTGCCTCCAACGATGACTCTCTCAAAATCTCAGGTGTCCCAGAAACGATGCTGCCACACTCGGTCTTCAACTTTGACAGTTGGCTCTTTCTGGCAGACTCTGATCTCTGGCAAAGAGTTTGAAGCCTTGGTTCCGCTCCTTCTCCTTCAGTACAAACTGTATTTAAGTTGAGTAAGTCCCGCCGCATGCATTTGGAGATCTGTCTTTTCAATTGTCTATATGCTGTCAAATCTGTTGAAGACTGCAGCTTCATTTCCCGTCTAACAGCCATGAGATTAAGAGTGTGACCAGAGAGTTTTTGTGTTCTTCTGCGGCGGGTCTTGGAGAACTTACCTTCAACCGCATGGACAGTTATCACGAGCATATCATTCATATCGTCCACTTTATTGCAGTCTTCTAGGCACTGAAAACGGTTTTGTAACTCGAGCTCAAAAGTTTCGGGACTTTGGACTAGATCACGAGGGAGACGGAGTATTGACTTAATTAGTCGAGACCTCTCCAACTTAACGGTTAGGATAATTAATAGAATCAGGCGTTACTTTGCGGAAGTCCATTATATTAAAGTTGGCAATAAATTACTTCGCGTACATCCGCTCGATAAAATAAAATGATGTGTCTTACCTAATTTGAAGAGCACCTCCCTCCCGCCCTCAATCAATTGCGTGTACTATCACCGTCACCGCTAAGATAGCGGTCAGCCACCGCAGAGTCTAGATTACCTGAAAATTTCTCGTGGTCTTTCCTTTTTTTTATAAAATAAGGGTAAAAAACGAGCACACAGTCCACCTGATGGTAAGTGGTTGCTGTGGCCCATAGACATCTACATCTACCATCGATTGCGAATTAAAATGCAGATGCGTTGTCAGCCGTGAAGACTAAGATAGAATGCCTCTGTTTCAGTAAAAGGGGTCTCCGGTTCTCTACCTCACCATACGAAACACAGCAGCATTAAGTTGCCATTTTACGCTGGTATTCTGTGAGAGCGTGGTCCTTCCCCGGTCGAGCCGACCCATTCGTGCTACAACTATTAATATAACTGCAGCATGGCTCTACCATGTAAAAAAACACTCATCACTAGTGTAGTGATGTTGGGAGTAGTGGTGCTGGGATTAGTGGTGACGGTGATAGTGCACGCAATTGAGGGAGGGCGGGAGGTGCTCTTCAAACTAGGTAAGACACATCATTTTATTTTATCGAGCGGATGTACGCGAAGTAATTTTTTTTTGCCAACTTTAATTAACGTTTATGTTCAGTGTGCCTCTAATCATTCGGTGATCGCTACCAGTATTTAACCAGTGAAGGCAATGTTTTATTTGCGTCACAGAGTACATTATATATATAGGGCGATTTGTGTTTGCTTTGTTTTGCTGAAACCGACGGTAGGTTTCACTAACAATTATTCTACTATTCACTTTATTAGATGGTCACACCTCACACTAGGCAAAACCAATAAATTGCCTAATGTATGGTGGATGCCCCTAATATCAACCCTGCCCCTAATAGCACCCTTTTCACCTTTTTAACCGACTTAAAAAGGAGGAGGTTCTCAATTCGAGAACGTTTGTTACGCGATATCTTCATAGATTGTGAACCAATTTTGATGATTCTTTTTTTATTAAATTGGCTATACTTCAACGGTGGTCCCACATAAATTTAGAGAAAAAATTTCCCCCAAAGGGTAGCAAAGATATAACTTCTTTTTTAGCAATTTGAAGTCGGTTTTTAATTTTTGTTAAAAGTTATAATTATTACTTTATTAATAATGTTTCTAGTGGTCTATAAGCATAGTAATCCATTAATTTTTGGATAAATTTACAAGTTTTTTTATTAGTGAAAATTAATGGGGCCGTTATTAGACTACTACGATATGTAATTACAATCCCATTAATTCCCACTAAAAGAAAAAAAATTGAAGGCATAATGTCAGGCGTCAGTCTGTTATTTGGTGGTACCAAGTGAGAAGTACCTAATTTCAGACACGTTATCAGGGTAGTTATAATCTGAAATAAATATTATTAAGTAGGACAACTTATTTGAGAGGAAGTTAAGATTAATACATATGTAAGTTATAAATTGATTTTTTGAATTGAAAGTTTAGCAAAAGATGTATTTGCTTTTCTATAAGCCCTTTGTTTTAAACGAGTATATTCATTGAGTTATATGTACTACGTACTAGAGAAGCCATTCCAAACAAAAATTGTGTCCTACTCTATGTCTTCGCGCATGCGCGGTAGTAGTAGTCGCGCATGAGCGAAGACTTTAATTTGATATAAAATAAGATATTAATATAAAATAAATATAAGAATTTAATATAAAATATCTTTATTTAATCTATACAAACATATTTCTAAATAAAATGTAATAATAATTATTTTATGGAATTCACAAATCTTCAATTTACACAATAGTTAGTTTGTATGGACTGCAGGGACTGTACTACAGTTCAGTTGAACATAGTCAATGTTCGGAATGGCTTCTCTAGTACGTAGTACATATAACTCAATGAGTATTTTTAATTTATATTTTAATTATTTATTGAGAAAGAGAAAGAAACTCATGAAAAGCAACAGTTCAGGACCGTGCTTTGCGGCAACCTATGGAGGAAATCATATTCAGCAGAAGACTTGTGGTGTTCTGTAATGATGATAATGTTTTGAAAACTTGGATGATTAATTTATAGGAAATCGATATACATAAATTTTAACCACAATTAGTTTTAATTAATTGTTTAGTGTCAAAAGAAAAATTCATCATCTTAAAACTAAAACACTTTAGTAAGTGTAGTACCTACGTAGTAAAAATTTTAAAGCAAAATAATTATTGTTTCATATTGTATGCTCGTGAGTCGTGACACCCATGATTTAAAATTAGAAGTTGTTACGAATTTATTACTGTACATCTAAAATTATGGTACCTACTAAAAACTCAAAAGGCATAACCCTATGCTAGGTTGGCATACGATACACAAAAGGACAACATTCGGCACAGGGTGGCTGGAATTTCAGCCATTACGCAATTTTTTCTTTACCGTCGTTTTTGAAATTGTTCTTGTAATAATATAATTTAAAATCAAAGATATTTAACTAGTAGTAACCTATATATCTAAATCTCTTTGTTTAAAATGAATGTGTGATAAATAACCTATCGATTAAAACAAGATTTTAAAAATGTTCTGCTCTTATATAATACGAATTTTTAAAGTTAAAATTGGCACTAAAGGGCTGTTAATAGGGGCATCCACCATCCATCCTATGGGGAATTAAAAAACAGTTATTCTAAATTTATTGTAAAAATAATTCGTCAACTTCATACAAGTGGAAAATATAAATTTAAAACATTAAATAGGTTTCACCCCTTCGTAATTTCAAATTTCAAATTTCAAAAAAAAATATTCAATTCCGAAACAAAAGATTTCGGAGCGTAAACTGAATCTAGATAAAATATATCAAATCAAATCAATAATCAAATGTATATCATGTAAGTGTATCATAGATAATTGATCGCAAACATTAACAGTTTTATAACATTTGTAATAATGGCGGTTTTTTTTTAAATTACATAACACGGTCAGCAACAAAAATCTTCACCAAGACGTCGAATCAAGGTTACTTGCGTCATTGCAATTATAGTTTACGTACTAATACTAACAGGGATTGGTCGAGGTCAGATTCTATTCTACTTCTATTATCGGCGCTTCCCATCATTAACTGATTACACTTTTAAAAAAAGAAACTCGTTATGACGATGATTCACACATTATAATGTGTATTTATCCACGAAAATCTATTCCTGAAATTGTCACGTGAAGGTCACGTGGCCTTATTCAGTCAAATCATCAACTAATTTTTTTTTTTACATGAAGATACCTATTGATTGAATTCCTTGTAAATATCTTCTTAACTAGCGAACTTAATTAGAGCATAATATATGAAGACTATACTCGTACTATAGCTTAATTACGTCTGGCCGTGTGCTAGCAACGTAAGATAATATTTACCCCATATCATTCTGTGGCTGCCGTAAGGCGCAACTACCTACCATTTGGAAATACAAGAAACTGATAGCCTCCGATAAATAGCAGTGTAACCATCTAAAAACATTTATCCACAACGGAAACGAAGAGCAGCGTTAACAACCAAAGCCAAAGTATGTGGTATTGCGACCTCGAACCTGCATCACAGCAGCAGGCAGGCAGGTCGAGCAGTGCTGTGGTGCGAAGCGGGATGATTATGACATATCTTACATACTCTAGGAGGGGAGAGGTCATGTCTATCTAAGAATTTTATCGGACAGATATTGGTAAGTAACTTTAAAAGTAGTAAGTACCTATTTTAAATCCTATAGAAAATAATATTTTTTTCTAAGTAGGTATTTTATTTTAATCATATTCTTAACACAAATTCGAGCAATCAAATTTTCTGAGAATCCACTTATCTTTCTAGACATATAAAACGGGCAACTACCATGAAATTCTCTCAACGTAGTTATCGATAAACGCTTGAAAATGTTATATGTAAAAAGATTTTGTCCTGGCCAATTGAATGAAATATTTTTTCAAGTAAGCTAGGCTCTATGCCATTTGAGATACATACAATATAACCGATGATGTCACTAAAACACTGAGCAACAGTAACGAAGACGAGCTATTAAACGTTAGTTAACGACCAAATAAAACTAAATTCCAGAGGTTTAAGCGTTTTTAGTTGGTAAAGTCATGTTTTACAATGTTATTAGACTGAGCAACAAACATTTCAATGACTTAAACATATTTTTTTCTAAACGTTGCAAGATCCTCACGCTTAATTTTTTAGTGTATTCTTCTGATTGTTGTCAAACACAGGTTCAACTTCAGCTTTCTAAAATATTTTGAGCAAATATTAACTAATAAATAAGCAAAACATATTAATTGATATATGCTCTTAAACGATGACGGATTCTTGGTACTTACCTGAATAAGCAACGTATAAGCGATAAGACCTCATAACAGACCAACAGCGGTATGCAGTTTTAGAAATACGTAGACGGGTCACTCACAAATCATAGCCCATCCAGACGCGAAAACAATATTTCACGACATGTAACATAGAGGGAAAACATTGTATACATATTTTCGTTCTAATCCTGATGGCATTAGAACCGTGATTTGTTAGTAGACATGTGTCAATCGTGAACGATTCGTTCTTTTGATCCGGGACGTGTTAAAGTATTGATGATTGCAATTACATTTTTTGAACCTTCCGAATCGAATGATTGACAGGACGTATGACCAAAGAGTATAGTAATGTTGGACGACCGACAATATCGAGCGAGTCTCACAGATTACAACGTACTGACTCGAAATGATCCGAATTACCCGATTCATAAAACGAATCAATACTTGAATGATCGGGTCACTAGAAATGAATGAATGACACCTGTCTATTAGATAAGCTAGTGGTAGAACCACAAAGAAACGATTGGGTCAATATAAAGCGTATTATGGATGCAGCACGAATGGGTCAGCTCGACCGGGGAAGGATCACGATCGCACAGAATACAAGTGTGAAATAGCAACACAAAGCTCCTGTGTTTCGTACGCTGAATGCCATGAAACGGAGGATGTTTACTAATAAAGAGGTCTTTTAAAATAAAAGCTCATGGGGTGACAACGCATCTGCATTTGATTCTTAATCGAGGATAGTAATTATCATCAAAAGCACCGTGCACTCGTTTGTCACCCTCGTTTGCATTTGTACTTGCGGTGTTGCGGACGACGTCTCATATCCATATGCCGTCACTGGCAACACGTACTGGCTGCACACTATTGATTTCAAGTTTTGAGAAATACGTGACTAGAAGATGTGTCGTAATCTTCCGAACGCTACCAAATGCTACCCGGCCGTATTGGAACCGTCGCTTGACCTCTAGGTGAAAGTTGGAAGTACCTATTCTGACAATATGACTCATCAACAACTACAATCGTAGTGTTACCAACAACTACCGGCACAGATGCGGTATGGACGTTACACATAACTTATATCTTGTCCATGTTCATCTTAGTAAGACTTTTGAGGTCATTGAGTATAGTGATAAGATCTGATCGGATTTTTGCACTTATAGATATTTATTTCCAAAATACCTACATAATACTAAATACTTATTAAAAAGAATTTTGAACACTATCTACGAACTTTGTAGGACTATTGGTATTTTACTGCCTGAGAATCCGTCTGGATACCACATTGCTAGCTATTTATGCCGCGAAACAGCAGTGTAATAGCGTATATTCTATAAGTTCTGGTTAGAAGCTATTTTTACTTTTAGATTACCTTTTCATGTTAACTTATCTCAAAGTAATAAATTCACTGAAACAATGAATGCTAACTTCAGCAATAAACTTAGGAGTATCTCCATAATGTTATAAATTATTCATGATATATCGCAGTCTTAACAACAGATTATTAAAAAAAAATTACCCGTGATTCAGCTGCCGATAAACCGCTTGCGATGGCGTTTATAGGCCTCCAGATATCGGGAGTACCGATCAAACCATTTTTGAGGTCGTTCTGAAACAATTTGGAATCGAAGTTCCATGTCGCGGCGCCTACCGTCCGTCGTTTCTCCAAAATCATTTTTTGGGCCGCGGCTTCTGCCTTCGTCGACTTGAAACTACTGAAGGTTTTTTCAAAGAACCCCGATTTTGGTTTAATTGCATCCTCATCACCTAATTTACTTGCTTTTTTCGTGTCTAAGGTTTTTGCACTTCTTCGTCTCTCGGAGTCTTGTTTTGGTGCTTCTAATATAGCGTATATAGTTAGCGATAAAAAATGGCCTGCGAGCTGGTTTTGAAGGTCGATTTTTTCAGATGGCTTCTTCGCTGGCGTCTGTTTTAAGTGGAATTTAAAATCTTCGTTCCACACGGGCCAAGAACTTTCTTGTAAGGTGGTTTCGTATTTGCTCTCACCTGGAAAAATTTTGACCTGCAAAAATAAAAATATTAATTAGATAACATGAAAAACAATCATCATATAACCGGGGATGATTTAAATACGTGGTAGAGTCATGCTGCAGCTATATTAGTAGTATAGCTGTAGCACGAATGGGTCGGCTCGACCGGTGAAGGACCGCGTTCTCACAGAACACCGTGTTTCGTATGGTGAGTGTAGAGAACCGGAGACCCTTTTTACTGGAAAAGAGGCATTCCATCTTAGTCCTCACGGGTGACAACGCATCTACATTTTGATTTGTAATAGAGGATAGATGTAGATGTCTATGGGCCGCAGCAACCACTTACCATCAGGTGGGCTGTGTGCTCGTTTGTCACCCTAACCTATAAAATAAAAAATAAAAAATAAGTAGTAGATAGTAGACAGCACATTCGTCGCTTTAAAGTAAAATTGAAACTATTAGCTTCTATATATATTTTATTCAGTTTAGTTTTAATGTATGTTTGTGTACAATAAATAATATATTGAATGTTCGCCTAAAAAATTAATAATTATTAGTCTATCCTAAGGAATTCTTACCGAATCAATTTCAACATGATTTTTTTATCTACATAATATAAATAAAAATGTAAATATTTGTTTTTTTATGGCTTTGAAATTTTGATATTTTTCCTTTCGAATACGCGCGTTTTAACATTAATACTACATTTTGGGCACAGCAACGCGTGGCCGCGTGATCAACAAGTGCTATAATTAAGAAAAATGTTTCCAGAACAAACCTGTATATTATTTGAAGATTTTAGTTGCGTTACTTCTTTAATACAGAAGCCCAATAAAATTTTCAACCGACGCCAATAAAAGGAGGAGGTTCTCAAGTCGACTGTATTTTTTTATTGTGTGTTACCTTAGAACTTTTTTTGTAGCTGAACGGATTTTGATAATTCTTTTTTTTATTTGAAAGCTAGTGCTTCTTCTGTCTCATATAAATTTGATCAAGATCTGACTAGTAGTTTGTGACTTTTTCTTAACTCGGCGGGAGGCGCGTCAATAAAACGAACACAAAGAGACGCTACCGGGTTAAAAGTACCCACCCATAAGAGGTCCTATAAATATATATGTATAATAATTATGGTAAAAATTACTAACTAATATTTACATTTACTTTGGTATTTGTTTTAATAAAACAAGTCTTTTCTGAAAAATTACTTTTATTTAATAATATTTAGCATTTTAACATTTTGTACTTAAAATTATGTTTTTCTTTGTATCACATATCACAAACAAGTCTTTTCTTATTTTCAAGTAGATTTTTTTTAGAAAAAATACTATATACTACTGATATAGTACTAAATATTACGTCAAACAACAAAATAGTCTCCTAGCCACAAAACGGACAAAATAAAACTAATTTGAACTTTGGGTCCAAAAATTATCAATTAAAATTTTAATCGCTTACTAGGAACTATAAAGATAAGCATTTTATTTGCGATTTTGGTAACAGTTATCACAAATAAATATTGTGTGCTCTCTACAGATTTTTGCTGAACAAAATTTGCAAGATGTTTTGGTTTTACGGTCTTTTTTCCAAATACAGACTGAGCAACGTGAGGATGACGAAATTGACGGTGCCCTATGTGCAACCTCAGGCACTGGTTCCTCAATCTAAACTAATAATTCAGTAAACTAAACAGTTCCTTCCTTTGCGAATAGGTCCAGGGAGAGCAAGGACTATATTATGAGATCGAGTTCTAACATTTTGTGGTGGTGCACAAACTTGCCACTTTGTATTATCTTTGTATATCTCTTCCGTGAACTCCCCACATTGCAAAAACTGAAATGGTACATCTTCTAAATAATCTTGGGATAACTGAAGATTTCGCCAATTCCGCACTCCAAGAGGTGGAACAAACGATGATATCTTGCGTGGTTGTCGATCGACAGGGTCGCATCTTCTTAAAAAGCAGTCCCGTGAATACTGACATTTTATACATCTTCGGTCTCAGAACACGATGACTTGTACTCTACTTCTAATTCTTCTAATATCGATTCCTCTTGCAAAAAACGTAAACGTGACATATATGACCTGAAATAATATACAAAACACTAGTAACAAATGTATATCACCCAAAAAAAAGTAGTACACAAAAGGTCGCTACTGGGTAAAAAACACCCATACTCACTTTGAACGTCTGATCCGGTCGCGCCGCACGGGAAAACTGATCGACACTCCGCTTACGCCTAGCTGCATCCCTTGCCGAGAGGTACCTAGACCGCCGAAAACCTGCAGCGAGTTTTCTTGGAAATATCAGCTTTAGAACCACACTGTGGGTATTTTTTACCCGGTAGCGCTTCCTCCCGGGTTAATAATGCGTATTTAATGAACTTCGACTACATTGATGATGTTCCCATTTTATTTAATTTTTAATTTTACCACTTGTTTTGTTACAAGTTCTTTTTTTCTTTCTCATCTGTCTTTGAATACAATGAGCTCTGAAACCACTGAATGGATTTTGATCTAATTTGGCATGATTATAAGCTATAGCCCTGGAATAAAATTTAGGATATATTTTTTTCAGTCACGTAAGGAAGTGTCTTATTCAATAATTTTTAGTATGTATGATTTACATGACATAATAACAAAATTAAAAATGATGGAAAAACCCATGACGGATGTAAATAATCGAAAAAGGATTAAATAATTTTAGTAAAAAAAACCCCGAATAAAAGGAAATAAGTCATGAAATATATAAATAAAGTGTTAAAATCACAAGTAGTAAAATTAAAAATTTTGTACAACCGAATCCAACATAAATTAGCTCAACAACTGCTGGCCAGACCTTAATCAAATTTATATGGGACCACATAAGAAGCACCAGCTTTCAAATAAAAAAAGAAGCATTAAAATCGGTTCACCTAGAAAAAAGTTATGAGGTAATACACATAAAAAAACACAGTCAAATTGAGTACCACTTCCTTTTTGAAGTCGGTTAAAAACTTAGAAATGAGGATATCCGCAGTAGAATCAGAGTGACCGACATAGTTCAACGGATTAGTAAGCTGAAGTGACAGTGGGCCAGCAATATAGCACTAAGAACCGACAACTGATGGGGAAAAAAGTTTCTCGAGTGGCGGCCTCGTACCTACGGACGAAGTGTAGGGCGTCCCCCCACTAGGTGGAGTGACGACCTGGTAAGACATGCAGGAAGTCGATGGACACAGGTGGCTAAGGATCGTCATTCCTTGGGGGAGGCCTATGTTCAGCAGTAGACTTGTGAAGGGCTGTAATGACGATGATGAATCTCGGTTCATTTCTAAATTTGTTTCATATAGAAGTCAAACTGAGGACATCATCATGGTCCAGCTAACAAATTAACTGTAAGTCCCCATTCCGCTTAAAATATTTGTGACCGTATAGTGCATAGTTTCGTTATAATAAAGGGTGTCCAGTGGCAGATTTCAAACTTTGAACAGACTTAATTTTCGAATGCAACGTAGGAGAAGGGTGCGGAGGGGGTTATTCGACGCGCAAGCGATGCGGATTTTTTAGTAGCCATGGATCCGTGGAGTGGAGAGCACCGCGCTTTTGCCGTCGAGGTGTACTTTTCGAGTGGATTTTCGCTGTCTGAATCCCGTCGTCGATTTAATAATCACTACGGTATTCGTCGAGTTCGTGATGGACCATCAATCAACCTGATTCAGTCTTGGGTAGCAAGGTTTAGAGCAACGGGATCAACAATAAATAGATCCAGACCAGGACCAACACCAACGGTAGCCACGGACGAAAATATCGAACGTGTTATGGCTTCTGTGATTGAAAATCCTCGTTTATCACTTCGTGCACGTTCATCGATTTTGGGTATTAGTAAATCAACTTTACAGGTAATAATGCGAAAAAAAATTAAATTCCATCCTTATAATATCCAAATCGTCCAAGATTTACTCGAATCTGACTTTGAATTAAGGAAAACTTACGCAGAGACGATGTTGTTGAGATTTAAAACTGCTACTCGGATGGGTAACATATTCTTCAGTGACGAAGCCCATTTCCATATCGGAGGATATGTAAATAAACAAAATTTTCGTTATTGGGATATTTCCAACCCGAGAAAATTGCATGAAGAGCCTTTACACAAACCAAAAGTCACAGTATGGTGTGCAATATTTGCGTCTGCCATAATAGGGCCTTATTTCTTCGAAAATGAACGTGGCCAAACTGTAATAGTAAATTCCGAGAGATATGCTGAGATGATCAGTGATTTTTTTAGACTAGAATTACAGAATAGTCCATACTGTAACCGGAATACGTGGTTCCAGCAAGATGGGGCCACAGCTCACACTATGGGCCATGAGTGCAGTGCGAGAGTTGTTTCCCGAAAAAATCATATCCCGGAACGGCACCATACCGTGGCCTCCCAGGTCACCAGACCTAAGTCCGTGTGACTTTTTTCTTATGGGGATACTTAAAATCTATCGTTTACAAAACAAATCCGACCACTGTAACACAGCTGAAAGAAAACATTCGAGCAGAAATCAGCAAGATTCCCCAGTCGCTTTGTAAAAGAGTTTTCGAAAACATGCGTTCCAGACTCGAGGAGTGTGTTAGGGTCGATGGCCGCCATTTAGGAAACGTTGTTTTCAAAAAATAAAATCCGCCTTTATGTTCTTTATATTTTAATAAAAATACTTTGCATAAAACGTGTCGTTCTTTTTTTATAATTTTTCAAACTTTGAAATCTGCCACTGGACACCCGTTATAAGTACTTTAAAATATCCCTATAAATATTTCAACTGTTTGTGGAGAACCTTTTGTTTTAAATTAACGTTACAAAGGCCATCCTGCTTTTTGCAAAATCATGTCAAAATTTATGTACATTGTTTTTGTTATTACATTCATAGAATATGACATTTTTAATTTGTTATGTTATGTTTGTCACCTTTATTTATCAGAATAAAAAATAACTTCGATTTTTTGCAACAAACAACGTACACTTTCTGACTGTTTTATCGTAACGCAAGTATGTATGTAGGTAATTTGTATGTGATAATTGATAAAACAACACGTTCTCAGAAATATACGTCAATTAAAAGGCAATTCAGGTTCAGGCTACTTTTTTGTACAACAAAACAAGTTTGTTATGGTTGAAAATGTTAAATATTGATTGTATAAAATATTTTACGTTCGGGTTCCATTTCATTTGCTTAGCTAATTTGTTTCCTTTTTTAATTCTACAATTTTGCCATGGTTGCAGTACATAGGCATAGAAGTGCTGTCGCTAAGGAGCAGTACACTTAATTTCGTGAGCCCGTTTCAAATTTAAAACATTTAGTCATTGTGGTTGACAACTGACAACACATTTGAACTGTAGCCTTTTTTGTTTATACGGCTGAAGGTGTCCATGGACTATGCTGACCACTGACCACCAGGTGACAACATAAAAAGACCATCATCTTTACAAGAATGTGCCAACTTGGCTTGCCTGTCTCGGGGTTTCCGGAACGTCCCGCATGTGGGCATAATTTGACACGTCCCGACAATTGTGCAGGACGCCTCATATCCAAGAACACCTCATAGTGAGCGGATAATGTGGCCATATACTCGATTACGAATCAAATGCAAATACGTTGCCACCCCTGAGGACTAAGATGGAATGCCTCGTTTCCATTAAAATAGGTCTCCGGTACTCTATACTCATGCCATCAGCAGCATTAAGCTGCTGATTTCACGCTGGTGTTCTGTACTTGCACGGTCCTTCACTGATCAAGCCGACTTATTTTTGATACAACCATAATATATGTAGCTGCAGCATGGCTCCACCACATTTAAAAAATATGTCGCTACGACAAACAAATAAGTACACAAAAGTAGGAAGGACTAAGGAAAGTCATAATTAATTGTTTATTATGTCAAACCTCGCGATAAAGGAACCTTTTTTAACCGACTTCAAAAAGGAAGCGGTACTCAATTCGACTGTGTTTTTTTATGTGTGTTACCTCATAACTTTTTTCTAGGTGAACCGATTTCAATGATTCTTCTTATGTAGTCCCAATGAAGCTGGTGCTTCTTATGTAGTCCCATATAAATTTGATTAAGGTCTCACCAGCAGTTAACTTATATTGGAGTCGGTTGTACAAAATTTTTAATTTTACGACTTGTTATTTTAACACTTTATTTATATATTTCATGACTTATTTCCTTTCATTCGAGGGGTTCATTGGAGGGGTTTTGAAATCGAGGTGCACTATCATAGAAGAGTTTGCTTCTGAAGGTGAAAGTACAACGAGATCATCAGTGTTTATACTATGTTCTGATGACTGATGATTTTAACAGTGGTAGAGCCACGCGGCAGCTTTTGCTGTCGCACGGATAGGCCGGCTCGAACCAGGGTGGTACCACGACCTCACAGAATACCAGCGTGAAGTAGAGGTTTACCTCTGCGTTTCGCTTGGTGAGTGCAGGTGGCCAGAGGCCCTTTTTACTGGAAATGAGGCATTCCATCTTAGTCCTCACGGGTGGCAACGCATCTGCATTTTGATTCGCAAACGAGGATAGATGTAGATGTCTATGGGCCGCAGCAACCACTTACCATCAGGTGGACTGTGTGCTCGTTTGTCACCCTTATCCTATAAAAAAAAATGACGATACAGTGAGTATTAATGACGAAGTAGTTACGAAAGGTGGTGGTCTATCTAGGATGGAAAGAAAGAAAAATAGACATTTCCAACCGAAAGAATTTATTGATATTAATTTTAAAATGTAAAAAAATATTTAAGAAATTTTACAAAGTCGAAAATTACAATACCCAAAATATGTTGATCGCTGCGATCGTCAAAGAAGCCGACGTAAAAAGAAAAATGACTAATAGCTATATGAAGAAAAAATTCTCTCGTAAATATCTATTGGACAAAGTCGAAGTGTACCGTATTTATTTGTCAAAACACTTGGCGTTTCTACAAAAAGAGTTAATATTGCTTTGATTAAAATTAAGTCACAGGATTTTATAGATAGAAGAGAATTGAAAAGCGGAGGTAAGAACAAATGCAGCAACGAAATAGTTTCACAAGTGAGAGACCATATAAACTCTCTTCCTAAGTATAACACACTATAGAAGAAGTGAGCACCAGACCAAATATCTTAGGCCAGACATGACTTTAGACAAGATGTACGATTTATACTGTGAACATATAGGAGAAGCTGAGAAGGTCAGTAAGGCAATGTATACAAAGTTATTTTACAAATATTTCAATCTTAAACGAGCGCCTCTTAAGAAAGATACTTGTAACAAGTGTGACACATTACAAGCGAAATTAACTCGATGTAAATCTGCTGAGGAAATAACAGCCATAGATACAGAACGCGAAGAACATTGCCGAAAATGGGAAGAGGCTCAAAATAGAATGAAGTCTGACTTGGTTCTGGCTACTCAATGTAAGGAAATAGAATGTCTCACGTTTGATCTCCAAAAAACACTGCCAGTGCCTAAGATCCCTACCGGAATTATTTACTACAAACGTCAGCTTTGGCTGTACAATATGGGAATTTATTCAGACTAACTTGAATGATTGCTTTGTCTGGATAGAAGGAATGGCTAGTAAAGGTGCCCAGGAAGTCGGTTCTTGTCTATTAAAATATTTAGGAGAGCATATTTCTGAAGATGTCGAGGAACTAATTTTATAGAACGATTCATGTGGTGGACAGAATCGCAACATAAAGATCGTTTTAATGTTAAAAGCAATTTTACATTCCCATCCCACCTTTCAAAAAATAACACAAAAATACTTGATACCCGGACATACGAGTAGTTACCTACCCAATGACAGAGATTTTTCCCACATTGAAACTGCAATGAAGAAATATCCGAGACTATACATTCCCGATGATTATTATGTGCAGGTTATGAAATACTGTAAGAAAAAATCCCGCTTACAATTACGGTTATGTCAAAATCTGATTTTCTGGGAACTTCCAAGGTTGAAAAAATTATTATTAACAGAAAACGTGGTATTAATAAAGAATTTATTAATTGACTACAAACTCAGGAAATATACCTAAAAAAAGACTCACCGAACTCCATTTATTTTAAAACACATTTCCTTGGTACTCGTAGTTCTGTGGAAGTAAATATAGGAAGAGCACCTGTTCGTGGCAGACCAGCTGTAATCTTGACGGAACGTTTAGTTGCTCTGTGGCCGTCAGGGAAGCCTGTATTACCAGCGAAACTAGCCGATATTCAGTCCATATTACATCTCATTCCACAAGATGCACAGAGTTTTTACAATGGTCTCATTTGTGATGATGCAGTAGAAGACGACATAGATGGACTAGACACGGTGGATTTCGAAATGCAATCTGATGATAACATCGAATAAACGCTCTCTATATGTATTTTTTGTGAATTAAAGCTTTATTATGATAACATAAATACCTACATAGTTTCATTTATATCAGTAAATCCCTGAGTTGTGGTTCTTTTTTGTATATTATAAGAAAACCTATCAATTAGTAAATGTTAAAAGGAACCACATGCACATTTTCTTAACTACCTAGAAAGTTTTAGAGTATTCGGAGCAAATTTATATACACATACTTAAATAAGTAATTTATCAACAAATTCGAATAAAATAGATAGAAATTTTACTTCATCTAACAGAGCTGCACATGTTTTTGTAAATCCTTTGATATCTCAGAAGTGCATGTTTGCTGGGTGGTTCCATTTTGCATAAATACGGACATTTTATCTAGGTACAAAGATGTTTTTCGTGGCCTCCAGATGATATTTTTCTCAGCATTACATACCCTTCTGTATCTGAAACGAATATGAATATTGCATATGTATACGATACAAAAGTAAAGTAAGTCACTCTGCTGGGCACAGCACTCCTCTTATTTCTGAGAGGGTTTTAGAGCAAAGAAATGACCGCCGCGCTGCCCTAATGCGTGTTGGCGAACTTCATATGTCTTCGAATTTTTTTCTTATTCCTCAGACATGCAGGTTTCGTCACAATGTTTTCCTTCACTGCCGAGTACGAGCTAAATCAGCACTTAAAAATTTAATTGGTGCTGCCGGATTTACAGCGAGCGCTCAGACCCAGAGCTACTAATACGACAGAAATAAATACGATTCAACGAATATAATAAAAACTCTTACGTAATTAAAACTGAAACAGTTGATAACTCGTGATACCTACCGGACGAATCTACAGCACCACATAGCGCAATGTAATTGAAGATGCTTAACCGCGACATAACTCTCAGTGATGCGCAAACATAATAGGCAGTACCTATGTATATCACTTATATACTTGTCACCTCTGCAGTCTATTAATATTTGCACTTTTCTAAGTAATACAGAACGTAGTCACTAGGTGTTGACGTCGGCTAAAATCTCTGCGTTCGCCGCGCCGTTTCGTCAAGGTCATTCAGGCTTCTTAAAGGCTTAAATATTTAGTACCATTCAAGTGAGCAAAATATAGAATTGAATTAGAAACATAAAGTATGTATCAATGATTTTTGTAGAGGGGTATAGACGAACAAAAAGTAAATCCAAACCTTCTGTCGAAAGTCGAAAAGGAACACTTTTACCAAATTTTCGGTAATACTCCGCGTTATATCGGAATTATATCTTATCCACAAGAAAAATATGTCAAGTTTTAAATGGTCGTATTTACGCAAAAGACATTTTATTAAGATGAACAATAAAATATTTAGGAAATATATTTCAATAAATAAAAGTGACATGAGTTGGTTGTAAACTTGGATAGATTTTTTTTTAAATAATTATTAAATATGCATCGTATCAACTAATCACAAAATAGTATGTCGGATTTACCGCAAAGCACCTTACTTCACTCTATGGACACGTGCAAATAACTTCAAACAATGAAGACATCAGATGCGTTGTTACCGCTAAGATCTTATTTCAAATGCCAGTGTCAAATGCACAGCCCGCAGATGTACTGTAATAATTATACGAATACCACCAGACCACACGTAGTGACTTCGGTAAACCTGAATAGTTTTTTGTTGTTTATTGTTGTAATTATACAATGAATGATGTATTAATGATTACTATGCAAGCGTCTGCAATTCCGGCCGGCAACGCATGAGCAATTCCCCTGGTTCCCCTGGTGTTGCAGTTGTTCATGAGCGGCGGTAGTCACTTACCTCTCCTATAAAAAAGCGTTGTGTTAGCTCCGATGGTTAGCGCTGGCCGTAACTTTCAGAGTACGGGAGCAAACCGGATTCAATCCCCGTCGGCACCAATGAAATTGTTAATTGCAATTTTAAGTGCTGATTTACCACTTGCTCGTGGAGGAAAGCATCGTGAGGAAACCTGCATGTCTGAGGAATAAGAAAAAATTATATTTCGAAGAAAAAAAAAGAGAAAAAAAAGAAAAAGAGAAAAAGAGAAGACATGTGAAGTTCGCCAACACGCATTTGGGCAGCGCTGCGAACTCTTCTTTGCCTTAAAACCCTTTCATAAATGAGGCATGTGCCCAGCAGTGGGACGTATATAGGCTGTAACGTTTATGCAAGCGTTGTATGGTGGTGGCATCAAATACTCCATAATAATATATATCCAGGGTGTATTTAACCAGGGGCAATGCTTTAGGAAGAGGATGTACATGGTGTCGCACTTACACTATGTATGTATGTATCATTAAGCAACATTATCTGCTTATCTATAATAATTCTACATACTAGCCTAATGTTGTTTTCGCTCGTCAATGTCAAGAATGGCTTATTCGATGTCACTAATAGCAGAGTTGCCTGTACTTGTGATATCGCTAAAGGGATTTTAATGGCCAGAACTGTTTCCATAGGAAACGTAGATTAGTTCAGTTATCGTGGCAGATAACATATTATGAAAGCAACGATTAAGGCCGCTTGAACAAATTTACGAATCTTTGTATCTGTATCGTCTGCGGTTATTTATTAGGACCAAATGATTCTTATCTCTATATATAAAAATCAATTGCTGTCCGTTAGTCTCGCCAAAATTCGAAACTGGTTCGACCGATTCTGATGAATTTTTTGTGTCTTTGAGCTGTTCGAGCTGTTGTAGAGATCCGGAAATCACCCGTGTGAAGCCAGGGCGTATGCTAGTATGTAATGTTTTTTTTATAGTATTGGTCTTACAGTCCAGCTGTGGCTCATAGACATCTACATCCATCCTCAACTACGAAACAAAATGCAGATTCGTTGTCACCCGTGAGGACTAAGATAGAAAGCCTCGTATCCAGTAAAAAGGGTCTCCGGTTCTCTACACTCACCATACGAAACACAGCAGCGCTAAGCTGCTATTTTACGCTGCTATTCTGTGAGAGCGTGGTCCTTCCCCGGTCGAGCCGACCCATTCGTGCTACAACCACACTACTAATATAGCTGCAACATGGCTCTACAAGTATAAAATATGTAACTTATTATGTTTTATTAAAAGTACAGCAGTCAAGTTTGTCAAGTCCGCAGGAAAAAAGGAGGCACATCTTTTTCTTTTTAGCTCTTTAAAGTCTCGCATTTTCCATAATTTTCTCTTACGACACTCAAGAGACAAAATATAGTGCGGAAATATTTACGTCGCCATTACACGCAACATATTTCATACTTTTTTACCATCTTCTCACTTTAGCACATTACCATAATAGAGTCACTATTATTACTTTCTTTCCGCTTATGTAATATATGTTCGCGAAATATACCCGAATCCATTATTATCAAATCTTTCTGTTATTTTTATGGACTTATTGAAAGCTACTAACAATCTTATAGAATAGGTAACAAAATCAAGAAACCTGCAAGGATGTAATTTATTTCAGTTGGATTTTTTAAATAAGTGTTACTAAATGTCCGATAACTGTTTGTTAAAATCTTTCTCTTAATCTCTGTTATCTTAAAATCTCAAAACGAGGTATACGCGAGAGGTCACGAGTCGTTTTAAAGAAATACGCTTTGGAAAACCTTGCGAACAGTGCCAGAATATTTTATTAAATTTACCGAGAACAGAAGAATGTGTTTGAATCCCAGTCGCAGCCAACATTGGGAAACACAAAAAATGTAGATTTTTAGTATTTAATAGGTGACTCTGTGTTTTCGGCACTAAAATATCTCCTAAATATGTGACAGTGTTATATTATTGCAGTGTAGACCACGCGGTACATAATTTTATTAATATTTTAAGAATAATAATTCAATTTGTATAAATTGTAATATTAATTAAAGTGCATGTACTAGTCACACTTCTTCTCATTCAACACCCTCATTACATGGCGAACCTGCCGGTTAAAACCTCTTTCCTGCCTAGGAACTTTGGAGTTCGTCTGGACAAGTACCACCCTCTTACCAAATGAGGGCATCCACGACTTTTTCTGCCACCAGGGCGGCGCCACTTTACAGTGAGGTAAAATATTTGACAGATTTCATAGCGGGGACGATAATTTCTTAGGAAAATGTAATCGTTAAGGCTTCTTTGTGTGTTATTAGTTATATTATATATTAATTACATTAGAAATGAATAAACCAAACTATAAATATAACTAAAAGCCGATTTTTTTTAAAAAAGAGTTATAAAGTGCAAAAAATTAAAAATTAAAATTACTGACGCATTGTGTTGTGTATTAATATAATACTCTAGATAATGGTAAACTATTATTTAAAACAAATTTCTCAATTAAATGACGCTGTGTAACAAAAAACTTTACCTCAGTCACAACGAGCGACATCTGGTGAGTGGAAGATTATTAGCCCTCATTACCTTACGCTGCTGTCCTGTCTAAAGTACATAGAGACCCAGTAAAATAACAGGCTGTGTGGCCTTCTTTGTTCAAAGCTGACTGCAGGAGTCCCTGGACTGCAGTAACCATTTATCATCAGGTGAACTGTAAGTTTGTTTGCCACTTCACTAAGTGACAAATTTATTTATTATATTATTTTAGACAAAACTCACCATTGGCCACACAGCTCTATGGCGGCAGAAACAACTAAGTGCTACTGAGAGAAAATTAGTCTCAATAAATTTTGCCTTTAAAATGTCTTACATTTATGTATAGTAGCTTTCCGGTAATCGTAACGTATCGCTTCTGAATGTGTCAAGCTGAAATCAACCACCTTTTGCTACCTTATTGAAGTGCGGACAGTTGTCCATATTAACTACACTTTTGAATGTTAAAATGTTTAACGACCACAGATAATACTAGCGACTCTTATCTTGCTCGATTGATCCTCTCAGGACCGTGAACCCATTATCATAAATACCCTGAAGACTGGAGTAATTCATGAAAATGTGAGGTCGTTCAGATGCGATATCTCCCACTCTCGCAATCCAAGTAGCTACCTACTTATTCTTTACATTGCAGTTTCAGCGACACGTTGCATTCAATCACAGCTCAACACGTTATGCCTCCTCTACACTACTCGCGAAGTAGATCGAAGTTGGACGAGGCGAATAGTGTAGAGGCACGTCGATTCGCTTCGTGCAACCTCGCTTCGCCTCGGGCGACTTCTGATCGCTGTCGGTTTTTTGTGCCAGAGTCAAAGGACTTTGCGAAGTACCCCGAAGCACATCCCGAAGTTACACGAAGCGTCTCACTACACTATTCAGCTTACGCCAGTTATGAATATTTCTTTTAAATATTAAATATGTAGCTTTCTTCATAATTATTGATTGAGTTAACGCATTGACGTCGTACTGCTCACACAATTAGGTACCTATAGCAGCTGTCTCTTGAACGTTATTCATGTTAAGGGTGCGGGAGACTCAAGACGACTGAGCTCTTCGCGAAGTAGCACGAGTGTGTAGTCACGTTCCTCGGACTGCGATCGACTTCGACTAGCATTTCGTCAAAGTTACTTCGCGAGTAGTGTATAGGAGGCATTATATTATTTTCCTTTACATAAAACTATGCTATAATATAAAGACGAATTCATCCAATTTTTTTTTTCATTTATTTTTTAATATACTTTTTACCGCAAAAGCGAAGTATATAAGATATGAAAGATGTGGAAATACAAGTAAAAGTGGAATATATTGTGAATAGCGTCATCACGTAGAGTAGGCTGCAAAAATGCTTTATCATAATTATATGCGTTGTATGTCGGAAAATTATCCAATTAAATTACTTTACCTACCTACTTTGTTTGCTTCAAACAAAGAAGGTAGGTACTTAACCGTGAGAATGAAATGATTATGTATAATATAAAACAGGCACTGCGTGAATACAAGCAGAATTATCATCAACATTTAAAAATGAAATATTTTTATTTACTGAGTTTTTTATGGTTAAATTCAAAAACAGAAGAAAAGTATTACAACAAAACCGTAGGTACTCAAAGAACATTTTTGCATATTTGAATTAAAAACGCAGTATTGTACGTGGTAGAGCCACGATGCTTCTTTATTATGTTTATAGCACAAATGGGTCGGCTCGGCCGGGGAAGGACCACACTCTAACAGCGTAAAATAGCAGCTTAATTCTGCTGTTTCGTTTAGTGAGTGGAAATGAGGCATTCCATCTTAGTCCTCAAGGGTGACACCGCATATTAAATGCGTTTGTCACACAATCAGAGCTTTTATTATACTGCTAGTAAAACTACGGTTACGCTGTTCCAAAACATCTTTACAAATAATTTTGTATATTGACACAGGACATAGTACTATTATGTATAAGCAAACACAGGCTGATGTATAAACAAACACAGCCGACTTGTTCAACCCTCACGATACTCGGTACCCATAAAGCTCATAAGATAAGATTTTCATTACATAACGTCAACAATATATATAAAAGTTCAAATCATAGACAATAATAAATGTAAAACCATTATTGTATTGTATCCAATGATTTGAATAGAAATCAGAGACCCTTTTTACTGGAAACAAGGCATTTCATCTTAGTCCATAGTGACGACGGATATGCATTTTGATTCGAGGATAGATGAAGGTGTCTATGGACCACAGCAACCAATTAACAGTGTGCTCGTTTGTCGTCACCCGTATTATATAAAAAAAACCGCACTCTTTGAATTTCATTTTAATGAATTGATATCATTAACATAATATCTCGTGGTTGACTCAACTGTCTATGACTCACCTTGATGTCTGTATTTATATATCACTATATAAAGTGAATTTTGATACAGACTTAGAATGGAATTAAATATTTCGTAAAGAATTAGAAACCATTAGCCGAATTAGTAACTAGTATAATTTTTATCGGTGTCATTTTTGTGGGTGCCTGTTGGCTGAAAATCTTCTGGACTCCCTTTAGACAAGGCTTAGCTGTGTCTAGAAAGTTATATATATATATATATATATATATATATATATATATATATATATATATATATATATATATACATATATATAATATGTGTTATATAAATAAGAGTGACAACACACAATTCACCTGATGGTAAGGATATTGTGGCCCATAGACATCTATCCTTGATTAAGAATCAAAATGCAGATGCGTTAGCACCGTCGAGGACTAACATGGAATGCCTCCTTTCCAATAAAAATAGGTCTCTGGTTCTCTACACGCACCATACGAACCACAGCAGCATTAAGCCGCTATTTTGCTATATAGTTTGTGAGAGCGTGGTCCACCCCTGTCGAGCCAATCAATGCGTGCTACAACTATAATATAGTTGCAGCAGGGTTCTAAAGTCCACGTCAAAAAGTTGAATTAAAGATTAAAACATTATTTTATAGTAGGTAAAATATTATAGGATGTAAGTGGGTGATATAATCACCAACAAACTGCTCTGCAGTGTGGCGAAATTAGTTTATGATACAACTGTTTTTTTTTTGTATGTCATAAATGAAATTAAATTTTCACAGTCATGGAAAGTTTTAGTTTCTTTTGATATTTCTCTAAATTTAAAATATAACGGCTTAAGTAATGTTAAGACAGGAGCAGGTAGTGGTATTGTTTTTAGTTGGTTTTTCCTTTCAGTTAGTCATTGTACGAAAATAACTGGATCCATAGTTACTACGGCTTTATGCATCAGATCAAACACAGCTTTTAGCGGTATTTGTACTATTGTATTTCGGTATACCTTTCCGATCTTAACGCCAAATTTAGTAACGCGATTCTGCTGCCCGCTTAGAAAGCATACCGACTGGTATGTGTTGTTCCATTGCTTAGAATTTTATATACTGTGACAGTCATTGATTGTGAACCGTAATATTGGCCATACTGGTAAGCAAGTGATTTTGCTGAAATTCTTAATATTTATTCTGATTTTATCAAAAGGTGACTACAAAGCTAAGCGACCAATATAGTATAAACCTCATCTACCAGCCATTCGTCAAGGCCTGTGCTAATGGCGACAATTAAACGATACTTAATGAGAATCAACGTGAATCACGTCACACATAAACAAATCAAATGATTTATTTTTAGATAATACTAGGTGGTACCCGGCGCGGAAGGTCTTGTTTTGAATTCGGAAGAGTTATATTGTTTAATTAGGAATGATAATACATTAATTGAAGTTGAATGATAAATCATCACTTTCAAATAAATCAGTCTGTACCTTAAGTTAATTGTGGTATGCATATAACCTTCGCCCAAGTGCAAGCAGTAAGTTGACAAAGTTTTACCGCAATCTGATGAACGGCATGTCAGCGCACAAAATACGAACAAACAAACTAACTGGTATGGCTGCCATGGTAAATAGTATGCGTTGTTGGGTTTTATTACAAATCACTCAATGAAAGTCAATTTGATTTGAGTTGAATTTCCTTCCAATGACGGACATGAATAGCAATGCAGAATTTAATGGTTTCAAAAATATCGGTTGTGACCAATCTTATAGGCGATACCATTTGAATAAAATTAATTAAAGAAAATGACTGTTCTATTCTTTACAGTTTTCGTGCGCTTGTCATTACTAACATTCATAGCTCACTCGGACACTCCTGGGAGTTTCGAATACAATGCAAAATCGACGAAGAATAGAATTCATCAGACGAGACCTGCCTTGCCTAACTATCAACTCAAGTTCAACATGTGAGCTTCATCCCAAATATTATATATTTAATGTTATATTTAAATTAATTTATTTAATATTAGGCGTTTAATAATAGGCAATATCAATTGCCGTTTTATACTGAAACATTCAAACACCTTTTTTTCTAAGAAAAAATATATTAATTTGTTAAATCGAAATATTTACCCTCATTATCTATACATCTCTGCCATCTTGAAGGAAGATCATTTATGACTTTGCGATAGAACTCTGGGAATTTGGACTCTACAAAGTATAAAGACATTTTGCACCTCTTCCAGAGAATTTTTTTTCTTTGCAGGAAATTGTTCAAATAGCGGAGGCGAAGATCGACTGACGAGTCGGGATGGTTTCTCTGAGAGTTTCGCAATAATTATTCAAAGTTCTTTACAATAGACATCTACTGAAATTTTACATCGCATCTCTCAATATTCTCTAGTTAATTACACCTTGAAGTGAACTCCCAGCAGTTACAATAATTACTTTTCTATGGATGAGTTTCGCTTTAGGGCATTGCTCCTGTATTTGACCTGGCCGCATATCGTCCCGTGGGTGTCGTAAGAGGCAACAGATATAAACAAACAAGGAGATAGGAAGCAGCATCTGCCTGATAATAACTCAAAAAATGCAGTTGACAATTTGATATCTTCCCTTTGAGGCAATCTGCATTTAATAGGAAGTAAAGAAGAAGAATAAAATAAAATAAATAAAAAAAGAATTATTGTATAACCAAAAAAGAAGGAATTGCTAATTCCAGTTAAACCGTAAACCATATTTAAAACACTGTACAAAATATATAGTAGTACCAACAAAGCATCGTGTAAAATTGCTTCCATTTCAGCACCTCGCTCCTATATCATGTTTTTAAATTAACGGACGTTAATTGAACCTGTCTGAAATTGCTTGAATTCCTCAAGTTTCAAATCTCAATTAACAAGTATACGTATTAATTAAATCAGCCGAATTTTATTGTAAATTAACCGACTATAAAACAACGCTTACGGGTAGAATCAAATTGAGTAAGTAAATAAAACTAATTTTACGGATTTTATGGCGAATAACTTATTTTCTATTCCCGACTTTTCGAGTACTTTACAGCACCCATAGTAACGGGGGGGGGGGGGGGGGGGTATGACGTCCCATTGTCATAGTTCATCATAGTTAACCACAGTGAAGTGTTGCAGTTGTATGCTTGGGTTGGGATTTAATTTTATTAATTATGGGATCCCAGTAGATGGTAGCACTCAGCCATCTTCTCTATTGAACTAGGAGGAGGATTGAATTAGGATGTTTTTTGATTTCAATAGCCTCGCGAATCATCCTTGGAAGGGATAGGTGTTCTTTAGCGAGGATTTGTGGTCTATTAAATCTAACGTAGTGACGGGGGCGATCCTGGACCTGTTCAGAGACTGCAGACTTCCCGGAGCGTCGATTCTTCACGTTAGCTATGTGTTCTTTAATAGCAGAGGGACATTACACTTGACTGATGGTAAAAACTGACTAATCTTCTTTGGCGGCTTGAAGTATGTTTTAATGGAAGCACGCTTCAAGATGTGGCCAATCTTGTCAGTGACACCTCTGACATATGGCAGTACAGCAGGCACTCGCTCGACTGTGGCCGGCTTCACTCGTTCACTGTGACGTAGACGCGGGACTCGAAACTTATTGTCGTGCAAAACTTGCTTGACGTGTTGGAGCTCGGTGACCAGGTGTTTACTGTCACAGATCCCTCGTGCTCTCTGAAATAAAGATTTACCCACAGTAGCTAACTGTGAAGGATGGTGATGAGAATCGCCGTTTAAATATCTATCTGTAGGGTCTTTTGTCTATACACAGTGTGGCTCTGGTGTTATCAGGATTTCGAATTACTAATACATCTAGAAAAGCTAAAGAATTGTTTGCTCTAACTCCATTGTGAACTGAATTTTAGAATTTATGGAGTTAAGATGGTCTAAAAATGCAGTTACTTTAGCTAAAGGTAGAATTGTGAAAGTGTCGTCTACGTACCGCTTGTAGAATCTTGGGTTTACGGGAGAAGTAAGCGGGGCTTTCTCCTCAAAGTCTTTCATGAATATATCGGCGACACCATTGTCGGTGAGATACAGGTGAGCCCATCGCCACGCCATCTACTTGTTTGTAGAACTCTTCCTTCCACAATAGGTAGCCAGATGTAAGGCAGTGTCTGAGTAATACTGCATATTCTACGGGCATGTTGTTTTCCTCCAGCCTTCTAGTAACAATCGAGATGCAGTCGTCAACAGGTAAGCATGTGAACAGAGACTGCACATCAAAACTGACCATAGTTTCATTATCTGCCAGATATAGGTCTTTAATTTCGCTGACAAAATGGCAGGAATCTTTTGTGTGTGCTCTTGTATGACCCTTGAGCGGTGAGAGTATTTTCGCTAAGTGTTGAGCCAATCTGTAAGTTGCTGAATCGATTTGGCTCATTATGGGACGTAGTGGAGCATTGGGCTTGTGTAGTTTGCGTAACGCATATAACTTGGGTGGTTTGGCATACGTAGGTATTATCGATTTTACGTCTAGATTTAATTTTTCGGAGTGTTTCTTTATGAGGTCACTAGTTGTTTTAAGTGTGTTATTTGTAGGGTCGTTTTTGACCTTTTTATAAGTGCTTGCATCCGACAAAAGTTCTTGTATTTTAGAATTACAATCCGACGTATCCATGACTACCGTGGCATTTCGCTTATCTGTGCGGAGAATCGTGAGTTCTGGTTTATTGCGTAGGTTATTCAGCGATTTAAATTCGTCTTTAGGTAGATTCGATTATGGTGCTGAACTTCGACGTAAAATAGACGAAATGTATCGTATCGTATCGCTTCCAAATCTTCCTTTATATAATATACGCGATAAAATCCGTAAAATTAGTGTAGTAGTGTTCGCGTAAATATAAGAAATCAATAAATTTAGTAAAATTTACTAAATTTGATTCCACTCTTAACACTTTAACAAAATGGCTTTATATTTTAAAAAAAAGGGTTGTTTTGTTTTGATTATTATGTTCTTCGTAATATTTATAGATAACATTTGTTATTTATATGAGATTTTTGATCCTTACTTTCATTAGCAATAGTCAACAGGTCAGACAGGACCTATTCGCAGACGATCCCTGTAACAGGCGTCTCGAATCTTTGATGCGTTTCTCAAGCGGTATTTTATACCCAAAGTGCCAACTCCATGACGAAATTCGTGAAGGTCGATACTTAACTGCGATCACTGAGGGAAACGCGACTTACTGTCAGGCGACTAATTGAAGAAAAACAGCGCATCACCTATGAGCAGGTCAAGGACATTTGGAAATTGGTATGAGCTAAATTCAAAGAAAATTACATCAAAATTTAATAGTACGAAAACTTTGTTGCCGCTGGTTTCCTCATGCACGCCCCAGAACAAAATTGTGTATAAGTTGAGTATTGCAAACTGTTGTTAAAGTAAGATCACGGACGTTCAAATGCTGTGTATGACATTGTGACAGGAGATGAAACATGGATATATTGTTACAATCTGGCAAAAAGAGCAACAGTCTTCTGTACGTGTTTTCTAAGGCGACAGCAAATCAACAAAATTAAGTTTTTTGCTCCCAGACAGGTCCTATCTGCACGATCTCACTTGATGAGCAAAGACAGTGAATATTGAGTGTTAATACACCACCATTTGCTTGCCCACACTTTAAAAAAGGTAGGCAAAGTGAGCAAGGATTTCATGACAATGCTTCGGCGAAAAACATGCCCTCAGATCAATGGTCCTTATGTTTTCAAAAATAATATGAATTAATAAAGTGTTTGAAATATAATGAAGAATACTTTGAAAAGCAGTAAATATATTAGTTTACTTAAATGTCATCCGAAGGGCTCTTGTCTCTATAAATGTTCCCTCGATTTTAGAGCCTTGTGGAATATTTAGAGACGATGGCAGGAGACCCGACGGTATGACATTGGTCCCTTGGGAGAGAGGTAAAGCCCTAGTGTGGGATGCTACTTGCGTAGACAATCTGGCGGCCCCTCATCTCAGGGGTACCTTGTTTAGAGCCGGGGCGGCATAAGAGGCAGCTGAATTGAGTAAGTGGCGCAAATATGAGTCTCAGACAGATGACTACATATTTGTGCCATTTGCTGTAGAGACTATCGGTCCGTGGGGTCCACGTGCGGTGAAGTTCCTAAAGGAACTCCATCCGCGGCTGGTCTTTGCTGCTGGTGGTAAGAGCGCTGGTTTTTTCTCCCTCAAAGGCTAAGTATAGCCATTCAGCGGAGAAACGCAGCCAGCGTTCTTGGCACGATACCGCGAGGAGTAGGACTATATGATAATTAAGTTTCTAGTTTTAGTTTTTTTTATTATTATAGTTTGTAATATTGTATATAGCATGGAAATGTAATTTGGATGTTGGTAGTAACCACGTTGTAAAATACTTAAAAATTGTTTTATGAATGAGTTACAATAAACTTTCAATGGTAATTAACAGTGGTAGAGCCACGCGGCAGCTTTTGCTGTCGCACGGATGGGCCGGCTCGAACCGGGGTGGTACCACGACCTCACAGAATACCAGCGTGAAGTTGAGGTTTACTTCTGCGTTTCGCTTGGTGAGTGCAGGTAGCCGGAGGCCCTTTTTACTGGAAATGAGGCATTCCATCTTAGTCCTCACGGGTGACAACGCATCTGCATTTTGATTTGTAATAGAGGATAGATGTAGATGTCTATGGGCGGCAGCAACCACTTACCATCAGGTGGACTGTGTGCGCGTTTGTCATCCTTATTTTATAAAAGGAAAATGTACCCCACGTAAACACATAAACAAAAGAAATACGCTCACCAGCGGAATCCGAAGCTTAGTTAAAAGGTAAGCTTGCAAATAATATCAAAGACATGAATACGATACAATCCATTTAATCTTCTTCTTTATCTTTATCGGCCCATAAAAGTCCACGGCTGGACATGAGTTTCTACCGTTGTATAAAGGATTGGCCATTGTCGTCACGCTTGGCCATAAGATTTCTGGCATTCCACATAGTAGCCTCTTACAATAAGCACGCGATGGGATGATGAATTCTTTTACGCCGCCACCACAATTAGCTCAAAAGAGTTGATTCGAGGGAGAGAGAGAGAGAGAGAGAGAGAGAGTTGTTCAAAGAGTTGTTTTGAGAGATAGAACTACTGTTCAAATTGAAGAAAAAAAGGCCTTAAAAAGAAAACAATGCTCCATTCCAAGGACTACTCCAACTTAAACATGCCATGATCTTTTTAAGAGGAGGGGACAAACGAGCATGCGACTCGGCTAATGGTGACTGCCGCCACTAATGAAGATGTTCAGTGGTACAACACCAGAGGAATCATAAGAGCGTTGTGGACGTTTGAAGTGTAGGGACTTTCCTTAAAGGTCCCTTCGTCTTATCGATCTGGAAAAATCGCTTGTGGATAACAGATTGCGCAAGTTCATCGTACGAGGAAGAAAACTTTTGGAAAATCGCATGATAGTGGACCGCCAAGCATCCAGATAGTATGGATGGTATCGAGAATTTAGTTCCGACGTGCAATAATGAGACTTGGCAACTGCAATTAATCCGAACAATTCTCCGGGCACTCCCCGCAGTAAATGCAGTAAAAAACTGCATGACGCAACATCTCCCCGTATCGCTAACAAATCCAGCCGATCAGATAGATCGCGGTCGTCGATGATTCTGGAAGAAGCTGGCACTAGGGTGCCTGGACCCAGAGGTAAGAATAGTTCTTCATGTTAGGCCGAGGTCAAGGCCGACGCATTGCACCTTGTAAAGTTGCAAGCGGTGTGCCGACATGAAATACTGACCCACTTTTCAGAGCATAAGAGTTAGTGGCAAATTCGATTTTCCCTACCAAGTGACTACCTGTGCGTCATTCATGTCGACATCTAAGATTCCGATGCTGGCTGAGGCAACAAGGTGAGTTATTTTTTTTATAGTATAAGGATGACAAACGAGCATACAGAGAGAGAGAGATACAGTCCACTTGATGATAAGTGGATGCTGTGGCCAATAGACATCTACATTTATCCTCGACAAAGAATCAAAATACAGATGCGTTTTCACGCCTGAGGACTAAGATGGAATGCCTCGTATATAGCTGCAGCGTGGCTCTACCACTTTAAATTCAAAAGTGCTCTGAAAATGAAAAAAAAACTGGTGTCTCATGACAAAATTTTTCGAGAAACCCATAAAATGGAAGTTTCAAAATAAGCCTTTTGTGCCAAGCCCGATTGTGCTGCCTCCGCCAACTGACGAGTTAAGTAAACTAGAAGATCGATAGCTGAGCGATTTCGACGAAAACTAAGTACGGAGCACCTTATTGACCAGCAGTAACAGTCACTAATCAACTGTTGTTTTTCGAGGTACATACCTCATAAGTTGGCAGATAATAATGAACTCCATTATTGTAAAAACAAGAAGACGGTGATCGGTCTATTGTTGGAAGGAACAAAGAGGTTACCTTTTTTAGAGATCTGGAGCCCAAAAGTTGTCTTCCAAAAATGCGTAAGTACCGGAAACCAAACCTCGAAATTTTACTGTTAGATTTGGCATGAAATCGTCAAAAATGGAAGGAACTTATGGCATTTTTTATTTCTCCGCTGTCTTTTAGTTCTAATTCTACTTCTTGTTTCATCGACAAACAATGTAAAAATCTCACCAAAACAAATTACTTAAGCGAAAAGCGGGCCAAGTTCGGTACAAATGACGTTCGGCTTCGCCGATAAGATTTTATATCTAGGTAGGTATATCAGCAATTAAAATTCTCACTGATAATAATAATAATTATGACAAACAACCAAATGTATTCCTAAACAAAATATTTAGTTCGTTCCGTTTAAGATCCCAGTGAACCAGCCAGTTCTAATATTAGTACTATTAGTTTAATTGATTATTCAATTTATTTTCGCGATCCGCATAATATTTCAGAAATCAATCATAATTTCAGAAATAGACGAAAGGCTCAAAACAATAAATCGTTTGAGAATCAGATGCCTAGTTCTTGAGATATTACGATTTATTTAAAATTACTTTTTGACACCAATTTATGATTCAGTGCCGGGTCCTCAATTTTTTTTTTTAGAGAAGAGGTTACTAACTTAATATTCAGTATAATATAAAAAAACCTCGCCGCGGATGTCGATTCCACAACATGCATGCAGAATTTTGTTTTACATTTACAAAAATTGCATACCTATATAGCAAAAGGTTATTAAGAATTACATTTATGAGCAATAATTATAGTTTATTCATTCTCAGTAACACAAAAACCTTAATGAGGCAAAAATTTAATTTATATTTCCTGCATGCCAACTTTCTATATTTCATATTATATTCTTTCTACGCATTACTTATCTATTTGTTTGGTAAAGATAAGCATCAACTTTGAAATCAAGATCACATATTTTAAATGAAGCTTACAGATTTATATTAAATGATTGGCTTAAATCTTAATGATAATCAAAATAACTGATATTACAATAAATTTTACTTACTTTAACAATATATCCATGAGCTCGACTTAACCCAAACAAGGAAGGAAGGTGCCGGGCGCCGACAACTGTCACATACAAATTTTTACTGACTGGATGTAATTGTAACGCTAATTTGAACCCAATTTCTGGTTCTAAGCTACCACTTCCCGCCAATTGGCCATCCCGATTAGTATTTAAAATATTTTTTAGTTTATTTAAAGAAAATGCCATTGTAAACAAATATCGTCCTCACTTATTACTATGCTAGGTATCACGCATTCAACTGTTCATTCACAAACCGGTTTAAATGAATAAATAAATTACTTGCACAGCCTGTTTTCATTGTATACACAGTTCTATAATTCACAATTCACATGTTCGTTTATGAAATTACTACGAATTACTACAAACAATACACTAATAATTTGCCGTGAAGGTGTAAAAACGAGAACGAAAACTAGATGTAGTTATACCTCACAGTGACATAGTACCACACTAACACACTATTGGAGACCGCATAGCGCAAATAAGATAATACACATTGTAATAAATTTACATGTGATTGTAATTGTACTGTACATGTTGTGTCATTTCCTACAATCATAAAAAATAACGCAACCACGTTAAATAAAATGCCTGCACATTGTTAGGCCTTGTCGGTTATCTCTTTCGCTCATACGGTTAATACATATGCTGACGTTTCGTAGATTAACTGAATAATAATATGAGTACCTATACTTCTTAAATAACTATGATAACTGTACACTAGCGTCACCTATGGGTTCTTTCCATTAGTTCGAAAAATAAAAATAGAGGGCGTTATAAAATCGATCAGACCACTGACGAAAGAACTATTCTAAAATACTAAAATGACCGTGTTAATACATACTGCAACTGAATTGTATTTTAATCGGATAGATACTTAGGGGCAATTTATTTTCTATAGTATAAGGGTGGCAAACGAGGACACAGTACACCAGATGGTAAGTTATTGCTGTGGCCCATAATATACGCCTACATTTATTTACGGCAACGCATCTGCAACTCCCCTGGTGTTGCGGTTGTTCATGGGCGGCGGTAGTCACTTACCATCAGGTGAGCCGCATGCTCGTTTGCCCCCTCTTCTATAAAAAAAATCTTCGATTAAGAACCAAAATGCAGATGCGTTGGCATGTCTCCATGTCAAGATGGAATGCCTCGTTTCCAACAAAATGGGTCTCCGGTTCTATTCTCTACATTCACCATACGAAACACAGCAGCATTAAGCTGCTATTTTACGCTGGTATTCTTTGAGAACGTAGTCCTACCCCGGTCGAGCCGACTTATTCGTGCTACAACCATAATACAACTGCAACGTGGCTCTACCACGTGCAAAACATTATTTATATTTATACAAAATATTGAAAGACCTGATCAGTACACCCCGTCTCTATTGATATTCCGTCCAGCTTGCCCATCAAAATGTTTCCATCAGTTTCTTTGAGTGAAGCGAGTTCGGTGTGAGTGAACAAAAAATGTATACATAGTTTTACCTTTGATCTTTCAAAACTTCGATTACAACCACTGAGATATTCCGAAACTATCACTGCAGTGTGGTCTCCGATGTATGGGGCAAAAGCGTTACAATCTGATCGAACGTTCTGCAGTCAAACACTCTTTCATCGCGATGTGAAGTTCCGTAAAAGCCTTTTGCATATGCCTCCTCAAACAATTATTGATCCTCCTCTATTAGGCTCTCTTCCAACATTGTTACACTGACCTCAGAAAAAAGTAATTCTCTAAGCAGTCATCATACTAGTTTCGGTGTGAGCAAGCGAAATTGGACCGATTACTCGATGACCTGTGATAAGTAGATAAAAGTTCTCTGGTAGGCAAGTACGCCGTTATTCCTTGTGTTAAATGCCACTTATCGAACTTCTTGGAGCTTAATTCTAACCTCATGTACGATTTTTTTAGCACAATACAATAAATCTTTCGTCCCTCACAGTTGTAACTATTTTGCAACCTTGTGTTTTACGTCTCGTACTACCCGTGCAGTTAAAGAATGGGACTGAAAATGGCGTCGACCCTACTCACCTCTCGCTTGCAGTCGCTATCTTTACTCACACCTGCCGGTAAAAACTGCAAAAAATACGTTGCGATATGAGTTTTTCGGTACGTTCTATAACTTCAGTCCAACTTGTCATTGGAATCAATGATAACGAATTCTCATTAACTACAAAAAAAAAATCAGTCCGGTTTTGCTAATTTGTTCTGAGTTTTCTTCAAAATTATTGTTGTTTAAAATATTTACATGGCATAGAGACATTAGTAACCATTTTTAAAATTTTCGTATGTATGTCTGACCGACTTAATCTTCGGAATGGCTAAATCGATTGCAGTAAACTTCACGTACAAATAGAGAGAATACCAGAAGTGGTGTAGACTAAATTTTATCCAAATAATTTAGAGATTTTCTTAAAAAAGAAATATTGATGAGATAAATAAATGGTCTTTAAAGTTTATCTTAAGTTTAAATAACGCCACATTAATAGATCCCATTCAGACGAAACCAGAGCGTCTCGGTAGTTATAAATGTTATTTTAAAATTAATATAGGTACCTAAGTAATATATGTAAGTAGGTAACTTGGGTATACAATTCTTTTCAAATATTTTCAATTTCCGTTTAATGGAATAATATAACGTTATAACGTTTTAGCGCGTTTTCGCTATGGGTACTGTGCGTGTTAACAACGGTACGGGCTCAATGAGCCGCCATTTCTAATCCCATTCTTTATTCGTACGGACGATATATTCTCCAATCTACCGTTATCATTTAATATTGCGAAGAGTAACAACTAATTAGTTAGGCACTGTGTCAGGCCTCTGTCACTCTTGCTACCTGCGTGAAATAATTACCTACAATCGCGAGGCGCCCCCAGGGCAGACGTAGTCGGGGCTAGCGCGTTCTAAGCGATTGAATGTTAAGGATTTTTTAACGCTTTTTACGTAAATATTTTTTTGTAAATACTTGTTGAAATACTTATCGAAATAGTTTTTGTTTAGTATATTTAATTGTAGAATAAAATATTTAATAGTTTCAATGTAATTTAAGAATAACATATATTTATATTACCTACCTATTTCATAAATTATAATGGCAAAACGTCGTTCCTACTATAATTGTTGCGGGAATGGGCATGGATGCCTAATGAGCAAATAAAAGGATTCAGATATATTATTAAGTTACCGAAGATAATGATAGGTTTTAGATAGGTACTAATAGCGAAAAAAAATTCAGTAATAATTTAACTACAGAAGTAATACCTAAGTACTTTATTACAAAAGTTAGTTGAAATTTACTTTACTATCCAAGTACCTACTTACATACCTATACTTGTATTTTATAAATAAAATATTTTAAGTTATAATAATACAAAATACTGTAATTAAAACTTTGTTTACAAGATTTTTAACTAAGTAGAATACGATCACATTTCTGTTAGGAATCGTATTTCGGATTTATTTGTTGTTTACACTAAACGTAGTGATTATATTCTCTTTGGTTTACACTATGTACCTATTTCTTCCTAGCCAAGCATCGCGATTCCCGTTGATGGCCTGGCCAGTTGCATGCGTTGGGTCAGGGCTCGGAAATGTTATTAAAAACAACGTTTTTAAAACGTATGGGATGGTTCCTTGTATAACATTTTGTTCGGAACAAAAACGAAATGAGAACGTAATGTGAAAACGTAAAAAACGGTTTATTTCGCAGGAAGCTAAATGAAAGGCGCGTGCCACAAGTTTAAACCTATAAGGTATTTTTGTTTCGTATTGCAGGGCCAAAAAATGGGAAAAAAATCTGTTTAAAATGGTTAAAAACGTTTTATTGAACAAAAACTATTTAAAATTTCGTTCTCTTCATAAACGTTTTTATTATGATTTCGTTCGAAAATAAACGAAACAAATAAGTTTTTAGGTATTTAAGGCGAAAACGTTTCGAAAAATATACCGTTATCTAAGCCTTGCGTTGGATATCACAGAACACACATAGTAGCGGAAATATGGTTACTTACTTACAATTTCACAATGTATTTTTTTACTCCTTATTAACAGCCCTTAGTAACCACGGAAAGTCCGTTGTAACATGGGAAGGAGAAAAGATGCAAAGTAATACGGACACTCGCGCGCAGCGATAAAGTTTTATTTAGCTTGCGTGCGCGATTTATCTGATGAACAATAACTAGGCTATTAAAACGTCGGCAAGCAGTCAACATCAAAGGAGTGCATCTACTGTACGTAGTACTATTATTTATTCTGTGACTCTGTGGTTACAACCTTCGCATCTCGGCAATGTTTGCGTTTAACTATTTTTAATTAAAGGTAGAGCCCTCGAGACTTGACCTATGCTGAGATACAGCATTGTATGTATACAACTAAGCCAGCAATTCAGAACAAAAACTGTGACAGCAATGAATAGTGTGGGCGCGAGGCCGAACGCCATCTTCGAGGTAGCTGGCGCGGTAAATATTCCACTGTTGTATTTTCATTTACGACAGTTACTGTTTTTTGTCAAATACGAAATAAAGTTATCAGACTAGATGATATGAAAAAAAATTCTTCACGTTTACAAAGTGCCCACAAAAATAATGACAACGTTTTCTTAGTCACATTAAACAAAATCAGCGTTAGATTGTCAAAAACAACATTCGCACTCAGTGGACTAAAGGATTTACGGAGAATTGACCGAAACTTAGTGCACAATGTATTAAGGCCGCAGAGCACGATGTTGGCCGAGCGAAGGCGAGTACCAACCTACAGACAGCCCATTTGTATAGCTTCGCCATTGCTCGTCGACGCTCGCCTAACTGGCAGAGTGCTGGCGAGCGCCAACGTGCATACAGGTCGTTTGGTGTGTCTTGCCACCACTCGAGATAATAGCGCCGTGATATTTTTTTTCATTTTTGCCGACACGCTACAACAAATCGTAAACAAATAATTTCTATTTTCTACCGACTTCAAAAAGTAGGAGGCAGGTAATAAATTCAACTGTATGTTCCTTTTCTATGTGTTACCTCATAACTTTTTTTATGGGTGAACCGATTTCGATGATTCTTTTTTTATTTCAAAGCTAGTGCTTCTCATGTGGTCTCATATAAATTTCATCAGGTCTGACCAATAGTTTTTGAATTATTTCTTAATAATTTGTATCGAAGTAGATTGTACAACGTTTTTAATTATTATTTAATAACAAGAGATTCTCATTTTTGAGCGCCGCCCATACGTCACAGTCACTATGTTATTCTTCCATGCTTTTTTTATATGTTTGGTGTGTCTAGACTAGTGTCATATGCACAATTTATGTTATAATTATTGTAAGGCGAATTAAGCAGAAGAAAAAAATATTTTCTAAAAATAATTTATTCCAGCTTTTACATATTCAATATCTGTACAAAATATATGTTACATAATGAAAATACATATTGAAACGAAACATCTCACTTGAATCAGAAATTTAATTGTATTATAAAATAATATTTAACTTTATTAAATACAGTCTTCATATTTACGACTTTGTCAATATTTTACCTATAAAATCTACAATACCATCATAGTAATGAACTAAAATAGAGATCACCAAGACAAACATAGCAAAGCAAATGCCTGTGATGTACATAAATTGGCTTGCTTCTTGTGGAGTGGCTAAAAGTTCTTCACTACTCGTGTCTCGATCAAGAGCGTCAAACTCTGACGTATCTAAAACATATTTGAAATAAAATATAAGTTCATTGGATAACAATATATTGGTAGCGCGAAAAGAATGAAATACAACAAATTCAACAAACATCATTACAACCCTTCACAAGTCTTCACAAGTTTTAACAGTGGTAGAGCCACGCGGCAGCTTTTGCTGTCGCACGGATGGGCCGGCTCGAACCGGGGTGGTACCACGACCTCACAGAATACCAGCGTGAAGTAGAGGTTTACCTCTGCGTTTCGCTTGGTGAGTGCAGGTGGCCGGAGGCCCTTTTTACTGGAAATGAGGCATTCCATCTTAGTCCTCACGGGTGACAACGCATCTGCATTTTGATTCGCAAACGAGGATAGATGTAGATGTCTATGGGCCGCAGCAACCACTTACCAACAGGTGGACTGTGTGCTCGTTTGTCACCCTTATCCTATAAAAAAAAAAGTCCACTGCTGAACATAGGCCTCCCCCAAGGAATACCACAAAGCACGGTCCCGAGCCACCTGCATCCATCGACTTCCTGCATGTCTTACAAGGTCGTCATTCCATCTAGTGGAAGGCCGCCCTACACTTCGCGTACCGGTAAGAGGTTTCCGCTGGAAAATCTCTCTTACCCATCGGTTATCGGTTCTTCGAACTATATGGCTGGCCTTTACTGAACCGTTGGGTTATATTGGTTATTCTGGTTCTACTGCGGATATTATTATTAAATTTATTTTATAAAACTATTACTAAATCTTTCAGGCAGAGAAACTCCGAGCAAGTCCCCCTCAATATCTCGCTAAACGATCTTGAACATCCTCACATGGTCAGCAGTGATGGATAACGTCTCAGATCCATATAGGATATTAATAATAATATATTATGTATTTCGCGTATCGGAGTATTAGCCTGTTGCCAAACCTGTTTAATGTGTTTTTAATTTTATTACCTGTCGTCACTTTTGACTACCATTTGACACAAAAAGTATCTGAATTTGGCATTTTTCAAACATTTAAAAATGCATAACTCCGAAAATATTAACTTTATCGTAAAAACCTTTTTTATTCGTTTCTCATCGAAAAATATAAAAAAAAATATTGTCCCGTTTGAATATAACAATTGCTTGCAATTTCAAAAAAAAACGGTTTAAACAATATGGCACCGTATTGCCCCATGGCAACATTTATATCATGAGTAGGACAATTTGAAGAGAATCTCATAAAAAAATTGAGGTGGAATAGTTTTCGGTACTTATGCGTCAATTCCTCCTGGACTAATTCAGGTAGGGCATTCTTCAGTAATTATTTATTAAGACAAAAAAGAATGTTTTAATCCCTAGGTAAATGGTGGATTCAGGGAACTGTTCACCGTTCGACTATGAATTCCAGTGTTAGATGAACTTCCATCCCTCTTACTCTTAAATGTGCATTGTAAATTTAAACCCACATACGCGCATAATAATGGGTAAAAATTCAAAACGTGTAAAGTTGCGTTCTCGACTTTTATTAGAAAAGGAAAATAAAGTAGTTAAACTTTTAATCATCCGCGTGTGGTCCCAGGACATTCACAGGACTCTTCATGGCTCAACCCAACCCTACCCGTGTCTGAATTGTCTAATAAGGTCTTTAATTGGATATGAGAACACTATAGTAAGATTCACGCAAGTGTATAAAGTAAGGTCATTAAACTAAAACCCTATGAGGCGTTTACATTACACAAGAAAGGCACTAGTAGTGATTTATGATACCAGACTTGTTCTTATTGACTAGACTAAAACGAAGAAAGCATGAGCTTAAAGTCACGTGTAGAGCCGGCCTCATTTTCAGAGATTTAAATCCTGAGTATAGGTAGCCTATTTTATGTAATCTTTAAATTACCTGCTGGTGTTTCAATGTCACAAATCACATCTGTTTCAGTAATCTGCAAATCCAGTAACTCTCTAACGGAAAGTAGCGCTTCTGCTGGAGCTTCACCAGGGAAAAGATAGTCACAGAAATATAGTGAACCAACTGGCACTAACACACGACGTGGAGGCTCATTAAAACAAACTTTCTCTGTAAACATACACAAAATATATAATGTAAAAGTTAACAAAGATAGAAATATAATATTTTTATTGTGATGGTGTAATAGAAACAATCACATCATCTGAGTGTCGTAAGGAGCGAGTTAAGTAAATCTCTAAGATCTTGTCTACTTCTAAAATATCGTGGCATAACCAAATCATATATGGAATTATAAGCTATTTTTTAATTAGTCACTGATAGGCGTATCAAAAAATTTTTTCTCACAATCAAGATTCATCATTGTTTGTTAAAAAAACTTCAACAAGCATTCCAACATGATACCTTGACAATTGCAGATCAATACAATGCATTTATAAGAAGCAATCGGGATTTCAAAATTAATAGTTATCCAAACTTATCAACATTACCGAATACCGATACATTGGTACCATGTCATTACATCCCTACAGTTCACAGATTATACGAGGGAGGTCAAAAGAAGGTTGGCCAAATCGTACCAGACTATGAAACGATGGCGTCACTATATGCCGTATATATAAAAATATCCTTATTTTTTAAGGTCTTAAATAACACAAAAATTACGTCTCTAAGAAGCCACAAAAAAGTTATACTTTTGTTTTTGTTTTTGTAACTGTTCCGAAATTATTTAAAATAATGGTTTTTGAACGCATTGGAACGCACTTAATGACGACTCATTTCACGTACGAATGGACTTAGTTTTCAAAGACTATAATTATTCCCGTTTTTCTGAATAGTTGTTCATTGTAATTCAATTCAATTAGTATGTAGGCATCAAATCAACTACTATACTGTTTTATTATGTACTGGATTCATGTCATAAAAATAATTATGTAGCTTCATAGTAAGCTAAGCGTTTTGTTCAATTACGTACAACGGAACATCATTTGTCATCGACAAGCTACATAATCTGTGGTCATCCATTGACATTGATCGTCACCCGGCAATCATCTACATATCTATTTATCTATGGCAAGCATTCGCATCATCTTATTTGCTTCACTCGTTGTTGTGGATTGTGATACGTACTGTACTATTTTAGATTTCCTTCTGTTGTTTTGACCTCGGCATTGTTTTACGGACTGATAACTACCACTTGTAACGATTATTCTGTGGTTTTGATTTCTGGACACCGATTTTGCACCTTGCATATTTGTCAGAGACAGCATGCAGACTACAGGTACACAACAACGACAACTAGCCCTGCGATTGCTATGTGTTAATTGTAACATAATATGCATTAATACATTTCGCCGCCATCTCGTTTTTGAGCTTGATACCAGAGTAATTTCTAAGATCCGCGAGTGGAATTCTTCAATAATATTACATATTTACATACCTACTTATTTTATTACACTAACAAAAACCATCACACACAATCGTACATCATAATACAAATCTAATCCTTATTTTAGATCACTGAAGAAGATAACATACCTATTATGTGATGCTAACCTCAAAAGTATTGTTGAAGTTATCATAAAAAATTGTGGCAATTTAGATATGATTTTCAAACGGGGCGGTGTTTACAACATAAAAACAAACCAATTTTACTATGATTTGTTTTGGGACATGAAAAATAAAAGTGAAGTCCAGCTCCTATAGAAATTTGGCCATTGTCTTTTATTGAATAAAAGGGAAATGGGGTTAAATTAAACATTATTTTCGATACATTTTCCATTAACCCGAATACACTTCTCACGCCGTTGAAATAACTTATTTATACTTTAGAAAAACAAATGTTTGTCAATGCCTAAATTGTCAACTTCACTTCTTCGTTATCTGTAAATATTTTTCTACGAAGCTCTTTTCCATATTTGGGAATAAATAATAATCTGAAAGGGCAAAATCTGGACTATAGGGGGCGGGGGTTTAAAGTTTCGAAGCCGCAATTGTTTAAGGAAGCCATCGCAACATTACTCTTCTGAACTGGTGCGTTGTCCTGCAAAAGTAGCACATAATTCAGCCCTTCACAAGTCCACTGCTGAACATAGGCTTCTCCCAAGTAATGCCACAAAGCACGATTCTGAGCCACCTGCATCCACCGACTTCCTGCATGTCTTACCAGGTCCTCACTCCATCTCGTGGGGGGTCGCCCTACACTTCGCCTACCGGTACGAGGCTGCCACTCAAGAACCTTTCTTCCCCATCGGTTGTCGGTTCTTCGAGCTATATGGCCGGCCCACTGCCACTTCAGCTTACTAATCCGTTGGACTATGTCGGTTACTCTGGTTCTACTGTGGATATACTCATTTCTAAGTTTATCACGCAGAGAAACCCCGAGCATAGCTCTCCATAGCTCGCTGAGCGACTTTGAGCTTCCTCATACAACAAGCACTTGTTGTACAATCTCGTTTTCAGGTTTTGAGGTATACCTGACGAGAAGATGTGACGTAGTTTCCAGAACGCTGCCCAACCGAGTTGAATCCGTCGATTGACCTCTCGGTCAAAGTTGAACTTATCTAGTCGGACTATTTGTCCCAGGTAAACATACTCGTCAACAACTTTGAGTTTAGTGCTTCCAACAACTACCGGCATAGGTGTGACATGGACATTACACATGACTTTTGTTTTGTCCATGTTCATCTTTAGACCTATCCGTTGGGAAACACTATTGAGGTCATTGAGCATACTGCTTAGGTCCTCCAGCGATTCTGCCATAAGGACAATATCGTCGGCAAATCGAAGGTGAGTGATGTACTCGCCATTGACGTTAATACCGTATCCTTTCCAGTCCAGTAGCTTGAAAACGTCTTCCGACGCAGCGGTGAAGAGTTTCGGGGATATAACATCACCCTGCCTTACACCACTCTGCATTTGGATAGGTTTCGTACTCTAGTTCTGTACTCGGATAGACATCGTAGCCCTACTGTACAAAAACTTCAGCACTTTGATATACCGAGAGTCAAATTGGCACCGCTGAAGGGACTGCAGCACCACCCAAATTTCGACGGAATCAAAGGCTTTTTGATAGTCCACATACGCCAGACATAGTGGCAAATTGTACTCCTCGGACTTCTGTCCAATTTGCCGAAGGGTATTTATGTGGTCTATGGTGCTAAAGCCTTTTCGGAAAACGGCTTGCTCGGGAGCCTGAAAGTCGACGAGTCTGCGTGCGAGACGATTCGTAATAACTCTCGAAAACAGCACGTAGACGCGGCTCAGAAGGGAAATCGGTCTGTATTTCTTCAAGATAGCTTTGTCGCCTTTCTTGAAGAACAAGACCACCGCACTTCTGCTCCACGCCTCCGGTGTAGTGCCACCATGGAGGACGGAATTAAAGAGCTTCTGAAGGACTTCAAGTACCGGTTTTCCACCCGCTTTCAGAAGCTCCGCTGTAATACCATCCTCACCTGGGGCCTTACCGTTTTTAAGGTGCTGGAGAGCCATTCTAATCTCGCTTAGACTGACGTCCGGAATATCATTGGAATAGTGTCGGATAACATTTGCTCTTGGGTCGTTACTCACACTTGCATGTGGCTCCAATAATGATGTGTACAGCTGCCCGTAGAATTTAGGTTATGTTTCAATACTGTTTATTGTACAATTTTTCACTTAATATTGGTTTCCACTGTTTTGTGCTCTTGATTTTCCCCGTTTGTGTTTTGTAGCAGTCTTGGTTAGAAATACGGTTAATTACACTTGTTTTTACACAGAACTTGAGTAAATATTTACAGAGAACGTTGACACACATCCAATCAGTTCAATAACCGGAACCTAACGGAGCGTAAAATAGCAGATTAATAACGCTATGTTTCATATGGTGAGTGTAGAGAACCGGAGACCCTATTTACTGGAAAAGAAGCATTCCATCTTAGTCCTCACGGCTAACAACGCATCTGCATTTTGATTCGCAAACCAGGATAGATGTAGATGTCTATGGGCCACAGCAACCACTTACTATCAGGTGGATTTTGTGCTGGCTTGTCACTCTTATCCCATATAAAAAAAAAAACTGTTAGCTGCCTTTTAACATAATTAATAATAGATAATGTAATGCAACGTTTGGAGTGTACTCTTTTGGCTGAAAGTCGTGTAAATAATACCAAAATTGAGTACAAATAATAAAAATCTCGATTTGTTTCGTACAAACCTTCAGGAAGTAAATTGTCATCAATCAGCGCATCACAGTGCATAGTAAAACGAGATGCTAATGATCTTATAATATCTTGTTTCACTGCTGCAATTGCTTCACTAACTGTTGCCTTAGGATACATAAACACACTAGAAGATACCACACCACTAAAGTGAATACTGCCATCACATTCCAAATACTCCACAGTTTCAGGCAGGGCATTCTCCTGAAAATTAGAAAATCTTTAATCACACACACATGATACAGCCACCAAATACTAGCGTAAAATAGCAGCTTAACGCTGCTGTGTTTCGTATGGTGAGTGTAGAGAACCTGTTCGCGACGGCCAAATAGTGTTTAAAATCGAAGTGATTAAATACCATATTAAATGTGAAATCACCGACAAAATTGAGTGAATACTGTATTAATATAGTTTTTACAGTATATTTATAACCCTAATATATTTGTATAGGATGTCGTTTCGATAATAGTTAAGATAAACAACTTTTATTGTATAAAGAAAACTCGACCAATCAGAGCGGCACGGCACGTTCTAGTGAGGAGAGACATCGTCCACGAGGAACTAGACCTGCCAGACTACCGATCGATGCGCTCCATCGGCATAAAAATGGAGGCGGCGGGCGAGGAACTAAGGATATACGCAGCATACCGCCCGCCAGGGACTCCATTTTACTCCTCAGACGTCCGAACGGTAATGGAAGGCACAATGCCCACCATCATCGCCGGGGACCTTAACGCCAAACACCCGGCGTGGGGGTCTAGATTGATCAACCCGCTGGGTCTTCTCTATATGAAGATGCGGAGGAGATTAACTATGACGTCTTAGGTCCCGAGGAACCATCACACGTCCCTACAGACACACGCAGAAGTCCGGACGTACTGGACATCGTGCTCTCTAGGAACGTCAACTACCCGATAGTGGTAGAGGTGCTGTATGACATGGACACACAGCACCTCCCGATACTAATTACCCTTGGCCTCAGGGCAGTGACTACGCCACCCAGAGCCTTCAAGACTAGAATAGACTGGGGGCTCTACCATCAACACCTGCAGGAGAGACCTCCAGTCTTTACACCGATCAGCACAGCGGACGATGTAGAGGCCGTTGCAACCAAAATAACCAATACCATCAAAGAAGCCCTCAACGCGGCTTCTACGGTCGTCCCACTAACAACCAGAAGGGGCATACTGCCGCGCAACCTATGCGCGCAGATTAAACGTAAGAGGGCGCTGAGGAAGTTCTGGGCGAGCACTCGCTGCCCAAGATTGAAGACCCAGTTGAATCGGATTTCGGATGAACTGTCGGTTGCAATCCAGGCCCACAGAGGAGAGGCCTGGGAGCGGCGCATCGTGAAGGCGGATGAGCAAGATGCGTCACTCTACAAATTGAACCGGCAGTTGACCAAAAAGCGACCTGCCGTATGCCCGCTGACCAACAGCGCGGGCGAACGCCGATATGATGCCAAGGGTAGAGCGGATATCCTAGTAGAGCACTTCGAGAAGCAATTTATACCGAACCCAGCAAGTGCGGAGTTTATGGATCTTCATGCCCGGAAGGAGAGACGCGTGCAGGAGTTCCTGTCATCACCCGCACCACCGCTTACATGAGAGTGGTACATCTTCCTCGCTGAATTGCAGAGGACAGTGACCCGCCTGCAACCCAGGAAGGCGCCGGGGGCACGATGGGATCACCAACGCTGCGCTTCGACAGCTGCCCAATAGGACATTAGTAGAGATCGGATGGCTCTACAATGGAATATTGCGGACATCCCACTTCCCGGAGGATTGGAAGATAGGAAAGGTGATTGTGTTGCCGAAACCGGGGAAGGACAGGCGTAGAGCTGCCAGCTACAGGCCGATTACGCTACTACCGCACATAGCTAAACTGCTAGAAAGATTGTTGCATAGACGCCTCCGCCCGTGCATACAACTTCGAGCGGAGCAGCACGGATTCAGGAGGGATCACTCAACAGCGACACAGCTGACCAGAGTGCTGCACTTCCTTGCGGCCGAGCACAACTTCGGCCGCACATCATTGGGCGTCCTTCTCGATATAGAGAAGGCGTTCGACAGAGTGTGGCACTCTGGATTACTCTACAAGTTAGAAGAACAGACCAGTATCCCTCCTGCTATGTTGCGGCGTGTCGTCATTCCTGGCTGACAGGAAGTTCTGCGTTTGTGTAGAGGACGCCATGTCCGCAACGAAACCCATCAGAGCCGGCGTACTACAGGGCAGCTGTCTGTCACCAGTCCTGTACGCGGCTTATACCAACGACATCCCAACACTAGAAGGACATCTGAGCGAATGGGAGGACGACGTGGAGCTGGCGTTATACGCGGACGATAGCGCCTACTTCACCTCGTCCAGAAGATCCAATATCGCCACCGCCAGGATGCAGAGGCTCTTGGACTTGCTGCCAGCATGGCTGGATGAGTGGAGGATGGCCGTCAATGTTGGTAAGACGGCCGCTCAGCTCACTCGCCGCTTCAGAAACCTACCACCGCCACTGATGCTCAGAGGTCAGGACATCGCACACCAGAAGGCCGTGATGTATCTTTTTTTTTATAGGAGAGGGGGCAAACGAGCATGCGGCTCACCTGATGGTAAGTGACCGCCGCCCATGAACAGCTGCAACACCAGGGAGGGAATCGCAGATGCGTTGCCGGCCTTTTAAAAAGGAGTACGCTCTTTTCTTGAAGGTCCCCTAAGTCGTATCGGTTCGGAAAAATCGCTGATGGTAATCGATTCCACAAGGAAGTCGTGCGAGGAAGAAAACATCTTCTAAATCGCACAGTGGTGGACCGCCAATCATCCAGATGGTGTGGTTGGTATCGGGAGTTCTGCCGCGATGTGCGTTCGTGAAATTTGGCGGCTGGGATTAATCCGAACAATTCCTCAGAGCACTCCCCGTGGTAGAAGCGAAAGAAAATGCAAAGGGACAAATCAAATCTTGGATGCCGGATCGACAGAATGCTGCGCATGACCGCGCACGTCGATCTCGTCGTCCGCAACGCGAGAGGTGCGCGGGCGGCGCTGCGTCCCGTACTGGCATCCAAGCTACCAATCAAGACGAAGTTGAAGCTGTACAAACTGTATATAAGACCTATATTAACCTACGCTGCTCCGGCCTGGTATGCGCTTCTGAGCGACTGGCAGAAGCGGCGACTGCAAGCCCAACGTAACTTGACATTAAGGACCATTGTCGGTGCTGGTCGCTACGTCCGGAACGACGTGATAGCGGCCGACCTGAAAATTTAATCCATAGAAGAATTTGTGGTCCGATTGTCACGCGGCATGTTTAACCGCGCTGACAACGGGCCACACCTGAACAACTTCGCGCCGCTACACGCCCGCTCCCAGGACGGGCGACCATTACCGAAAGAACTCCTCCCTACATAGATTAGGGAGTCGAGTAAAATCCACAATGCCACGGATAGGCCAACTTAGGCGCCCTGGCCGTATTATCCGCCTATAAGACGACTCAACGGCAAGGCCCCAGGCGAGGATGGAATTACAGCGGAGCTTCTGAAAGCGGGTGGAAGACCGGTACTTGAAGTACTTCAGAAACTCATTAATTCCGTCCTACATGGTGGCGTTACACCGGAGGCGTGGAGCCGAAGTGCGGTGGTCTTGTTCTTCAAGAAAGGTGACAACGCTCTCTTGAAGAACTATAGACCGATTTCCCTTCTGAGCCGCGTCTACGTGCTGTTTTCGAGAGTCATTACGAATCGTCTCGCGCGCAGACTTGACGACTTCCAGCCTCCCGAACAAGCCGGTTTCCGAAAGGGCTTTAGCACCATAGACCACGTACATACCCTTCGGCAAATTGTACAGAAGTCCGAGGAGTACAATTTGCCACTATGTCTGGCGTATGTGGACTATGAGAAAGCCTTTGATTCCGTCGAAATTTGGGCAGTGCTGCAGTCCCTTCAGCGGTGCCAAGTTGACTGTCGGTATATCTAAGTGTTGAAGTGTTTGTACAGTAGAGCTACGATAGCTATCCGAGTACAGAACCAGAGTACGAAACCTATCCAATTGCAGAGAGGTGTAAGACAGGTTGATGTTATATCCCCGAAACTCTTCACCGTTGCATTGGAAGACGTTTTCAAGATTCTGGACTGGAAAGGATACGGTATTAACGTCAATGGCGAGTACATCACTCACCTTCGATTTGCCGACGATATAGTCCTTATGGCAGAATCGCTGGAGGACCTAAGCACCATGCTCAATGACCTCAATAGTGTCTCCCAACGAATAGGTCTTAGGATAAACATGGATAAAACAAAGATCATGTTTAATGTCCATGTCACACCTATGCCGTTGGTTGTTGGGAGCACTAAGCTCGAAGTTGTTGACGAGTATGTTTACCTAGGACAAATAGTCCGACTAGGTAAGTCCAACTTCGACCGAGAGGTCAATCGACGGATTCAACTCAGCTGGGCAACGTTCGGGAAGCTACGACACATCTTCTCGTCAGACTTACCTCAAAACCTTAAAACAAAATTGTACAACCAGTGCGTGTTGCCAGTGATGACTTACGGATCTGAGACATGGTCCTTCACTGATGGTCGTATGAGGAAGCTCAAAGTCGCTCAGCGAGCTATGGGGAGGGGTATGCTCGGGGTTTCTCTGCGTGATAAACTTAGAAATGAGTATATCCGCAGTAGAACCAGAGTAACCGACATACTCCAACGGATTAGTAAACTGAAGTGGCAGTGGGCCGGCCATATAGCTCGAAGAACCGACAACCGATGGGGAAGAAAGGTTCTTGAGTGGCAGCCTCGTACCGGTAGGCGAAGTGTAGGGCGACCCCCCACGAGATGGAGTGACGACCTGGTAAGACATGCAGGAAGTCGATGGATGCAGGTGGCTCAGGACCGTACTTTGTGGCATTCCTTGGGGGAGGCCTATGTTCAGCAGTAAACTTATGAAAGGCTGTAATGATAATGATGATGATGATGATGAAAACGACTCACTCGACCGGGCAAAATTGAAATACCAGAGACCGAATTAGGCGCCTTTTTCAGGCATTGGCCAAATTAGGCGCCTTTTTCAGGAAATTGGCCATATTACCCGCCATTTTCGGGACATTGGCCATATTACCCGCCATTTCAGGCGAATTTAAAGAATGTTTTAAATCAATGTACAGCGACCGGGAAACCGAATCCGGTCGCAGTACATATAAGATAAAGGCACCCATGACCGGTCCATAGTTATAGGCTGAGAGGAACACCCAGGCAATGGGGGAAATGCCCTGAGGCCTGTTACCTGCAGTGTTTGCACGCAGAAGAAGACAAAGGAGTAACGTTGTAGAGTGAAAAGCTACCAGTGGGAAGCAGTAGTATGAAGAACTACCAGTGGCAACCAGTGGTAGTATGAAGAACTACCAGAGGCAACCAGCGGTAGTATGAAGAACTACCAGTGTGTATAATATATAACATAATATAATGTAATAATATAGTGAAAGTGTTAGCTAGCCGAAAAAAATGGTAACTGATATTCGCAGTTAAATATGGTGAAAGTGATAGCTAGTCGCAGAAAGTGGTAACTGATATCCGCAGTTACACAAGTGATAAAAATAGCTATAGTATGTTTCTAGGGCAGGCGGAAAAACGTATATTGACCTTTAACGATATCATCCAGGTAGCCAACCGTTTTTTTACGTTTTATTTTTTACCCTTGTATCATTATATACATCATCAGAGTGAAAGATAAGAGTGCCAAGTGCGAAGTTCTTCACAGGCCCTGTGTTTATTATACTATGAAGAAAGAAGATTATCCTGTAGTTATACGAGGGCTGCACTAAAAGTATCGGGAATGGAATATTTCCACTGTTCCTGTCATATTAAAATATTTTTAATTGAAAAGTCCTTGGTTTTAAAAATCGAATACCATTTATTTATTTAAAAAAAGATTCTCGGTCTTGTCACAAGGTTTCGTCAAACTTGTTTAGTCGTTGAGAAAATGGAATTGACTTGAGAAAATTCAAAAGCGATGATTTATTATGACTTTCGAAGTGGTTTAACACAAAAACAGTGTGTTGACCGGATGATTTCTGCATTTGGTGATGAACCCCATCCAAAACCACAATTTATCGCTGGTTTGCTGAATTTCAACGTGCACGTGTAAAGCTCAGTGATGATCCCCGTCAAGGTCGTCCAAAAACTGCAGTCACTCAAGAAAACGTTGATGCTGTGCGTAAGCTGATTGAGGAAGATCGACACGTGACATACCGCGAAATTCAGGCAACTTTAGACGTTGGCATGAGTCAAATACAAATAATCTTGCATGAACAATTAGGTATAAAAAAGTTGTTTTCCCGATGGATACCGCATTCGCTCTGTGAAGAGCAAACAGCGGCTCGCGTTACTTGGTGCGTCAGAACTCTCGAAAGATTCCACGCAGGATCCTCAAATGCTGTATGCAGGTGACGAATCCTGGATATACGCGTACGAACCCGAAACAAAAAACCAGTCACGAGTTTGGGTGTTCGAAAATGAGTTAAAGCCAACAAAAATTGTTCGTTTACGGAGGTGTTGCAAAAAAAATGGTGGCCACGTTTGTCTCCAAAACCGGCCATGTTACGACTATTCCTCTTGAGGGACAAAGAAAGGTTAATGCAGAATGGTATGCTAGCATTTGTTTGCCACAGTTCGTTTCTGAACTCCGTAAAGAGAACTGCAACCGCCGCTTCATCCTCCATCACGACAATGCGAGTTCTCACACCGCACACAGAACAAAATAGTTTTTGACCATCCGCCGTACAGCCCCGACCTAAGCCCTAATGATTTCTATACTTTCCCTAAAATAAAGAATAAATTGCATGGACAGATATTTTCATCACCTGAAGAAGCTGTGGACGCCTACAAAACGGCCATTTTGGAGACCCCAACTTCCGAATGGAATGGTTGCTTCAATTATTGGTTCCATCGTATGGAAAAATGTGTCAAATTTCGCGGAGAATACTTCGAAAAGCAATAAATACATTTTTAAATAGTAATGTTGTGTCACTTCCTTGATTCCCGAAATTTTCAGTGCCACCCTCGTATGAATATAAAATGCAAATTAACATTAATTTAAATTTATTATTTATAAATCATTGGAGTTATTACAATTTCCATTATTACGTTAATAGTAGGTAAGTAGTTTAATAAGTAGGTAGTTGTACAAAATATAAGCTAATCAGAGGCACCGAAGAAGAAATAAGCCCAATCCTAACTAAGCTATTCAATGATATTATAACAACAGGCACCATCCCGAAACAATGGAATGAATCACATATCATTCTCCTACATAAGAAAGGGAATAAAGATAACATCGGCAACTATAGACCAATTAGCCTAATATCAAATGTGTACAAAGTATTCGCAAAAGTAATTCTAGAAAGAATAACAAGGGTCTTAGACGAAAACCAACCGATCGAACAGGCAGGATTTAGAAAGAACTACAGTACTATAGACCACATCCACACAATCAAACAAGTCCTGGAAAAATACAATGAATACCAGAAGACATTGTATATCTGCTTTATAGACTACTCCAAAGCATTTGACAGCCTAAAACACAAATCTATCTGGCTGAGTCTAAAAGAACAAGGAGTGGACGATGTCTATATAGAGCTAATCAAGTCCGTTTACAAAAAAAGCAAAAGTAGTATTAAATTAGAGTCAAAAGGAGACCCCTTTTCAATAAACAGAGGAGTGAGACAAGGAGACCCATTATCTCCAAAGCTTTTTAATGCTGTGCTGGAACACATATTTAGAAAATTAGACTGGGATGATTATGGTATTATAATTAATGGAAGCCGCCTCAATCGTTTGAGATTTGCAGATGATATTGTCCTATTAGAAGAAGATCCTAAGAAACTAGAACATATGGTAAAAGACATAGCAGAAAAAAGCAGAGAAGTAGGTTTAGAAATTAATGCAGATAAAACAAAACTAATGACTAACTCAACAGAAAGCAACATAGAGGTCTACGGAGCAAAGTTCGAATATGTGAAAGAATATGTATACCTAGGACAAATTATATCTGCTGAAGACTCCATGTCCAAGGAAATAAACAAAAGAATAGCCTGTGGTTGGAGGAAATACTGGTCCTTGAAAGAAATAATGAAGAACAAAGATCTAGGCATACATATCAAGAGAAAGACTTTTAACACTTGTATTCTCCCCTGCTTGACATATGGCTGCGAGACATGGACATTAACGGACAAACATAGAGAAAAACTTGCTAAAACAGAAAGAGCAATGGAAAGAAGCATGTTGGGAATCAGGCTTAGTGACAGAATCCGAAATGTGGAAATAAGAAGGAAAACAAAAGTAACAGATATAATAACTCGTATAGACCATCTAAAATGGAGCTGGACAGGACATATGCTACGTTGCAAAATAAATAAATGGAGCAAACAAGTAACCTTATGGTATCCAAGAGGAGACATCAGAAGACAGGGACGTCCGAAAACAAGATGGAGTGACGATATCCGCCTAACTCTAGGACCATACTGGACCAGAGTTGCAGAGGACCGGGCTCAATGGAGAGAGCTGGAGGAGGCCTATGCCAAGAGGCACGCCGAATTGCGTGATATAATATAAGAAATAAAATTTATAAAATCAAAAATGTTAAACTGCATGTAGTTCGGAATAAAAGGGCTTTATTATTATGTACAAAATATAACCACTTTTTGGCAGTCGGGTAAAAAGGCGAACTTTTAATGCTAAGCATTCTTTAGCAGTCAACCTTGAAGCACGTATTTATAAAACTTCTCATAATAGATTGTCAGAGGCACTTGACAGACTATTCTTTCGTCTGTATCTATTTCAGAATCATTTTCTGATGATGACGACGTGAAAAGTCCGCCACATTTATAATAAAACTGTATAGGTAATAAGTGACTAGACCACATTTCTTTTACATATTTATAGACGTTTGCAATCATCCTTTTTTCGTTTTCCGAAATATGCGACACTTTCCGATTTTTTCGTGGTGACGTAAAATCTTTATAAGATCTTGATGTCGATGGAGTCGATTACATACCGGTGATAATATACAAAACGTCACAAAACAATAACAAAAACTTTAATACAAAATATAACAATACAAGAAACAAAACAAACTTAATTTAAATGAAGAGAACAACTGTAACCGAAAATTTTAAATCTCAAACTGTGATGAGTCCTGCTCCGCCCGCTCTCGCAAATACGCACGACGTGAGACCACGGATCGTGTCGAAACAGGTTTGTTATCTCTGAATGACCGCTTCCTTCACCCCACCCTGTACCATGAGACACGCTTAGTGCATAACGATACGTAATCTATAATGAAATATATGGAAGCAATACCTGTCGTTTTGTTTTGATGCTAACTTAATACTTAAGGTCAATGTACGTTTTTCCGCCTGCCGTAGAAACATACTATAGTTTAGTTGATAATAGCTGCTAGTCAGACAGTGTTAATAAAACCAGCTATACTACTAATAGATATTTGATACTACCAAATAATTTGAAGTAATCTTTAAAAATATAGTGACCAACTGATAGTGAACAACCGTATTCAACAACCATGGTCAATAAACAATAGTTAAAAGATTTCAGCGTATAATTTTTTTTTAAATCTTTATTTAAGAGCTTAATAAAAATGCGATTACGTCGCTCTATTTGACATCATTTATAACTAAATAACATTATATTTAACAAGCAAACAAAAATGAAAACAAGTACCATCTAATTGACTGATCTGAGAAAAATATTATGTTATATAATTTAGCCAATAATTTTGTTTCATCAGAATGAGGATTGGATAAAATAATGTTACAATCAGCAAATTCCTTTAAAATATTTTTACACTTAGCTATTGAGAAGGCAGTATTGCAGGCACACTCTATCAAGACATGCATTAAGTCCTCAGGAACACCGCATTGTTCACAGTTCGGTGACTGGACTTTATTCATAAGAAAAGCAAACTTCTTGGATGGAATGTGTCCAAAACGCAGCCTCATAAACACTGGCCACTGCCTTGCTATTTGTATTTTATAGATCGCGCATTTTAATTTTGAACCTCAGTACACAGTATCCTAGCAGCACCCGCAAAAACGGCAGTAAAAGTATCCTCCGGAACCTATAGGTGTAGGACGTGAGCGACTCGCAGAGTATCTCCGTCAACATTTACTCCGGAGAGTTTCGCTCGTCCGGCACAGAACCGGATACCCTTTTTACTGGAAACGAGGCATTCCATCTTAGTACTCATGGGTGATAACGTATCTGCATTGTGATTTGTTGTCGACGATAGAGGTAGATGTCTACGGGCCGCAGCAACCACTTACCATCAGGTGGACTGTGTGCCTGTTTCTCACCCTTACGCTATATTAAAAAAAACTGCTTAATCGAGGATAGATGTAAATGTCTATGGGCCACTACATCCACTCACCTCGTATGTCACCCTTTTTTTAAAAAAAACATCTTTAGAGGAATTCAAAAAGTTTCCTTTAAAATATACTTTTGTTTATTTCATATCAAAAATTTATATATGTACATTGTACATATAAAGTTTGATTTATATAAAATAGTAAGAAACACTTACAAATGGCACAAATAATGACACATGCATAGACTTAGGCAAGTCTTGTGACGTTTTAGTATTGATTTTTGATTTTTTCTTTTTTATGATTTGTTCCAACTGCTCCGAACCATCTTTCAATTCACCATCAATGAACATCACACTTGAATCAATTGTTTTATGTGCAGACTCGAGTATTTGCTGAAAATTTTATATTACTTTGGTGATTGTGATTATACACAATTATTAGGTATTATTGAAGGTGGGTAAATGTAAACAGGGATAAGTGAAAACAAAATCGATTTTTCCCCAACTTAACTTTCAAAACATGCTTAGTATAATGGATACTCTATTGGCTATGAGTACCATATTTAATCTCCTTTCTATAAGTAAGTTTTTAAGTAAGATTGATTTATTTAAAGTAAAAAATTGATATGCATTATTGAAGTTTAACCATATGTATGTAGGATGAGCATGTAATTACATTTAGGAAATCCAGAGAACATTAATAACTACTGCCGCAAAAACCATATTAAGATCAAATAGACAATAAGGTTTCCAAATCATTACTGGACTAATTTAAATACTAGTTAGTTAATACTCGACAAACAGTATTTGCTATAGCTTTATGAAAGGAAATAGGGCTCGTGCATAAACACTGCAAATAGATTATGTTACAGTGTTCTTCAATTTACAAGTCTCATAAGTCCCACGAAACTTATCAAACTGCAGAGAAGTGTAAAACAGGTTGACATAAAATTCCCGAAGATCTTCACCACTGCATTAGAAGACGTTTTCAAGCTACGGGATTGTAAATAATGCGGTATCAAGATCAATGGTGAGTACATCTGTCATCTTCGATTTACCGAAAAAATTATCGTCATCGTTACAGCCTATTAAAAGTCCACTGCTGAACACAGGCCTCCCCCATAGATTGCCTCTTATTTGTCATAGTTGTCAAGCTTAGCAGGCTGGTTGGCTACCGCAAAATTTAGTGTTTAGTTGTTATTAGGAAGGCACTTTTGCCCATCTGCTGGTTTGTTTCTCTCTATTGCCTCCTACAACACCCAGGTGGATGATATGATATTCTTATACCGCTCTACCCCTATGCCACTAGTCGTTGGGAGCACTACGCTCGAAGTTGTTAATGAGTATGTGTCTACCTAGGAGAAATTGTTCAACTAGGTAAGTCCAACTTTGACCGGGAGATCAATCAATAGCGTTCAGGAGGTTACGACACATATTCTCGTTACATATACGTCAAAACTAGTGTACAACCAGTGCGTGTTGTCAGAGATGACATGAACCTAAGACGTGGTCCTTCACTACTGGCCGTATGAGGAAGCTTTTTTTTTTTTATAGGATAAGGGTGACAAACGAGCACACATTCCACCTGATGGTAAGTGGTTGCTGCGGCCCATAGACATCTACATCTATCCTCTATTACAAATCAAAATGTAGATGCGTTGTCACCCGTGAGGACTAAGATGGAATGCCTCATTTCCAGTAAAAAAGGCCTCCGGCCACCTGCACTCACCAAGCGAAATGCAGAGGTAAACCTCTACTTCACGCTGGTATTCTGTGAGGTCGTGGTACCACCCCGGTTCGAGCCGGCCCATCCGTGCGACAGCAAAAGCTGCCGCCTGGCTCTACCACTGTTAAAATTATCAATGATATGTTGCTAACTGGTAGCATTCATTTCTATGCAGACGACAGCACTAGTGATGCCTTATATACCGGCCGTGCCAATATTTCTCGGGAAAACGTCGCCGAGTACCGGGACAAACTTGTGTCTGAAGTCGAGTCTTTGCTTAACAAAGTCTCGGATTGGGGCCGACTAAATCTAGTCCAGTTCAATCCCCAGAAGACACAAGTTTGCGCGTTTACCGCTAAAAAGAACCCCTTTGTCGTATCTCCTCAGTTTCAAGGCACTCCCCTTACTGCCTCAGCCAGTATCGGAATCCTTGGCGTCGACATATCGAATAGTGTGCAGTTTCGTGGTCACTTGGAAGGGAAGGTCAAATTGGCCTCTAAAAAGCTTGGCGTGCTCAGCAAAGCAAGACAGTATTTCATGCCGGCACATCGCTTGCAACTTTACAAAGCGCAAGTTCGGCCCCACATGGAATACTGTTCTCACCTCTGGGCCAGGGCACCCCAGTGCCAGCTCCTTCCACTTGAGCGCATCCAGCGCGGAGCGGTTCGAATCGTCGACGACCGAGTTCTTTCTGATTGGCTCGATACACCGGCACTGCGTAGAGATGTTGCATCTCTTTGCGTATTTTATCGCATCTATCACGGGGAGTGCTCTGAGGAATTGTTCGGACTAATTCCAGCCGCTCAATTTCACCACCGCACATCGCGACAAAACTCGCGTTACCATCCATATCATCTGGATGATTGGCAGTCCACCACTGTGCGATTTAGAATAAGTTTTCTCCCTCGCACAACTTCCTTGTGGAATCAATTACCACCAGCGAATTTCCTGGACTAATATGATTTAGGAACCTTCAAGAAAAGAGCTTACACCTTTCTAAAAGGCCGGCAATGCATCTGCAATTCCCCTGGTGTTGCGGTTGTTCATGGGCGGCGGTAGTCACTTACCATCAAATGAGCCGCATTTTGCCCCCTATTTTATAAAAAAAAATATTTGCAATAACAATTTTTTTTAAAACTGTTTATATTTACCCACTTTGGTTCACCTATAACTATGTAAAATTACAATACCATATAATAATAGACATACCTGAAACTGTTGTTTAACTGAAATACCACTGTTCTTTACAATTACAGGGTAAACATCATCAAACTCATAATAACAGTCTAACCTCTGCCATTGCTGTGGTTTAGACAAAAATTTCCATTCAACTGATTTAATAGAAGTATTCTTGTTAAGTCCACCTATTTCTACACTTTTGCATGTTAGTACCTTGGTGTTTGTTGACATGTGTAAGATCAACCTTTCATTGGAGTCGGGACAGTTGGCAAACATAAACCGATTACTGTTTAGTATTCTGTACATATAATTTAAAATAGACTTCACTTTGCTAAAATAGTTCGGTTCTTCAAAAATGTCTTCATCGCTTGTAATAAAAATACCTGAAATTGTTATAAATAAAAGAATTAAGTTCCACAGATATTTTTTAAATACTTAACTGAAAAACAAGCTAAGATTACATCTCATATAAGTGGGTACAGCCATGTGTAATAATTACAGCCCATGTACAATTATTGTCCAGGTATGTTCATACGTACATAATATTTAAATGTTATACTGTGCTTTACATTTATTAATGACAGTTTAAACAACTGCAAAATTAACACAACTTTTTGGTGACACAATTTCATATTTGATAATGTTTTTAATGTTAACATATCTTCGGAACGCTAGTGAGTCAAGCCAATCCGAAGAAACTCAGTCATCGACAATTCGATCTGCGCTGAGGAATGAGCTGGCACTGGGGTGCCCCAGCCTAGACATGAGTACAGTATACAGTGTACAGTATTCCACGTGAGGCTGAACATGTCCCACTCTACAAAGCACCCTAAGTTTTTTAAGTTTTACCTTCTTGTGTCAGACCACATACCAAGGCAAAGTCATACACAGATCTCCCTGCATGATCGGTTAAACATTAACCAAGCCATTCGGAATTGTGGGAGTTAAAATCGCCAAATATCATAATCTGTGCGTATGGGATCTGTTGTAAATAAAATACAGATAAATTAATATTTTTTTACAATTTCTACTTATAACTATTATTTTGATGATTAATTAATCTGAATTGTCCTCTACTCAAAGGTTCCCATAACACGAAAGAGGGTTATGTGAGTAGCTAAAAATGTGAAATTTATTTTTGCAGACAAAACTCAGTACATAGTACATACTTACTCCCAATTTTAATAATTATTGCCAGGGCTTATAATTATAATCCATCAATCAATCAATATATTCTTTATTGTACACTAATACACATTACAACGAAACAAAATGAAATAAATATATACAAAGTACAATAGGCGATCTTATCGCTCTGGAAGAGTTTTTTTCCAGACAACCTTTATTTAACTAAGAACTGTTGTTTACAGCGAATTGCAAATATTAGAGTTCCAAGTAATAAGTTTAGAGTAGATTTTTGAAGGAAAAAAGGGCCTGAGCATGTTGAATATATAAAGGTAAGGAGTTCCACAAGCGTACAGCTGTAACTGAAAAAGATTTATTGAAGAAGTAGAATAAATGTAATCAAATACAAAGTAAAAAATTGTTAGTGGAACATAGATGACGATAGTGAGAGGAGGAAACGAATTCAAAGCGGTCTTTCAGGTAACGTGGAGTAGAGGGATTGAACAATATGTTATATAAAGCAGAAAGGATGAAGTATTCCTGCAAAGGCTAATCGGCAGCCACATGAGACATTTACGAAATTCTGTAATGTTATCATATTTATGGAGTCCAAATATGAATTGTAAGCATAAATGTTTAATATGCTTATAATTACACTTGGTTAAAAGCCTTGACATCACCTAAGAGGGGTATTCCTAAACAAGGATACGAATTGCATTACAACTGCACTTAGATTAGGTGAGGTTACATTTCAGAGTAATAGTTTAGGCCAACAACATTATGCACTCAATGATGTGCTGGCAGATTCTCTCCTCATCACAATCTAAATGATAGTGTGCTGTACCCTTGGTAGGGTAATCTTACCATGTGTTCTCAAACCTCTGAATGGCTTGGATTGTTCATTCCAGTAAACAAGTTGTTGTCTTGTGTGGAATGGGAATAGTCTCAAAGATTAACAAGATAATCTGTGAGACGGGAGATGTGATTGGAGCAGCAGCAAAACATAAGCACCATAAATATGCTCATTTCCAATCCAGCTATGTCTTTGTTCGGTTAGCATTTGAAACTAAGGCAAAGTATTTAGTGAGAGAACTGAGCACAACACTTCAACATATGCAAGGTGATACTCACTCTGCGTCTTTCCTTCTGCAAAGGTATTGTTGCTATTCAGTACAGCAGCAATGCAGCTAGTGTTATATTAACCTTTGTGCAGGGATTAAATCATGGTAAGCTTTGGTATAAGGTAGATTGAGGCAAGTGTGACAGTGGGGCAAGTGTGACAAATGCAAATTATGCAGCAACAATACGTTTTTTTGGTTAAATGCCATTTCTTGAACAACGCAGAAACTCTGCTATTGATTATCATCATCATCATCATTACAGCCCTTCACAAGTCCACTGCTGAACATAGGCCTCCCCCAAAGAATGCCACGAAGCACGGTCCTGAGCCACCTGCATCCATCGACTTCCTGCATATCTTACCAGGTCGTCACTCCATCTAGTGGGGGGACCCCCTACACTTCGCCTGCCGGTACGAGGCTGCCACTCGAGAACCTTTCTTCCCCATCGGTTGTCGGTTCTTCGAGCTATATGGCCGGCCCATTGCCACTTCAGCTTACTAATCCGTTGGGCTATGTCGGTCACTCTGGTTCTAATGCGGATATCCTCATTTCTGAGTTTATCACGCAGAGAAACTCCGAGCATAGCCCTCTCCATAGCTCGCTGAGCGACCTTGAGCTTCCTCATCCGGCCAGAAGTGAAGGACCACGTCTCAGTTCCATATGTCATCACTGGCAACACGCACTGGGTGTACAGTCTCGTTTTCAAGTTTTGAGGTAAACCTGACGAGAAGATGTGCCGTAATTTCCCGAACGCTGCCCAACCGAGTTGAATCCGTCGATTGACCTCTCGGTCGAAGTTGGACTTACCTAATCGGACTATATGTCCCAGGTAAACATACTCGTCAACAACTTCGAGCTTAGTGTTCCCAACAACTACCGGCATAGGTGTGACATGGACATTAAACATGATCTTTGTTTTGTCCATGTTCATCTTAAGACCTATCCGTTGGGAAACACTATTGAGGTCATTGAGCATAGTGCTTAGGGCCTATATCGTCGGCAAATCGAAGGTGAGTGATGTACTCGCCATTGATGTTGATACCGTATCCTTTCCAGTCCAGAAGCTTGAAAACGTCTTCCAATGCAGCGGTGAAGAGTTTCGGGGATATGACGTCACCCTGTCTTACACCTCTCTGCAGTTGGATAGGATTCGTACTCTGGTTCTGTACTCGGATAGCCATCGTAGCTCTACTGTACAAACACTTCAGCACTTCGATATACCGACAGTCAACTTGGCACCGCTGAAGGGACTGCAGCACCGCCCAAATTTCGACGGAATCAAAGGCTTTCTCATAGTCCATATACGCCAGATATAGTGGCAAATTGTACTCTTCGGACTTCTGTACAATTTGCCGAAGGGTATGTATGTGGTCTATGGTGCTAAAGCCCTTTCGGAAACCGGCTTGTTCGGGAGGCTGGAAGTCGTCAAGTCTGCGCGCGAGACGATTCGTAATGACTCTCGAAAACAGCACGTAGACGCGGCTCAGAAGGGAAATCGGTCTGTAGTTCTTCAAGAGAGCGTTGTCACCTTTCTTGAAGAACAAGACCACCGCACTTCTGCTCCACGCCTCCGGTGTAATGCCACCATGGAGGACGGAATTAAAGAGCTTCTGAAGGACTTCAAGTACCGGTCTTCCACCCGCTTTCAGAAGCTCCGCTGTAATTCCATCCTCGCCTGGGGCCTTACCGTTTTTAAGGTGCTGGAGAGCCATTCTAATCTCGCTCAGACTGACGTCCGGGATATCTTCGGAATAGTGTCGGATGAGACTCGCTCTTGGATCGTTACTCACACTTGCGTGTGGCTCCAACGATGACGTGTACAGCTGCCCATAGAACCTCTCAATCTCACTCAAAACCTCAGGTGTCCCGGAAACGATGCTGCCACACTCTGTCTTCAGCTTTCAGATCTCTGGCAAAGACTTTGGAGCCTTGGTTCCGCTCGATCGCTTCTTCAATACGAGCTGTATTGAAGTTGCGTAAGTCCCGCCGCATGCATTTGGAGATCTGTCTGTTCAGTTGCCTGTATGCAGTCAAGTCTGTTGAAGAATGTAGCCTCATGTCCCGTCTAACAGCCATGAGATTAAGAGTGTGATCGGAGAGTTTTTGTGTTCTTCTGCGGCGGGTCTTGCAGAACTTAGCTCCGACCGCATGGACAGTTTCCACGAGCTTGTCATTCATATCGTCCACGTCATTGCAGTCTTCTAGGCACTGAAAACGGTTTTGCAACTCGAGCTGAAAGGTTTCGGGAATTTGGAACAGAGCACGAGGGGGACGAAGCGTTGACTTCATTAGACGAGACCTCTCCAACTTTACGTTTAGGTTCAGTGTGCCTCTAACCATTCGGTGATCGCTACCAGTTTTCACCCTCGCGATCACGGAGACATCACTGAACAGTTGTCGTCTGGTCGTCATAATGAAGTCAATCTCATTTTTTGTCGAACCGTCGGGGCTCGACCAGGTCCACTTCCTGTGGGGCCGCTTCTGGAAGAAAGAGTTCATCATAAAGAGTCCCTCTTTCTCCATGAAGTCGGCCAGCTGCTGGCCCCTCGGGTTTGCTGGCCCCTCGGGTTGCTATTACTATTGATTATACCGACAGTTAATTACATATCTTCAACTATTTTATCGACATATGTCATTTTTTTAAACTACTCAACTGGCGAAAGTCTTCGCAATTTTTAGACGCGAAGTTTTTTAATGTTTCGATACGTCACTATGTTATTTTAAACAAGGTACAAGGTGATTGATACAGAATAATATTGGTACTTAGAGTGTAATATATTTGCTGTTTACCTATGTGTTTGTATGTATTTATAATTAAGTATTCACTTTTATAATTATACTTAATAAACGAGCGATCGAAGGGAGTGGGATCTCAGAGTCACATTAAATAAATTGGTGTTTGTATGTTAGTAGCTACTTGTGTTTGTATGTACATATGTCTGCATGATTTTGTATGTACAGTGATAACTTTTGAATGACTTATCTGATTTCAATTAAATTTAAAATTTTCATATATGTATAATACAAATAGAAAACTGGTGGTTTTTGAGAAATGGAGGGGTGTGTCATAAGGGGTAAAAAATATCATGAGGTATGCCTTTGCTTTAACTCAGTGAGATGTCAGAGCTTTAGTTGGGCAATATTTTCGTTGCAATGAAATCAATACTCCCTTCAAAGATGGGATTCTGGGAGACGAGTGGTTAAGAACAAGAAACAAATTAGCAATTAAAAATCCTCTAGCCGTCAAATCGCAAGAAGAAAAGCTGCCAACTAGTATTTCCCAACGAATTCAACGATGTGCTTGAGACAGTCGTACAAAAGCAACAATTCAAAGGTGATCAAATAACGGAATCTTGATGAAACAAGTTTCTGTCAAGACCCAGGAAAGTTGAAAATAATTGGCCTAAAAGGTTTCAAGCCACTAGAACCACTAGCTCACCATGCCGCCATAATACAACTGTATTGTTCACATGCAATCGCTGGGGCCAGAAAGTTCCTCCGTTAATAACTTTTAAAGTTACATATCTTTGGAATACATAGCTACCTGATGATAATTCGATTAATTCTGAATTTGCCGCTACGTCAAAGGGTTGGATGGCTTCAATCTTCGAAAGTTACTTTTTAAATGTACTGATCCACGAAATATGCAAATCAGGCAACCCACAACTTGTAATGTATGACGGCCATTCAACACACCTTGACTTAAATGTTGTTATAAAGGCCACTACTGCCTCATTCTTCCCATATTTTGTAATTAAGCAGAAATAAAGTTATTTTTTACTTTGCATTGTTTTTATTACACTTTCAAACATTCAGGTTAAGTGTGACATAAATCCATTTATAGGCACATCACTATATCAGTTAAACACTGTCACACTTACCATGTGTAGAAAAATCCATTACTACACAAAAATAGACATTCAAATATTTCAAATAGATCATAAAATATATTGACATTAATATCATCACATCAATTTTCTTGTAAACTACAGATAATAAGAAAGTAACTACAAAAAGAAGTGTACTGTCACACTTGCCTCATTCATGGGGTAGTGTGACAGTCTTTCACCTTAATTAGTTTTAGTTACCTCAAATTACAAAATGCTACTTATATAATTATACTAAAATGCTTGATCAAACAAACAACCACTTAATAACTGATGTTTTAAAACGGAATTATCTATGTTAAACCCTTACAGAGTAGAAGTATTTAAATGTTCATTTTAGTTTTAATTAATTTATGTCACACTTGCCCCGGGTATCTCTACTAATAATTTAAAATAATACTAATAAATTTGGTATTTCTATATTAAACAACAGGCATTACATTTTACATAAAAGAAGCTACTGCATTATCTGTTGTTTATTTACTTGGTCCCATCATCATCAATCGAGTTCTTTTTGGTTTATCAAAAGGATTATGATTATGATTCATTCCAGGGAGTTTACAAGTAGACCGTGTCTAAACTTACCTTGAACAAACACACCACCCGGTAACATTCTTGTCACATGTTTGGCATGATCAGCAACCCACGCCTCAGAGACTCCAAGTAAATTTTTTACGGATTCTTGTTTGTCCGAAGTGAAACTTTCCTCGGATATGTTGTCTGTACTTTTTTCCTCTGGCGTTCGAGCTAGATGTATAACAATTTCGCGAGAATTCGTAATCTGCAATATAAAACGTAGCATTAGCCTAATTAATAAAAATAAAATACATGTAAATATGCGCCATACCTGTCCCAGAATTAATCCTGTAACGAAAATTTCTTGAGACGCAAACTGTTCCAAATATTGCAGACAATATTCGGGTGAGTAAATAGTTCTAACCATTTTTCACAATTTTAAAGCACATGTAAACTACAAACGATATAAAATATTGCGGCTACGTGTTTATTTTGGTGATTGACACTAAAAGAGTATAGTTGATTTTTTTATAACTGGCTTTACAGCTCTGGGTTCTAGCTTTTCTGAGCCTGAAGTTTCAAAGAGTCAAGAGTATAGTTGACACTTCATGTTACCCACAGACTAATATTTTTTTTTGCAGTTTATGGCCTGGTATCTAGACCTTTAGGCCAAGTCTTGAGTATGTTTATTCGGTTTATTATAATTTCCCCAAGCCTTGTCTTTATGTATTATTATCCTTCATAGTTCACTGCTTCACAATATGTTGATGCATCACATTGTGCAGCCCTTGGGAGATTTTGACGGCAACTTGAGCCAGCAGGCAGCTGACAGTTGGCGATGGTATCTAAAGGCGCGTATGTAAACAGCTTATCTTGAGAATCCATCACCATCAGAGCACTTGTTTCACCGTTTCCACTAATAGTTCACATGCGTAGACAGTTAATACATAAAATCGCACCACTTTTACATATCAAAATCCACTTCAAACTATTATTTAAACTATAATACAGGAGCAGCAAACCGCCGCCGATCAAGTTCCCGCCAAAACTCCCACAGACTAATATGATACTTACGATGCTACCCATATAAAATATTTCAGTATATATAAATGTACTCTGTGGCTTCCACAGAGTACTTTTTTATATATAGGTATGGAGTGTAGAGAACAAGGAAGACCATTTCCCTAAATGAAGTGTCCCTAAAAACGCGTCGAATAAGGGTGGTGCTGTAGTAGCATAGGATAAATTAAAAAAAAGCGCCAAAATTAATAAGAATAAGATGGAGAAATAAACAAGGACTGACCAATCCGCTTGGTTTTGTACTACGTAAATAGTTGAGGTTTTGAATACTGGCATTTTACTAACTGTTCTAGTCATGAAATTTTTCAAATATTTGAATTCAGCTGATTTCACTCCGTCTACAACAGCTATGTTTATATCGTAGCTTATCAGATGCCAGCGCTAGTGTGGTAGGTTTTGGAACCTCTATTTTCAGTAAATAGTAGGACACTTTTTCAACTTTCGCCCCAAGAGTACAAGGAGCACCATCTTATAATTATAAGATGGTGCTCCTTGTACTCTACACTCCATAGAGTACATACACTTAGTATCTAATAGACTAAACATTCGGTGACGTCATCTGCGTGTGAAAGAAATGCACTTATATAGTTAGACATAAGAGTAAGGGAGAAGCAAAACATTATGTCTTATATTTTTCTAGGTATGCGTTTTTGATTGTTTTCCCTCCACCATTTAACATAAACGATGTTAAGCGTTTGTGAATAACATTGATATTATAAGCAAACAGTTAATTGAGGTCAGTGTTTTTTGTGGGTTTTAGTTATTAGGTAAGGTGAAAAAGATGGTAAGTTGTAGCATTTTAGGATGCAACAGCATCAGTCAACGAAAAATTGATAATATTACCTTTCATCGGTAAGTTTATGTGCTTACATTTGCTACTTGTACTGATTAATATCTATTGTTTTGAATATCAAGTGTAACATTTCATGTTTTAAATGAACTTTGTGATGTATTTTGTCAAATATTTCGATTCCCAAATTGTAAATTCTTCATGATAATGCTCCTTAATTTGAACGGTCATTCGAAAGCTGGTATATTTAAAGAACGTCGAACGTTTATCTATTGTAGAGAATGTAGATTACTGTTTGTCAATTAGGAAAGACAAAGTCTTAGACCATACAGCCTAATCTGATTTATATTTTGTTCTCAAAGTGCTTCACAATTTAATAATGCGTCATATAGCGAAACTCTTGGGAGATTTTGACGATAATTTAATCTGTGTAGTACTATAGTATGTGCCAAATCGATTGAGAAAAACGGACAATGACCTTTCGGTCGTTTAACCAGGGGTTACAAACCTTCAATATATAGGCACATTTTATATGTAGTACTTTCTTTATTTATAATGATTTTTTTATAATGATTGATATAATATATATTTATTAACTATTATTAAAAAGTTATGTGAAAGATCGCTGTAGAAGAAAAATCATCTATTGTTATAAAGTACTTTATTCATTTAACAACAAAAAACATTAATTTATAACACATATAAAGATTCGAGTGATAACGACACCGAATAAGTACGTACTTATGCAAAAGATAAAACTTTATTTTTAATATTATATAAGAACTTTATTTTTATTCGGTGCAATCATCACTCGTATCTTCACTTGATGAACTATCTGTAACATTAATTATAAAGCGATCTGCAGTTTGGTCAATTCTATCATCCATGCCACGCATTTTTTGTTCAACCTTAAGGACATGCTGAACACAGTTTTTCCATTTATCTGGCGTGATTTGAGTTAAACCATCTTTAAGTAAATTTTTAACATCTTTTAACTTGAAAGTTGTATTTTTTCGTGCAACGTACCCTTTCACATCTGCCCACACAAGTTCAATGGGGTTAAGCTCACAGTGATAAGGAGGTAACCTTACCACTGTGATGCTTTTTTCTTTTGCCATCTCGTCGGTGACGTAACTTCGATAGTTATCTTTAACTGCCTTTATTTTTTCCATTAAGTGGGTCTTTGTGTCCGAGGGCACGTATGCGATCTGTTTAGATTCTAGCCATTCCTGCATATTTTGTTTCCGCCAAGACATTGTTGGGGTTTTTTCTAAACGTCTGGAGTGGTAACTAGCGTTATCCATAACTATGACATCGCCGCTTTGCAGTTTTTCTATTACTTTTCTAAACCAGTCCTCGAAATGGAGAGCGTCCATACTCTCATGGTAGTCACCAGTAGATGATGATTCAAATACCCAATCACATCCCTCCAAAAAGCCATTTTCATTGCCAACGTGTACAACTATTAATCGCTTTCCTTTACCCGAAGGGGCTTTCGCGCCAGTAGAGTAGCCTTCTAACCGTGATTGACGAGAAGATTCAATTGTGGTGTCTTCCCATACCTTTCCCATAGTATGACCTGCGTTAATCCATGTTTCGTCAAGGTAAAAAATGTTACGTCCCTCGTTTCTTAATATTTGTATTTCTCTCAAATATCTGGTACGCCACAGAACTATCTCTGGGCGATCTATTAGACCACTTTTTCTGTTTCTCTTTATATATTTGAATTTTAAATGGCGCAACACACGTCACAGGGAAGTTTTGCTCAAGTTTGGCAACTGGTCATCTTGATTTATACTGAGCAAAATTTTGTCTAAAGTCGGTAATTCTCCTGCAAGAAAGAACTGATGCACTTTCGCTCTTATAGCCGATTTATCAAAATCGTCCAACTTGTCAATTACAGACTTTTTTCTTTTATTAATTATTCCCTTTTCTGGTATTTTATGGGAATCTCTATACACGCTTAATACGCGATATATAGTGCTCTTGCTGACTCCTGAGATCTCCGAAACCTTTTCTACCATATTAACGTTTGAAGGATACACGTCTTCGGGCCAGGTGTTTTTGACATATTTGTATACATTAATGATAATCTCTTGTTCCCCGACCGACAAAGTGGTAGGTTTTCTCTTTTTTACTGGTGACGTTAAAGGTGCTCCAGAAGATGGGCCTGTAAATAAATGACAAAAATATACTACCATAGTACTACATCACATAAATACATATTGTTTTAGAAAATAAATACCACATGGTCACATAAAAAGAGCGCTTTAAGAAATAGAAAGGCTACGTCGTCGCATTTGTACCTATTTGTACGTACCTGCTACGTTTATTATGGGTCGGCGACGTCTCTTTCCACTTGATGTTGAAGGACCGGGTCCTTCACCAAATTCTCCTGAACTCATGTCGATTTAGTAACGACCGTCACAGTAAAACTAATATAACAGATTCAAAAAACAAAAACTTAACGATATAACAAATTTAACAGTAAAAACTCAACTAAAACAATGCAATGAATGCTATGAATTACCCGAGACGTACACACGCAAGCGCTATCCGAACACGAATGAAAACAAAATGGCGGACCGGCCCAAAAAAGGTGACGCATCTCTGGCTGCCATTGTCACGTTTCTTTTAGAACGAACTGACGTAACGCGCGTTTTGTTTATTTTAAAGGGATGAATTTGCAAAAGCTCAATATGGTGATTATATTGCTTCAAATATTTTTTTAATATGAAACTGTTATTAAATGAATTGCTGCGTTACTTACCATAAATTGAAATATAAAATATAACACATTTTTCGCGATGTACCGTAAGATTTTACTATGTTTATAGGAACCACAGACAATATTATTTAAGAAACAAAAAAACAAAACATATGTGCTGACCTAGAAGTGGGAATAATATCAATATTTAAATATTGTTATCACATCTAAATTGAGATTTTGTAAGTTACGCCTTTTGACACTCGGCTCATATCTGAGGTCATTGTCCGTTTTTCTCAATCGATATGGCACATACTATAGTGGTTCAAATCGGGTTTGCACATGTCACATTTATAAACTCCTCGGAACAATTCTTTTTTAAATGTTATTTATGAAATTATACAACTACAATTATTAAAAAAAAATTAGTATTGCGTTACTAAATAACGCATCCATAAAGAATTTACTTCAGATGACGACCTTCCGCCATTATACGACACGTTAGCTTCAGTCCAGGCTTAAGTGGCATTAATAACAGCGCCATTGGATAAATCCGCAGAGAACTATATCGGCTTCGCAGTTTGATATAGTACTTGACAAACAACATAGATGGCGCGGTAACAGAATTATTTCATTTTTGAGATTTGTTTTACCATATTTCTACCTTAAAGCTGCCAAGCTATTTGAAAACCTCGAAAATAATATAATATAAAACATAGAGAAGATAACTGTTGCTTTTGCTTTAAATCGAGTTTATTTGCAGATCAAACGTTACAGATATTTTTGAGGCTTCTACACGGTTTCTCAAATACTATATCGACCTGGAAAGCCAACTTAGTTCTCTGTGTTCAACGTATTTATTCAATGGTGCTGTTATTAATGCCACACAGGTTCGAAACATTACTTGACAGGGCCTGGTTTTGTGAATAAAAAAAAAATTATAGACCTTGGACTGATGGACTTGGTCCGATACAACGTCGGGATCTGAGAGGTTAACCAAGTGGACAGTAAATGTCAATACGACTCAAGACCTCTATTGGATAAAAATTGAGATTTATAATATTACACATTTAATACACAAAATCGCTGCACATTAGGTATCAAAAATTCTGTTCAACCCATTACTTAAATGATAAAAAACGATCTGCAATCCGTTGGCGGTTAGTTTGTCACCAAAACTCCTTGACCATAGACTGTTCTTCTTTTTGTTACAATTAGTTTCTTAAATATCGTTTGGCTAATTCTGTGATACTGTCTTATGACAACAATGCTCCCACTATTTTTTAGCGCCATATGACAAAATGTTTATAATATGAAGAGGCCAAACGCCCTCTTTATAAGCACAAACACCATTTGTATTGTTTTTAGGGTTCCTTATTTAAGGACCAATCGGAACCTTTTTTAAATTTCGGGTTTCTTTAGTGTGGGTATTATGGGTCATTGCCTTTTTATATAGGTTTGGTGAACTTTTAGTCACATTACTTTGTAACACAAAAATGTTAAAGAATTATCCTTTTGGTACTTTCCTGCTATAGTATGTATTAGCCTTAATTGTCACGCATGGCAGCGGATTGATGGTTGCACAACCGGACGTCCCGTACCTTCGATGCTACTGCCCATCGTCGATCTGGGTAATTTACAACTGGCCTGGTAATTTACAATGATTACACCGCAATCTATCAGAAGTTGTAAGATCTGTTTGATATATCCAATAGTTGCCTCTTACGACACTCACGGGACGATATGAGGAGATGGATTCTCCTGTGTCTCTTTACCATTCCCTCCTTATCATTGAAGTTTGCAATCCGAGAAATTATTTGTTAAAGTCGTTTATCTGTAAAATTAGTTTCATTCAAATTTTGTTTTTATAAAGGAGTAATTGTTATACTTTTTTAATGACAGGACAATTACACAATTTTATAATAACAGGGGTTAAAAATTGAACTGTTAATAACCTCTACCTTAGTTCCTTTTTCGTATAATGTATACCTAAGTTACTAAAAAAGTAAAGTTACCACTTATAAAGTTCATCTACTGAGCACAGGCCTCCTCTCATTACTGAGGGTTTTAAGGCAAAGGAGTGCACACCGCGCTGCCCCAATGCGTGTTGGCGGACTTCGTCTTTGGATTCACATCTCACTTTTTCTTTCACAATTTGAAATATACAGTGAGCGCTTATCTCTTAATCGACAACGGCTCTACTTATTTAAGTTTTTTAATATATTATTGTGCGGAACACTCAGTTAGAGTCATCCTAATTATAAACATAATATTACCTATATGTTTATTTGAAGTAGAAAGTTTTGTAGTTTAAAATTAGACCCAAAGTAATAAATGTTGAAGCTTAGAAAATGAAAAACTCATCGGCCAAATACAAAGAAAAAATCAAAAACAAAGATTATATGCGAACGAAGTTGCGACAATAGATGTTCAACTCTATCAAGAGTGCAGTAAGGTTAACCATGAATGAAATTTTGAAAATAAGGATTGGGTTTCATATATAGCTTGTTGACTAAGTAATATGTTCTTATTACATTTGGTTGTGGTAGGAAAAAGAGAGATTTCCCGCCGGGCAAGGTGTTGAGCTCGGGGAGCCGAGACGCTCCGTGTGGTAGTACAGAGTGAGGTGTATATTCTATATATACCAGATTACCTCAGAAACTTCGATAGCTTATTTAGGCTTCAGTTCGTTTTGATTCTAGCGCGACGACAGACCGCCAGATACAAAATATGAAAAATTAAAAAAAAATATATCAGCATTTAACCGTGTTGTAAGGGTGTAAGAATATACAACAAAAGGAAACTGAAACAGGAGTTGGGCAGGAGCATCTTCCTGATAATATCTCAAAATTATAAATTTATAGGTTGTAATTGAATATCAATGTGATATTGCTTGCAGTAATCACTTATTGTCAGGTGGCTATTAGCTCGTTTGTTACTCGATATCCCATATAAATATTAAATAAATACTACCATTAATGTTAATTAACATTTATTTATATCGACATCGTTTTTAAGTGTAAACATAATGTACATTGGTGTTTATAAAAGCATACAGCATACTTCAGTACTGCTTCTATTAGGATGAATTGTATGTAGTGAGTAATGGAGCAACCTCATCTCTACATGGATGACAAGAAACACGAAACATGTGAATGACAAAAATTTTGTACTTTCTATCCGTGTAACCTTTAATTAAATTTGCATTTAGAGAAATCCATTTCCGGGTGTTGTTCCATAAATCTGGAAAAAAGCAACTTTTTATTAAACACAATACTTAAATTATATATGGCGTGCTTAGTGGTATAGGATTATAAATAGAGTACGTGAGGGTAATATAGTCATCCGGTTAATATGGTCACTTTCTTATAACTCAAAAACTACAGCCTAATTTGCATAGATGGCTTTGTGATACGATAGCTCTTCATCAGTTATTCAAATAATAAAAGGTAAAAAGGGCGCCGCTTTATCGACGTCATTTTGACAGTTGATATTATAGTAAGTACGTGAGAGTAATATGGTCACCTTAAGCTTTATCGCCCTATAAAACCAAAATTATGAGGAGAACAGAGACAAAAACAAAAAGTCGTATACTATAACTAATATATTAAGAAAAAAAAATAGAAAACAAGCTTTGGAAATAATAAGGAACAGTTCGAAAAATCTACTTAAAAAAACTAACTACACTACACAATACAAAAATCGACTGAAATATTTACATTAATATCAACTGTCAAAACGGCATCGATAAAGCAGCGCCTTTTTGACCCTTTATTATTTGATAGACTGATCAAGAGCTATCGTATCACAGAGCGTTCTATGCAAACGACGCTGTAGTTTTTGAGTTATAAGAAAGTGAGCATATTAACCGGATGACCATATTACCCTCACCTACTATAGTTAGTTTTTTTTAAATTGATTTTTCGAAGTGTTGCTAATTATTGCCAAGGCTTATTTGTTATTTTTTTCTATATTAGTTATAGTATTTGACATTGTGTATTTGTCTCTGTCCTCCTCCTAGTTTTGGTTTTATAAGGCGACAAAGCTTATGGTGACCATATAACCCTCACGTACCTTATTATATATTTAATATCATACTATAAAACATCGATCTCATTACAGAATATAAAATATTTTTTTTTATATCGAATAAACTTTTTATACCAATAAAATATTCTTATAAATTACGATATCTATTATCATTAAAATTTAAAGTGATTTTCTCTTACCACGCAACAATCGAAATAGGCTTGTTTGAAACAATTATTTAGTCAAATCTATACAGTTTATGGCAGCGAATAAAATACATGTTTTTGAATAATTTTCTCCTATCCTAGGAAGTTAATAGATAGTCTCATAAGTTAGAGCTAAAATTTGGCATTCCAGTTCTGCTGATTCATCGGCCTTGTAACTGATGCAACGAGATTGTACAATATTTTTGTAATGGTATATTATAAGATTGTTTTGAATTTGAACTCTGCACAAAAAAAACCGTAGAGAGAAACTATGAGTATATTATAATACTAGCTGTTCCCCGTGACTTCGCCCGCGTGTAATTTAGGGTTTTAGTTTTGTTGCGTGGAACCCTAATTATTTAAAAAAATATAAGTAGCCTAAGTTACTCCTTGTAACATGAGCTATCTAACAGTGAATGTCCCGTCAAAATCGGTCCAGCCGTTTCGGAGATTATCCGGAACAAACAGATAGACAGACAGAGAAAAATTTTAAAAATTGTGCTTTTGTTATAAGTACCGTATACACTTTCATATGCAATTTGTAAAAAGCTGTTATTTTGACATGACAAACAGACGTTTCAATTTTATTTATTTGTATAAATATGATAAATTTTCTTGAAATTATGAAATTAAGTGCTCTGTATTCTGATGTAGCAACAAAAATACTATTTCGATGCAAAAGCAAGCGTTTAAATTATATATTCAAGCATTGCTACAGGATTTATGTAACTTTAAAATAAAATTTTATTAAGTAAATAAATAATATCCTAATATTCAAATAATTATTTGTGACAAAACTAAAAATATAATTTTTATATGAGGGAAATAACATACCTCAATTGAGTTTGATGACAAATGCTAAGTAATATAATGAATTTTGATTAAAAAAACTTACTTTTTAAGTACGTCTTGTTTCTTTTGTTCGTCACTGGTGGGAAGGCCCATTTCTTTCTGCCTTTGATCGTACATCATTTTCTCAACAAGTCCGCGCGTCTCTCCATCTAAATCTGAGAGCTTTGAAGGTTCTGAAACAATAATATACTTAACGTAGTAGCATCTTCAATTTAAAACGCCACTGACGAGCGTGCAGCGGGGTGGGTTATTCGGCGTACATGACAAACAGACGCACTCCTATTACGGTGAATGGGTGGGGCTCAATATGTTTGCCGAACGCTCTTTACTCATGCTTTAGGCTTAACGGGCAATTCAAAGTCTACCAAGAACCACGGAGTTAAATGCAAAACAAAACTCTACCAAACATGCCTTCGGCCAAAATGTAGCTATGTGTTACGCTGCCGCCGTACTAGCTGTAGCGTTTTGTACTAGCTGGCTCGGCAGAGATAGACAGACAGTCGTTTGCTCGACGGTCTGCCCTTTCCAGTAGATGGCGCGATGAGTTCCACTCCGATATCACTCCGGACTTTTATATTGTAAATATAAAATTTATAAACAAGTGGACCATAACGCCACCTAGTCTAGATTGTGTGATTTTCTTTTTTCGCGCCCAAACTTACGTAAAATATTGTAAATATGAGTCAATTTAGTCGATATTATACTACATCATCATACAGTAGAGCTATAATCCCATCGTTCGAATACGACCTCAATCCGTCAAATCGTTCGAAAGTTACACGATCACTGCGATCTAATAGACGCACAAACGATAATAATGTACTATATAAAAATTAATGTTTATTCATACTTTATGCGCTGCCATACTGTTTATCTGATTGCGGTAAAACTTTGTCAAATTATTGCTTGCACTTGCGCGAAGGTTACCGGCATAGTACAATTAACTTACAGTAGGTGGCGCGCGTATCGTACCGACTAAGTATCGAGTAACATAAAAATTGGTTTTTGGTACTGCAATCGCAAATCTGCGTTAAAGCGAGGCGATTAAGGCAAACTCTCTTCTAAGGGCAGCATCACTTTTTTTCTTAAAAGTTGTAAGAAGAACACAATAAACTTCAATGCTAAATCTATATTATATTAATAAATCATTGTTAATATATAATTTAATTTCAAGCAATTTAAAATTGTCATAATATCTTACCTGGGTTAATTTTTCTCGTAGATATTTCTGGGTCAGTAGTAACAAGGCGGCCCCACCAGTTCATTTTGTTAACCTACAAAAGATTTCATTACAAACTATAAATAATTAAAAAAGAGACTTAATTAAAAATACAGTAATCATTTCATATACCACCCCTTGCTGTTTGCATGGGATTTAATGGATGAAAAATTATAATGATGATCAGATATAATTATAATAACTTAATAATTACAAAATAAAACCAAATTAATGTAGAAACCATCCATTAACAACTTTGTGGATGGACCACCAGGTGGATATTCATCTCGGCCGACAAACTGATAAAAATAATAGAAAAATATATACCTTCTCTAAGTTGACGAGCAGGTTCCTTCCATCCTGGAGTACCCACGTGGACTCCTCCACCTTGACATCAGCATCGAGTTCACCGTCTATGATTAACGGTTGGCCCTTGATGCCAACTTTTAGGTGCCGCTTATTGATGATAACAGTCAAGTCTCGAGGTCGCACAACTTGACGTAACGGTACTCTGAGCTGCAATAATAATAATAAATGTAAATTTCATTATTCCTAATGACATATACAAATACCTAAACTCAGTTATTGTGACTGAGTCATTTCCCCTACTCTGTTTGTACTGTTGTTTTCTGTTGTTTTATCTTTGAATAATACGTTATAACAACTAAATAAACATAGGCATATTTTTTCAAGTTTAAAACGCCGTGCCAGCTCAGGCTAAGCTAACACCTCGCTGTAAATATCACAGTACGTGAGCAACCCGGGTTCAAACCCCGCCGGCGAAATTATCAATCGTACGAAGCTATAACAGGACAAAATCTATTTTCTTTGTTAAAAAAATAAAATAAAATCTCGTTATAGGCGAACTCGTGTGGAAACCGTTAAAATAGTAACTGAGTAATTTGATTTGGCACTTATTTTTTAAGCATTTTTCGTAAGATTTTTCATGCTTTTGGCATTTTTAATGGTAAATTTAGCATAAAATATTTTTTGAGTTGGTTGCAAAACATTGCCTCTGGCCAGGCAAATGCTTGGTACCTCCGGAGACATTTTTGAGATTGGACATACGTGGTTTTTCCAAAATTCTAAACTTTCTTTCTCCCCGCTTTGATACCAATTCGTTTCGTAATTGCGGAGCTACATTTTACTGTAACTGCATGTAATGTAAACAAATGTATCACCACTGTCTTTCTTCTAGATTAGACATTATCATTGGATAAGGTAACTAAACTAATTAAAGACATGGATGCTTCGATAATTTCATTAGTTGAGTAGATGATAGCTAGTATGATTTATTGAATATTGTGCATTGAAGTATATTGTATATTGAAAGATTTATCGGAGTCGTGCTTAACCCGCTAGCATGGTTTGTATGGTCAAATTTAATAACCCGCGTTATTTGGTGAGTTATTAGGAGCAGCTTCCAACAGTTATAACTCACATAAGGCTGATTAAAACAAAACAAAGATTTAAACAATAGAACAAAAATATCATAACGTTTTTATTACTTTTGTTTTGTTTAAAAATAAATAAACCGGCATTATGGTGTCACTGTAACATAAGTAATTCATATTACAATTATAATAGAGGTCGAAATAAAACAAAATTTCTAAAGTAAACCTAAGCAATAGATATTTGAGGTGTCATTTAAAAACATAATATGCCATTTACAATTTTACGATACGCGTATGTTTTATTGATTAAGCGCCTACAGCGGATCGGGTCAATCGCAAGATCAAGATTCAAGATCAACCGTCTATTAGACACGGAAAAAAGAGCCTACATCAAGATAACCTGTTTCAAATTGTTATTTATGTACTTATACATGTATTGATATACCGAAGACACAATTCTCAACAAAGATGTAATATGGCATATCAAGATGCCGTCAATGCTGTCCATTAAAAGAAATAGTAGTTTGTCCTCGTCGTACCCGATCTGCATCTGCATTCGATATTAATTAATAAGAAATAAATGAGGAAATTAAGTACAACGGATATAGAAATATATAAACCAGGTTTGTTCTTCAAAGATTTATAAAGTTTAACAGGTTTTGTAAGTCAAACCGATATCGACTAAATTTAGGAATTTTGGAATGCGTGTTACTTATCACGTCATTTTACTCACTGCATTATAATTACATAATTATTATTATCAAATAATAACTGATAATGTATTGTAAAGGACAATGTCCAAAATCGCCCTGTGTAATAAAAGCATCGGACATACACGATAATTAATTTTCTATTTTATTATGTTAGTTGCAAATACTTTTATAACACGGACTAGCTGCATGCAAAAATTAACATTAAAAAGTATTTTACTCGACTAATAACATTAATCGCCGCCATCTTCGCCAAACATCATGTGGTGTCGAAAAATGATTAGGGATGCCCATCGATTGTAATCGATTTTTGAATTTAATGAAATACGTTTTGAATAAAGTTTCAAAAAAAAGCTACAATAAAAATATAAAATTACCATTTCTTTATATTCTTTTATATTATTCCCTAAAAGTATAATTTAAAAAAACCTACTATACCTAATGAATAAAGTCATACTCGATTTTTAATAGGTAGTTAGAATAATGCTGAAAAAAATATTCGTAAAGATAATTATTCAGGATTTTCTAACGATCGTTTAGAAATGATTGTATTTTACGTCTTACTAAACCATAACTTACGAGTTTACAACAATTAATATTAAAAAAAAACACTTATCGTTACTGCATTAATTATAAATGTGTTCTTTAAAAAGAGCAATATTGTAGACTAGATACAGACGTTATTATTAATATTGTTACAAGTATGGAAGAAGTAGAGATGTACGTGTTATTATAAGTAAAGTAGGATATTGTCATACTTGTTATGGTATTAATATTATAGTATGATAAAAGATGATTTATGATGTGATGACGTGTGTTTGTAACGTATGGCTATAATAAATCTTAGGAAATATTCATAAATCGTATCGTATTTGGCGCTCCTATTTTTGATGTCACTAAATGGTCACTTGTCAGTCTCTCACGAAAAAAATACGATCTCCAAATCTATTCAAATCGAACATACTAGAATCGAATCTCGATTAAATCAAGCGTTAATAGATCTATTTTTGATTAATCGCGACATTTTCAAGCATGCCTAATATGGACAGAGAACATCATTAAATTACTAAACATAACATCACGCTTGTATTTCTCAGAAGGAGTAGGTAGAGGTGTGTAGTACTGTAATGTTATACGAGGGTGGATTAAAAAGTACTCGGCCTAACCAAGAAAATAAACACATACTAAATCAGTTATATTTTTATTTTTCTACATAATCACCATCAAGTTCAATACACTTTTGCCACCTCCCCTTCCAAGCATTTAGACCGTTGAAAAAAAATGATTCTTCCTTAGAGTCAAAATATGCGTCTACAGCTGCTTTGACCTCGTCGTTTGTCGAAAATCTTTGACCTCCCAAGTGCTTTTTTAGGTTAGGGAACAGAAAGAAGTCTGATGGTGCCAGATCAGGTGAATACGGCGGATGCGGTAACAGTTCAAAGCCACAGTTGTGAATTTCAGCCATTGACTGTACTGACGTGTGAACACGGGCGTTATCTTGATGAAACAGGACTTTTCTTCTGAGCATTCCTCGACGTTTTTCTTTTATTTCCTCTCGTAAATGACGTAGTAAGGTGCACTAGTAATCAGAGTTTATAGTCTGACCCCTTTCAAGATAATCAATCATAATCACACCTTTCGAGTCCCAGAATACTGAAGCCATCACCTTATTTGCCGACAAAATCGACTTAGCCTTTTTAGGGCGTGGTGAACCAGGTCTTCGCCACTGTTTTGATTGTTGTTTTGTTTCCGGTGTACAGTAATGAACCCATGTTTCGTCTATAGTAACAAAACGATTCAAAAAATCATCTGCATCGGCTTCAAATAACTCCAAACAGTCGCGTGAAATAGTCAATCGCGTCCTTTTTTGTTCAACTGAAAGCAGTCGCGGAACCCACCTCGCAGACACCTTGTGGAAACCCAACTCGTTGACAATGATGTTTTGAGTTCGTTCATAAGAGATGTCTATAATCTCGGCTATCTCTCTAATTTTTAATCTGCGGTCTCCCATTATTAAATCAAGTACTTTTTTAATATTTTCGTCAGTAGTTGACGTCGAAGGCCTTCCAGAGCGGGGTTCATCTTTCACACTCTCTCTACCACGCTTAAATTCTGCTATCCATTTTTTGACGGATGAATATGACAGAGCACAATCGCCTAATGTACTGACCATGTCATCATGGATGGCTTTTGATGATAGCCCCTTCTTATGGAGGTACTTAATGACGGCACGCTGCTCGATTTGCTCCATTCGCGGAAATTATGTCCGATTAATTTGTTAATAAATTTATAAAATCACAACTAATTATCGCACACGTTTCGAACTTCACACAATGAACTAGTCTGAACTGAACTAAATAATGTGGGTAGATTTGATTTTTAGAATTGAATGGATCTGTGTTAGGCCGAGTACTTTTCAATCCACCCTCGTACGTCCCATGTAATAGAGGGTGCGCGTATTGCCAAAAACCGGATACAAATCCAGACTCCGTGATACTACTGGGAACTTCAAGTTATAAAAACCCAATAATAAATTGTCGTAACCTGAGATTGAACCCAGAACAGAACAGTTTTTCTGTCTATCACAAGGAACAGATGTTCCACCTATGATAAAGTAAAAAAAAATGTATGGGCGCAGAGCAATGTACTTTCTTCCTTGTATCTTACGTATGGATGCCCATTTCGACTATAGCATAAAGCCTAAATACTTAAAAGCCGAAAGCAGTACGAAATAACTCGAAGGTGCTGAAATAAAATCATATTCAGTTGCTAAAGGAATCATGAAATTTATTATAATGGCATTGTTTTTAACTTGGTAATTAACAGTTTCTTTTAAAGTAAAGCTGCTTGAAATATAAAAGTACCAGGGGCGGCTCATAATAGTATCTCCCTTGTGTTAGCACTAATTGCGACATTCCTTGGTAGTAGGTATAAACAAAACCTTCTTTAGATAATAAAGTCATTAGCAAATTATTTGTCTAAGGACAAACGTCATCTTCTGTCATGAATTCCTTAAATTTCTGTAATATTGAATACCACGCTGTTTTAAAGTACTTCGTAAAGGAAAAACGCCAAAAGTAATTTTCGAAGACATGTAATTTATTATTCAGGAATCTGTGTCTTCGTTTACTGTGGTCAAAAATGGGTTCGCTTATTTGAACAAGGACGAGAGAGCTATGAAGATGATCCCCACCCAGGGCGTCCTGTGACGGCGGTGACGGCGGAAAATGTTCGAAAAGTCGAAAAATTAGTACTGGTCATTCAAAAATAAAACTATGACAGATAACCGAAGAATTGCAGATAAGCAAAGAATGGATTAGAGAAAGAAAGAAAACAAAAAGAAAGAAATATGTGAAATATGAGAAAATGAAAATATATTTGAATATGAAAAAAATCAGTGTGTGTCGGGTACCAAAAATGCTAACGCCGTTCGACAAACAACGGCGACTCGAGACTAGTAAGGTTTTTGGAATTAGTTGGAGCAATCTGGACAAAATTTGCGACCGAATTGTAACCGTTGATGAAACCTCGGTTCGCCAATACGATTTGGAATCCAAACAGGAGTCCATGCATAGGATGAAAAAAGGAGAAAGGAAGGTTCAAAAGTTGACATCAAAACTTTTTTTTTTTTTATAGGAGAGGGGGCAAACGAGCATGCGGCTCACCTGATGGTAAGTGACTACCGCCGCCCATGAACAACCGCAACACCAGGGGAATCGCAGATGCGTTGCCGGCCTTTTAAAAAGGAGTACTGTAGTACTGCGATTGTTTTTGGGACAGCCAAATTTATTGGCTCAGGCAGTCGTACAAAAGCGACGTGGAAAGTTAGTGCGCGGAGTGCTGTTTTCGCAAGACAATGAGCCTACTATCTACACGACGCGGGTTGGGAGGCAGGCCCTGAAGGACACTACCTTCTCGGAAATTAACCAACCACCCTACAGACCATACCATACTTTGTACAAATGTTATGTCCATTTAATGTTATGGCAGCACTAGCTAAAACAAAATGTCAGTTTTTTTACTGGCTTTACGGCTCTGGGTTCTAGCCCTTCTGAGAATGTCAATGTATGACACAAATATACATTTATAGTATGCAAATGTATAATAGTGATAAAACAATCTAAAAACTCTCAATTATGTAGGTAGGTACATTATGTTGAGAATGTATTAAGCTGACATCAAATAACCACAGGACGCATGACTTTTTCCAAGTGACAAGACATAACTTAAAAAGTTTTAAATCTAAATATCTTTTTTTTACGCCTTCTCAGGACAAAATTCTTTGACAGAGTTAATAAGGTACTGACGCTTAACATTTTAAGATATTTTTAAGTATAGACGCTACCATTCCTTGTCAACTAATTTTATGTATGAAAGTCTGCCATTGCTCTTTATAAAGTCTAGTCCCTCGCTTTCCTACCTCGAAGAGATTTCATTAACTTTTCACTTCTCTTTATTTACTTTTTAGGTTGTCTGGAAAAATTGCCGCCTTTTGATTTTCTGTCTGTTTGTTTCTTGTTATGTCATTTTTTTAGTGTACAATAAAGGGTTATAATGAAAGGGTATTGTATTTAAATTAAATTTTAAAATCAAAAAATTATGAATTCAATCCGTAGGTGAATTAAAAATTGATTTATGGCCAGTGTCGCTATAAAAAATGCAAGAACTTTTTCATAGAATTACAATAGTTAAGAGGTCAATACCGACAAGGATTTCATGAGCTCCGCGATGTTAGCACCTCATGTGCAGAATTTCGATTGACCAATTATACCATCTGAAAGGTCAGAAATTGGTCATAAAAGGTCAGTCGGTCTTATTAATTTGTCAGCGTTAGATTTTTTTTTATTAAGGGTTAAAGTTTTTCAAGGTCATTGAGAAATTTTAGCACCTCATTCGCGAAAAAAATTAAAAATATGTGCGATCGAGAAGCATTCGCTGATAATTGGTCAGTTTATATAAATATTTGGTCAGTTTAATTTAATATTAAAAAAAATTAAATAAGTTGAGCTCCGCGATGTTAGCACCTCATGTGCGGAATTTCGATTTACCAATTATACCATCTGAAATGTCAGAAATTGATTATAACAGGTCAGTTGATCTTATTAATTGGTCAGCGTTAGAAACATTTTTATTAAGGGTTAAAGTTTTTCAAGGTCATTGAGAAATTTAAGAACCTCATTAGCGAAAAAAATAAAAAATATGCGCGATCGAGAAGCATTCTCTGATAATTGGTCAGCTTATATAAATATTTGGTCAATTTAATTTAATATTGAAAAAAATTAAATAAGTTGGCATTGTCGTAACGCGCATGCTTTGGGACGGTTAATTGTAACTCAATCTATTTTTAAAACTTTTCATCTATCATGTGGGAAGTCATGGAAGGTAAATGGCAGTTAAATTTTGTTTTGTTTACTTATGACTAATTTTTTCAATTATTATATATTGCTATTTAACTATTATATATATATATATATATATATATATATATATATATATATATATATATATCGACGGTGGAAAGGAAAAAGTTACCAAGCGACATATAGGCAACTTTACAGGAGAGCTGATTAAAGTTTGAAATTTTGAACAAAAAATTCATATTAATTGTACTATTTACCCTATTGGAATGATTCTTACATGATTAAAAAGCGGTTTAGACACTTTATTACCTACTTTAAGTAAGTTCCCGATTTGCTTACCATTGTCGAAGTTAGTGCCGCTTAGTAAAAAAAATAAAAAAATCACGAACGGGAAAAATCGACCGTCGGTAGGTCTGACTTTAGAAGCAAAACTCGAAAAAAATTCATAATCAGACAGTTTTGAAGAATTTGAGCATGGAAAAAAATACCTATATAATAAAAAGAACATTTCTATGATCTGGTAAAATTTACTTACCACTTCATGATTGATCAATTTCTGTCTGTGATATTTTTACCAGAGAACAAATTAAAGTAAGGTTTGGCCCCTAATAATTTAATGCGGATTTTAGGTTTAGAAAGGAAAAAGCACCAGTATTTGTTTATTAAACATGAATTTTTTTAATAAATAAATATTCAATTTCGTGATTCAAAATCACGTTCCCGAAACAAAATACCCTTCTAAACTAAAATTAAAAGTACCTTCACAAGTTACAAATATCGTCAGAAACCTTCGGTTTTATAAAAATAAAAAGAATTCACAAGTACATTGTAACGCTAATTACTTAGAATTATTTAACGAACTATAAACTTTTTTTACATACGTATAAGAGAGGACAAACGTGCATGCGGCTCGCCTATTGGTAAGTGTCAACCGCCACGCAGAGGACTAAGCTCGTTTCTTGTAAGTCCTTAAGACATATTCGTTCGGAAAAACCACAGTTTGTAAACAATTGCAAAAAAAGTTGTGGCAAGGAAAGAAACTCCAAGTAAATCGCATAGTGATGCACCCCAAGCATTCAGATGGTGTGGATGATGGTATCGTGAGGTTTGTCACGATGTGCGTTGGTGAAATTTGGTGGCTGGAATTAATCCAAACAAATCTTCAAATTCTCTTCGCAGCGCCAGTGAATCGAGCTGATCAGAAAGAACTTGATAATCAACTATTCGAGCCGCTCTTTGCTGGATGTGATCAAGTGGAATGAGCTGGCAATGAGGTGTCACAGCCTGAAGATGAGAACAGTATTCCATGTGAGGTCAAACCTGCGTCTTGTAAATTTACAAGCGGTGTGCCGGCATGAAATACTGTTCCGCTCTGCTGAGCACGCCAAGCTTTTTAGAAGCCAATTCTGCCTTCCCTTCCAAGTGACCGCGAAACTGTATATCATTCGATAAATTGACGCCGAGAATGAATAAGTCCTGAAATTGAAGGGATATAAGAAAGGCGTTCTTTTTAGCGGTGAACACGCAAACCTATTTCTTTAGAGACCAATCCGAGACTTTATTTAACAAAGATTTCACTTCAGGCACAAGTTTGTTCCGGTACTCGACAACGTGTTTTCGAGAAACATTGGTACGGCCGATGTGAAATACATCACCTGTGCTGTCATCCGTATACCAATGAATGTTACTGGTTTGCAACTTATAATTGATATTCAACATAAACAGTGGAGGTGTTAGCACGCAGCCTTGTGGAACCCTACCATAAATGCTTTTGCAGTGGAAGCATGCAAGAAAACTGGTGATCCAATTGCACAATTTCTTGGGAACCAAATCGGAAGAAAGCTTCGGAAGAAGCTATTTGTGCCAAACTTGATCGAAGGCCTTTGATAAATGTCAAAACTAACGGCCAAGGTCTTTATTTCTTGGTCTCTACTGCATCCATCATCTTGGGGTCAGGTACAATAGAAGATCACCAGCTGAGTGACTGCGGCGAAATCAGTAATGGCGGTTACTAATTAGCTGGTGGACCTCAAAGTACGTAATCAGCTGGCAGTTTATAATGGTTTCCATGATTTTGGACTACAAGGAGGTAGTAGGTCTGTAGCTGAACCGTCGCTATTTTTAGCTATCTGGTGCACTAAAGCTATCTCCATGAGTTCAGGACTACTCCTACGCCTAGTAGGACATGTTCTCAGCACAATATGAAGAACTTCATCAGGTTTACCCGACTTGTTAACATTCAGGGAGAGGGGTGCTTTGCGCACTGAGCACTCTCACTGCAGAATGGTCAGCAGTGTGTTCCTCTCGTCACCGAGAGTCGAGTTGGATGCAAAAAGACAGCCTAACAGATCGGCTTTCTCCTTTGTGGCATGGACCAGTGAGTCGTTCTTCCTGTGCAGAGATGAAAGAGATGGCTGAATGAAGTTCCGTTGGACAGCCTTGGCGAGAGACTAAACTCTCTACGCGACGAGACTAATATCTCGCCAATTCTGCAGATTTACGCACGAATCAATGCACTGCTTTGCGTTAGCAATTACTCTTTTGTAGAAGCTATAAGAGGAACTTTCTTAATTTTATTATATTTCTTTTCTTCTTGGTGTTTGCATCCTGGGACACCGACGCGTCAGTCCAGGCCCGGTAGTACTCCTGCTTATGGCAAGATGCAATTTTAAATGAGCTATCAATTCATAGCTGGGATCTACCTCCGAGGGGCACTCCAAATGATGAAATGATGAAAAAGATCCATTCCCTGAAGTTCCATATCAGCTACAAAATCAGCAACAACGGTGGAATCATCCGGCGAGAAGCAACTTTGAAATACTTCAAAATAATCAAATATTTTTCTTAGAATGACACGACATTAAAATTTTCAGAAACATTTTGTATGGTTAAGGAGTCTTGAAAAGAAAAACAAAATTATGTTTTCATCAAAATAAAAGTTAATTACATTAACTAATCCTTGGTATATTATCTTCTAACGAGGTACTTGAGACTAATACCTGCATTAATCAAAGCTAGGTCTATTAATTTCGAAAAACGCAGGTCCTTTCGCAGTTGTAAAATATGAGTAACTCAAACATTAGCACAAAGCTAAAGAATATTATGTAGTACTTAAATGAAAATAATTACCGCTTTTCTAGACCAAGCGACGAGTCATTGGGACGCGCGGTCACACATCTATTCACCAAGCGCCAGCTTGTAGCACGGTGATTCAATTTTTTGTTCCTAACGACCACTTCAATATTAAATCACAACCTAGTTACACGACAATTCAAGATCAACGCGGAAGGCTCAACTGACGTTTTATTAAATAAATATTTCTGGAAGAGATATCTTAACGCCAAAATATATTAGAAAACGGCAGGTCACATTCATCTAAGCGACAAAATTACAGGAAGGAAATATATCTTTTTGTTAATCAGACCTGTTAAAAAATATCTAAATGACAAACAGCTAAAAGTTGCAAAAAAATAAATTTTTTTCGTAGGAAAAGATAGCCAAATAAAATTTTAATTTTTCATAAGTTCAGGAAAAAGTAACTTAAAACCAAAATAATTTATATCAAAAACAGGAGAAAAGTAGAAATACGGTAGATTGAAAATTGTTCTAAAGACAATATTTTTAAATGATGAAAATTATCGTCGGTTGGTCGCCGAAAACTTCAAAAAATCCTCAAATTGTAAAATAACTAAACGACATTAAATTCATCGTAGAAGCACGAAAGTAGGACCAATCGACGCAAAAAAAAAAAAAGCTGATTCCAATGATACATATAACTCAATATCGACCAAAGTGTCGCTTAGTAATTTTTTCCTTTCCAGCGTCGATATGTATTTTGGAATTTAATTTTAATGGTAATTTTTTTTGTAAATAAAATATTTCTAATTTAAAAAAAAGCGAGTCGGACTCGCGCACTGAGGGTTCCGAACAAATCCGTAGGCATATAAGTTTAAAATTATTAAAAATATTTTTATTATATGATGTAACTAAAAATTTATGCTGCTCGCAATTTTTTCTTTATCTGTGCTATAAAAAGTTGCTTTGTACCAAATTTCAAGATTCTGAGTGCACGGAAGTCCCCTGTAGGTTTTGATTCCCTTGCGAATGTCGAAAATTTGCGCCATAAACGGCTGTATCTTTTGATTGTGTTGGCTTAGAAGTGTGATTTTTTCACAGCTCGAAGGGACAGTAGACTTAAGTAATTGAAATGAATTTCAGCTTGATACCTCCACAAGTTCCTGAGAAAAAGGTTCTTGACAGACAGACAGAGGGACAACAAAGTGATCCTATAAGGGTTCCATTTTTTCTTTTTGATGTACGGAACCCTAAAAATCATGTTTATATAAAATTATTATACAATAAGCTAGTTAACTATCATCCCCCAAATCCCATACATGCACTTTCACCTTCACGTAGTTTAAAAAAATATCCTATTTCTTTCTACACTATTATATATTTGATAGTAGAAAATGTCTAAGTTTTTTTTCTCAAAAAAATATAAAAAATATCCCCCCCCCCCCCTCCGTCTTGCTTATAGTAAAGAGCTGTGCGGAAGTGTACACTGTCCTGATACAATTAACCGTCACAAAGCATGCGCGTTACGACAATGCCAACTTATTTAATTTTTTAAATATTAAATTAAACTGACCAAATATTTATATAAGCTGACCAATTATCAGCGAATGCTTCTTAATGGTGCATATTTTTTATTTTTTATATTTTTCGCGAATGAGGTGCTAAAATTTCTCAATGACCTTGAAAAACTTTAACCCTTAATAAAAAAATTCTAACGCTGACCAATTAATAGGATCAAATGACCTTTTATGACTAATTTCTGACCTTTCAGATGGTATAATTGGTAAATCGAAATTCCGCACATGAGGTGCTAACATCGCGGAGCTGATTTCATGGACTTACGTTTTGAACGTTATAACCGCGCTCATAAAAGCTTTTGATGATATCAATTATTATAATTGTAGTCATGTTAGCCTGGGGTGGGAATCGTTAAACATGATTGTTATTTAAGACCAAGTAACAAAGCTGAAAAATATATACTATCCTATTTTTTTCCGAAAAATAAATTAATCTCGACTCGATAAATTTTGAAAAATAAAAGTCTTACTTGGTTTCATCACATCTCTAAATATATTGTAATATAATATAAATGACTAATAAAAAAACATGCGTGAGTGTCGTGGAACATTCGGTTGGAATGAAGTTCCTTTCGTAGTATATTATTATTGATAAACGTGTTATAATATTGATTAACAAATACAAATAAATAAAATACTAGCGTCTATTAAAATGAAGCGTCATTTAATATAAAATAATATTTCTTTCATGGCAAGATAAGTAAAAGTGCGAGGGAGATGGATATTATTTCACCTCGCTTCCTTATAGCCGCCTAGACCCTACACTACGTCAGGAGTCGTGACGGAAAAATCTTTACAATTTTTATCGTTTTTTTTTAACTGCCATCCGCCAAATTCGTATAGTTCTATAAGGTACTTCGTTCCAATTATAATAATTATTAGTAACATTTATTAAAAGAAAAATTATTTTTGTCATGTGATAACTAGAGTACGTGAGGGTAATATGGTCATCCAGTTAATATGGTCACTTTCTTATAACTCAAAAACTACAGCCTAATTTGCATAGATGGCTTTGTGATACGATAGCTCTTCATCAGTCATTCAAATAATAAAGGGTTAAAAGGGCGCCCCTTTATTTATTTATTTATTTATTTATTTATTTACTGGAAAACTAACAGCTTAATCTTAACAAAATATAACATACATGTAAATTACAATCTAAGCCAATAAAAAGTTTTCACATATAGAAAATTAAATTAATTATCGACGTCATTTTGACAGTTGATATTATAGTAAGTACGTGAGAGTAATATGGTCACCTTCAGCTTTATCGCTCTATAAAACCAAAATTATGAGGAGAACAGAGACAAAAACACAAAGTCGTATACTATAACTAATATATTAAGAAAAAAAAAATAGCAAACAAGCTTTGGAAATAATTAGGAACAGTTTGAAAAATCTACTTAAAAAAGCTAACTACACTACACAATACAAAAATCGGCTGAAATATTTACATTAATATCAACTGTCAAAATGGCGTCGATAAAGGAGCGCCTTTTTGACCCTTTATTATTTGATAGACTGATCAAGAGCTATCGTATCACAGAGCGTTCTATGCAAACGACGCTGTAGTTTTTGAGTTATAAGAAAGTGACCATATTAACCGGATGACCATATTACCCTCAAGTTCTATAGTTAGTTTTTTTTAAGTTGATTTTTCGAAGTGTTACTAATTATTGCCAAGGCTTATTTGTTATTTTTTTCTATATTAGTTATAGTATTTGACATAGTGTATTTGTCTCTGTCCTCCTAGTTTTGGTTTTATAAGGCGGCAAAGCTTATGGTGATCATATTACTCTCACGTACCTTAATATTAATTAATATAATGTAATTATTATTAAACAAACATTGTACAATAAAACGGTAATAAGTAACAACGTCTTTAATCAACACATGGATACAAGAAAAATAAGTATTATACGCATTTATAATCATCATTCATTAAATACTTGTGCAGGTGACGATGGCCTTCCTCAGATTAGTTCTGCCATTATTACGGAAGCAGTAAAAAAATGAAAGTTTTATGATATATGGCAAACCAAAGAGGCCGATGACATCAATTTGTAATATGCGTGACCGGGTTTTAACACAAAATTATGGTTTGGAATGTGAAGTCTTTCTTATAAATATAAATTTATTGAAAGGTGGCGATTAAAGAATTCATTAACTCAATCCGTCAATCCGTCATTCATGGGCTAATAAAGGCCAGCAAACTTTATGGTATCGAAAAATGGCGGGGTAAATATCCCAACAGGTGCAAGGCGCTTGATATTGCGATTGGTAATATCGAAAGTGTGGCGATCGTCCTAAATCTGAAGAAACTTTTGTGCTGAGTGCTGACGGACAGATGCATAGAAAGAATTGAACGTCGTACTGCATTTTTTATAGGATGTTATATGGTCAAATTCGACCAAGTCCAAAATAAGCAAGGACTTTTATTTGTGGGAAATGAAGATGTGGTCATGTGGTGTAAATTATTAGTATAGTATAATAGAGGCATTCAATTGTCCCATATTCCCTAAATCTGATGGAATAAATTTGCTTAACAATGAATTGCTGATGATGAAAAAAATATTGTAGCACGACATCGAAAGCGGGATCCGATAAATTTTTAGAAGTTATAGATATTGTTAAATAGCACTACTGCAAAACAAAATGTCCGCGTTATTACATGGTTATTACGGGATTATTTTCCCCGTGGCTGATCTGAATTCAAAAGTACTTTTTTATGCCTTCACTGATATCTGCACAATTTACACGTGTTAAGTAAAAGAAGTAAAATAACAAATATTACTTAATCTAGTTACCTAATCTGCGTGAAAAATAATAAGCCATACTGAAATGATTACACGTTGCTAAAGCTGCAACGGTATAAATTTCTACAATGCTCATCAGATTTGATATTATGAATATTCTTATGTATTTAATGTATATGTATGCAGTATTTGTCAAAAATGATATTTAATTTGGAATATGATAAACGGAACAAATGCGGCAACCTTTGAGCCACTTGTTCCCTAGTTAAGGTCAAGTCCGTGATTCATAACACGTTGTGTGCATACTTATTAAAATAAAATACGTCAAATGAGTAAGTAAGGAAACTGCTAAAACGGTTGTTTACTTCGTAATTTTTTCTTATTTTACATTACGATTTAGTATCATCAATTACACGTAACGTACTTACATTAGTAATAAAAGTTTAGCCTGCGATTTCGCTCGTGGAATTCTAATACAATACACTACAAATATTATTGTCTTTCTCTGTTTACACGCTTTGTATTAGCTTGGCATGTATCCATGTATGAATATAATAGAATTTATAAATTAATTTTCACCCACTTCCAGACGTTTGAATATTTTAAATTTTGTAGACGTATTAAGAAACAATGATTCTACAATAATTTCATAACTGTGACCTAGTATTTTGCTCTAGAATCATCACATTTCATAACCAATGTTTGTTGTTTAAGTCATATATGATTTTAAATTTTGTACAACCGACTTCAATATAAATTATTAAGAATAACTGAAAAACTATTTGGTCAGACATTGATCTTTATATGGGATCACGTGTGAAGCGCCAGATTCTTTTTTTATTTGAAAATCTAGCACTGCATCCACTATTGCCTTCCCGATATGCATGTAGAGCTAATATAAGTACAGGTCAATGTGAGGGATTCAATCTTATTTTTCAAGTCTGTGTTTGAAGCTGGGTGCAAGTGTTATTTATACCTTTAGTTTGTCCGTTAGATGGTTTGCCACTTTACTATTGTATAAAGTAAAGTAACAAAAAGCAACAAACAACATCTCCGAAACTTTTACTAGTAATTCAAGAGGATAGAATAACGAAGCGCCCTCCCCAATGCGTAATGAGAAGATATGTGAAGTCCGTCATTACTAATGACGATACTTCTTACTTGTTTTATCTGTTATTCAAGCGGGTTTTCTCAAGATTTTTTTGAGGGTGTGTAAACATTTATTATAAAATCGGATTGCACTCCCACTGGTTAATGGTGGGCCCTGCTTTTTAGCTACACTATATATTAAAATGTAACCTTTTAAATGCTGAATTAATAAGTTGAACGAAGCTCTGGCAACCAACAGATGGTTTAAACATATCTAAAAATGCCAAAGCCAAATTCCTTAAAACTGATGGGGGAGCAATAGTTTTGGTAGAGGACGATTATCTCTCTGCGTTTTTAAAACAAAACGTATATACAATACATTATAGAGTATGTGATTAAAGCACTTCAAGCAAGACAGTGGTAAAGCTACGCGGCAGCTTTTGCTGTCACACGGATGGGCCGGCTCGAACCGGGGTCGAACCTCACAGAATACCAGCGTGAAGTAGAGGTTTACCTCTGCGTTTCGCTTGGTGAGTGCAGGTGGCCGGAGGCCCTTTTTACTGGAAATGAGTCATTCCATCTCGGTCCTCACGGGTGACAACGCATCTGCATTTTGATTTGTAATAGAGGATAGATGTAGATGTCTATGGGCCGCAGCAACCACTTACCATCAGGTGGACTGTGTGCTCGTTTGTTACCCTTATCTTATAAAAAAAAAACTTCAACCAAAGTTATAATTTGCAGTGATAGAGAATAATAATATACTTTTCCATATTAAAGGCATTCGGTTTGCGTTTGTACTTTGCTTTTGCTACATACTGCTTTTTTAATTACGATAGATTTATTATATAACAATCAAAACCTTACTGTAATAATTATCTGCTCTAAAAAGACTTGATTAATCTCAAAACGAAACATCGCATCCTTTTTTGATTTGATTTGATTTTTACTAATTCATTATACCATTATTTATTGACTATTTTAGGGCCCCTCTTCAACTTTCTTTCATTAGGATCATTTTGTATTAAACGCGACACTTACTTTTCGTACCTATAGACGAAATTTTAGGTTATCGTATATGTATATTAATGTTTCGGACAAGTTTAATTATTTTTATAAATATATAAAAGAAAAAAAACTAGCCTTATTTTGTATGTGTATGTTGTTTTAGTTGCATGAAATATTTTAATTTGCAAATGCATCAATTGCACCAAGAAAGAACGATTTTGTGGTATGTTTAATTATAATAATATGATACGACATGATGATATGATAATGACTTGAATAAAATAAAAAGGTATAGTAGAGGTATTATAAAATATTGTTCGAAAATAACAAACTTGTTGCAATAGAAAAGCTATTAAAGGCCGAATTGTCAATAAACAATTATAGTAGGTACCTATAATATCGGTTAGGATGTTTCTAGCACTTACGCCAGCTGAGATCTAGGCGCAGGATGTGTGATGGCGTCATAATGACATGCATAGAATACGGAATGATAGAGCGTGAACAACAATTATTATGGTTAACAAGAGGACTACTAGTAAAGAACACGAGCGACCGCAAACGCGTGATGACCTCGCATTCTTTGCAAGGACGTCGTAAATTTATCCGCGTTCAACCGGACTGGATAGTCTACACATCGAACATCATTAAAATAACGAATTAATCAAATCATATTTCTTATGTAACGTGCATTATGTTGCTGATGTGGCCTTTGGCATACTTAATAGAGTCTGTAATATATAAATATATCACAATAGCTGGATTCTTCATTGCCACATTTGGACAAAGGTCTAATCCAATATTGTAATATTGTAGGTTATATTGGTGGTGTGAATATAAACATAAGATCGAATAAAATAAATATTTTAATATTTGAAATAATTATCTTATGTAACTGATATGGAACAATAATAAAAAAGTGATATAAAAATTAAAGCTGAGACTTTATCCTACATATAATTACTATATATTTATTTAACATATATAATTTATCATTCATGCGAAAAGTGCATTTTAAAGTACAGAATTTTTTAAAAACTATTTCATGTAAGTGGCTTAAATTTGATTCAGTTAAAAGATATTTTGCATTCACCCCAATACAGATGACGTATAGATGAAAATCGAAAAAAACATTAAAATAATCGTCATAATCATTATCATTACAGCCAATCACATGTCCATTGCTAAACTTGGAAGAGCCACGCTGCAGCTAATTTGGTTGTATCACGAATGGATCGGCTCGACCGGGGAAGGACCACGCTCTCATAGAATACCAGCGTAAAATAGCAGCTTAATGCTGCTATGTTTTCGTATGATGAGTGTAGAGAACCTGAGAACCTTTTTGCTGAAAACGAGGCATTCCATCTTGGTCCTCAGGGATGGCAGCGCATTGCATTTCGATTTTTATTGGAGGATAAATGTAGATATCTATGGGTCACAGCATCCAATTACCATCAGATGGACTGTGTGCTCGTTTGTCACACTTATTCTATTTAAAAAAACCAAGAGCCACAGGGAGCGCCAAAAACACGGTTCTGAGGCACCTGTATCCATCGACTTCCTCCATCTCTTACCAGGTCATCTCTCAATCTGGTGGAGAACGGACCTAAACTTCGCTTACCTGTACGAGGCTGTCAGTCGAGAATCTTTCTTCCCTATCAGTTGACGGTTCTCCAATCTAAGTGGCCCACCCATTATCACTTGAACTTAATGATCTGTTGAACTAAATTGGTTAATCTTGTACAAAAAATTGGTTACTGTTCCACAGAAGAGTAGATACCCTTATTACGAAGCCTACCACGCAGAGAAATTCCGAGTACAGTCCTTTCTGTAGCTCGCTGAGCAACCTTGAGCTTTCTCTTACGGCCAGCAGTGAAAGACCAAATCTCAGATCCGTATGTCATAAAACCAGAAGATGGGCAGAATTGTCTCAGAGTAAGAACAAGCATGTTGTGTTCTTAGGCTAAAACAGTGTTTCTTAACCTGTGGTCCGCGAGTATATGTATGGGGGGGGGGGGGGTCCACAGTCTCACCTCTAGACTATTTAACAATAATCAATATATTAGGCCACCAAAAGTATACAGAAACAAATCACAAGTGTAATCCGATTTGAGAATACAATTTTGTAGTAACATCAACCCGAATATCACGAATTTAGTTGAAAAAAAAACACCGACCTTCACATTAAGAATTGTATGCTAACGAACGCATTTATAATAACGAAAACCAAATACGTATTTTTTACACAAAAGTAAGATTTTTTTATTTATAATTTTATGTGTTATTTTTGTTTATTAAGGCGGTCCTTGATAATTTAGCTTAGATTTCTATGGGTCCGTGACTGAAAAAGGTTAGGAAGCGCTGCTCTAAAAGATTAGTGAAATAATAGTAAGTGTTTAATGATTTGTCGTATAAATAATGAAAGAATTTTGATAGTTTCTTCAAAATTAAACCAAAATTCGAGCTGTTAGTCCGATATTCAGAAACTATTTTGAGCTTAAACACACTTCACAGTGTCAACATTTGAGTTTAATAAATTAACACAGTAAAAAGAAGAAAATAAACTAAATTAAATCAAACCCATTAATATATCACATTAGGTACGCAATTTATATGATATAAAAGCTAGTCGTGAGATTTATCTGTTTTATAAAAGCATTATTTTTCTTAGAATTATCTACTTAGTTACATATTATATTCTTGTTTATATACACAGGTAAATCTCGCGACAAACTTTTATATCATATAAGTTGTGTAATTTAATGAATTGATAGATTTGATATAATTTAAAGTTTATTTTTAATCAATCATTTTCGAACCAATGAAAATCATAAAAATTGGCACTTTAATCAAGTTAAAATATTTGTTTAATGGTCGCTTCAACTCCAGTACGTTACATACATTAAGCGATAAAAGGTTTTAATTATTTTAGCAATGAGCGAAACTGAGACAGAAACAGAATGTTACAATCTCAAAGAATAATGACAATATTACTTGGCCACAGAGATGCAATATTGATGTCTTATTTTTTTTTTTTAAATTAGTTTAATACTATTTATTGCAAATCATTAATTATATTAATTGTAATCATGACAAAGTTGAGAAGCATAGTAAGAGGATATGACCGTGCTTATGACAACTTTTTAAATATTTTATGTCCTCATGAATGAAAATATTAAGTACTTGCTATTATAATGATGATGTGCCATAGAGCGAGCAACACGACTACTAAAGACCAGCGCTGTTTAAATTACAATTAGCAAACGGTTTTTTGGTTTCAAAGTACGATTTTAAACATTAACTTTACGCATGTGTGTGAGTAACGGCGACGGAATATATCTATTAAAATATCTCGCGGCTCGTTAACAATGAGAACAAAGCAAAACTAAAATGGGTTTGCATCAAAGCTAGGCGTCACAATGCATTGTGCTCAATGACCAATTGCTCCTTCTAAAACAAATGTCCGTTCGTTATTTGTGAGAGCGGCAGTACAGTACTCATTGCCTTTCACGTGCGAAACTTGTTTCAATAATTTCGTAAATAACCTCGCCCTTTTACTATAAATTACCGTATAATGCTGCATTATAATCAATACAATTTTATTCTGTTCATTATGAGATTAAAAAAAAACACACAAAAGAAACATGACGTTTAACGTTACACAAAGGTGTTTTTTAACATTTCAATAATTTTGTATTTGATCGTTATCCGTTGAGAAAAGCCTTGGGCAATTTGCCTGGGCCACCTGACTATGTTTTATTTCAACCGTTAAGATTTTGCTCTATCTAATAGACTTAGCGTACAAATTTAATTTCGATTACAGCAAATTGCAATACAATTCTGCATTATTGCACGAATTGTAGTACCAAAGTAATGGCAACTAGCGGCCAATAACCCAGAGGTTTGACTGTATTGCATGTGATGGTTCGGTCACGTCATGATTTCCAGTAGATTTAATCTTTTATCGGATTAAAATTCTTAACTGACATGTGCGGCAATAGTTGTGATGATGTGTAAATTTAAGGTTACTTTTATCATTTTAAGTTTGTATACAATTAATATTAATATTGACATAGTAACGAACAGAAGCAACAGAAGCTCAGGAACTAAGCGTTAGCTGTAAATTTTACAGTACGCAAGCAACCCGGCATCGATCCCCAGCGTCAAAAATGAAATTGTTTATTTACCACGTGCTCGGTACATCTTCAGGCATGCTAAAGGAAAAAAATCGTAACGCTTCCTTTCGAATTTTTCTTTCAGCATGTCTCTGAGGAATAAAAATATTTCGAAGTATGTCCAACAACACGCACTACAGCAGCATAGTGGACTTATTGCTCATCAGAAATGGGAGTAGAGGAGGCCTTTGCCTAGCCGCAAAATAGATTAATTTATTATTCAATACAAATATTAGTGACCGCCAATACGGTTTTCGTCGGGGTCGATCAGCTGGTGATCTTCTGGTCTACCTTGACCCATAGATGGGCGGAGGCAATAGAGTCCAAGGGGGAGGCGTTGGCCGTTAGTCTGGACATTGCGAAGGCCTTCGATCGGGTTTGGCACAAAGCGCTTCTTTCGAAGCTCCCTTCCTATGGGCTTCCCGAGAAATTGTGCAATTGGATCACCAGCTTCCTTGCAGATCGGAGCATCAAGGTCGTTGTAGACGGTGCATGTTCTGACTACAAGCCTATTAACGCTGGTGTTCCACAAGGCTGTGTGCTATCACCAACGCTGTTTCTTCTGCATATCCATGATATGTTGCTAACTGGTAACATTCATTGCTATGCGGATGACAGCACTGGTGATGCTCTATACACCGGCCGTGCTAATATTTCTCGGGAAAACGTCTCCGAGTAACGGAACAAACTTGTGTCTGAAGTCGAGTCTTTGCTGGACAAAGTCTCGAACTGGGGGCGACTAAATCTAGTCCAGTTTAATCCTCAGAAGACACAAGATTGCGCGTTTACCGCTAAAAAGAACCCCTTTGTCGTATCTCCTCAGTTTCAAGGCACTCCCCTGGTTGCCTCAGCCAGTATCGGAATCCTCGACGTCGACATATCGAATGACGTGCAGTTTCGTGGTCACTTGGAAGAGAAGGCCAAATTGGCCTCTAAAAAGCTTGGCATGCTCAGCAGAGCGGGACAGTATTTCATGCCGGCACACCGCCTGCAACTTTACAAGGCGCAGGTTCGGCCTCACATGGAATACTGTTCCCATCTCTGGGCAGGGGCTCCCCAGTGTCAGCTCCTTCCACTTGACCGCATCCAGCGCAGAGCGGCTCGAATCGTCGACGACCGAGTCCTTTCCGATCGGCTCGACTCATTGGCGCTGCGAAGAGATGTTGCATCGCTTTGCATTTTCTTTCGCATCTACCATGGGGAGTGCTCTGAGGAATTGTTCGGATTAATCCCAGCCGCCAAATTTCACGAACGCACATCGCGGCTGAACTCCCGATACCATCCACACCATCTGGATGATTGGCGGTCTACCACTGTGCGATTTAGAAGATGTTTTCTTCCTCGCACGACTTCCTTATGTAATCGATTACCATCAGCGATTTTTCCGGACCGATACGACATAGGGACCTTAAAGAAAAGAGGAGTACGCTCTTTTCTTGAAGGTCCCTAACCTTCAAGAAAAGAGCGTACTCCTTTTTAAAAGGCCGGCAGCGCATCTGCAATTCCCTCCCTGGTGTTGCAGTTGTTCATGGGCGGTGGTAGTCACTTACCATCAGGTGAGCCGCATGTTCGTTTGCCCCCTCTCCTATAAAAAAAATATAAATAACTGTTATAGAAAGTGATTTCTTTACTTTTACCACTGGTTTGGATAAATCTCTATCTTTAAAAGAACCAGCAAGAAACCCAGCGGGATTATTTCCAAACTGAAACAGATTTTTTAAATTCATTATAGATTTTAAATAATACTTATTGAGAGTCACTCTTTAGTTTAATTTACCACTGGATTTAAAATAACAACACAAAACAAATTAGATATATCTCGGTAGCGAAGCAAAGTAACATTATACAATGAAAAATACAGACTGTACAATTAAGTACAAAACTCATTTTAGACACTGCTTGGAACGAATCACCTCATTCACAGGCGCTGTCGACATAATTTTTGGACTTGGTTGTAAAAGCGTACACATTTCTATTAATTACAGACTCGTTTGAAGTCGAGTAATTGATATCACAAGCTTATTTTTGTTGATAGTGTTTGTAATAATTACTGTTTGAGTTTTTCATTAAGAGCGCTCGAACTTTGAAATTAAATAAAACAACCTGTGAAGTAATATTGCAATAATTTTTAGTTTATTTTAAAAGAAATTGTAGGGTATTGGAATGGCGACTCCGCTGTAGGTGGTGTATCCTGGTGGGCCAAAATCCACACCAAAGAGTGACTTTTCCCGAGTGTAGAGGCACCTGATGAATCTCCTGTGGATTTTCGTCCCTCCAAATCCGGCAATTTTATTTGTTAACATAGCCACTCAACCAGAAATCAGCTCATCACTGAAGATGATTTTTTACCGAAAGTAGAATCAACCGCCAAATGCTCTAAAGCCCAATCAGCGAATACGAGGCACTGTCTGTGGTGTGTGGAGTTAATTGAACTTTGTACGGTTGAAATCCCAAGTCTCAACGTAAAATCCGCCAAGTTGATGTCACAGAAAGATCCAACTCTTGTGCACAACGCGGAATAGACTGTCTGTCTGGGGTTTTCTCACACACTGTCCCGAATGGCGACAATATTCTTCAACAATCTTGCGTTTCTTTGACGTACAGGCACTGCTTCATCGACCACCGACCCGGTTGTCTCAAATTTATTCATTAAACGGCGGACTGTGGACTCTGCAGTACGGCCATGAATGCCATAAATTGGACGCAATGCACGGAACGTTAGACGAACAGAGCACTGATTTTGATAATAAATTTTAACAATTTTAACGCACTGTTGAAGCGTGTAGCCTTACATGGTGAAATATCAAGACTAAATAAGTAAGTTGTCAAATTTGACAGCTATCCATATACGCAGTAAAAGATCGAGCGTCCCTATTAAAAACCCTTTATACATATACATATATATATATATATACACAGTCAGGTCATAAGTATTGTCACACAGTAAAAACTTTTCTTTTAGAATGCTGGCCACAAAAAAATTTATTGAATTCGAATTTCGAATTGTTCATGAAAATAAAACTGTATACTTTTTAGAATTTTACTCATTTTAAAATATGGAGGGGACGCTTAAAGCAGACCGCGTTGCAGTTATTGCGTTGCATCGTTGCGGTTACATGCCAATTCAAATTATTGACATACTGAAAAATTTGAATATAACCAAAAGATTCGTTTATCGTACCATCAATCGATACAATGAAGACTCTAGTGTAGATGACAGGTCAAGAAGTGGTCGCCCTCGGTCTGTTAGGACTCCAGCAGTGATAAAAGCTGTGAAGGCGCGAATTCGAAGATATCCCAAACGTAAGCAGAAACTGTTGGCCCTTCAAATGGGGTTAAGCAGAACCACGGTGAAAAGGGTGTTAAATGAAGATTTAATGCTTCGGGCATATCGAAGAAAAACAGGACATCGTTTGAATGCTCGTCTAATGGACCTGAGACTGAAGAGATGCCGCGCTTTGTTGAAGCGGTACGCGGGAAAAAATATCGGGAAATTCTTTTTTCGGATGAAAAAATTTTTACCGTAGAAGAGAGCTACAACAAACAAAATGATAAGGTGTACGCACACAGTAGTGAAGAAGCGAGCAACCGTATTCCGCGTGTCCAACGAGGTCAATTTCCATCCTCGCTCATGGTATGGTTGGGAGTTTCTTATTGGGGCTTAATAGAGGTACATTTTTGTGAGGAAGGTGTAAAAACCAATGCAGTTGTGTATCAAAATACAGTCCTGACGAACCTTGTGGAACCTGTTTGTCATACCATGTTCAATAACAGGCACTGGGTATTCCAACAAGATTCAGCGCCAGCTCATAGAGCGAAGAGCACACAAGACTGGCTGGCGGCGCGTGAAATCGACTTCATCCGGCACAAAAACTGGCCCTCCTCCAGTCCAGATTTGAATCCGTTAGATTACAAGATATGGCAACACTTGGAGTAAAAGGCGTGCTCAAAGCCTCGTCCCAATTTGGAGTCACTCAAGACATCCTTGATTAAGGCATCCGCCGATACTGACATGGACCTCGTTCGTGCTGCGATAGACGACTGGCCGCGCAGATTGACGGCCTGTATTCAAAATCACGGAGGTAATTTTGAATAAACTTTAGTGTCATAAGAATCTATGTTTTGTTAAGTTCATTTTGGTATATAAATGGTTACATAATGAATAAACTTGTTTCAATTATTTTATATTAAACATGTGACAGAATTTATGACCTGACTAGGTATTTACATAGGTTGTCCCAGTAATGGCGTAATTTTGTAATGAAATGCCTACTTTTACACATTAACGGCTATTGCTCAGTAAGTAATGACATTAAGTATATGGTATGCTACTGTTTTAGAATCCTCATGATGTAGGCAAACTTTTAAATGGTTGGCCACACAGATAACATACGTTTTTCTTTCACCACAGGTGCTCAAACTTAGCAGTTAAATAAAGTAAAAAATTTAAACTTACGTTTAATGCCGTCTTGTAAAATACTACCCATAGTAGGTGAAAACTTTTGAGGGTAATTTAGAAACATCATTATTAGGGAACACATTAAAAGAAAAAAATCCGATCTAGGTATTAAACTGCAGACGTGATGTCCACAAATGTGTGCAGGAGTACGAATTTTCGGAATTTTATAAAACATGGCGTAGAGCGCGAACCGTTCGGGATAGAAATTTATTGTACATTACTTTACTTTTTTACTTTCTCTATGATAGTATATTTAATCACATAACAGTTAAATATCAAGATTATTTTACTTAAATTTGTTAAATAACTAAATTATTTTTAATTACATTGTATAAAAAAATGAAAAGCGCTAGCAGGTGATTAAAATTACGATTACAGTCCAATCAATGAACTGCAAAACAAAAGCCTCCCCATAGTTGTCTTTATGATTTTAATTTGGACGCTTTACAGCGCCAATGGTCACGTCACCCCCCCCCCCCCCCCCCATAACGAAGGTTTAAAAGTTTTAAGGTAGCCTTCATTAACTATAATAACAGGACATCAAACACCTCAATCCACCCGTAACTATGTTTTTTTCTGCCGACTTCTAATAATAAAAGGAGACGGTACTCAATTCGACTGTATGTTTTTTGTGTGTTACCTCATAACTTTTTACTGGATGAAACCATGTCGATGATTCTTTTTTATTTGAAAGCTGATACTTCTCGTGTAGTCCCATATGAATTTGATTAAGGTCAGACCGATGGTTTTTGAGTTATTCTTAATAACTTATATTGAAGTCGGCTGTACAAATTGTTTAATTTTTAATCTGGGGGCACGGCAGTGCCCCCGCCAAGTCGAGCAAAAAAGCGGCACGGCCGTACCATCCTTTTCTCGAAGCAGTTCAGGCCATTTCCGAAACCCTATAACTTCGTTATGGATAAAACTAGAAGCCTTTTTTTTACTAACCAAGTAGGCATTGTATAAACACGGTATATTTAAAATTTCATTGAATTTGAACCATTACTTTAAGAATTATAACTAGTCAAAGTTTCTTAATTTTGTCACTCACTGACTGACCGATCATCAAAACTCTAAGGCACTTCTAACAGACATAGAAACTTCAAATTTGGAATACAATTATTGTTTAGCATATACATCAAGGATAAATTATAATATTTTACAACTTCGGTCCAGTTTTCGAGATACACCAACTGCATAAATAACTTTGTAATCCCATATAAACATATAGTATTACAAAGTTACATTTGCAGTGAATGAATCAGTGTACCTATATATGTATAATGGAATAATAGGTGTAAATAGCTACCTAGATATAACTATCTACAAAAAAAATGAGATGCCATCAAAAACATAACTTGTAAAAAAAGCCAAGTCTCGCAACTCAGTTCTACCGTAAAAAGTTGTGAGATCCATGTAATACCAAGTCGGTTGATTTATTCAGTCCATAGATTGATAAATATATTGACTTGGCAATCGCACTAAACAACCTAATTTAATATAATATGTATTACTTGTGAGATATATTGTGTTTTCATGCGATTGCCAAGTCAATCTATGTATCAATCTATGAACTGAATAAATTAACCGACTTGGTATTACATGGATCTCACAACTTTTTACGGTAGAACTGAGTTGCGAGACTTGGCTTTTTTTACAAGTTATGTTTTTGATGGCATTATTTTTAATAGGATAAAGGTGCTGTAAAGTGCCCGAAACGTCAGCAATTAAAAGTTTATATTAAACGCGATGAAATCTGTAAAATTAGTTTCATTTAATGAATAGTATTCGTGTAAATTTATGAAACCATTAAGGATTGTCACTCTACGTGTATAAAAATGGCAAGGTGTATACCTAAAAATAATAGGATACAGGATACAGAATTAGGATACAGGTACTTTTAATGTTTGAATTGCACTAGTCATGCATGTTTGGGTTCTACTGGTCATGAATGTTTGTTTTTACGTACTGTAATTTATGTAATACTTTATTGTTATGTCTAGTGCCAGTAATACAAAAGATAACTTATTCTGTTATACAAAAAATAATTAAATCAATAATGTGCACTGAGAACGAAAACCTCGTAAACCTTACGCAAACCTGTGTTATGACCTCATAAACATTTACATGTAAGGGACGCTGAAGACATCAGATAACTAGGACACTCGGTTATAAATTCTGCCATTACCTACAGTATGAAGATTAGAATCGTTGTAAAAGGCGATATATTATGTAGTTTTGTTCTTTAAATATGAGACGAGAATGCGGCTCACCTGGTGGTAAGTGACTACGGCCGCCCCTTAACAACTGCAACACCAGGGGAATTGAAGATACGTTGCCAGCCTTTTAAAAAAGATTAGGCTCCTTTCTTCGTCGTATTGGTTCGGAAAAGATCCATTCCACAAGGAATTTGTGCGATGAAGAAAACTTCTTGTAAATCGCAGTGGTGGACTGCCAACCATCCAGATGGTGTGGATTGTATCGCGAGATTTGTCGCGATGTGAGATGGTAAAATTGACCGGCTGGAATTAGTCCGAACAATTCCTCTGAGCACTCCCCGTAGTAGATACGACAGAATACACAAAGAGGTGCAACATCTCTTCGCAGCGCCAGTGAGTCAAGCCAATCAGAAAGAGTTCTATCGCCGCCGATTCGAACCACTCTGTGCTGGATGCCATCAAATGGAAGGAGCTGGCACTGGGGAGCCCCGGCCGAGAGATGGGAACAGTATTCCATGTGAGGCCGAACCAGCGCCTAGTTCCTTATTATTTTGATTTGTTATGAGGAAGATACGAACGAGTTTTCTCTGATCGGCACTGACTGGCGCTGCGAAAAGATGTTGCACCCCACCCCTTTGCATATTCTATAGCATCTACCACGGGGGGTGCTCAGAGGAATTGTTCGGACTAATTCCAGCCGCTAAATTTCTCGAAAAAAACTTGCGTTACCGCTTATACCAACTGGATGATTGGCGGTCCACAACTGTGCGATATTACTAGAAATTTAAAACTATGACTGTATCATCATCATAACTTCTGAGTAAAATTTTGATGTTATAATTATATTCCAATTAATTCGTAGTCGAGCGTGGGATTGAAAAATTAAGCAAGCCTTCACATAATATCTTTTGTTGCTTTAACTAATTACTTTTTACAAAAACCTTGTAGAGACTGCGCTTATTAGTGCTGTGTTATAATTACCTTCACACGATTACGCACTGAGTACTGTCCCGTTCTAATGGAAGCTAGAGTACTTGGGAGTGGTACATATTACAAACTGTAATAATATAAATATAGGGTTTCAAACTGCATTTTAAATCGATGATTACTTAGTACACAGCTATAGCGGTTTCTTGATGTTTACTGTATGTAATCAAGATTATATTGACCTTTTATTTTCATGTTTTCTATCTCTGAGTATGGGTATGGGTATAATGGACACAAGACAACCAAAACCGAAAGATAACAATTATAATATATTGTTTTATCTTCACCTTGGTTTCAAATCTTTGACCGGCTACTCAGTATGCAGCTCAGAGATAGTAATATGGGCACATAATTATAAATACATAAGTTACAGTATACACGACTGATTTACGTATTACGTACGCGTTTAAATTCATAGTTTTGATAAAACAACTACTGTGAATGCTGTTTCAACTTCAATTAACAATTTCCTATCGTTTACACATGACGCGACAAACTTTACAAATTCTTTAAAAATGTATACGGAACTTACTAAATAAATTGCAATACAAAACAAAAAGTTCACGTTCACCCCACTATAACTTTTTTTTTTCGCTCATCAATCGAAAATATGCACTAAATATATTCGCATTTATTTTTTTGTCCACCCAATGCCACGCACCTGCATTTGATTCTTAATCGAAGATAGATGCAGATGCAGATGTCCTACCCTAATTCTGTAAAAAAAATTATAGAACTATTGCCAATATTATAGTATAACATTTATACTAACAGTTTCGTTTATACTTTCATTTCACATTTTTCTTCCTCATAACATATCAATATATTATGCGTTTATATAACTTGGTATATTCTAAAAGTTATTTAACTGAAAGCGAATTATATCCCATGGCCTCCTCCAATACTTAATTATTATTTTAGATCAAATGCTAGGGTAGTTTGTATTAATGAGAGGCAATCAAATAATGATAATAAAAGGAATTCTGCCCTTTTTGTAACCGTACTTTTGATATTCTTCGAGATATTTACTGCGCAAACTGAAACTGAAGGAAGCGTAAGTTAACTATAAAATTGAGTGTTATGTTATAAAATTATAATGCACTGAAAACGTCGATACTTCGAATAAGTTAAAATTAAAACACGATAAAATCCTTTAAATTAGTTTCATACAACTATCAATAATACAGTTATATGAGTATCGTGTTCATTTAAATATGAAGTGAAAAATATTTTAATGATTCATTTAATTATAAGACAAGATTACTTGGAGATGCATTGGAATGATTCATAGAGGTCAGATAGAATTACAAAATCATTGCGTTGTGCCAAAACGAGTAATTTAGATGTCGCATATTGAATCAAGGTGGTGCCAGCTCATTTTCCGATTCCTGCAAAGGCTTACTATATGGCCGTTTTGTCCTCGTGAGGTTGCGCAAACGCTGCTGCGGCCAAAGGGGACTGTCACGAGTGCCCGTCACACGCTGCTTCGCAACGTGACTTCGCTTCTGTATTGCTTCTTTAATTAATCGAGTTTTTCCTGTACAATAAAAACTAACAACGGACAGGACAATGCGACTGCAGATTAAGTCTCTTCTCTTCGGACACCAGGTATTCGCAATTACGTTAAATTGAAAGAAGAAAAAAAGCTCTGTTACATTTTGAGATAAAATAATAATTGTAAAGTAATGAATTTTCATAATAATAATATTTTTTTTAATAATTTATAAAATCTATATATGTACCTAACTTTATTTCAAAAGTAGCAATAACCTTACACTTATTCTATCCCCTTCTGTATCAGAGAAATAATGTTTTTCATCTTACACAAATATACTGAGGTAAGTCTTTTTAATGTTATAAATAATAAACTTACTTTTTTTAAAGGTATTAACTGCATCATTAAAACTAAACGAGCCTGGAGCCTGGCGACTTGCAATCTCATATTTAAACGTTGGTGATTGTTACAACACTCTCAGTACGACTCTAGTCGCTTTGCCGCTTGGATCAGGCGCGTGTAAAGCGCTGGCCACACGGAGAGGGCGAGAGAGACACGGAGAGGCTTAACTCGAAATAACTGAAGAGCCTAAGTCCAGCTTCATTAGACATGTGGACCAAGTGAATACAGTGTTTAGTGACGTTATTAGTGAGCAGTAAGCGGATAACCGTGGAATTTGATAGCACTAACAATGGATACCAAAACTTCGGTGAGTGATGCATAGGATTATTAAAATAAAACAATGCATTGTTGATAAGAAAACACACCTGTAGAAAACCTGCAACTAGCAGCAATTGTATAGAGGCGTTGAGATAAAATGTTAGTACTTTAAGCGACCTTGCTGATTTGTTACAAAGGCCTTTTTACGCGACGCTCCGGTCGAAGGGTTATGTTTTTGGGTGTATGTGTATATTCCTTTGTAATTTCTTGTAGGCTAAGAACTTTGAAGTGTATCGTTAGATTCATATTTATTCCCGAAGTGTCACAGGCTATATTTTATAATAATAATATTAAAATAACAATCGCAAAAATTTCTGATGAGAGCATCGTTTTACCCATTAGTCTTTAATAATAGTTATAAATAACTGCAGTATAGTTTTTATTTTTAATAATAATTTATATAATGATTAATAATAATATTTACCTAAATTACTTAAAACAAGCACATACTAAACGTAAGTCCATAACCAAAGAAACAAATATTTGTCTATTTCAAAGAAACTTTTATTTATTTGTATAAAATATCCAATTAAGGTTTATAAAATAAACATTTCATTATAATCGATAAAGTAACAGTCTATATTACGATCCAGTTCTGTGTACAGGCCTACACTCATTTTGAGAGGTTAAGAAGTTAATAAATGAAACAATTACTTAAATTTTGAATTGGAAAGGAACGAACGTTTTAAAGGTTTAGCGTTTTTAATCATGTAACCACATGTAACCATTATGAAATCATAATTACGAAGACAACATTTTAAAACGTTTAAAGCTGTCAGTAAAAACGGATGTGACACAAAAGCATAATGGAATTTATATATAAAACTTGCAATCCGCCCCGGCTTCGCACGGGTGATTTCTGAATCTCGGCAACAGCTCCACCTACCGGGTCCAATTGTCCAATCTAAACCATCCCGGGACTCACTCAAACACACAAAAAATTTCATCAGAATCGGTCGAGCAAATTTCCAGTTTTGACGAGACTAATGGACAGCAATTGATATTTATAATAGATATTACAATATTATACTGTACACTGTCTGCTTTGGACATTTCTTCCTTAATAACAGACATGTCTGCATATAAATATATATATTTAATAAAAACAAAAGTAAATATATTTGTCTACTATTTGTTCAATTTTATAACGTTGGTCAGTGTCCATTGATAAATTATGTACGCGATTGTACATTATCAAGAAAATAATGAAGAATACATTGGTACAACCAAATTTCTGGCATGTAAAAATGGAGACATATATTTTTTTTTAAATCCCGTAGATATAGAATAGAATAATTTTTTATTCAATATAGATCACATGTGTAATTCTTATTGAGTCATGTTTTACTTCAGCACTGGTTCGAGAAAAAACCACTGTCCTGGGAAGAACCAGCAAGAAACCCGCGGAACTTTTTTTTAAGTAAATTTTACATGAATAGACACACAGGACAGAGGTATTTTCCGAACCAGTGGTAAGTCAATAAAAAATAACTTTCATAAGTACATATTATGTAATAATCTAATAATAAATAATAATGATATTGAATAAAAATCATTCTATTCTATTGTAATGAATAACTACTAAAAGTGGAATGTTGTTTTTATAACAACCATTCTGAGTCACTAGTGTTGTCCAAATTTGATCAGATCCGCGATTATGTGGATGTAGACTATTATATATTCTTATAATAAAAATAAATTAAAAAAAATCGTTGAAATACATAAAAGCTATGCATGACAGATTCAATAATAGACATTTTATTTCAATTTAGGTATGCAATAATTGTACGAAAAACGGTAATCAATCATAAATGCTTTTCCTGTTCATAAAACTGAATATAAAATACATACAAGGGTATCAAACACCTGGAAAATGATCCGGTTCGCAATTCTCAGCACCTGTTACTTTATTTAACGGCCACATATTGTTTGGTGCAGTCTAAAAGAACTAAGAAATGCGTAAACAAGTTTGTATGGACCGGGGCTAATGGCAGTTGTTAGGTCCAAATTAAATGGCACAGGGACTGCCGACTTAAGTTACCATCGACGGGCGGCCTTCACATTTCACAACACCCGGACTTAGCGCGCATCCAGCCAGACGGCTCCGGGCGGCTGCGGTGCACTCATTACGACAAAACCGGTGTGGGCCGAATATACACTAGTTCTCTTAAATACTAACAAACTCTTCCTATACACATACAAATATTCAGGAATCTCGTAGAACCTTGTCTATTACTCAAGGTTCTTAAGAATGCCGACAAGACCGAATTTAAACAAAAATATACAAAATTAATATTCCCAATGGCATTTAATGGACAATCAATGTCGAAGGTTTATTAATGATAATACAATAATTCGGTATTAATTCAGGGTCCGCATCGAATTTGCACAATAATTCATAAATAAAACATTCACATAAATTACGTAAAAGTTAACATACATTTCCATATTCCATACACAACAAAACTTAACTTGTATAGGTTTTTATGTAACTGAAGAGACAAACGAACTCCACCTGAATAACGTGGCTACTGAGCCCGTGGACACCTGCAACTAATTTCAAACAAAGAAGGCTACACATGCGTTATCATCTTTAAGGAGTAAGATGGAATACCTCACAGCGTGTAATTATTCTGCTTGTCTATACCCGATAAGACCGGGGTGCAAGTACTGCTATTTAGCGGCGGTAATAGGTAATGGGTGCCATACACCATCTAGTTTACCGTCAAGTTAGCAGCGCGCTTGAAGCGGCGTCCGGTAAATTGTGAATGACAAGTCTACTTGAAACAAACATTAAATTTCGATTCTGCCGACTTGATCAAGATTGCAGCGTCATGTAAACTTAAACGTGTGAATGAGCGGTCAAGTATGACCTTAGTCGGAGCAATAAACCTAGGATGGCTAACATGTCGTCGTCCGTCACTGGTGATGCCATAGTTTCAACTGGTGCGGCATTATGCAAACTAGACTGCGAACTTGCACGTGAGTGGTCTATATGGATGCACTGTAAACGGACGCCCGCCGCTTCAAGCGCGCTGCAAACTTAACGGTAAACTGGATCGTGTATGGCATTCATATGAGGGTGGTACCTACCCAAATAAAATCCCACGCAGAAAAGGTCTAACACTTAAAAATATAAATATAAGTTCTGATAAGCAACTTAAGTCGTTGAAACAGGAGATGGGCAAGCAGCAACTTCCTGATAATAACTTAATATAATAAAAAACTGCGGCTGCCGACCCGCTTGTCTACTGTAGCAACTATGGCAAAATCCCTTCCTTAGGCAATATATGATGGATGCCTATGTTCAGCAGTGGACTTTGGATGGAAGTCGTTGAACGAAATGTTGATATGAAGAATTTCAAAAGTAACTAATATTTTTCTTATTTGCAATACCAAGTTTTTGTGAAATATACTGTTTTTTTGTTAATTTTTATAAACATTTATTTATCTGCAAAATATCGACAACATAAAAAATATATCAGCACATTAGTTCATTTTAGTTCTAAAATTAAAGTTCACGACAAACAAGTCCACTATACTTTCACCGTTGAAAATAATTGAATAGTTAGAATACTTTGTATATATTTTACGCAACCTTTTATTATAAGATAAATTTTAAACAACCTCAAAGTCGATGTAAACAAATATTTTTCCTATTGCATGATACTTGGCTTACAGAGCTTTCTGATTATGCAATAATTAAGCCTTTGACGGCCTTTATATTTTGTAATATTAATCTTTTACTTTATAGAATACGGGTGGGAAACGAGCACACAGTCCACCTGATGGCAAGTGGATGCTGAGGCCCATAGACATCTACACCCCTTATCACCCCTGAGGTCTAAGATGTCTCGTTTCTATTAAAAAGGGTCTCCAGTTCTCTACACTCACTATACGAAACACAGCAGTATTAAACTGCTATTTTACGTCGGTATTTTTACGAGCTACACTAATCGGTGATCATCATCATTCTCCCGCCATGCTTTCATTATTTAGAAGCGGCGCAATTTAGCTTTCACTTCACTGTATTTTCTGTTTCAAGATTTTTTATATTGTTTTTAGGCAATCGTATATTATCGACGTCCTGACGTTAAGGTTATAAGAGACTAGTACCTACCTGTATGATTAAATTGACAGTGTAAATGTGACTATTTGCCACGTACAGTTTCAATGTCATTCATATACGTCATATTACAATGTCATTGACATGTCAAAAGAGTAGCTAGCTTTACGTATATCTTATAAAAAATCTTATTATTTATTACGAACGGCCTTTTGGTGGATGAATATTTTATTTATTTATATTTGTTTCCTATATGCATGTGCTGGCGAAATAACGATTACCTAAGGTACGTAATAAATAACCTATAGATAATAAAGTAGTTATTTTTACGGAGACCAGACTATTTATTTATAAATAAAAATAATTAAAATATAAGATCGTTAAAAAACAAAATTTTATATTCTGGATGATCCCAGAATCGGATTTACTTTAACAAAACGGTTTCAGATCAAACCGCTATAATATTAAGTACAATATAAGTAGCAACAAACTTGATGGTCTGTCACGTTCTTGTTCTACTTTATAATCTGTTTCATCATCTTTATAGGTTCTTATTCAGTCAACGCTTACACGAGTATTATCCTGACCCTGGATTTTAATAACCCAAGTTGTTTTCCTTTCTATTGCTCATGTGATGTACATACGTTTGATTAAAGGATGCGACGAGTTTCTGATTACAAAATATTGTAAATAAAAAATATACAACGTGCACCTGCAAACTGATAAAGGTCGACTCAAACTCTAGTTAAAAAAAAACACGTATATTACCTATGTGTACATGCGTAAATACATATTTACACCAAGATATACTTACCCTCGTTTTTTCTCGGTCAAAGAAGCTTAAAAATTATATAAACATAACAAATATAACATAAATCTTTACAATGGTCCATAAAAGCGGATGCGTGACTGACACATGATATGTAATGAAATAATTTTAGTGTTGTAAAGAAGGACAACAATTTATCTTGCCGTAATATTTTTGCAAGTAGCGTTAGAGACACCGTTGTCAGTTGCCTGATGTGGGTTAATGTTATTGTTATCATTATATCACTTAAAGTGTAATAAAGGATGCGTTCTGTATTTAAACTACTTAAAATCTCAATCTTTATGTTTGATAATGTGTTTTAAATAAGATATACTCAACTAAGTCTTCTAGATGATAGAACTTCTCTTATAAATGAGCGAATGATAGGTATAATTAGATAGATAACACAATTAAAAATAATTGCGATTGCCAATCTGTCCGCTAAGCGTGATAACTAGGGCAAATATCCTCTCAATTAAGAAATCTATGGATAAGGCCTCTAGTTAAAAGCGCACTTTGAGAGGCTGTAATGAAGATGAGGATTATAATGATTTATAATAACTGAATGGAATTTTTTAATTACTAGTGACCGCCTATTGATGTGGCACTTCTCCAAACCCATGTCAAATCTCACACTCTACCGTGTGCGCGATATGTATTAAATATAGATGATCATCTTAGGGGCGACAGCGCAATCGCCTTCTTTATTAGATAGAAGTTGCATGGACTGGAGTACTTGGGACTTTATAGGACTGAACTTTTTTGTTTTACAATTAACTTGTAACTGCAAATTTATATGAGGAATTTTCTAAGACCATAAAACAATTGAATAACGATTTGTACAAATGTACAAATCTCACCAAAATAATCCTACTTTACTTTGACATATAATGATTTTTTAAATAACGAACTTAACCTCAGTTGATTCAATTTTATTCTCATTTATCAGTTAACATGATCAGGAAGTGTCGCAAGTCGTCACTCATTGTACTATTTTACAGACATCGGTCCGTCAAGGTAATGATTATGCATAAATAACAGTTGAAATGTTCACGATCCTTTTATAAAGATTGTAAACAGGATCATCTTGATTTTTTCGTCTTAGGTTTTCCCAACAGCGTCCGCGTTAAAACCCGGAATTTTAAATTCGTGACGCTCTACAAAAAGGTTTTGATAAACACGGATGTGACTATGTAAAGTGATAAAAAAACGTGAGGTTACGTTTGATAAAACTGCTATCGAACTTATTTTTATAGGTACACCTTAACTCTCTAATGCTATGTAATATTATAAAGCATCCACCCACAAATGCGTGTTTAATAAGGATGACTTCATTGACATTTTAGATTACTTGTATCCTATGTTTAATAGATATAGGAAAAAATTTAATTATTTAAGTTGATTATAGACTTAACGTAAATAACCACGGATGAAAAACACAGTCAATGATATCATCACGGCGCTCATAGGCAGCCGGATAAGTTACTTCTCCATGGTCAATTTTTCTATACCCGGAACGTCCCACGAGCGTCGACTTGATTTTACTTAACCGTACTATGATGCAAATATAGCTGAGATTGAATAAGATGGGGAAATTAGAATAACTCAAAACTTGTGAAATAAAGAAGATATATGTTTTTTGAATTGTAATTAATACGCGTTTTATGCTTAAATTATAATATTCCTCCTTCTAATTAACAAATTGTAGTTTAAATCTAATTACAAGTGAGATCATTGTGCAAGTAGTTAATTATCGAAACCCACTTTAAACTCGGTTCTTTGTCATTATCTCGAAAACTATACACGATATGAAAACATGGTTAAAATAAAAATTGAGAATTCATAAATTTCAAGTAATAAAGGTCTTATCATTCATCCTTTAACATTTAAAGTTTTATTAAGGCGTAGAAGTTAAAAAATGTTAAAATCGATTTTGCATCAAAACTTTAATAGAAGAATCATTTTTTTGTGTAATTAAATTTACAAATCAAAGTTTCGTCTGAATCTTTTTTATTTTTTATCTCTTACAGTTTATGAGATAATCAGCAAAAGCTATTTTTGTTCTATCAGTTCTTTGATTTCACAAAAAATAACTTGCACGTTTTTTTAATAAAATAGTCTAGATCACTTCTGACATTGATCTCCTGGCCTAGATCTCCCTAACTGTTCGTGAAGTTTCATCACAATCAGTTCAGTCTTTCCATTCCGGAAATTCACGGACGGACCGACAGACAGACAGTCAAACATTTTAAAAATGGTTATATATTACATTAATTATATAAATTATGTCTAAATAGCATGCAACTAAGACCCTTTTCTAGCTCATGACAAGTTGAATTTTGATTTACATGTACAATATATGTATGTACATATAGAAAAATCAAAGAAAATAAATATCGTTTATCTTTAATGCTTAGCAGGATTATCCACTCTAATTTTCTTTATATACCAACGCACAAAAATTAAGAGCAATACCGCTGAAACAGCGATGAACTGTATTTAATTCGGCTGTTATTTCCGTGTGGCGGTGGCGTAAGATAATTTATTAGCCTATTGCGATCCATGAGTGTCGTAAGATGTCGGCCGTGGGAAATGCCAAAAAAATCACATGCCTTCAAATAGATGGCAGTCTAGCTTTTGGATAGACTAGCGATGGGAAGCAGCATCAAAGACGTAACACGTAGGTAAGTGTGACCGCCAATCCGCTTATCAAGCATGGCGATTATGGCAAACCATCTCGGTCAAGGACGACGCTAATTTCCAGTAGTGGACTTCTACGGGCAGTTAATAAGTAAGAAGAAGGATGGCCGACCGCTAAGGTCTTAGCGGGTAAACTACATTAGACTCAGTTATCAGATAGACTATATTAGACTCAGTTATCAGATAGACTATTAGTTCGTTTGTTACTCAAATATTATAATACTCAAATAATATAATAAGAAATAGCTATGAAATGTTTGAAAAGGCTGTATGTGTGTTCATAATCTTATACATCATTAGAAACAACCAACGTGGTAGAGCCAAGCTGCAGCTATATTATGGTTGTAGGATGAATAGGTCCACTCGACCGGGGTAGGACCACGCTCACCTGCGTAAAATAGCAGCTTCACGTTACTGTTTCGTATGGTGAGTGTAGAGAACCGGAGACCGCTTTTTACTGGCAAGGTACTGGCAAGAGGTATTCCATCTTGGTACTCAGGAGTAACAATGCATCTATATTTGGATTCCTTATTGAGGATAAATTTAGATGTCTACTGACCACAGCATCCACTAACCATCAGGTGGGCTATGTTCGTTTTACCACAGAATAAATAATAGTTAAAAAAACAGAAGGATCACTCTCTGATAGCTTAAACTTGCGAGTTTAAACTTAGTTATAACGTCGCTAATGTTCATAATAATACTTTGCATTTTACCTTCGTGAAATTAGCCTACCGTTTAATTTGTCAAAAAAAAAATTATGTAGCGTGCGTATTAAAACAAAATGCACCTTACGTCCGCGTGCAATTGTCTGTATCACTTAGACCGTTAAGAACCACTTAGCGCCTTTGTTAAGACCGCTTCTACGATAGGGTTAGGTGTTGTGAGAAAACAAATTGAATCCTTTGATATTAATTGGTGTATAGTAGAATACACCAAGGTGTTATGCAATGTATTAGTATTTCTTTTATTTTGTTTAAAAATAACGTTACCCCCACACTAGGATTTTCTCTTGTATCGTGGAGGCAAACTTAAATTGCACAAGGACGAACATCTACACCCGGAACAATTATTTGTAGGCCATACAAATACTTTTTTCCGTGCGGGATTCGAACCCGCGGCCCCAGCATTGCAACGAGTTTGATGATTCTATTTTTATTTGAAAGCTGGTGCTTATAATATATACATCCCATATAAATTTGATCAAGATCTGACCAGCAGTTTTGGAGTTATCCTTAATAACGCTTATTAGTATATAAGTCGGTTATACAAAATTTCTAATTTCATTAGTTGTCTCTATTCCTATCTTTTTAAAAAACGTTATCTCCACACTAGGATTTTCTCCTGTAGCGCAGGTACAGTTTACAGACATAGAGCAGACCCAGAACAAATACTTGTTCCGTCCGGGATTCGAACCCGTGGCCCTTAGCGCTGCAACTCATTACTAAGCTACTGCGCCACTGAGCCGTCACTTGTCTGTTTCACGTTTTTTTGCTATTTACAAACATGCGACTATTGTTATTTAAGCACCTGTATGCTTTGCAGTACCTTTTGGCTTTTTAAGAGGCCATACTTGAATAAAAACTCAAAAATAAAAATCAAAAGTGCCTAAATACTTATCAGAGAAAAATAATGTTTATGTTAACGTAAGGCGTGCGTCAGCTCGAGCGGGCGCATGACAACCTCACGGAATTAGCCCCGCATACGGGGCCGCGCAGCGTAGATACATTTTCATGCCTAAAGCGCGGAGTGAGACAGGCCTGGTTTTACTATTATTCTATAAAAAAAAACTAGTGCAATGTGCATTATCAAGATTTCTTTTAAATTCTTAAATACATCCAATCGAGTTCAAGAACGTCCATAAGTGTCATGCTAGTGTGTGTGATCAGCATGAACAATGAGTTAAATTGCGGTGTCCTCATGCAATCGCGTATAAAATATGATAATTGGACGCACAAAGGCACGTTTGGCTGTTGTCAGGAACAATAGTTTTTACGGTGTGGACGCAATGCGAAATAATATGAATTAAATTAACAGAATTGCAGCAATTATTAACTCTTTAGTTATACATTAAAAAAAACTCATGTTGATAGCTTGCATTCACGCATTTTGATCGCAATTTTTTTTTATTACTTTAAATGGTTATCTGGTATAATTTTCTTTACAATTTGAATTAGCATTAATGCCGAATGGTATACTATCAAATGCTTGCTATAAGTTTTCACTGCTCACTCTCACGGGCTACTGCTTCACCATGACAACGACAACGCGCCCTCACTAATCGCTCAAAGCGAGGTTCTTCTAGAGTTAAAATTTTCATCACTACAAGCGGTGTCAGAGGCGGACTGACAAGTAGTTCGAAAGTTTGTTCAACGGATACTTGTTGTTGTATAGAAGCTTCATATAGATTGAAAGCTTTATAGCGATTGCTTTATATATGGAGCGATTGCTTTGTAAAGGTTCAATAATAAAAACCAAACTTTCTTAGTGGCTCACGTATAGCATTAGCATTGTCAACATTCATCGATTACACTTATGATTAGCGTCGTTACTAAGAAGTGCTTTCGCTTACAGCTGGTAAGTTACATGGTTTGCGTAGCATTAATTCAAGTTCATTCATGCTGAGAGAAAAGAAATCAAAAGTATTAAAATTATGGACCGCAATCCGTTAGCCATTGTGGCATTTGCAACGCTGAAAGTATTCCGAGAAGAGACGTACAACAAGTACGCTTTCTCTTCCAAAGGGGAACGAACTACATGGTCGACAACTAATTTGCTATAGTCCATATTACTCTTATTGTTTAAATATTCTAATAGCAGCGTAGCCGGACCTCATTTTCATATCGATAGCGAGTCCACAGTACTGTTTGTAGAATCCAACAAGGAAAAATGTAGTTGTACACAACGATTCGATGTTAGCCTTAAGTCGATGCAATATTCTCAACGTTAGGTTACATAACTATTGGCTCGAAGTAAAATTGCATAAAATACGTTCGCAAGTTAAAACACCGCCATCGTAACTGTTCGTGTTTACAAGTCCCCGTCTAACGTGTTTCGTGATCACACCGTTATAGACACGCGACAATAAGCATTCAATTATATTAATCAAGATTAGCGATATTGCGTAACCGTCTTGTTCAACCGAACTAGTTATTTCACTCAGCACTCGTAAATTATGAATTATATATAGTATACAATAACATGTAACATGATATGTAGAACGTAAGACTAACACTTCAAGGATACTTTATTGTGAGTGACAACAGTAAATAACATTTAATTTTAAACAAAAACATTATGAATACGCGAAGTGCATCAATATTTGTTTCACCGTGTGAAACAAAGTTGCTTCTTTATTAAAATTTGTATAAAATGATGATTGTTTCTTAATTGCCTGGTTGACCTAAGCTTCAATAACGGAACACGACGAATAAATAATTTGACAATGAAGTTTTTTATCACTTAAATGTTAATCGTGTTGTTTTAGTATAAGTTATTCGATATTTTAATCGTGTGTATTAAAGTTAATCATTATTGTTATGTTATTATAAGTTATTCTTTGATTTATGGCAAAATTTAGTGCGGGTACGATTGCCACAATGCCGAATACTATTATAACGATATATATAATATTGTTATTAAAAATTCCACCAAAGCCTAATGCGTAATGGCGTGGAGGCCAAGTTCAGTACAAACGACGTTTTGAATTGTAAGCTTTGCCGATAAAAAGAGTTAAGATCGAGTTTCTTAAGTCCATAAGAATATAAAACGTTCTTGGAACTGCGTTTTCAACACCTTTGTGTAGTTTAGGGGCTGTTGACCACTGTAAATTTTTGTACATGTAATATGTTTATCAATAAAGGTTACTATTATTATTAAGTGGCGAAGCTAGCGAAAACACTTATTGATTTCAAGATGTCTGTCCGTCTGTCCCACGATTATCTCGAGAACGGTTTCGAATTTTCAAATTCTGTTTTCAGCAATTGATTACTGATCACCTAGGCATCTGAACCTCCTATTTTGAAACTGATTGCTCAACGGCAACCGTTAGAAACCGCTACAAAGCTGATTGCTTCGCCACTTTGCTATGCTGTTAGCTTGCTAGGTTTATTGATTTCACGATGTCTGTCCGTCTGTCTTTCCGACGATTATCTCCCGACGATTATCTCGTGAACGGTTTCGAATTTTCAAATTCTGTTTTCAGGAATCGATTACTGATCACCCAGGCATCTGAACCTCCTATTTTGAAACTGATTGCTAAAAAAAAAGCTGATTGCTTCGCCACTTTGCTATGCTGTTAGCTTGCTAGGTTTCTTTTATTCAAAATTTACTTGTGTATGGTGAGGATAGAGAACCGGAGACCCATATTACTGGAAAGGAGGCATTCCATATTAGTCCTCAGGGATGACAACGCATCTTCATTTTGATTCTTAATCGAAGATAGATAATGTCTAGGGGCCGCAGCATCCACTTACCATCAGGTGGACTATGTGCTCGTTCGTCACTCTTATGCTATAAAAAAAATTGCGTTTACGCCTGTTTTGTATTTTAATATAAACTATGAGACTTAAATGTCGACAGCTAATTTAGATAATTTGTAGTTTTCACATTGAGGTAATATGTTACTTAGTATTACCTCAATGAGTTTTCATGTCCATTATGTCAACCAATTAATGCCTAGTTTTAAGTTTCTAACTAACCTAGAAGTGGCCTAGGTTTTGAATTGAAAATTTGAAATTGATGAGTATGTGAATCAGTAAGTGAATAATGAGAATAATATGGGAATCTCTGTATTAAAGGGATCCTTATTAAGTATGCAAGTTACAATGTGGTAGAGCCATGATGCAGCTATATTAGTAGTATAGTTGTAGCACGAATGGGTCGGATCGACCGGGGAAGGACCACGCTCTCACAGAATACCAGCGTAAAATATCAGCTTGACACTGATGTGTTTCATATGGTGAGTGTAGAGAACCGGAGACCCATTACTGGAAAAGAGGCATTCCATCTTAGTCCTCACGGGTGACGACGCATATCTGCATTTTGATTCTTTGTTGAGGATAAATGTAGATGTCTATGGGCCGCAGCAACCACTTACATCAGGTGGACTGTGTGCTCGTTTGTCATCCTATCCTATAAAAAAATACAAGTGTGTAGGTTTTGTTGCGCTTTTGAGTTATGGGGGTACGCAAGAGGTTAGGAATGATTCATGGCAATATACCTACACGCTGTCGGTGCGTCGCCCTCTTCTTTTCCGAACTTGGCCTGACACATTACTGCGTGATATGAATAGATAGGAAAACAAAACAATGCAACTGTAACCAGGAATTTCTGTGTGTATTTAGAATACTCTTGCAAACCTGTCTAGCTCCAAAGGCTTAGACTTATACGAAAAACGTGTAGTCTGATAAAATCCACGCTTTTCTGCTTAAATTCAAGTTACGAATGAATGATGAATATTGATAGTTTAATACAAAAACTCTACCCGTCTTTAAAATAAATTAATAATCTTTTTTAAAGCATTTAATACACCTAACGTATGAGTCACAATACGGAGCTAGAATTTTTTTTTTGTAAATAAAGATAAGCCTACGTCCCAAAAACCACGTGTGGCAATGTACCTACATGAGATTTATAGAATTGTAGTGTAAATATTTTTATTAGGGTGGTCATCATTCAAATTGCACAATTATTAAACAAATTGTACTCCAAATCTTTCATAGTTATATCACTTTTTATTTTTCCGTTTATATTGTTGGATATTTGATAATACAACCTGTATTTTAAGGTTTACATTTCATTTTAAAACAATTTAACAAATTGGAGAGCAGGATTTTGCTTAAGGTAAACATAAGGCTTTTTGCAGAACTATTTTATGATTTATCACGAGATTTTGTTACCTTACTCAGTATTACTATTGGATGTTTTATAAACCTATAACATCCTTGTAACTTTTTATCGAAAAGGTCGCAAATCTTTGTGTGGGTTAAGACAATTCGTTTCGTATTTAAAAGTTCAATCTTGAGTTACCAAACTAACAAAATAATACAACCACAAGATCTTATCTTCGCCCATAATTCCCACAAATTTTAACGACGCAAATTTTTTCACATCACAATACGTGATAATACTAAAAAAACATTTAGTGTTGCTGCTTAGTAAATAGTTAGCAATAGTTTGCTAAATGGTATGACATTTCGACATAGTAGCGAGCTAAACAATAACTTGGCATATTTACACTAGGCTTTATCTATGGTCTACTTTAAATGGCGGACATTATTTCAACCGTGGAGCAAGTATCTGTACGCACACGAATAGCGAAAGTGGTGGTACATAGAATGGTGTTATAAAGCAATCCGCGGCCATGTAACTATAGTAACGTTGACAGCAGGACCGGTTTGTAGATTTGCGAAACATATTGCAATGTTCGCCAATCATCCTTCTGTTTATACAAAGACGATACATTCCAATAAAAAATACACTACATTTTATGTATCGTCAAAGTATACAACCTATTATTAATTTATTATATACAGGTACAGTTACAGTTTACTACGACAAGAGTTAGATTAGGTGCGTTTAGTTTCTAAAATATTTAACGCTAATAGAAAACTATAAAGGTTAAAGAACTGTCGTAATAACTTAACATTAAGTCACTGGCTGTCACTTGACTTTCATTAAATTCATAGTTTTCTATAAGCGTTAACGATTGTGGAAAGTCAATTTTGATAAGTTTGCAGGGATGTACAAAAGTAATCATAATTTGTATCTTGGAGATCTGATTTCTTATGTGTGAATTACACCATTTTTTAAAAAAGTAACATAATATGAACAACAACAGCATTGAGAAAAAAATCCTTCGTGGCTAAGAAATAAAATATTTACAGGACATGTGAAGCTGTTAAGTCCGCCAACATGAATTAGAGCAACGCGGTGGAATCATAAATATGTGTGATTTTAAATTTGCTAACCTTATTCTTAAATTGCCAAAACAAGAACAGGGGCAAAATACTTCAACCTTGTTCGTGCCATTAAAGAAAAACAGTATTGTTACCAAATATGAATATCCATCATCTCATCAAAATAACAAAGAGAACTTTGAAGTCGAAAGCAAAACTAAGATTAATTGCGCCAGAGGCCAACGAAACAAGTCCACAAATAAAGAGAACGCGAACCTTGAGATCCGTATCTGAGAAAATCAATCGGACATCGAATAAAACTTGACCTAAAAATGTATTTGATGAAACTATGGCCACTTAATATTTTGATCCTCAATTATAAACCAAACTTAACCTATGATAAAAGTAATATTATTTGGCAAAACGAGACATGGCGAATGCACATATACACAGATATATCATGAGGTAGTTATAGCATATCAAGCAGTTTGCGGCCTTTCAGAAATGAAGGGTCTGTGGCTTGAATCACCCCCAGACCTTTCATTTCTCAGAGGAGTATGGCGCAATGAATCTGCCGCACTGCTCCAGTGTGTGTTGGTGGATTTCACATGTCCTGAAAATAATTTATTTCTTAGCTATGAAGATTTTCTCACACCGTTTTCCTTCACCTTCGAGCACGTGGTGAATCAGCATATTCGATAGTAGATACTCTTACAACCGTTACCGTTAAAGCCTATTAAAGTCAACTGCTGAACATAGGCCTCCCCCATAGACCTTATGGGGGGATATTTGCCATTGTTGCCACGCTCGGCAGGCAGGTCGGCATCCGTAGTTTTTTTATTTTTAGTCGTTGTGACGCTGCTGACCATCTCCTAATTTATTTACCTCTGTCGCCTTTTGCGACACCCACGGGATGATATGGGGTTAGTGGATATTCTTACACCGCTACTATATGGTCTTATAACAAATTTTATTCTAATATTCTTCGATGATTATTTAACTAACTGACTTTATTTAGACAGCTATGATATAACATTAATCCTGGACGTCATAGGTAAGATGTTAAGCAAAGTCTTAGAGTAGCCTTACATATACAGCGGGAAGCAGTCATAACTACGGCAGATAAGCACCATAAAAAAATGTCTAGCCATATGTTAATCATCTTTAATATTATTCTATCGATAATATTTTGTTTATCGATAGTCTCTTTTAGATTTTGACAGATATTGCTAATATGCGCATTTGATGATACAGCAAGGATGAAGCGGCGACAGACACCATTGTTATTTACAGTTTTCTTTGTTACGTACATAGGTATTGCATTCTTGCGCTATTTAAATTCCATCAGGCTATTTAGTTTAAAATGTGATAATTCGCGTTGAGTGCTACTCAATGCCAAACATCTGAGCGTCGGCTCAGAAGCAAGATCGCGTACTAAAAATAATGAAATAATTTCTACGTGTACCTATACTAGCTTCTAAAGTCGGGCCTTCTTTTTTCTTCTTTCTTTGATACACTAGATCTTAGTACCAAGCCAACGTCACGAGCTACGAGGGCGACACTGAAAGTTTTTAGAACTGGCCACTTGTAAACGATATAATTTATAATTTAAAATTAAAAATTTTGTACAGCCGACTTCAATATAATTTATTTAAGAATAACTCAATAACCATTGGTCTGACCTTGATCAATTCATATGGGACCACACGAGAACTATCAGCTTTGATATAAAAAAAGAATCATCGAAATCGGTTCCCCCAGTACAAAGTTATGAGGTAACACACATTAAAAAAGAAACATACACTCGAATTGAGTACCGTCTCCTTTTTGGAAGTCGGCAGATAATAAGAAAATAAGTTCAAATTTTGAAAATGGAACTCTTTGCCAATATTATTGTGTGTGTGTTTTATTAATTTGGCATTTGTTTACAATTTGGCGGCAAATTAAAAATTGCACGTCAGCATAAATTTAACGCGAGAAAATTACCGTACAATCATTTTGTATGACGTTAGATGTCATTTAAGTCCCAGTCCCAGTCCCATCGCATGCCACTGTTTACAACTGATTTAATGAGTTTAACGTGGTCGCACTAATCTCATCGATGATCTGCGTGAGGAACGGCCTTCTATGGCGACAACTGAAGATAACATCAGTGTTGTGCGGCGTATGATAGAGACTGACAAAAGAGTAACTTATCAGCAGATTTGGACAAGCTTAGGCATCGGTATGAGTCAAGTGCACAAAATCCTCCATGAACATTTAGCGGTCAGGAAGCTTTGTGCCCGGTAGATACCTCATAATTTGACAGAGGCCCAAAAAGTCGGTCGTGTTGATTGGTGTCGTGAAATGGTTCAAAGATTTAACGGAGGTGACTCAAATGCTGTGTTCGATATACTTACGGGTGACGAAAGCTGGATTTATTGTTATGATTCTGAAACTAAGAGATAGTCTGCTGTCTGGGTGTTTCCTCCCGAGGAGTTACCAACTAAAGTGAAGAGGTCGAAGCGTGGGAAAAAAGGTGGTGGCCTCGTTCTTCAGAAGGACAGGTCATACGCAACAATTGTTTTAGAGGATCGAAAAACAGTTACTGCAGAGTGGTACATTGACAATTGTTTGCCACTTGTCTTGGAAAAAGTTCGGGAGAAACTACCTCGCATTAGGATCCTCCTTCAACACGACAACCCCTCGTCGCAAAGCGCCATGCAAACGATCGACTACTTGGCGACGTCAGAGGTGGAATTACTGGGTCACCCCGCCTTATAGCCCCGACCTCGCACCTTGCGGTTTTTATTTATTTCCGAAAATAAAAGAAAGACTTCGAGGCAAACGTTTTATGAACGCCGAGGAAGCAGTGGCTGCGTTTCAAAATGCCGTCGAAGAGACCTCTAAGGGCGAGTGGGCAAAGTGCTTTTCTCAGTAGTTCTATCGGATGCAGCGATGATGTAAATGGACACTATTTTGAAAAGATATAATAAAACTAATAACTTGCTAGTTTGTTCAGTTTTTGATTTTCTTAAAACTTTCAGTGTCACCCTCGTAAACTGTAGCGAGGTAAAAACTCAATAAAATAATATTCATAATTATTTATTTTTATATTTGTCCCTTTTTTTAATCAAACATTTATTCAAATTTAAACCAAGTTACGAAATAAAAAAAAACTTCATATAATGTTTTATCTTTTACTTATCTTTGCTAAAAATAAAAGTGCTTTAGAATTTGCTATGTAGAGATCGTCTTATTTAAAGCTGCAAGCATCTCCCTTGTATTTTTGATAGATTTTATGTTATGCCGATTAGTGCCGATTTAGATTCTTAATATTGTAAATGTGACGAAATCTATCAAAAAATCTCAAGGGAAGTGCGTGCAGTTTTAAATGAGACGATTTCTACTGTAATTGATATATAAGGACCACGTGGATAGGTAAATAAACTATTACATTAAAATGACTACTAAATCGAAAAGAAATGGTGTCGCTTGACGCGAGGCTGATTCAATTAATTCCTTTGCACGGTACTTGAGATAAATTTTAAAAATAAAAATAAACGAATCAATTTAAAGGTTCGCTGTTGGTAATATTTCTAGTAAGGGACACAGCCCGTTCATGGCGTCCATTAGCCCTTCTTATTATTAATTTGACAAAAGACCGCTATAAGCTGCGAGTTATCGAGCAAGACATCATCAACTACTCGAGTTGACGATTGAAACTTCTCATAAAAACGATAACTTGTTTCATTTTGTCCTAGAGTACCTTATATTGCTCAGTTCAATAAGATATAAACATTAAAAATAAGTAATTGAAAAGAATTCAATATAGTTTTATAAGCAAGTGTAATTATCAATGTATATTCTGCTAATTTAGAAAACCTACATTTACTTCACCTTTATCATTTAGAAGGATTAAGGAGTAGAGTACCGGTTATATCCTATTGAGTCCAACTATGCGCATGATCACTGATAGGCAAATATGTACCGGGACCACAGAATAAATAATGCTGAGACGATAACAACATATTATTTAACTTAAGACAATTTAAACAATAATTTGGCAAGATAAATATAATATAGGATAATAGACTAAGATTATATCGTAAGAAAAATATCGCGTGACATTAAATTTAAATTAACTTTTCAGATCTCAACGCACGAATGGCATATTCCACGGCCGTCGTTGTCAAGTTGTAGCACGCCAGGCAGCATAGATGCGCGGTCGCGTGGCGGCTCTGCCTCAAGTCAAGGCTCTTCTAGTAATCACAGCACACACGTAAGGCTAACTTATCATACTTTATAATCATCCGCCTTTGAACCTGTCTCCGCCCACTACTAAATAAGACCACATTTTTCAAGACGTTTAATCACATAAAAAAAGTTACATCCTTTTTCTTACTATCGTGACTTTTTGTTAATCGACGATTTCTGGGGTTAAAAACCTTATTTTATTATATACCAGATCCGGCACACGACTTTGAAATTATATTTATTGCAACATTTGAGCGTTGACGGCGATAGCACATTTTTTTAAATTGCAGTTTTTATGCCAACATATGTTTTAAAATAACACATGTTTTGTATTTATATTTAAGGAGGAACTTCCTTTAAGGCTTGCCACATTTACCTAAATTAACATTACAAAAAATAAATTTAAATATAAAATACATATTAAGGTGTAAATACAAAGTGTAATGAAGCAACATGGTTTCTTCAAAATGTCCGGAACCTCAAGAAAGTTTAAATAGATTATTATATGAATAGGGTCAAAAGAAAAATAATATATTATCTTACTCTAGAAGTTTCACTTTTTTATATTTTGTTTTACAGCAGAGTAACAAATAATACAAAGTGGCCCATAGATTAAGAGGCAAAATACAGATGCGTTGTCCCCGTCTGAGTACTAAGATGGAACGCCTCGCTTCTGGTAACAAGGGTCTCCAGTTCTCCACTCACCCATACCAAGCACAGCAATATTAAGCGGCAATTTTATGCTAGTATTCTGTCAGAGCCTGGTCCTTCCTCGGTCGGAAAGAAACAGTAGCATTATGCTGCTATTTAACGCTGATATCCAGCTGTGACCCAACCATAAAATAGTAAACCATTTCTTCGAAACAGCCGAGGATTCCGTTATTTTTTTCCAGAACAACTATGTGATCCAGATCGTATTATCTTACAATATTTTGAAATGTTTCAGAGTGCGTCATCGGGCTCATTATTACTGAGCGCAGTACACTTGGCTCGTATGAACGACAAGAACACTGGCCAAGACGAGTACAGCTATCAAAATAAATCAATTAGCTTTGGACGTAAACCTCAAATGACTAGCACTGTGATGGCCATCCCAGAGGAATCCCGCGAAATTACCGACAAGTTTTGGAACGACGTAAAGCGTGGATCCTCATCTGGGCAAGACGTTGCATCGGTCGCTAGCTCAACTCACTTCACAGTAGTGAATGGGTTCACGAAGCAACGATCCGAGAAAGAGCCGAAGTCTTGTTGTTGTAATCACTCCCACCAGATCACTGTGCTAGTAATATCAATGACTATACTGCTCTCAGCATGTATCCTTGCGGCTATTTGCTTTGTTGAAAGTAAGTAAAACTACAATTTCTTAGACTGCACTTTCCACGTTTACTTCATATCTATGTAGTTATTTTCGTCAATAACTAAAAATAATAATTTTTGGACATTAATGTTGGAGCTCTCTATATAGGTATTACAGCTTACTTTAAATTAAAGTGCTTTTATCCCATAATAACTACAATTCCTCACTTAAAAAAAATGTGGTGAATTAGGGAATCATCAACCATCATAATAGTCATAATTACAATCGATCACAAGTACAGTTCAGCACACTGTTGAACATAGGCGTCTCCCAAAGAATGCCACAAAGCACGATTCTGAGTCAACAGCGTCTATCGATTTCAAAAGACTTTCGAAACACCGGTACAATTTCATATAAAGGAATTAATAATATTTCGAATAGATTTTTTTTATTGATCATGATCCATTGAATATTTATGAACATTTAAACTAAATAAAATATTTCGTCTCAAAATCTCAAAATATGCTATGGTTTTGTGTTTAATTTTCTCTAGGTTAATTTAACATAAGAAATTAAAATTTTTATTCGTTATTATTGAGAAATATTCATTATTTACATTTAATTTTTTTTTCATCTTTCAGTGAGAATGCGTAAGGAGACCGGCATCTACAGATATTCTTAAGTTTACCGCCAATTATCGAGTCGCGAAAGTATTTAGTTAATATTATATATTAGAAATTATCAACGTAAACGCGAAAAAGCGTAACCCACACAACTACAATGTATATGAAAGTTATAGAAAATTTTACACGCAATTTTACAAATAACTTATACATAACTTCTTAATGTAAGCGCACGTTCAAGTAAAGATGCTGTCAAAAGTGCAATAAATAATTAATCAGTTTAAAATTACAACATCAAAGTAGATTATTAGTTTTACGTAAGTTAACAATTATTTATTTTCAATGCTCAAAATTGTATAACCAGTAATATTGTATATTCAACGTGTATCGTGACGTGACTGTGATGTTTGTCGTTTCTAGTACAATAATAAAACGTATGTAGATTCCAGTAGATTCATATCTTTTAAGTAATGTTTGGCATTTTTGCAAATTGATGTGTAATATATTAATCTTAGTGTTTTTATTTATGATTATTTAATTAACTACTAGTATTACTGCAGTACAACCCAAGTAATGTTGTGTATGATGTACATTAATGTAAGAATAAAAAATAAAATATGTGTATTTTTGTATACCTTATGAAAATGTACATATTTTTAATTAAATGTAGTTTGTAACTTACTTCACCGCTAATAGTTATATAGAATTGTAAAAAATAAAGAGGTAGCATAATTTAGAAGGACTGTGATAATTGAACACAAATAAATATACTTACCTTGTATTGTTTTCAATATTCAATACTAATAAACGTGTACCTACATAGAAGACTATTTGTTTACCCCCTAAAAATTAAATCACTTCAGTCTTATTATAGTAATTCAGAAAAAAGAAATATAAACAGCGCAGGGCAATGGTCATATGGTTTAGTCATATTTTCAGTGGTCATATTTTAATCTATCCAAAAAAACCTTTTCATATACAATATAGAATAAATATTAAATATATCTAAGCAGGTTATATTCGTAGTTTCGGTAAAAATATCATTCAGGAAGTTACTTCCGATACCTATGCCATACTCTTTATATTTAATAAAATAGATTTTATCAAGCTTTAATTTTAATAAAATTGAATTCCCGATGATGATGATGATGATGATCATCGTCATCATCATCATCATCATTACACTCCCTCACTAGTATCATGTTTACCACGCCTGGCCATAGGTATCCCGAAAAGAATGCCACAAAACACTAGTGAACCACCAGCATCCATCGGCTTCCTGCACGTTTTTCCAGCAGTGGTAGAAGGGCGGCAGGTTGCAGCGAGTTACGACTGCATCACAAATGGGAAAGCGCAAAAGCACAGAACGACGATCGTTTAGAGCCAAAAATCCGTCTTTCTAAAATGTTCTAAGTTTTAAATTAAGTTAACAAAACACGGAAATATTAATGATGACCTGACACATGGTATTGGTAAGCTCTACATAGCTAAGACTGTATTCGGTAATACCGAATGAGTCAGACATGTGTCATTCGTTCATTTTTAGTGACGGGATCATTCAAGTATTGATTCGTCTTAGAGCCGGGTCATTCGAGTCGATCATTCAAATGGTTCATTTCCAGGTCCAGTACTCTGTGATTTGTGAGACCCGCTCGAAAATGTAGGTCGTCGGACATTATTATACACACTCTTTGGTCGCAGATCTTGTCCGCCGTTTGATCCGGAACGTTAAAAAAATATATTTGCAACCATCAATACTTTGATGCGACCCGGTTCAAACGAACGAATCATTCACGATTGACACATCTCTACGGCCCTGTATAGCCTTGCTATGCTTTGCAACAGCAAGGCTATATAGAGTGACGTCGTGGTCCATTTAATAAATTATGATATGCCTAACTCTATACAACGTTTTTACCGTATGCAAAAAGTCAATCAAGTACTATATTTTTTACACATGATGTAAATAACTTTTCACAAGGCGAAGGGTCTAAAGGTCCTAAAGGTAAGTACAACTCACGATGAATATAAACGATGTTGGAATTCATACAAAATAAATTATTAACTATTTAGAAATACTTTATCTTACTACGAATGACCGAGTTTCCATTAATTACATAAATATTGCAGATAAGCCACGACACCTGTATAAATAAAGGATAAAATGTACACTATCGCAGCAAGATCGACAATACTCTAGCACAGGGCTTCCCAAACTTATTTTTACTGTGCCGCCCTTGGGAATTTGCCCCTTTTTTGTGATGCCCCTACTCTGGCCAAAAATATCTACCAGTTGTCATTCTAGCCTAGTAACAAGTTACCAGAAAAACTGCAAATAAAATTTATAATTTTTATTAAATAATAAGAAAAAAAAACTAAAAACTAAAATGAAAAGAGATACTTTGCTGGCTGGCTACAAATGAGAACGATATGATGATTTCTTATATTTACGCGAACACTACACATTGAATAAAACTACTTTTACAGATTTTATCGCGTTTAATAAACTTATTTTTATTAATTCACGACGTTTCGGGTGCTCTACAGCATCCATGATCACGGGGAACTGAGGTGATTGACGTACTGATGTTAGAGTTAACACAGTACCGTCAGCTTTATTAATTATTAATTTTGGTCCGATCTACGCAGAATGAATTTACTGTCTTGAAGTCTTGCAGTGGTATGCTTAGGTTTAGTTTTAATTTTATTAATTACAGGATCCCAAGCAGGTGGTAGTACCCAGCCCAGCCTCCCTCTCTATTGAAATTAGGATGTTTTTTAATTTCAATTGCCTCTCGTATCATACTTGGCAGGTATCGATATTCTTTGATTGATGAAGGATGATACGTGAGGCTATTTAAATTAAAAAACATCCAGTCTCTACAACTAGCATTTGTAAGTTACTTAATATTTAAAAGTAATGATATTTTAAAAATTTTATTTAGTAGTGAGAAATAAAGTAAAGTTTATTCTGTCTGTAAACTAGTATAAAACTCATTTCGTAGTGCGTATACACGTGCGAGTACATTGACTTTGGACAACCAACGGGAATTGCAATAATAAATTAAAGAATTATGCTCGGCACCCAATTCTTCAAAAAGCTTATCGAAAAATTTTGCTTTCACAGCTCGTGTTTTAATGTAGTTCACCACTTTGATAATTATATCCATCACAAAATTTAATTCAGGCGAAATTTTCTTTGCAGCTAAAGTCTCTATATGTATGACACTGTGTTTTGTATTTCTCCATACTGTGCAGAGATCGCTCGAGCACTATCTGTGCACACACCCACACAGTTCTCCCATTTAATATTATTTTCGATCATGTATGAATTTAAGATCTCAAATAGATCAGTAGCCTTACCACTTTCACATATTTTTATGACAAATAACAAATCCTCACACACATTTGTTTCTTGTATGTACCTCACGTAACACATCAATTGAGTCGTCATTACTATCCGTCGCTTCATCAAGTTAAATGGCATATAAGCCTGAAAGTTTCTCCACAATTTGCTCATTAATATCTTCTGTCATGTCATGAATACGGCGGCTAATCGTATTGTTTGAAAGAAGTACATTTTTTATTTCTTTAGCTGCCGATTTTCCAATCACCACTGTTACCATATCAACCGCTGCAGGTAAAATCAGTTCCTCAGTCTTACATTTGGCAATACGGCGAGCTACCTTGTAGGAGGCAAGCAATGCTTTGGTAGGAACTGATGCTCTTGAAAGCAAAGCCGTGGACTGATGTTTCAGTTCTCGCAATTTTCTAACAAAAAGGTCTCTCGGCTTACGTTGTATATGACTGTGAGTTGTTTTCAAATGATATTTTAGTTTATTAGAAAGCATACTGTCAGCGGCCAACACTTTATGACAAACAACACATTGAGGAATTTTTACATTCCCTTTAGTAATGAAGGTAAATCCGAAATCCAAATTTTGGTCGTCATATTTTCTATACTTCTTCCGTTTTTCTGAAGTTTCTTTTTACTGCTTTCTCCTGAGTCTTCACTTCGTTTTCTATTTCTTTGAATAAAATTATTCATAGTCAATATTGAAACTCCGCGTGCGTAATTAAACAAAACAAAAGCTTGACTGACTGAAATGGAATGAATACGCGGGGGAAAGAGAAACGCACGGAGCATGGGCATGCAACTTAGAACATTATTTTACGAACAAAATGATACGTTTTATATGCTCCCATCTACATTCCTAAGCGCTAGGCTAGACTTATTTTAATCTCACTAGAGGGCACTTATATATTAAGTCTATGCATACGCAATAATCCACGCGCACTACGCAGTTAGAAGCGGTCACTGGTAGTTACGCTTAAATTGTTATTAATATTTATTGAACATTATTTGTTTTTAAAAAATGCCATTTTATCTGTGTTTTCAGGTAATGAAAAACTGCTAAAATATTATTAGAATACGACGGCAAATTTCTCCTTAACGCTTAAGGTTAAAATAGCTCGGATGGATAATCGGGCGGTCCTGAAATCTAATGACCCCGGATCGCGTCCAGCACTTACGTTTTCCCTTTTTTTCCAAGTTCCTTCTTTTGTGAGCGCCGTCTGTTATGCAAAGCACGATACTAAAGAAAATTAAATTTGAGTCGCGCATCTATCTCTAGTATATATAGAGATCTATGGCACGGAGGGAGGTCGACGCCGGCGTCGGCCGGCCGCCTGCGATCGACAGAAGAATCAGAATGCGCGCGGCGCTCATTTGACTCGGTTGCATCGACCATGAAGCACATACAAAAAGAGACGTAATTAAATTTCACTATGTAACAACGCGTGACAATTTGCGGGGTGAGGGGATGCAAAGCCCCGCCCACTTTACACTATCTACATCTACGGATAAATAGTAAAACTACTCGAATCTTTCCATATCGATGTTGCAATGTAGCTTAGCTACCTTGACGGTAGATGGTGGCATGTCCACAAAATGATATAAACTAAAAAATAATATTTTGACGACTAAAATTTCTTTGTCTGAATGCAAAACAAATTTCAGCACCTTCATATGATTATTTTATCATTACTGAGCTCTACGTACCTTTATATTTTTAGTTCACAGGACACAAAGTATCGCCATCTAGTGTGGAATATATTTAATTATATTTCAAAGCCGACGCAGAGATTTTTCTAGAACATTTTTAATAAATTTGGTATAAAATTACTTACAAATGAAATGTGATGCCATCCATAGCATCGGAGCGTCTATCTCATGAAGCAAATACATTCAAACAAAGAAATTTTAATCGCCAAAATAATATTTTTATAGTTTTTATAATAATTTTGGGAACAGGCCGCCATCTATCGTCAAGTAAACCTCATAGAAAATAACAAAAAGACAGGGCCGCAATTAGAATTCAATTATTTTACCCAGTAACCCAACCCAACATTCAATATTAAAATGAAGGAAATTGTACTTGGCTGATTTTTACGAAATGTTTAAGTTATATTTAAGTGACATTCTATATGCAAAGAATCACTTAAATACAATTTAAATATGTTTATCATTTCGTGAAAGTCAACCTTCAAAAAATATTTATTTTATCCATAAAATAAGGTCTCTTTGAAACTAAATATTCTATGTTCAATACTAAGTAGGATATTTAATTTGGAACTAAATATCCTACTTATCTCACTAATATTATATAGGCGAAATTTTGTGTGTTCTTTCTGTCTCCATGAGCTTATTCCACACTAAGTATGTACTGTGTGTGTGTGTAATTTTTTCACGCAGAAACGGCTGGACTATTATTTATGTGTGGGTTATACTACTTAATATCTCTGAGGGAGAACAAATAATAGTCAAATTATTATAATTAATATAATTTTATTTACAAGTCAATTAAAATATAAATATTTTATTCCAAATTAGACACACGAATGCACTTTTTGAATGCCAATCTAAAAACATTAAATTGTATTTAAGTGATTCTTTGCATATAGAATGTCACTTAAATATAATTTAAACATTTCGTAAAAATCAGCCTAAGCACAATTTCCTTCATTTTAATATTGAAAGTTGGATTACTGAATAAAATAATTGAATTCTAATTAAGGCACTGTCTTTTTGTTATCTTTATGAGGTTTACTTGACGATAGAATACGGCCTGTTCACATAATGATTATAAACTATAAAAATAATATTTTGCGATTAAAATTTCTTTATATCTGAATGCAAAACAAATTTCAGCACCTTCGTATGATTATTTTACCAATACTGAGCTCATGAAGCTAATACAAAGGGGAGATGGCATAAGCAACTGTGCACTGTGATTCTAAGTAGGTCCTGACGTCATCATAGTGGGCGTGGCTTTAGTTAGTATACTGTCAGCATTCGTCCTGTGCGCTTATGTGTTGAAAAAATCGCAAATCGGTGTATTTTCGTAGTATTAAGAAGAAAAGGATGAAGTGTTGTGTTTTATTGTGTAAAAACTTCTCAGATAGACGCTCTGATGTTATGGATGGCATCACAATAATTTTACACCTAATTTATTAAATAGTTCTAGAAAAATCTCTTTGCTTCGGCTTTCAAATATAATTAAATATATTCGACACTAGATGGCGACACTTTGTGTCATGTGAACTAAAAATATAAAGGTCTGTAGAGCTCAGTATTGGTAAAATAATCATACGAAGATGCTGAAATTTGTTTTACATTCAGACAAAGAAATTTTAATCGCAAAATATAATTTTTATAGTTTATAATCATTATGTGAACAGGCCGTATTCTATCGTCAAGTAAACCTCATAAAGATAATAAAAAGACAGTGCCGTAATTAGAATTCAATTATTTTATTCAGTAATCCAACTTTCAATATTAAAATGAAGGAAATTGTACTTAGGCTGATTTTTACGAAATGTTTAAATTATATTTAAGTGACATTCTATATGCAAAGAATCACTTAAATACAATTTAATGTTCTTAGATTGGCATTCAAAAAGTGCATTCGTATGCCTAATTTGGAATAAAATATTTATATTTTAATTGATTTGTAAATAAAATTATATTGATTATAATAATTTGTCTATTATTTGTTCTCCCTCAGAGATATTAAGTAGTATAACCCACACATAAATAATAGTCCAGCCGTTTCTGCGTGAAAAATTACACATAGGTACACAATACATACTTAGTGTGGAATAAGCTCATGGAGACAGAAAGAACACAGAAAAATTTCGCCTATATAATATTATTGAGATAAGTAGGATATTTAGTTCCAAATTAAATATCCTACTTAATATTGAACATAGAATATTTAGTTTCAAAGAGACTTTATTTTATGGATAAAATAAATATTTTTTGAAGGTTGACTTTCACGAAATGATAAACATATTTAAATTGTATTTAAGTGATTTTTTGCATATAGAATGTCACTTAAATATAACTTAAACATTTCGTAAAAATCAGCCAAGTACAATTTCCTTCATTTTATTATTGAATGTTGGATTACTGGGTAAAATAATTGAATTCTAATTGCAGCCCTGTCTTGTTATTTTTTATGAGGTTTACTTGACGATAGATGGCGACCTGTTCCCAAAATTATTATGAAAACTATAAAAATATTATTTTAGCGATTATAATTTCTTTGTCTGAATGTATTTGCTTCATGAGATAGACGCTCCGATGCTATGGATGGCATCACATTTCATTTGTAAGTAATTTTACACCAAATTTATTAAAAATGTTCTAGAAAAATCTCTGCGTCGGCTTTCAAATATAATTAAATATATTCCAAACTAGATAGCGACACTTTGTGTCCTGTGAACTAAAAATATAAAGGTACGTAGAGCTCAGTAATGATATAATAATCATACGAAGGTGCTGCAATTTGTTTTGCATTCAGACATAAAGAAATTTTAGTCGCCAAAATATTATTTTTTAGTTTATAACATTCTGTGGACATGCCGCCATCTACCGTCAAGGTAGCTAAGCTACATTGCAACATCGATATGGATAGATTCGAGTAGTTTTACTATTTATCCGTAGATGTAGATAGTGTAAAGTGGGCGGGGCTTTGCTTCCCCTCACCCCGCAAATTGTCACGCGTTGTTACATAGTGAAATTTAATTACAACGTCTCCTCTTTGTATTTGCTTCATGACTGAGCTCTACAGACCTTTATATTTTTAGTTCACATGACACAAAGTGTCGCCATCTAGTGTCGGATATATTTAATTATATTTGAAAGCCGAACCAAAGACATTTTTCTAGAACTATTTAATAAATTAGGTGTAAAATTATTTACAAATGAAATGTGATGCCATCCATAACATCAGAGCGTCTATCTGAGTAGTTTTTACATAATAAAACACAACGCTTCATCCTTTTCTTCTTAATACTACGAAAATACATCGATTTGCGATTTTTTCAACACATAAGCGCACAGGACGAATGCTGACAGTATACTAACTAAAGCCACGCCCACTATGATGACGTCAGGACTTGCTTATGCCGTCTCCCCTTTGTAGTAGCTTCATGGCATCGACACATCCCATCTGTAGACGCCTCACGACGCCCCTGGGATAGAGCCGCAACGCCCCAGGGCGTCGCGACGCACGGTTAGGGAAGCCCTGCGCTAGCATATAATTGATAGCTCAGTGAACTGTCTCCGTAATACAGGAGAAAATCCTAGTGTAACATATTTTTAAGAAGAGAAAGAGATATAATTCTGAATAAATGTAAAGTTACAGCTTACATACGTCCCACAGCTGGGCCCAGGCACCTTCTCATTTATGAGTGAGTTTTAGAGCAAGGAAGTTATCACACATGGCAGATGGGATAGCAACAGCAGTTTATTTTTAGTTCTTATCAGGAAGAATTATACTGTGGCTATACAAAATCGTAACTCGGCCCATGATCACATACGGTGCTCTGGTATGGTGGACCAAAACAAATGAAGCCACCACCGCTAAGAAGCTTCAGCGTTACCAGAGACTGGCATGTATGGCTGCCACGGGCTGCATAAGAACTACACCAGCAGCAACCTTAGAAGCTATGCTGGAGCTAACCCCGCTTCATCTACACATATAACAAGAAGCTAATTTAGATGCCATTAGACTCAAGACTCTAAATCAATGGAATAAGAGTAGAGTCCCCCATACAGGTATAATCGATAGAATTTACTCCAAAATTCCTATCTTAAAAGCCAAATACGATAAGATTCCTAAACAATTTGTGTTTGATAAGAAAACAAGATACAATTAAATTAAACTAACCGGCCGGAGGGTTTAAACCCAAAAGAACTCAGAATTTTCACAGATGGTTCCAATACAAATGAAGGTACATGCCATCAACGACTAAAAAAGGTATGTAAACTACAATGTGACTGCAATGGATAAAGGGACACAGTGTATCCAGGGACAACAATGCAGCAGACGAACTGGCCAAAAGAGGAGGCTCTGACCACTATAGGTCTGGAACCAATCATACTAATTCCCTTTGGTAACATTCATTCACTGGTATGTAGAAACTTCACTAACCAGCACGCTCAGCTTTCAAAAAATCTAATAGGACTGTAGACAAGCTAGGGAGACCCTCAGACCATCAGAATAGTAACAAGTGCTATTACAGGACATGGCTCCTTAAACAAACATTTATTTACCATAAATGTTACGGATAGTCCCCTGTGAAGGGCATGTATGAGTGAGGAAGAAACAGCGGCCTAAGTGTTGCTGACATGTCACTGCATACAGGGCTAAACATCTCGGCACGCCGGGATCACTCGCCAAAGTTGCTCGCAACATCAAAGGACTATTGAACTTCTTCGGGAAGATTTCATAGCTCTAATAATTACATTAATCCTGCTCACGTGCAAAATACGCGCTTAGACATGGAGTTACGAAAAACAGCCCGTCGTTGTCTATCTATCTAACAGGAAGATGCTGCTGCCCATCTCCGTCTCATTTTCCTCTGTGTATCCTACGAAACGCACGGGATGATATACATACACACATACATACATATAATCACGCCTCTTTCCCGTAGGGGTAGGCAGAGACCACTTCTTTCCACTTGCTACGATCCTTACATACTTATTTCGCTTCGTCCACTTTAATTATTCCTTTCATACATGCTCTACGGTTTAGGGTACTCTTGACCTGGCCTTTTTTCAAGACGTCCCTGATTTGGTCTAGTAATGTCCGCCTAGGTCTACCTCTTCCGACACTTTCATTCACACTCGTCTTATACACTTTTTTCGTCAATCGTTCTTCCTTCATTCTCTCGACATGGCCAAACCATCTCAGCATACCTTTCTCAATTTTTGTGACTACATCTTCTTTCAGACCACAACGTTTCCTTATCTCACTATTTCTTATCCTGTCACTCAGTTTAACTCCTATCATACTTCTTAATGCTCTCATCTCAACTGCATTTATTCTGCTTTCATGTTTCTTCTGCCATACCCAACTTTCACTTCCGTACATGAGTGTCGGAACCAACACCCCCTCATGCACAGCCAAACGAGCATTGTTAGACACCTTCCGACTGCTCATAAAGGAGTGCAAAGCTCCATTCACTATGTTTCCTGCATTCACTCTTCCTTCGATATCACTCTCACACTTTCCATCTCTTGTAAACTTTGACCCCAGATACACAAACTCTTTCACCTGTTCAATTTCTTCATCTTCAATCACGATATTGCAGTCTGTCAATTCCTCATCTTTTTCAAACACCATCACTTTCGTCTTCCTTACATTCATCTTCATTCCCTTTCTAGCAAAAGCTCCACTCATAGCAGTTACCATCTCCTGCAACTGATCAGCCGAAGACGCAAGTAATACTTGGTCATCAGCATAGAGAAAACATTTGACGAGTAACTCATTCATTCTCAACCCACTTTCATTCTCTTTTAAATCTGTCAAACAATTGTCCATGAACAGATTAAACAGCCACGGTGACGCTACACATCCCTGTCTAACACCTTTTTCGATATTAAACCATTCAGTGTATGCCCCGTTTATCCTTACACAAGCACTAGAATCCCTATAAAGAGATTGCAATGCTCGTATGAGGATACTGCTCACACCGTTCACGGACAGTGCTGACCACAATTCATTCCTCACCACTCTATCATAGGCCTTTTCTATATCTACGAACGCGCAGTAGACTTTCTTGTTTTTAGCCAAACACTTTTCGGCTATGCACCGCAAGGAAAAGACCTGATCCGTACATCCCATTCCCTTTCTAAATCCCGCTTGTACATCCCATACTTTCTCGTCTGTTTCATTCACAACCCTTTCAATCAACACCTTCGCATACATTTTACTGACGACTCTGAGAAGGCTTATACCACGGTAATTTATGCAGTCCTGCCGTGACCCTTTTCCCTTATACAATGGCACGATTACGGCTTTGCACCAGTCTCCCGGTACTTGCCCATTTCGCCAGCACAGATTGAAAAGGCGGTACAGCTGACTAGCCACCAGGCCCTGTCCAGCCCTCAGCATCTCGGCGGTAATCCTGTCATACCCTGCAGCCTTACCTAATCTCATACCTTTCAACGCTTTCACTATTTCATCCATGCTTATCTCATTTTCATCAACATTTATATTATTTTCCGTGGAAGGTGGCAGATGCTGTACCTGCACTTCCTCTCTTTCAAACAAACTTTCAAAATACTCTTTCCATCTTTTTAACACACATTCTTCTCCTTTTATAATGCTTCCATCTGATTGTACTCAGCTCCGAGGTAGAAGTTTTTCCTCTGGCTGTTTTGATGGTTTTCCAGAAAAACTTAATGTTTGACTGGAAATCTTCAGTGAGCCTCCTATCGAAATCATCCTTTCGTTCTTCTTTCTTTCTAGACACAATTTCTTTCGCTGCTGTTTTCAATATTTTATACTTCGTTCTTGCTTCCTTCATCTCGTCATCCGTTGCCTTTTGAACTTTTTGGTTAGCTTTTGTTGCTAACCAATCTAACCACGCTTTCTTCTTTTCTTGCACAACCCTTTGTACATCTTTATCCATCCACACGTTATCATTCTTTCTTCCTTTCCTTCTTATAGCTACCCCGCATACCTCAATAGCAACATTAACGACCCCTTTCTTAAATGTCTCCCACAAATCTTCAATCACTCCTATCTCTTCTATCCCTTTAAAACTTTCTTTCAGTTTCTCTACATACTCGTCTTTCTTTTCTTTTTCTTGTAGATTTTCCACTTTTACTCTGTCCAAAACACTCGTAGGCTCGGCACCTCGGTGTCGCCACCGTTTAAAGAGGCCACGCATTCGGGCTATGACCAGGAAGTGGTCTGTGTCGAGGCCTACACCGCGGTATGCCCGAGTGTCTAGCACTTTCTTCCTCAGTCTTTCATCTACAATTACAAAATCAATCATACTTCTAGACTCACCCTCATCTCTTGTATACAAATGGATCTTTTTGTGGTCAAACATTGTGTTGGCCACGCACAGATTCCATTCCAAGCATACTTCAAGCAGGCTTCTCCCATTGTCATTCACTCTCTCGTCCACAAACGTACCCAGAACTCCTTCATACCATCACGCTTTACTCCAATCCATCCATTAAAGTCCCCTAACATCACGATCCGTTCATTTTCTCCACATTTATTCAAGACCTCTCTCATGCTATCCCAAAATTCCTCTCTCTCTTGTTGTGATCTTAATGACCCACCTCCATGCAGATCCGTCGGTGCATAGACCCCAAGGATAAACAAGCGAGTGAATCCGACTTTTAACCTAATCCAGAGGAGTCTTGGGCTTACACATTCATGCTCCATCACACATTCAACCATTCGAGATGAAAGAATCACACCAACTCCCTGACAGCCTCGGCTGGTTTGGGGGACTCCCGACCAGTATGATATGGCCCGGGATGATATGGCCACCGAAAATGGATTTCGCTTACGTCAGAAAGAAAATACCCAGACCAGTGACAGAGAGTAGCATCAAAGGTGCGAGACATCTGGTACTGCAATCGTCAATCCACTTTCCAGAATGAATCGTCACTCAACCCTCCCTTAAAAGAGAAACTTTAATACGCCGATGATGATGATGATATCAATGTCAATTTTATCTTGGCCAATTTTTATTTTGAAGACCACTTCCATTATAGTGAACATAAAAAGGCCAGCAATATGATGTAAGTGTAAATACTAATATTATTACAGTGCAGTCACTAGCAGGTATTAATATTACAAAAAACGTGTGCAGTTTAAAAATTATTTTACATTTTATTCTATGCCTTAATTTTAGTATAATAAATCAAAAGAAAAATTTCCTTCAAGTTAAATTGCTTTGTAATGCCGCCATCTACTTCATTCTATAGGTAAAGTCATTTTATCGAATAAACATTGATTGACTCTCAAGGTACATAAAACAGGCGTTAGATGGCCTAAACATGAGTAATTTAATATAAACCGAAAAATTATGAAAATGTGGATTGTTATGAATCAATCAATATCAATTGGTTGATTATTTATTCAATAAATTTGTTAATTTTATTAACTTTCTTTTATCGGATAAGGGTGACAAACGAGCATATAGTCCACCTGATGGCAAGTGGTTGCTGCAGCCCATAGACATCTATCCTCTATTACAAACCAAAATGCAGATGCGTTGTCACCCATGAGGACTAAAATGGAATGCCTCATTTCCAGTAAAAAGGGTATCTGGTTCTCTACACTCACCATACGAAACACTGCTACAACCATAACATAGCTGCATTATGGGGGAGGAAGAAACGGCAGCCCACGTGCTACTGAAATGTCCGGAGGTCGCTACGTACAGGGCTAAACATCTCGGCACGCCGGGATCACTCCCCGAAGTTGCATGCAACATCAAGGGACTGTTGAGCTTCTTCGGGGAGATCTCATGGCTTGAATAATCACATTATTCCTGCCCACACGCAAAATCCGCGCATAGACGTGGAGTTGCGGAAATCAGCCCGTCGTAAACTAAACTAAACTAAACTGAACATAGCTGCAGTGTGGCTATACCATGTATAATATGTTTCAAGAGAGAAGGCGGATAGCTGATTCGAACCTTTGGGGTTCGTCGTCCCCACCCAGCTATTAGGCTACAGTTGCTTACTACGCTGGTTTCTGTCTCATTCTCTCGCAGGCTAAATTCTATATATACGAGGGTGGATTGAAAAGTACTCGGCCTAACACAGATCCATTCAATTCTAAAAATCAAATCTACCCACATTATTTAGTTCAGTTCAGACTAGTTCATTGTGTGAAGTTCGAAACGTGTGCGATAATTAGTTGTGATTTTATAAATTTATTAACAAAGTAATCGGACATAATTTCCGCGAATGGAGCAAATCGAGCAGCGTGCCGTCATTAAGTACCTCCATAAGAAGGGGCTATCATCAAAAGCCATCCATGATGACATGGTCAGTACATTAGGCGATTGTGCTCTGTCATATTCATCCGTCAAAAAATGGATAGCAGAATTTAAGCGTGGTAGAGAGAGTGTGAAAGATGAACCCCGCTCTGGAAGGCCTTTGTCAACTACTGACGAAAATATTAAAAAAGTACTTGATTTAATAATGGGAGACCGCAGATTAAAAATTAGAGAGATAGCCGAGATTATAGGCATCTCTTATGAACGAACTCAAAACATCATTGTCAACGAGTTGGGTTTCCACAAGGTGTCTGCGAGGTGGGTTCTGCGACTGCTTTCAGTTGAACAAAAAAGGACGCGATTGACTATTTCACGCGACTGTTTGGAGTTATTTGAAGCCGATGCAGATGATTTTTTTAATCGTTTTGTTACTATAGACGAAACATGGGTTCATTACTGTACACCGGAAACAAAACAACAATCAAAACAGTGGAGAAGACCTGGTTCACCACCCCCTAAAAAGGCTAAGTCGATTTTGTCGGCAAATAAGGTGATGGCTTCAGTATTCTGGGACTCGAAAGGTGTGATTATGATTGATTATCTTGAAAGGGGTCAGACTATAAACTCTGATTACTACTGCACCTTACTACGTCGTTTACGAGAGGAAATAAAAGAAAAACGTCGAGGAATGCTCAGAACAAAAGTCCTGTTTCATCAAGATAACGCCTGTGTTCACACGTCAGTACAGTCAATGGCTGAAATTCACAACTGTGTCTTTGAACTGTTACCGCATCCGCCGTATTCACCTGATCTGGCACCATCAGACTTCTTTCTGTTCCCTAACCTAAAAAAGCACTTGGGAGGTCAAAGATTTTCGACAAACGACGAGGTCAAAGCAGCTGTAGACGCATATTTTGACTCTAAGGAAGAATCATTTTTTTTCAACGGTCTAAATGCTTGGAAGGGGAGGTGGCAAAAGTGTATTGAACTTGATGGTGATTATGTAGAAAAATAAAAATATAACTGATTTAGTATGTGTTTATTTTCTTGGTTAGGCCGAGTACTTTTCAATCCACCCTCGTATATATGTATATGTTTGACTCTTTTTAATGTCACACTTTCAATTCATCGTGTTTCAAATCACAACGATTCTAAAGAATTTTTCACCTCATAAATTTAATTTTTTTAAGATATTATAAGGACAAATGAGCTAAGGGTCCACCAGATAGCAAATACTGCAGCCAATGGACACTTGCAAACCTCAATCAAAGAAGGCAACAGATCAATTGTAATTAAAATGCATTCTTCACAGGTGATTGATTCTCTAACACGGCCACCACATGACTAATTAATAGGTAAAACAATTGAGTTAACAATTGGAGAACTACATTGAAAAGTATGTTTACACATCACAGGTTCATTTAAACACACACATTAGTAAATACAAAAACTAAAATTAATTTAGTCTGAGAATAAACCAAAATTTAGACCTCCAGTTTAGACACCTTACAAAACAAGTTAGATTTTAATGTGTTACTTACCTCCACTTCTTCTAATGTCTGTGTCCACCTGTAATTCTCGAGATCACATCCATTGCCAGCATTTGGTTTAAGTTTACCCTTCTCCTTAGGGTCATCTTCTTCATCTGGAATACTGTCATTTTCTTTGTCACTGCTAGCACCTTCACCAGATCCCAGCTCAGATTCTACAATTAAAAATTGCAGTAGTTTCAAAAGATATTTAATAATTTACTTAGAATAAAATTACAGACTAACATTTTTAGCATTATATTATGAGTACATTTGATGTCATTCTATGTTAGTGTTACTAATATATTAGTTGTATGAGTTATTCGAGTTTTTAATTAACTAAACCGACTTTCAGTTAGAGAGATGACTACATATTTGTGCTATTTGCTGTAGAGATTATCGGTCTGTGGAGTCCATGTACGGTGAAGTTAACAAAGTAACTGTATCTGTGACTGGTCGTCGCTGCTGTTGATAAGAGGTCTTGTTCTTTTCTCGCTCAAAGGCTAAGTATTGCCATTCAGCAAGGAAACACAGCCAGAGTTCGACATACAACCTTAATTCATTTCATTTTTAGTTTTAAATTCTGTTTGAGTAATATACAAGCAAGCTGTATTTTTCACTTTCAACTGCACCCTGACAGAAGTGTAAATGTTAAATATATATAAAACACAGATATTTATTATACAAAATATAAAATAAATGCTTTATGCCTTAACATACACTCCATACATTACATTATTGAAAAACGAACATTAGAAATCACAAAAAACTCACAGCTTACTCAGCCAATTTGTCAGTAATTATTTGTTGGCAACATTTTTAAATTCTTTAAATAATATTTTGTGGTACTTCATAACAGCAATAACATAAAATTTTAATGTTTATCAATACTAACATATTAATGTAGTTCTAACAATTGTGTCATTTTGTAACAATCATTAAAATTGGAAAGAGATAAAAAAATTCAAGGAAAAATAAGATACTTGTATTATTACAATCTTTTATACACGGATATTGTATCTGTGTCAGAGCTATTCTACTTATTGAACACTTTCATAAGAAATTGGCAAATGATTAAAACTGCCATAAATAATAATATTAAGAAGAAGACTACTCATCTGCAATTTTCAAGCTTACCAAAAAACCGCAATAAAATACTGAAGCATTATCTAGATGTAGAATTGCATGTGAGTTTGCATCCCTTTTTTTCGCTTTCAGCGAGATTAACTACAGTATATTCATAATGCTAAAATTACACAATATTTTTTTGACCTGCTCCATAAATTTAATTCCTTAGCAGAAAAGGAGCTACCACCTAGTAAAATATGAGTATGATATGTTTATACATTCTAGAAGGAACTTGGGCATAGGACTGCCAGTTTTTCGTTCTTGATAAAACTTTCAGAGTATGAACTGTTGTAATGTGCCAAGACTGTTATTTGTAAGTATATAAATAATTGTGACTTTTTGTTGGCTGTCAGCGCGTCTATAAAATATGTGTGTGATTTAGTGGTGGGTCGTTGTTGAATTTTTGACGGACGAAACGCAACTGTTTTTCCGATGTCGAAAACGGTTGCAGAAAACGGTCGTCGTTGCAACTGGTTTGAAGACGGCTTAAAGGACGAAAGTTATCCAAGATGGAATAGAATTGCGTTTTCGTTGAGTGAAATGGTTGCAGTTTCTTACAACTATCAACAATTTGAAATGGTTTACTAAATAATTCGTTTTATCGAGCGAATTTACTAAACGATGAAATGAACCCTTCATAGTTTTCCAGGCTTAGGATTGGCTTAGACAGACTCTTATCTTTTTACCAGTCATATTTAAAAGATCATCTTTATATATACATAATTTTTTTTAGTCCAATTCACTGTTCATGCAAGTCGACTTTGAGCTCTATGTCAACAACCATAAGCTTGCACGGATTTTACCGTCACATCACGAACGACAGCATTGACAACTAGTAATACATTAGCGATTGTATTTGTTTGACAAAAATAACACTTTTTATTGTAAGGATTGTTTTGTCTCTGTCTACGTTTGTAAACGATAAATAGTTGAATCATTGCGTTTTCGATTGTATTTTCATAGGCGTAAAATTAAAAGTCGCACCAAATAATTCCAATACTTGTTTGTGCAACGAAGACTGTTTGAACCCAGGATGTAAAACAGTTTCATCATTGCAGATCACAAAACCGTCTTTGTTAACGGTTCATCGTCGCAACGCCCACCCCTGGTGTGATTGTAGCGGGAACCTGTTACAATGTGGTTGAACTGTAATTGTCCTATACTGAATGTGTAGTGCATTATGCTGTCTTATTACTGATAGTTATGAATTGCGTAAGCAAGAGAGCAAGTTTAACCTCCTTGTTACGGACGGCGCGGGGAGCCGCCGCCCCGTCGCCCCTTCATACCCCGTTGCGCCCCGCGCACCCCGCACACCGGCCGAATATCACGTGATGCTGTCGACGAATCAGCGCGCGGCATCACCGGCTTAGCTTTCCATCACCTTCCATCGAGTTTGGTGTTGATACGTATTTTTACAGAAAGGTTACATTTTTATAAGCACACACACAAAGTTTCAATATGAGGAAACACGTACTTTTTGAGAAAAAACATTATTTGTAAATTAATTATTTTTGCCGTGTTTAAGTTAAAATTTCTAGCGTAAAACTGGCGCCATTTTGTAACGTCATTGTCGTCGTCAGTACGGATGTCGATTCTTTCCGAAAAAGATAGATTTTTAAATCGATTCGAATCGTAAGCTGTCGTGATATCACAAAAAATGGGTTACATTTTTATAAGCACACACACAATGTTTAAATATGCGGAAACACGTAATTTTTGAGAAATAAATTAATAAAAATCACTATTTTCAATATATTGTTGTTTTTTTTAATTGGCTTTACGGCTCTGGGTTCTAGCCCTTTTGAGCCTATTTAATTTCCAGACATTCGTCGAATGGAGGGGGGGGGAGGTGTAGGAGGACTAATTCAGAGGGATTTGTATGGAAAGCTAAGGAATTAATTAAAGCGATACAATATGTGTATAAAATTGATTAATAAATTATTGATTATATTTGATTTGTTTTATTTTAACAGTACCTATTAGGGCAGATAATAAATAAAATAGGTTAGGTTCTACTTATGTCAAAGAAACAAATTTATTGACCCCGACTCCACGTGGTACGAGTCTGTCCTACCCCTAGAGTGGTTATATAAAACCGGAGGCGCGTAGGGGGACCAGCCTCCGCCTGCTGCTGGAGGCGAGGAGGGATGCCTGCGATTTGTTACGCAAAGGCGTAGAGGCTGCTCTTCCCGCAGCGCCGGAGACGTTGTAGTCTCAAAATAGATACAGAAATCCCTCTGAATTAGTCCTCCTACACCTCTTCTCCCCCCCCCCCCCTCCCCTCTCAATGCGACGAATGTCAATGGAAATTCGTAATAAAGTAGGCTCAAAAGGGCTAGAACCCAGAGCCGTAAAGCCAAATTAAAAAAAACAACAAAATATTGTTAAAATAAGTGATTTTTATTAATTTATTTCTCAAAAAGTACGTGTTTCCGCATATTGAAACTTTGTGTGTGTGCTTATAAAAATGTAACCTTTCTGTAAAAATACGTATCAACTCCAAACTCGATGGAAGGTAATGGAAAGTCGTACCGCATCACCTTACGACACTACTCACATACCGAGACACTCTCTTTCGAGATATAAAAAGGGCGTTTTGGTCTGTGAGCTGTTCATTTCGGAAGCGGCACTCGAAGACAACAGCAAGAGAAGAAACCTCAAGAGAAATCAAGAGAGAAGAATTAATACTCCATTGAAGCTTGAAGACCCCCCTCTGTATATATAGTTAATTAGTGAAAGCCACTGTACATAGTCTGAATATAATCGTCTACAGTACCATCTTTTCTTGAATAGTCCCTAGTGTAGTCTACCTCAAACAACATCAGTCGTCAGTTAGTCAATCAGTCAGCCAGTTATATAAGAATCATACAGTCCACTTCTGTCCCTATTACGTCTGATGTATTCCCGATATTTCTGACACACCTATATCAAAAAATAAATATAAAACAAAATAAATAATACCAATATCCTTGAAACTTACTATTCTTGTTATCTTTTTCAATGTCCTCTTGCATTTTGGCAGCCTCCTGGTCAGTAATCTCAGTAACAGTAGCTGGTTCAAAATCTTGTGCAAGCCTTTCCTGTTCTTTTCTTTGCTGTATATCCTTCAACCTTTTTTCAGCTTCATCTTTCTCTTTCTTAATTTTTTCAGCCTCATCACGTGCTTTCTTTGCATGTGTATAAAAAGTGTCTTTCACTACCTATAAAAAAAATTACATATGCAATTAGTTTTGATTATCATCTGTCATGACTACTAGTTTTCTACAGACTTCAAAAAGGAGACAGTACTCAATTCGACTGTTTACTGGGTGAACCAATTTCAATGATACTTTTTTATTTGAAAGCTGGTGCTTCACATGTGGTCCCATATAAGTCTGACCAATAGTATTTGAGTTATTTTTAATAATTTATATTGAAGTTGGATGTACAAAATTTTTAATTTTTAATTGTTGTTGCAGCACCATGTCAATAATTTTAAGAACTCTTACTTATATATAATGATATTTGGAGGAGCTATACTACAACAAGATACCATTATAACAATAAATTGGCTTAATGGACAAAAGATAACACATTCACAGAATACCACTGTAAAATATAAGTGTAATATTGCTATACAAGTAATGAGCAAGGCTTTTTTTATATAGCATAGATTTTAATGTCTGTGAGCCACATGATATAATGTCTGATGTAACATTATATTAGAAACAGGGTGATACACAATTGCTTGATAAAGTGATTGGACACAATAGCTCTACCTTCAAATGTTATTAAAACTCCAACTGGTGGTAGAGGTACTGTGTCCAATATCTTTACCACCATATAGCCACATATTATTATAACAATAAGATGGGTTAGCCATTAGGTCAAACCAGAGATATCCACAGCTGTCACAATTGACACTCGCCTGTGTTTACAATTAAGGGTTATCGGATAATATGTGTAAATGATATGCATAAAATTAAATAACAAAAAATATAGAAAACAACAAAAATATACAAATTGGACATTCAATGTGTTAAAGTTACTAGTAAAGCCCGACTGAAGGTTTATCTTGGAAAACTTTATCAATATATTCAGCTTTTGGTTAATATTTAACTTTGGCTTTGACCGACAATGACATAATTTTTTTTTGTTGTATCGGATATACCAGCCTCTAAAATATGTGGTCATCAACAAAACTATGCTTACATAAAAGAAAACAATACTAAAAAAATTTATATGAATACTTTTTGATCAGTACTTCAAAGTTATTAGTTTAGGCTAATCAAAACTAACCAAAGGCCAAAACATTGTCATGTGGCATTCTCTTCCAATAATCTCTTGAAGACTAATTAACTATTACCATTTTAGCCTGTCTCATGAACCTTAGTGTCCTTACAGGCCTCATCAACCTGTCAATAACTTTCAGCAGTCTCATGAACCTTTGCAGTCTGTAAGCTGTAAGAGCCAAAAAGCTAACAGCACAAACATCATCAGTAACCATAGAGACTTTAAGCAATGATATCCACAAATGTTGTAGTACAGGATTCATATGTGGAAGAGCCACTCCGCAGCTATATTAATTGTGGCACAAATGGGTCTGTGTGAGCGTGGTCCTACTCCAATCGAGCCAGATTGGGGTAGGACCACGCTCTCACAGAATACCAGCATAAAATAGTAGCTTAAGGTTGCTGTGTATCATATGGTGGCTGTAGAGAACCGGAGACCCTTTTTACTGGAAACAAGGCATTCTATCTTGGTCCTCAAGAGTGACAAAATTGAGGACAGATGTAGATGTCTATGGGCACATAGCATCCACTTACCCTCAGGTGCACTGTGTGCTCGTTTGTACCCCTTATATTATAAAAGAAAAGGATATGATTTAACTTAATGCTATGATTTATAAAAGTTGTATTTTTGTATTTATGTTATGGTTTTAATTATGCTCAGGATTTAACTATGCTAATGAAAAAATACATAAAATGTTCTTTATTTGTATTAATTTAACATTTTATAGAATTATGTATGTAGTAATATTAGAGACATTGACAATAATAAAAAAATACTAAATAAAAGATAAAAGGAAAATTGTACACACTTTCTCCCATTCTCCTTCTTTCCCTCCGGTGAAGAAGTCTGTTTTTCGGGCTAAGAATCCAACAATTGTAGACAGAAGCTGAAAAGGAATTTTATTGTTTTAAATATAATGTTGACTTGAAAAATATGTACAATTTCTTTGTCATAGAAGGTTCTTGCAATTGATAAAAACTAGTTTGTGTCAATTTAGTTATAATAAATTGACTCAAATCCTATCATATTAAATCCTTCTTTTATCCTTCTTTTATGTAATAAAAGAATAATAATTCTCCTTTTAAAAAACTGTAAACATCTGTTATAATAAGACTATTGCTTGGTCATGCCTGCACATCTGTTTTCTTAGCAAAAATTCATGTAAATGATAAATAAGTGCAAGTGTGGCTCGGATGAGCATACTCTAGAAAACCTATTTGTTTAGTGCAAACCTTTAACAATCTCTATACATGATATTTTACCTTCTTATATTCAACATGAAACCATATTCTTTTTTATTAACATTTTATACTCCTTTTGTTAATGTGCTTGCAACATTTCTAATAATTTATAAGTAAATACTAATATCGTGAAATAATAATATTATTCATAATTATAGTAGGGTTAAATTTAAATCCCTCAATATATAAATATATGTATCAGGTCAATGTTAGACGTACCTATTCTGACAATTGTTTAGTTTAACATACCCGTCAACAAAACTATGAGTGTAGTGTTACTAACAACCAGGGTTGGCATGAATAAATAATTTTGATTTAAATCATGATTTAAATCACAATTTAAATCAAAGTATGTTTTCAATAAAAATCCATGATTTAATCAAAATTGTATCCAATATTTTATGCTCAACTTGTGGTTGAAAATTATCATAATAAATAAATTATTTGCTGTTAAATCTTTTGAAGTGTTATTTTTAAACTGTACAAAATGATATTTTTAACACATTTTAATCCATTAATGGTTGATGTTAATTTTATGTACTTTGTTGTTATGCTATTGGCTGAAATATTGGTTGGTATTAATTTAAACGAAGCGCGTCAGTTTAATTTTATTTTGTTTTCATAAAAATATTACAAGGAATCTATATAAAAATTTCGAGAAAAAATACTAGGGAATTTAATTAATATTTTTATTTGTTTTTTTTTATTATTAAGTGTGGTGTACAATTATAAGATTTTTGTTACGAGTTTAATTTTCACCTTTTATGATGCCGAGACGTAACACAGCTGTGGGACCATTTTGAAAAATGTGCCGGAGGCGAAAAAATTGCAATATGTAATTATTGTAAAAATTCTTTATCATACAAATAATGTTTCAGAACAGTAATAAAATATAACTAATAATAATGTCTACTTAATAAAAGAATCAATAAAAATAGTAAATTTATTTGAAAAGCAGAAAATATAAAACTTTTATATTAAGTGTAAATACTTAATAATCATCAACATTTTATTGTAAATTATAACATAGTGTAAATATTGCATTAATACACTTTTAAATACGCTTAACTCTTAATATATTTAAGACTTTTTAATGCTAGAGAGTCCTGTTCCCATTAAAGTATGAAGTAATGTTTATTGAATTAAAATTTCATGCGTAAAATTTAAACAATAAAATTAACATCAACCGATAAAAATAAAATTCAATACGAAAGCAAGTAATATTTTTAACTGTTAATTTTATCTGTTAAAAAATTTAAAAGTAACTTTTAAAAAATAAATAAATTTTTAACCATTAACACCATGTCTAATTCACTTGTCAGACAAAAGGGAAATCCCCGCGCTGTCTTCCCACAATCCCTTGAGGGTGCATTCCGTTTTGTGAAACAAATATAGGTAAATTAAATAATAAAATGAATAATCAAAAAAATCGTGATTAATTACGATTCTTTTAAAAAATCGTGCTTTATTAAATTTTTTTAAAAAATTATGATTTTTTATAGTGTTAAGATCTGACTGGATTTTAGCACTTATACATATTATGTATTTCCGAAATACCTACATAATATTAAATAAATAATTTTTGCCCTTGATTTTCTAAGATCATGAATACTTGCTATAAAGAATTTTGAATACTATCTATGAACTGGGTGGGACTACTAGTTCTTTTACTGTATACTTGCAACAAATATTTGGCTATTATTCAGTATTCGGCCTATTCTAATATCTAGGTACTATTGTATTAATATGATATTTTAATATATTTAGTAACTAATCTTAAACTCTTTTTCTTTTTTAGGTACTTCTTGGGTTATGCATGAAGTCATTTCCTAAAACAGTAGTTTAAAATACACTGGCAGTTTTCATAAGTAATATTTATATTGCTCAACCTTGACATTGGCAGAGAATCATCAATTAAACAATGAAGATTTTTTTAAATTAAAAGAACCGTGTAAATACATATACATATTTTTTCTTCTTCTTCTTTTAAATTATGGCTTCTCTTGATAAAACTCTGCCAGTGTCAAGTCAGTCATGAGCAGCAACTTCCATCCTGCTTGCCAAGAGTAGTTTCTATGGCAAATATCCCCCCTGTGAGGCAATTTATGGGTTTATGTTCAGTAGTGAACTTTTGTAAGGATGTTATGAATGCAGAAATACTATTAGAAAGTACTAGAAAATTTGCTTTGGTACGAAACTATTATCAAAATGTATTTCTATTTAACGTATGACATCTGCTGGTTGAGCAGAAAGTTCATAATGTACTTCTGTGCACCAAAAAAATTATGTATGTGCGCAACAGTGTTGAAGGCTGACTTTTAGAAAGTACTAGAAGGTGGCTTCAACCGAAAATAATATTAGCACGAGAATATATAGTATATGTTATTGTGAATATATTTGCCTCACGTAATAGTTTAAACAATAGAAATTTTCCTAATAAATTTTGTTTAACTTACATCTTTTACACCACCTTCATGTTGTTGTGCCATTGCTAACAGCATCGAATCAAATCTTTCAGGATCGTTAGCCATTGTAATTAGCTTAACCGTAACTTATATTCTAACTGATATTTTGAATTTATAAATTACTATCGTTGTTATTCTAAATATTTATTTAAAATAACTTGGTTTGGTTATATTCAAATAGAACAGAATCATAGAATCATAGATAAAAGAATATGTAGAACAGAATTGTTCCCACAGACCATCAATTTTTTTTATTAACATTTTTGGATTTCTGGCTTGGATGCTTCTCCTCTTACTCCCCATTTACACTCTCGCGCGAGCGGCAAGGCGAGTCGCGAGGCGAGCCAAGAGGTGCCAGTGTTAACGCTAGCTCGTTCTCGCCTCGCGGCTCGCCTCGCCACTCGCGGCGCTCGCGTCTGAGGCGGTTTTTTGGGCACAAGGTAAAGGGCCTCGCGAGGGACGCGAGCGTGGTGTTTACACCCGCACTCTCGTTTCAGTTTGTTTACGGCGCCCTTCCATAATAACATTCGAATTGTTTTTGGTTTAAAATTACAATTTTAATAAAATAATGTCATTTAATCTTGCACAATAGGTCCTAGCAATTTATATAAAATTATGAAATCGAAAAGGTTCTGTTTCGATGAATAGATATCATCCACCATATTCTTCCTCAACGACGTATTTTTCTTAATTTCCTTCTTTTTAAAATGGTCAAGCATCGAATAATACTTATTAAGGCAAGAGTTGATGCCGCAATTATTTCGACGTCTTCTATCGTTGCTGGCTCAACTCTCCGCTAGGAGTAAAGTATTCTGTGGGCTCAACGCAAACTGAACGGATCGCGAAAGTGTAAACAGGCATTCGTTACCTCGCAACAACACGCGAGCTGCGAGGCGAGGTACGAGGTGAGTTGCAAGGCGAGAGTCTAAACACGGTATTAGAGTACTTATAAGGTGAAACATACGGTCTGTTCTCGGCCATTTTCCCGCGAGATGGCGCTGAAGTCATCATTTTTTAGTTTATTTGGGTTTTTGTGTAATTGGAAGATTATTAGGTCGTAGAAGTAGCAATCGTGGTACTCGGACATTATACTTTATATTACTAAGTCATGTCATTGCCTCAAAATTCACACAATTCAACACAAAGTCCGAAAATAACATCTGTCATTGAATATAGTGTCATTTAGACACACAGACGTGGGTGAATTCTTCGTCCCTACATTTACGAAAATTAAACACTAGTTGGCGTGAATGAAATTTTTTTTCCTTTTTTCTGCATGGGTAGGCAGAACTATAGAACGCCACCTGCTACGATAGATTATCTAGGATTCATCATCTGCCTAGCCTTTTTCCCAACTATATTGGGGTCGGCTCTCAGTCAAACCGGATTCAACTGAATATCAGTATTTTACGATTATGTTGTAAAAATAAAAGTTATATTTGTAAAATGAGGCGTGGTAGCTCAGATGGTAAGCACTCGATGTAAGCCTCACAGTACACGAGAAACCCGGGTTCGATTCCCGCCGGCACCAAAAAAATTGTTAATTGCAATTTTAAGTGCTGATTTACCACATGCTTGGCGGTGAAGGAAAATATTTCGAAGAATTTTCGAGTTGGCGAAATTCACGTCTTCGAAAAATATTTCGAAGACGTGAAGTTCGCCAACACGCATTCGGGCAGCGCGGCGGACCTTTCTTTGTACTAAAACCCTCTCAGAAATGAGAGGAGGCCTGTTCCCATCAGTGGGACGTGTATATAGGCTGTAACTTTAACTTTTCTAACTTTTATTCGTAGGCGTAAAAATACAATTTAATTCAATAATAAACTTGGAAAATAAATTATGTCAACACTAAGAACAATAAAACACAGTTTTATTTTATAACCTTACACTATTGAAATTAATGATCAAAACAAGTATTTGAAGAAACACGCCTGATAAATGCCTATTCACTCGAAACTAATGACACAGATGATTCGCAACATAACCAAAGGAACGAAAATTTGACATTACATAATATATAAGAAACTATTCATAAATAAGAAATTACAACAAATCTAAAACACGATTTAGCACGTGATAATTACCAGGAAGGTGAAAAAATATTTCTTAATTTCAAAGCACACACAACTACAAAAGCTTTTAGTAAAACAAAAATCAATTTGACTTGATTACTTTTTTATAAGATTAGTTTTAGGACAAGAAAAGAAAATGTCCGCCGCGGTGCAATTAAAAAATTCATCGGTGCCGGCAGGGCTCGAACTTGGGTTGTTTGCGTAGTGTGAAATTTGCAGTGAGCGCTATCTGAGCTACTACCAATTTTTAAATATTATACTTACATTTATTTCTATTCTATTTTTATAAATTTTAATATTTATAATTATTTTATTAATAAATATTAATGTAATAACCATAATAAAACAAAATTAATAATAAATACATAACCATTATTTTCATCTGTTATCCAAGGACAAATCAACTAAAAAAATCCAAGACCGTAACAAACGATACGACGCGACCTTGAGCTTACAACAAAATAAAACAAACTATACTCTATTCCAATTACGAAGTCTCTTTTGACACTTCTTAGAACGTAACGAGCTGAGAACAAATTATCGGACGCGTCCATCAGCCGCGGCTGAAAGACGCGGCTTATTTGAATCTAGCCAGTACATTTAATACTACACTGTGCAAACTATCGGTCGTAAGACGCGGACGTGCCCTTGGGTTATCCTTGAGCGTTCGGACGTCCCAACAGAATCTAGCTGGCTGGATATTTGTGCGTCCGCGGACGGTGTGCACAGGGCACGGGACGCGTCCGCGGACGTTTCGAGTGTCATATTGTCATAAACGAACCGACCGCGCTCGCGACATGTCAGACGAAGAAAATTTAATTGAATGTGTTCGTGGCCACAAATGCCTATATAACTACAAACTGCAGCACTATAAAAATGCTACTTTAAAACAGGAAGTGTGGGAGCAAATTGCTGCTGAATTAAACATCATTTTCAATCAGACTAAGCAGAAAATTAAATTGGTATTCATTCATTCTTAAGCACATTTTGTAACGTTTATCATCTTTTGTCATAAAAATTTATTTTTATGACAAAATTATGTTAAATATTAATTTTTATCATAAAATGGTTTATTTACTGAAACATTCTTTATAATCAAAGGTATAATTTTGTAAATTGAATTTGAACTTTTTTTATTTGAAATTAACACTGATAACATGACATGATTTAGTAAAGGAAACAATATTGCATGAATCATAATAATATTGTAAATTATTTCTCGAATATGGACTGTGTATGAAAATTGGGAAATAAATGGCTGTTATTATTATTATCATCTTTTTATAAGTCTGGATACAATGTATGAAATTCACCATACTCGAGTCGTTTTACATTAATATCATGGACTCAAACACTCCTTTTCACTTCTTTTTGGAGGACAACATAAGACAGCTGCCGCTAACTCTATAAACTCGTCCTCGCTGTCGCTGCTTGTCATGTTTCTCGATTGAAACACCTTTATAGAATAAAGATGGGTAACTCAGGAGAGATAGATACAAAAGATATATATCAATCCGTTTCCATCAATCACTCTTTATATCCATTCGCATCCGAATGTATCACAGTATCTTTATAACTTATTCACTCAATGCATCTTTTAACGTTTTCTAACATCTGTGTCGCACATTGCGCACACTGCTTTGGGCCGGCACGGCCGGTCGTTCCAGGAAGATTTTGGAAAGTCCATAGTACAGACGTTTCTTTCGCAGGTCACTATTTAGAATGTTCTGTCGCACTTTGGCAAGACGGAGATAGTGAGTTGCTTGACCATTATAAACTGTAATACGTTGGCACAAAAAGGTAAATTTATAACTCTATGACTGGTGCATAGGGCTTAAAGTTATTAAGCGGTACGTTAAAATTTAAGTATTATACTGGTTTGAACTGTACCTATGTGTACTTTGCCTATAATTTTTTTAGTAAACAATGCGAACTAATTTCAGTTATAAAACCATCGTTTTTAAGAAAGTTTTATAACCGAAATTAGTAGTCGTTTATATCCATTAAAAAAGTAGAAAAAATATTTGTGATTCACAAAATTAAACAAAGATATCAGTTTGCTTCATTAGTTCGACCTTAACTCAGGAGAGAAATATTGTTTGCGTTAATTGCATCGAGTAGAAAAATATTTTAAGTAGTTTTGTACACTTAGTGACTGTATAATTTAAATTCAGGTAAATAAGACATTCAGTGTAAATAGTTTAAAGTGTTTTTTGTTCTGTACGTACAGTTAGTGACTGTTTCATTTATTTCAAGTGTAAATAATTTTGCGCAGTTAGTGTTTTATTAATAAAAGAAATTGGTTCACGAAAACGAAGCGCACTATGGAATCATTTTGAGGAAGTAGAACCAAAAAAGCAAAATGCCTTTATTGTGCGAACATGCTAAATGTAGCCGCTGGAAATTGTGGTAACCTAGGTAGACATTTAAAAAGTAAACACCCCACAGTACCCCTCGTAGCTAAAAGACAGCCAACGCAGCAGGCATGTTTTCAAGAAGCCGAAACTATATAATATATATTTTCTACAAATTAATACAAACAATACCTACCCTACCTGCGTTATTTACGTTAATCATTAATTTAATTATTATTTTAAATTAAAAATTTAAGTTAATTTCTCAAATAAGTGCCTATTAATATTTATCAATACAATAATAGCGCTCGCTGTAAGTTTCACAGTACGCGAGCAACCCGGGTTCGATCCCCGCCAGCACCAATGAAATTGTTAATGGCAATTTTAAGTGCTGATTTACCACGTGCTCGGCGATGAAGGAAAACATCGTGAGGAAACCTGCATGTCTGAGAAATAGGAAAACTTTAATTTTTTAATCATAACGAATAGGTACCTAGAAAGAAACAGCAGCCAAATATATCAGAAAGATACACAATGTAACGACCAAGCAAACAGCTCTATAAGTACTTATCTATCACTCTTACTGATAGGGTTGAGTTGAGCGAAGCGAGTGAGTAACGCAATGTAATGCGATGCGTGTCGTGAAAGCGAGCTTGATCTACTGACACATAAGGATATAAAGATATGAAAGAGTGATACATATCCAAGTGATCAAAAGATACATATCAATCTATTATTTTAAGTGATACACATTGCCCATGTCTATTATAGAATGACTGAAGTGAGGCGTCCGAAGACGCCGTCTTAACTACCGTGCACACCGCTAAGCCGCGACTGTCAGCCGCGGTTGACGGACGCGTCCGATAATTTGTTCTCAGCTTTACTCTTCACGTTTCGCATAATTTGAAATAATAATCATTTTTGTTCATGGTCGTAAATCATCATTTAAAAATACACAATAAATCTAAATCATTATACAATTAATTCACACATACAATCAACATATTGTTTTTAGACATCGTGCTCAAAATAATTAAAACTTTAAAAGATAATAATATTTTACTGCCGTTTTGCGTTTACTTTCTATAGTTTTATTTTTACTTTTTTACATAGTGACGTGACTAACAGAATCGTATAAAATCGATTATAGACAGATTCTTTTCGCGAGTGAAAATCTGTCAACACTGCATCCACCTCGTGTTCACGACCGCCATTTTGTTTGTCTCTTCAGTACGAGTCACAGAACATATATACCCCTAAAGGGGGTACGAGTGCAGAAGCCTTGTATACGATATGCGTGTTCAGTTTAGTTGATTTAGTATTGTGGTTTTATTTCGTTCTTGTTATTGTAGTTATAACTGTTTGATAATTCTTTCGTTGTTATTAAGTTTTGACTGTTATTTGATTTGGTTTTTCTTTTGTATTTATAAAGACTATGGCCGAAACTGAGACCACTAAAAGAACATTGATGCGCAGTCAAGCGCGAGAGTTTGTAGTACGCCTACAAGATTACTTTAAAAGAGAATATCAGAATGGTGGTCCATGGTTGCCACTTTCACAAGTGACTAACTGAGTAAGTGCAGCTCTTGGTATTTGTCGAAAAACTGTTTCCCGAATAAGTAAGGAAAAATATGGTAAAGATTTAATGGAAGATAACAGATTAAAATCGCCGCTTAAGAAAAAAGTTAGAAAATCGATAGTTACACATATCAACAATTTTGATAAAGACGCCATTAGAAACCATATCTATGGCCACTATAGTAGGAACGAATTGCCGACTCTCGATAAATTGTCAAATACTTTTCGAGTATCTGGACTGTTTCACGGCAGTAGAACTTCTTTCTGGAGAGTTTTAAAAAATGTTGGCTTTTCTTATAAAAAATGTGATAAAAGGCGGATTTTGATGGAACGTAGAGATATAGCTTTAGCCAGATTTAATTTTCTAAGATCAGCAAAGCCCATTGCCGTTTGGAATATTGTTATATTTCTAGATGAGACGTGGCTAAACGCTAATCATACAGTTAGCAAAATATGGACAGACGACACTCCTCACTCCTCCACAAAAGTACCTAGTGGCAAAGGCGAACGCTTAATTATTCGTCATGCAGGTTCCATGAAGGGATTTATTCTGAACTGCCTCTTGGCGTTTAAATCTGAGAAAACTGTGGAATACCACGTAGAGATGAATTTTGTTAAATTTAAGGAATGGTTTTGTACCTTATTGACCAACTTGAATGAGCCATCGACGTTCATTATGGATAATGCACCGTATCATTCGGTACAAATAGGTAGAAGATGAGGCAGTGTAAACAACAAACACTTATTAAGATATATTGAACAACTTAATAACTTAAATGTACTCAAAATTGTCTTGTTCACACTGCCTTATATACAGGGATTGCCACAGGAAAATAATTTAAGACATGATTTCAATATACAAATGCATAATTTAATATGTAATAATCATTTAAATTTGACATATAATTGTAATGACAATAACGACAAATTTCATGTAATTGACATAAATAATTTAATAAAAAAGTTTTGGACAAAAGATAGGTATTACCTATCCAAATATAATTTAAGATTGATAGCAAATGTGCTATCTTATTGTTTACTTTTTAACTCAGCCAAGTTTTTGGCTACCAGGACTGCTTTTATTGGGCAGGATAATTATTTGACAATTAATTTGGAATCAGTTCCAACTAATTTAAATTAGTAAATGCGACAATAGAGGCAATCTCTAGCAATAATAAGAGTTTAATTAACTTTGAATGTAGCCCACAAATAAGTAATAAAAATTGTTTACACCTGGTGCATCAAAATATAAAAGGCATGATGGGCAAAGAATTAGAAGTTGAATTGTTTTTAAATAGTAACAACATACATATCCTTTGTATTACTGAACATTGGCTAAAAGATTATAATTTCATGTTTAACTTCAGAAATCACCAGGTGGTCAGTTCCTTCAATAGAGAAAAAAGTTTACGTGGTGGCTCCTTAATACTAGCAGATAAATCATTATTATATAAAGAACGTAAGGATATAGTGAGCCTCTCTGTTGAGCGAACTGTAGAAATGGCTTGTGTCGAGCTCGAGCACCTCATTGTTGTAAGTGTTTACAGACCCCCATGTGCTACTTATGACTATTTTGAAAGGATTGTGGAAGAAGTTTTGCTCAAACTTAGTAAACAGAACAAGTCTGTTGTAATATGTGGAGACTTTAACATCAATCTCCTTGAAACTTCTTCCATTAGTATTAAGTTTAGCTCATTGTTTAAATCATATAATCTTGTTAATTTATTCTTAGAACCAACACGTATTGCTGGGCCTAGTGCGACCTGTATAGATAATATTTTTACAGATGTTAAGCCCTTGCATAAGTCAATTATTCAAAATTTAAGTTCAGATCACTGTGGACAGTTGGTATCATTGCCTTACATACACAAGAAACAGAAAAATAAGAAATTTGTGTTTGTTCCAATAAATGAAAATCGCTTGGAGAGGTTTAGAAGTAATATAATAAAAAGACTTCCATTACTTTCATTTAAAAACAGTGCTAATTATTTGTATGGTACATTATTTAAAATTATAACTTGTGAATTTAGTAGGATATTTACTTCTAAAACTTCCTCTATTAACAGTCGCAAATCATTTAATGAATGGGCGACAGTAGGAATTTATAAGAGTAGGCGAAAGTTATACTAGCTTTATAATGAAAGATCATATAATAGTAGAGTTATATTTAGAGATTATGTAAAAACATATTCTAAAATATTTAAAAAAGTGTGCGCCACAGCTAAGGCTTTACATTTAAGCACCAAAATTAAAACTGCATCTAACAAAATTAAAATGACCTGGAGAATAATAAATAGTGAAACGGGCAAGGTCAAACCGCGCAACTCGGATTTTCAATTGAATATTAACAATAATTTAACCCGATCTGATCAAGAAGTTGCTATGGCTTTTGAGAAACATTTTACTGATGTTCCTTTTTTGACAACTAAATCATGAAACTCTTCTCCTACTGTCGCTGAATCATTGCTCAAACAAAATGTAAAGGCTTGTTCAAATACTTTTAAATTCCATAGAGTACTGCCAAAAGATATTGTTAAATATTTTAAAACTATTGATGTTAAGAAAACGGCAGATTTATGGGGGATTTCCGTTAAAGTTATTTTATCTATAATAGATATAATAGCACCTTATCTGGCCACTATATTTAATACAAGCGTCGAATCTGGTGTGTTTCCTGATTTAATGAAACTCAGTAAAGTCATACCTTTATTTAAATCTGGTAGTACATTAGACCCCGCCAATTTTAGACCAATTTCTGTACTACCAACATTCAGTAAAATTTTTGAAAAAAAATTTTAGATCAGATGTTAAGTTTCTTTAATATTAATAAATTGCTACATAGAAATCAATTCGGTTTTACAAGGGGTCGCTCAACAATTGACGCTGGAGTGGAACTTATTAAACATATTTTTTGTGCATGGGAGAATTCAGAGGATGCTTTGGGTATATTTTGTGACCTTTCCAAGGCCTTCGACTGCGTTCACCATGAGACATTAATCAGGAAGCTACAGTACTATGGTGTCAAGAACACAGCGCTTAAACTTATAATTTCATATTTAAGTAATAGAATGCAGAAAGTTATTATCAATGGTAAAAGTTCTTCCGGCTCACCTGTACTAATGGGTGTCCCTCAGGGCTCAATTCTCGGCCCATTCCTATTTCTAGTGTATATTAATGACTTACCTTCTATTGTAGAGGATAATCATGATATAGTATTATTTGCTGATGATACTTCTTTGATTTTTAAACTTAAACGTCAATCATTTAAATGTGACGAAGTAAATAATGCTATATCAAAATTAGTGCATTGGTTTAACGTTAATAATTTACATTTAAACGGAAATAAAACTAAATGTATTAAATTTACAACAACGAATGTTAAAAATCTGAGAACCAATGTGTTTTTAAATGGGGAAGAACTGAGCCCTGTTGAATCCACTGTTTTTCTTGGCATCACTCTCGACGCAAAGCTTCAGTGGGGCCCCCATATATCCAAACTAGCAAGCAGACTTAGTTCTGCAGCCTATGCTGTAAAAAAGATAAGAGGTCTCACTAGTGTCGAGACAGCTAGATTAGTTTATTTCAGTTATTTCCATAGCATAATGTCTTATGGGATTTTGCTATGGGGAAATGCAGCTGATTCAGAAACTATTTTTGTTTTACACAAGAGAGCCATTAGAGCTATTTACAATCTAAAACCGAGAGAGTCTCTTAGAGATAAATTTAAAGAAATAAATATATTAACTTTGGCCTCTCAGTATATTTACGAAAATTTAATGTATGTTCACAAAAACAAAGATATTTTTAGTAAAAAAAGTGATGTGCATTCTGTAAACACTAGGAACAAACACAAGCTAGTGATACCAGTTTCTCGACTCCACAGAGTCAGTAATTCATTCTTGGGGCAATGTATACGCTATTACAACAAGGTCCCGGAAAGTGTACAGGCTCTCTCTATTAGCAAGTTTAAATGTTTTGTTAAGTTGAAACTGTATAAAAAGGGTTATTATAGTATAAATGAATACATGGTTGATAATAACCCCTGGGAATGAGGTGATCGCTTCCAAGCTGTTTCTAAAATAAATTTTGTACTTATATAGTTGTATAACCATTATTGTAAAATTTGCTTTAAAAAAAGTCCCGCTGGGTTTCTTGCTGGTTCTTCCCAGGACGGAGGTTTTTTTTTCGAACCAGTGGTAAAGTAAAAAATGACTTTCAATAAGAATTACACATGTAATCTATATTGAATAAAAAATTATTCTATTCTATTCTATTCTATTCTATTCTATTCTAGGTAAGCCTCCAACTTCTAGCAGCAAAAAAGCCGATATTGTGAAATGGCTGAATGACAATAATATTGTTGCTGACATGTCCATGTTAAAAGTTGAACTGCTGCATTTGGTTGCTATAAATAAGCCAGCTAGACCAAAATACGTATTGGAAGAAATGGCTAAGGAAGCCGGACACAATGTAATGCGCCTTCCACCCTACCATTGTCAATACAATGCCATAGAATTGATTTGGACGCAAATTAAAGGCAAGAATTTAAACAAATCTTTTTATAATTTACTAGCTGGCCAGGCAGACGTTGTTCTGCCCTTTCCGACGACCTTTCCTGTAAAAATCTTTAAATTCGCAATAAAAAAAAATTTGGGTCATTTATCGGGATAAAAACTATCCTATCTCTCAAGTTGGACCAAAATGCACACAGTGTGCAAAAATTCATTGAAATCAATTCAGTAGTTTAGGAGTCCATCGCGGACAAACAACGTGACACGTAATTTTTATATATAAAGATTTTTACCTATTTTAACATTTTATCTGTTGCTATATTAACACGCAAACCTTTATTTTAGGTTATGCGGCTCGTAAAAATACCAGCCCACCGTTTACTGCAAACAAAATGCTGTCATTGTTGCAAGAAGCTTGTGATAGTGTTACTGCCGCGAATTGGGAAAGTGTGGTTTTACGCACAAAAAATTTGATTTTCGCTGATTGGGAGAGACATACATATCGATGCCATCATAGATAACCAAATTAAAAAAAAACCTAAAAAAACAGGGGATTCTACAGACGATGATGAGGGTGATGACGACGATGCCGACCATGAAATATCGATTTCGGCTAGTGATGATGAATATGTTCCATCTTGATAAAAATATCATGTAATATTATCTAATTAAAATTAAAAAACAGTTTTATAAATTTTAATTTGATGCTAATCCTTTTTCTGTCAATACGATTTTAATTTATTCGTTATAGTAATCGAAGATCAATATCGTCAAGTATCGACTATAGCGGTACTTTACTAGTACTTGATTATTGACATCTGTCAAATGGGACTTCGTAATTGGAATAGAGTATAATAAAAAAATGTGTCTGTCTGAAACTGTTTGCAAAATACGTAATAGGTATTTTTACGTAACGTACGTACGATTTATAATTTTATTTATTGTTGAAAAAAGTATTCAAATAAAACATTGACTTTGTAGTTTTGTACTCAACACCGACACGTATGACATAGGTAATTAGTATTGTAACGAGATTTGAAATCATGGGTCAACTTGCGTTTCTAATACCACCGAAAACAAAATTGCGTATTTCGTATAATTATTTATTATACCTACAATAAATTACAATATATTGTTTTATATTGGAATCGAATACATACAAGAAATATTGCAAATTGAATCAATGAAAATCATACAAAAATATAATATAAATCGCAAGAAATTCCGCACGCAAATCCTATTGCCCTTGACAATCGAGAATTACTTTAGAATGTTTAAATTTTATTACAGTCAAAGAAGATAATGAAGTTTGGCATCGCTTTTTCTTCTTTCAACGTAGTGCATCTAGTTCAAGGTTAGGAAGTACGCCATCGTTGCATAATATCTACCTGCGAATAATGGTATTTGTTGCACAACAATATCGTCTGCACGCCATCTAGTGTGCTAATGTTTAAACTATGTTTTTGGCGCTTTTGCTTGTCAAGTTGTCAAAATTCACTCACACTACTAAAGAAGTGTCAAAATTTTCCTAGATTTCACTATTGTTTTTCTTAATAAATACTGTAAGTTATTTCCTAATAAAATCAATCGCGGGCACATTTCAGTGTAGAAAAGTGATAAAATGATTAGTTTTAAACAAATAGTGTCTGTGTTTAACGTATATGTCAGAACAAAAATTATAAGCACAAAAAGTTCAGAATGGTCTCATTTGATGACGGTTTTCTGCAACATAATTAAATATATATAAAATTTAAAAATGTTCAGACATTCAGTTAAGTCAAAAGATCCATCAGTAAGCAATTTTTTATGATTTAAAAGAAAACTACTTAAATCATATTTTAATGCAAAATCTTGAACATGGTCAAATAAAATGACTTATGTTTTCAACATAATGAAATATGTAGCAACGAAAGTTAGAACTAATAAGAAGATTATAACTAAACTTTAGAGCACGCGTAGCGCTCATTGCCTATTATGTCAAGTTTAAAAAGGTGTTCTATAGATACTGAAACATATGTAGATGAAACAGTTAAAATTAAATATTGATGCACCATGATTGATGCTTACGTGTTAATAAAGTTTTGGTAAATCAAAATTCATCTATTTCTGTACCACATCACTGTGAAAAGTTACGGCTGTAGAGAACGTGCAACTTGTTATTTTTGCCACCTTTATCTCTGGGCGGTAAACACTTTATATACAGGCTGTCCGGTAATGAATGGATAACCTTGAAATGTCTTATAGTACAACTTATGGCCGTTCTGAAAAAAATACGAAACAAAATATATCACAAGTAGTATCTTTGATATATTTTTTTTAAAGAAAAGTCGATTTTTTTCTATCTTATTTTACTGCCTTGAACACTATGACCAAAAACGAATGATTTCTATTGGTTTTTTGTTGTTTTATTATTATACACTAACTGTGCTGATAGATAAAAAGTAAACAGTATGAATAGCTTTTGCAGTTTTTATTTAAAAAATTCGCAAATTAATTTATTTCTGAAAAACATGCAAAAAATATTATTTAAGCGAAGTTCAAACCTCTTGGATATGAAAAAAATGTATGAATGTATGGGTGACCAATAATTTTACAATAATGTCGGTTTCGTGTAGATTTTATAATGGTATAATTCATAAATGTATCTTCCATAAATAGTGACTTATTGCCATTAATGGAGAAAAGGAGAAAATTTGACTAAGTAACATTGTTTAAAAATAGCCGTTTTCATTTATGATCAACTCCTGATGTGTTTTTATTAATTCCCAATGATCAGACACAATTCAATTTAAAAAATGTTCCCATATTACAAATTTTGTTACTTAGTCAAATTTTCTCCTTTTCTACATTAATGGCAATAAGTCACTATTTATGGAAGATACATTTATGAATTATACCATTATAAAATCTACATGAAACCGACATTATTGTAAAATTATTGGTCACCCATACATTCATACATTTTTTTCATATCCAAGAGGTTTGAACTTCGCTTAAATAATATTTTTTGCATGTTTTTCAGAAATAAATTAATTTGCGAATTTTTTAAATAAAAACTGCAAAAGCTATTCATACTGTTTACTTTTTATCTATCAGCACAGTTAGTGTATAATAATAAAACAATAAAAAAACAATAGAAATCATTCGTTTTTGGTCATAGTGTTCAAGGCAGTAAAATAAGATAGAAAAAATCGACTTTTCTTTAAAAAAAATATATCAAAGATACTACTTGTGATATATTTTGTTTCGTATTTTTTTCAGAACGGCCATAAGTTGTACTATAAGACATTTCAAGGTTATCCATTCATTACCGGACACCCGATATATTGTACCTTCTTAAGGACATGGGGTTAATTATCAAAACATATTTTTGCTAAGGGTACTATTAATACGAGGTTAAAATTAATAGCTATTATACAAATTATTAAAGCACTGATCTAAAATAATTCAAACTATATATACAGATATTTACATGGCCATATGTGCACATACATACATGCTAACTCCCAAAACAAGAATTTCAATCACAGCGCGAGGAGCTTAGGCCCCCATCCGCTGTAGCTTCGATAAGCTATCTTTCTCGTACTCATGGCTACGCATAAGACTATTTTGTCCTATTCATTTGTAAGCTTTATTCACGTCTGGGAATTGTTTAAAACTGCTAAATTTGTCTGGCGATCTGCAGGTATTATTAAAAATTACTCAATAAATACGAGATTAAAATTTGAAATTGCCAAAGTATATTTTTTGGGAATTTAAAAAAATATGTTTGGAGAGGTCTGGTAATACTTTATAACCGACAAAAACGTCTGGGATTATTTTTTTGGAATTATATAAAAAACTAAATTAAAAGATAAAAAAGAAATCAAGTTACCAAAAAATATTTTTTTGGATTTTTTTTGCAAATGTTATATGCTGCGCAGTAACGAAATAACCGCAAACGCTCTGCCAGACTCGCAGGACTGGATTCACCAATTGACGAAATTATATTTTTTCACAATTTCAACTTGCCCAAAGGACCTTCCCAAAATTCGTCGCCAGCTCTCAGACTATCTGTAATTCTTTTGTGGCACTGGCCTCTATATTATGGAGTGTAGAGAGAAGGAGGACCATCTCTGTATATGAAAAATGTCCCTAAAAACGTGTCCAATAAGGGTGGCGCTGCAGTAGCATAGGATAAATTAAAAAAAAAGCACCAAAATTAATTAAAATAAAATGGAGAAATAAACAAGGACCGACCAATCCGCTTGGTTTTGTACTACGTAAATAGTTGAGATTTTGTATACTGTTATTTTACTAACTACTCTAATCATGATTTTTTTTAAATATTTGAATTCAGCTGAATTCACTCCGTTCACAACAGCTATCTTCATATCGTAGTTTTTCAGACGCCAGCGCTATTGTGGTAGGTTTTGGAACCTCTATTTTCAGTAAATAGTAGGACACTTTTTCAACTATCGCCCCTTATAAGATGGTTCTCCTTCTACTCTACACTCCATACTCTATATATAATGCGCTTGACTGGCTATGCCATACAAAATGCTTATGCTGATTTGAAGCGCCCTCATTGTCCGTACCAGGAACAAATATTGACATAATATTCCAAAGTCTTTTGTTTTATTTAAGTTTTTTTCAAAATACTGAGATATGCTCAGTATTTTGAATTTTTAAACAAATTTTTTTGTGGTTTGATTATGTTTGATTTTGGTTACATAATAAGAATTATTTTTAGTAATAATGAGAGTGTGCGTAATATGTAATACTCGTTACCAAAAGAAAGTGGGATAACAAGCTAATATTAGGCAAATTCAAACTATTTGATAATATAGGTACTTAAAAATTTGTTAATATTCTTAATTTCCTTAATTATCAACATGTTTGGCCTTATAATACTGAGATTTGATAAGCAATAAAATTCAATAGGATTGTCGAGTTTCTTGTCTATAATACTTATTGATGTTCTTTTCTACCCATATCTGTTCACAACCAACCTGCCTATAACTAGAACCTAGACTAAAATTATATATAAAAAGCACAAAAATTGTGAATTGGCGTCCGAAACAAAGTGATTATCTTTGTTCTAAACACTTCACAGGCGACTATTTTATTGGACATGAGAAACGCATCTCTTTAGAAATGTGCAGTATACCCACAATATTTGAAATGTACTTAATTACAGCCAGTATATTTATGTTAAAATATCCCTACACTTATTATGAGGTTACAGAAAATAATAACTGTAAACATGTAATTAAGTACTTCTTTGAAACATTTTTTTTATTTGTGTTTGTCTTATCGACACCGAGTTTGCTTCACGGAACGTACAAGGAGGGCACTGCTACGATAGTATTATAACTAAAATAAATTTTGTAAATAGATTGTAATCATTTATATTGTAAAATTTATTTAAAAAAGTCCCGCTGAGTTTCTTGCTGGTTTTTTCCAGGACAGGGGTTTTTTTCGAACCAGTGGTAAAGTAAAAATAACTTTCAATAAGAATTACTCATGTAATGTATATTGAATAAAAAATATTCTATTCTATAACTTTATCACGACTGCGGTCGGCCTCCTTACTCACTCTATCACAACTACCAATAAATTTATTACGAATGTATTACCCGTTTTCCTCTCCTTGTATTCATTAATTATAGCCTATCAAAACTCCATTGCCGAACATATCTCTTTTTAATAGATTGCCTCGTAGGGAAAATATTTATTAGTTTTTAAAGTTTGCGACAAGAATATTTGCAATGTTATATAATCATTATCACTTGATTAAGAAAACAATTCACTTGATTGTTATAGGGGTTTTGGCGGGAACTTGACCGGTGGCAGTTTGCTGCTCCTGTCTTATTGTTTAAATAATGGTTTTAAGTGGATTTTGATATGTAAAAGTGGTGCGTTTTGTGTATTAAGAGTGTCTGCGCTTGTGAACTATTAGTTGAAACGGGAAATAAGTGCTCTGATGGTGATTTGATTCTCAAGATAAGGTGTATGTCTGCTTAGGCACCTTGAGATACCGTCGCCAACTGTCAGCTGTCTGCTGGCTCAAGTTGCCGTCAAAATCTCCCAAGGGTTGCACAATGTGACGCATCAACATATTGTGCAGTAGTGTACTATGAAGGATAATTATACATTGTAACTTCAGGTTCAGAAGGGCTAGAACCTAGAACCGTAAAGCAAGTTATAAAAAAAAATGCTTTGTACGTATTTATTTATCTATGGAGAGAAAAGAAAAGTGAAAGAAGACTGTGTCATTGGAGGTCATGTACTTTATTTTTATTCGCACGGATTCTGTAATTATTTACGTATCTTCTTGGGTTTTAAACAAAATAGTCGAAAACTAATGCTCAGTGATAAAGTTATGTATTATATTAAACCGGTATGTAAGAGTTTTACATGCGTTTTAGGTATAATTCTGTTTTTATGTTATTCTGTAAAAAGGTAATTTTATTTCAGATGTTTCAAGGGAAAACTTAGTAATGGCAGATCAATTTTGCTTACGCTGGAATAACTTCCAAACAAATATAGTGAGTGCCTTAGATTCCTTAAAGTGTTCGGAAGATTTGGTCGATGTCACGCTTACCTGTGAAGGCCGAAACATCAAGGCCCATAAAGTGATACTGTCAGCTTGCAGTCCGTACTTTAGGAATGTGTTCAAGGTGATTGACTTGGACATTAATAACCTTCATATTTCAATTTTGATACCAGTATTTTTGCATGGTTATTTATAAAAACAAAAGCTTAACATGTAATTTATTTATAGGAAAACCCATGTCAACATCCTGTTATTATTCTGAAAGATGTGTCAGCTGATGACATAGTCAGCTTATTATCCTACATGTATCAAGGAGAAGTATTTATTGAAGAAAGCAAACTGTCGTCATTTTTGCACACTGCAGCTTTATTGCAAGTTAAGGGACTAACAGGAGTCACACATCAGGTAAAGCGTTAGTCGCTAAGCTGTGATAATTTTTGGCATACTTTAAAACTACCAAATTACATCATATATATCCTACTGCTGGAGACAGGTCTCATCACAGTGTAAAAATGTTTTAGGGCAAGGAAATGTGTGTTGTGATGCCGAATGTGTGTTAATAAATAATATTATTTGTTATTACTCAGATGTGCAAGTTTACTTAAAATATTTTCCTGCACTGCAAAACAAAAAACTGCAATTGTAATTTACTATTTCTTTTGCTCCGGTGGGGAGCCAACCTAGGCTATGTGCGTACTGTGAAATTTATAGCAACTCTGACTACAATGACTCTATAAATCTAAGATCACAAGTACATTATAATGTTGGGGAAACCACGGCTATTTAAGTTGTTATGTTAGAAAAAAATATTTATACAAAAAACTAATAAAACGTTTTTCTCATTTAAGTTTATATTAGAATACAACATTAATGCTAAAAGCGACAATAAACAATGCACGGCCTATAATCTGTTAAACACTGTAAGAGCCTACAGTAAAAGTAATAAACGCGTTTAAATATGAGGGTAGGGTGAAGGGAGAATACATTGAAAAGGAAAAATAGTTTAATGTTTCATTTCATTATCCTTCCCTGTCATTCTGTGAACTTTTTGATCTAATAAATGTATTAGGGTGAAGGGAGAATACATTGAAAAGGAAAAATAGTTTAATGTTTAATTTCATTATCCTTCTCTGTCATTCTGTGAGCTTTTTTGACTTCCCTTCATACATAGCTACTTTTAAGTAAAGAGCCTATTTCTTTTTAAAAAGCTGGTATCCCAACTGCACTTCTAGTATTGAAGTATCTTTTCAAGTTAGCTGAATACTTGTTTACCCCCTCATCAATAAAAAAAAGTTATAAACATCTTCAGAACCATTAATAAAAGGAATGAATTTCCAATGTTTAATAATTAAAATACTGTTGGCATATCTTCCATCTTTTTATAGTTCCACTGTCAAGGACAAGGAACCCTGATAATTTCATTCTTATTGTCTGTCCCAAAGTGTTACAGTATCAATAAATACTTCAGGAGTTTTTGATCTAATCAGATATTAATTTAAGGATATACTTTATTAAAAGCTACAGTAGCATAATGGTTAAGAATACTACTGCTACCTACCTACCTTTCAACTACTGCATTGAACTACTCCCAGCACAAGCATGTTAAGCTTAATTGGAGTGGTTAAGAAAGGTAATAGTAGTGTTAATAATAAGGCTAGTTTTGTATTTCTTTTCAAAAATGTATTTAAGAATTCTGTAACTGAGTGATCTTTGTTCGATTTTTTTTGGATTATTTAAAAATGTTTCCTTCTATAGCATATTAAAATTTGCACTTGAACAAACTATTTGGATCCAAAGCAATTAATTGTAGACCATACATGTACTTGTCCATTTAGGAATTGAACCTGTGGCCCATACCACCACACACAAATACAGAGACATTAAATTTGTTTAAAATAGAATTTGTTTGCTTACAGAATGAAAATTTTTCATCCCCAAGAACTACTACAAAGTTATATACACAGTTGACAATATCATCGAAATCTAATATTGGTGCTACTCAACAAAAAGAAGCAAAGATACCTGCACTTAAAAAAAGACGTAGCAGTACTTCAGATAAACCCAGTGACATTATAAACGTTGAGAGTCATAAAAAGAGTAGAGTATTAGAAACATGTGATATTTATAATCGAAATGGTTCACATTCTATTAAAGTTGACAACCCAGTATTTGTGACAGAAAATCATGTGGATAAAAAAAGTGATGGCAAAGTTGACAGTCAATTGGTTACAGCCAATGGTAAAGGAGCTTCTACAAACCAGGTATTGTATTTTTCTAAATCATTAATGTTAATTTTTGAATTTATTTATTAAAGTAGTCAGCTTATCCAAGATTGAATCCATTGAAACAAAAAACAAGTTGGTCACAGATTTATATTGTACAAACTGCATATGGTAATTTCACGTTGATAGGTTCAATCACATTTGTTACATTTTCATTGCTCATAATTAACAATTGCAATATATGGCAATTACTTCAGTTTCAGTCAGGAGTCCAAATTGGTATAAGAGAATATCTAGACAGTCCTCTCCTTTTTTTTCTAAAGGAGAAAATAAATTTTCATTAGTGATTTTTTTATAAAACTAAAGTGACAAAAGAACTTACTCCACCAGAAGGTAAATAATGTCTGATACAGCAGTTAAAGTAAAAAAAGATAAGTAATAGCTTATATATGTTACAGTCAAAATTCATAACCGATCAAACTACTTTAGACTGTAAAAAATCAGGCAAAAGTATTTTTGACTAAGGACATTTGTCAATACCACTTAGACATGCGCGCCGAGCAAGAATTTGGCGGCGGCGGCGCGCCGACCCATTGTGGTCGGCGTGGCGACGCCGCGCCGGCGTGGCCGTATTTTTTTTTCTTCAATTTTTTTATAAACATTTATGTAACAAGTGAAACATAGACCTGGATAGGAATTCAAATTTAATTTCTCAAAATAAAAACAAACCAAACAAGTTCTAATTAATTATATGTACCTTATAATTTGTGCAAAAACGAAAAAGCATTTCTTTTTCGTTTTTTGCACAAATTATAGGAAATTAAAATTGTATTTATTGCACAATGTATAATTATCATGAATAAAAATAATTTTATTAACACGTACTGGGCTTAGTCTAGTTCTTTTAGCAGTCATAGTTAGTCCCTCTATAGAAAAAACGCGCTCATTTGGCGTGCTAGCAGCAAATGTTTTAGTTTTAGTAGACTGTAAAAATTTAATTTGTTTTATTTCCGCCGCTCGCTTCAATTCCGGTAAGCGATACCGAAAGATTTTTACAATCTTTTAATTTTTTTATTGATTTTTGAATTTTTAAATAATTGCACGGTTTCATTGAGCCCGCGCCCGCGCCCGCGCGAGATCTCGGCGCGCCGATCGGATCTGTCGGCGCGGCGCGGCACGGGCAGGGCGCGGCGTGGCGCGGCGGCGCCGGCGCGGCGCGCATATCTAATACCACTTAACAGATTTTCCCAGTCAAAAGTAGTTTTGACTAAGGCTGTTGGTCAAATCCACTTTTAACTGCATAGTACTGGGTAATAGTGATTTTGACCAAATTACATTAGTTAAAAGTGGTTTTGACCAACAATGTTCGTCCAAACATTTCTGAAATTAAAAAAATCAATTTCTTCAATATTATATTTTATATCATTATAATGTATGCGGCTTTAGCAGCCCAGCCAGACCTTACTCTACTGTTACTGATATTGCGAGTTTCGACCGATAGTCTGAAGCTTAAATCAGACAACACCACTTTTGACTAAGAACGTTGGTTGGTTAAAACTACTTTTGACTACAAAAATCTGTCAAAACTGTTTTTGACTAAGGGCATTGGTCAAAACCAGTTTTACCTGATTTTTGCAGTCAAAAGTGGTTTTAACCGGTTATGAGTTTTGACTGTGACTTATACAATCCCATTGTAAGTGGTAGGTGTAAGTCACCTCCCATTTCTGAGAGGGTTAAGGAGCCAATAGTCACCATGTTGCTTCACAACAAATTAACATATAAAATAGCAATTAACAATTTCCATGGTGGCGGCAAAAACAACTAGAATTGGATACTCGCGAGATATCTAAGAAACAAGTAAAAATATTTCTAGAACATGTAAAATTCACCAATCTGGGTTTCATGGGTTTTTCTTGTTTACTTGTTTTTTTTTTGTTTTTTCTCTAGCAAACGAGAAAAACACGTCGATTTGCTGTAGATGTATACAGTTATATAGTATGCAGTTACTTTTTTATTTAATTAATAGCATGATACAAAAGTTAAAGCAAATAGTCTCATAAGTTCATTCATTTTTGATATTGAAAGAAATAATGGACGGTTTTTTGATTGTTATAGGGAAATTCTCAAGAAGATGTTCCTGTTTCAATTAAAACAGAATGGATTGATGATAATACAACAGCTTCAGGTCCTCCAACAATAAACTCCGAAAATGATGACAGTCTTCCTGATTATGAAAACAGTATGCTTGCCAGATCATTGCTCTCAGGTACTTTAAAAAATGGGCTTCAAAATTATTTTTTTTTCAATTAATCCTTTTATTTCTGTATGGAATATATAGTTTGTTTTTATACTAAATGATTTTCAGGTATTAATCCATCAAAGAGTGATGTCACTATAAACAACCCACCGGTCAAAAAATCTGCAACTGTCATGGATACACATTGTACAAGACCTAAGGAAATAAACACGGATTCTATTACTTTCACCAATGCAGTTTCAAAAAGTCCTATTAAAAGTTTATCGACAGAGGAATCTCTAGTTAAGACTGAGAAGCATTCACCACACTCTGATATAGAATATGAGCCTGAAGTACTGCTTTCGGAGCACCAAATTGGTACAGAAGTGGAAAACACGTATACGCAAGAACAGTCACAAGCATTACTTTTATTAGCGGGCATGTCAAGTGGTCCAGTTTTGGGCACTGTTGCATCAACATCTAACCATGCTGCCATATGTGGGGACTGTCCTCATTGCGGCATGAAGTATTCCAATCAGTCAGCTCTTAAGTATCATGTGCGGCTTATGCATTCAGATCTGACAAATAGGTTATGTTGTTATCTTTGTCCAAGGTCTTTCACAATGAGAGAAACCTTTAAAGAACATATGTGGACAAGTCATGGACAAAGGAATTAATGTCCAGTGAGAGTATTTGTGCCTTAAATATCTCCTACTATATTTTTATACATTTTATAGATCATAGAGATGGGAATAAGTGTTGTGCCTTCAGTAGCCAAGCGATTATATTGTTCGTCATTGGAAATTGACTAGTATTCATTTAATGCTGTGTGTTTGACTACCATAATGTTTAGTTTTAAGTAAGGTTATGGAAAAAAAAGTTTCTTTCACTTCCTAATTAAATTAAAAAGATTATTACATGAAAACCTTTTTTTTTTCTATTCTGAGCATGTTAAATAATTAAATGTGCTTTTAAACAGGTTAACATTTTCACAGATTATTTGTTGTTATGTTATGGGTTGTTAGAATTGAATAGAATTTTATTACCACAAATTATTTTTATATTATTATTCTTTTTTTAAACTTTTTGCATTTGAATCAATATAATATTTTTTATTAATTGAATGTAATCAAAATTGCATTCAAATATAGCTTGTTTACAAGCACCATAAGGTGCATATTTGTTTAAGCTGTAAAATAATTAGTGGTGCTTAATAAGCTATTGTAAAAACTAAAATCAATACATCTTATTTAAGAAAGTGATTCTTTACATTTGTACAATTCTTATTATAATATGCATAATTATTTTTAATATGTTTAAAAATAATTATGTATCTTAATGTTTATATAAAACAGATTTAATCTAAAGTACAAATAAATACAATTATGTGAAACATTGATGAAATTTATACTATATTAGAGTTATTGTACTTCGTTGTAGTTTTTTCATTTATATATGTTACAGTCAGACTAGTTTCTTGCTCAAAACTACTTTTGACCGACCAAAGCAATCTAAAATTAAACTTTCAAAACCTTTTCACTGTAAGATTCGGTCAAAAGTAGTTTTGACTGAAATTACGGGCGGCCTGGCCGGAATTTCCTGCCGTGAAAAGCATTTTGTGATCGGCTGAACCCAATTTTAGATTGGTCTAAATCTATTTAGCTAGTTATTCTTAAGCCCGACAGGATCGACTAGCTGTCCGCGATTTTAGGTTGGCCCATGGGCTGATATTATTTTTTCAAATATTAGTGGTAGGTGCAGCTGGACGGACATCTAGTTGATCCTGTCGAGTTTATGAAAATCCAGTTTAGCCGAGGACAACTTAATTGGTTGTTTTTTTGGCAATACATGTTTTACAAAATATTAAGGTGAAAGCTCCAGGGTGGCACGCGAAATTCAAATTTTCTTACGTTTTTTGGACTTTGCAGTTCAGGGTTAGGTTGAATGTTTAACAAAATATGATTCGCGACCGTAACGAGTATGTGTTTACAGAATTATTATCATTAAAATCACCAATACAAACCTCCAAGTTTATATAATTCCTTTGAATGAGTTTTTCTCGAAATAACCAAACAATAGGATTATACGAACTTAGGGGGTTGTATTGATGATTATAATGATTATAATGCTGTAAATACATACTCGTCACGGTTGCGAATCATATTTTATTAAACATACAGCCTGACACTGACCTACAAATTGCAAAAAAGTAAGAAAATTTGAATTTCGCGGGCCACCCTGGAGTTTTCCCCTTAAACATTTTTTAGTAAATATATGTAAGTCTTTTACACAATTACTTTTAGTTGATATTTTTAATCAAAAAAACTTGATTGTTTTCATTGTTTACGACCGAGAAAGTTTTGACTGTAAACATGTATAACAAAGAAATAAGAAAGCAGTCCACCTAGTTGTGTTCACAATGGTTTTTACTGCTAGTAAAATGTTACCAATGTCAGTGAGTACTCTTATTTATTATATTTATTTTCAAGAGTTTTAGTTATTTATTTTTATAGATTGACTACATATTGATATGGAAATAAAAAACATTGAAGTGACACCCAATCAATTTTATACCTATTTGCTTATTGTATTGCATATTTTATTTATTTATTCAAAGTTACCATTGCGTTAATTTGTTAGATAATTGTATCAATGTATTTAAGTGTTTTGATTTCTTAACAGTTATGAGATATTAAAATATTATGCTAGTATATTTAAGAACATGCAATCTTAAAAATATGTGGGTTACATAATTTTCAGCGCAATCTAGTTTAATCTTGAACTACTCGAGTCGAAACCGTCTTCTTTATTACAATAAAGTATGTAAAAAGTTAGTTACAATTTTAAAACTGAAAATTCTTTGTAGTTTATGAAAATTCTTTGTAATTTTTTTTTTTTAATATTAACTTAGAAATGTCGAAAGAAGTATAGCTCCTGTGTAAAATAACAGCCAGTATTTACTAATAGACAATAAAAAGGACAAGATCTTCTTATTCTTACAAAAGTGTATGATGCGTTTAGACGAATGATATCAATTATTTATCCTTTGGTAATTCGTGCCAAAAGAATGTTACCGTAAGTTTTAGCGTTAATTCGATTGTTATTCCGCTTAGCCTTAACCTATTTATGTTTTATTATTTTATTTTTAAATTAAAAATCATAGAATTAAATTGTGAACATTAAAAAAAATTCGCAATTTTTAATTTATACGTACACATAAAAGTGTGGAATGCCATTAGTGAAAACCGTAAATTATTGTGACCTTCGTAGATAATTAAGGTAAAAGAATAGTTTTAAGAGATGTATGTATTACTTGTTATTTTTATAATAATTATTGTATAGCTAAATAAATAATTTAGAGTTTATTACATTGTTGAATAGTTTATTCAAAATTTTACAAGATTTATATTTTAAATTATGTTACGAATAAAAGATTATGCTTCTGGAAATGTTTTTATTCAGATACATACCTACATGCGAGTCGTCGAGCTATATAATATAATATAAGTTCTATATACAGAAAAACTTGGTTAAGTGGGACCTGGATAAGTGAGAAACCTCCATAACTGGTACTCATGCTTAGGTCCCGACACTTTAGCACTGAATTACCTCTGTTAGTGGGACAAAACAAACCTCCCCAAATACTCTGCAGACAAAATAAATCTGGGATTATTTCTTTCGATTTTATCGTCATAATTACCTCTATAATTGAGACAGCGAGTGTATTTTACCTCTTTTACTTAGACTATAGTTTGTGTACCGTTTTATTTACTATTCTTATTTTACCCGCAAGTTTCGCACTTGGCTAATTGTGTAAAAGTGACCAGTTTTTGTTTGCTTTTGCTATCGTCCGGATGTATGTATTATGTTTACAAAATACGTCATTTTATTTAATAATCGCACATTTATAACTGAAATAACCTCTATTCTTACCTCTTTTAATGGAACCCTCTGTAAATGAGACAGATATTTATTTATACCTGGATATCTGAGACACTGGATAAGTGGAATACCTCTATAAGTGAGACAAATTTGCAACCCTTAAGGTCCCAGTTATCCAGGTTTCACTATATTATAGTTAACGCAGCACATGCCAAGATTCAATCGGTATTTTTGGAGAATTGAAATTTTATTATTAACGAAGAAAGTTAACCAAACTTTGAATTTATTTTTTAACTAAAGTTTCGGTTTACATTAATAAATGTTATACGCGATTTTTAATGTTCATAGCCCCATTTAGGTACGAGTTGTGTAAAACACGGCTTGCCGCGACATTCTTTCGCAGCTCAACTGAATATAATACTCGTCACAACAGAGACATTTCATGAGGAGCTACATCATAGTGTCATAATATTTTTTTTGATAATGCTTGCAAATTACTATTCGTCGATATTTATTAACTCGCTGAGATTGCTGAAAGGTGATAAAGGCTATGGTCAAGTAGGCATACACTAGCCAGATACAGATTAATTAATTTGTGGCATACATAGAGTAGCCGCCACTCTGGAAACCAGTAATAGTACTCCTAGAGCGTGTCTTGTTGGTCCTTCACGCCGAAAGCATAGTATAGAGGCCAAGTAGGTTATCTCCGGCGCAATCCGCGATATAATTGCCTACTGTCTCAGGGTTGTCACTGTCAACCAAATCATTAGTTTAATACCCGGCTCTTGCCAAAGATAATACATCTCTGTATAGCTAATTCAGTGGTCATTAGTCGATAAAGTTCAACAATGGTTTTCCCTCTCTCTTTATACTTTGCCGAAAGAGTCTGTCCCTCCGACGTATAGCATAGCTTTCTACTATGGTCTTACCCTAAGTGTTAATATGATAGTTGTGCTGCCGCTGTGACATTTTAAAGTGTAATTATTTTTTGGTAATTCCAAGATCATGGCAGATAATTACACAAGTACTAAAAAGTTTATTTACATTATCCTTACAGTAAAGCTATAGTTTATTTATAGTATATTATGTTGTCACTAACATTGTTCTACTTGAGCTCAGAACCAGGAAACTTGCACGGGTTGTTGCTGTTGTCTATCATCAGTTGGCAGAATTTGGGTTCGGCATATATGGATAGACTTTACGCCGTTAACCCTTCATCATAGCCTCAATGCATACGAGAAAAGGTGAGATTTGGTAAAAAAAGTATTCAAATACACCACATTTAGGTGTAAGGGAGAAATTGGGGATTAAAATGCAACTTAAAAAAAAGTAGGGAAGAGTGGGTGGGGGGGGGGGGTACCTAACGGTAATGGTAGTAAGCAGGTAATGATAATGATGGTAATAAGTCACAACTCACATCGACGCAATAGAAATAAAACTACCTATAATAAAATACGTTAACAAACGAATATTGATTAAACAGCTTTTGGTCACACCACGTTCAATTCTCACCGAACGTTTTTAGTTAGTGGCCATGGCCACGTTATGTTTTCCCCGCGATGTCGATGAAGGTGGCTAATTTTATGAGGGTACAAATTGAAAGGTTAGTAATTAATTTGAGCCCATGATACTAACGTAATATTTTTTCAATTTAGGTGTAATCCATTAAATTGCATTATGTAACATTTGCAGTGAATCAATCGTTTATTGGTTCATTTTTTAATTTTGGTCCTTACTGTACTATACTTGGGTATTGAAAGTCGGTTTATTCCATCCTCTTGTTCGCCAATTCTTCAAAAATAATTTAATATAATATTTTTTACTTAATTTAGTAGGTAAATATATTACAACATCACGTCCAAGGTCACCTAATATCTCGTTCATTGAACTTCTGACACAATTCCAAAAGCTGAAGACAGCAAATCAACACAAGAAGGAAAAAAACGAAAAGCAAGAAACATGATTAGATGAAAAGCAACAAAGTAAAAATTAAATAGTTAGAAAAGTGTAAAGATTAATGTTTCATAATGAAATACATAATAGCTATATTTTATAATATTAAACTATGGATATACCTACCTAAAAGTAGAGGAATAAAAAAAATGTGTTTGTAAAAGATCACTAAGGATTTCTTTTTCCTGTATATACTTAATATACTCTTTGATTTCTTTGTTTGGTGATGACACTGCAAAGAGTATAGTAACCTGTGATATGACCATCTGTCTGACAAATAAGTTCAACTCGGCCCCAACTAGCGACATCTAGTGAACAGAAGAAGTAAGGAACAGTTGCTGACGAGATTCGTTTGGTCATAACGATAATGATGGTACAAGTGCATTTCTACTCACCGCGTAGTGGCGGTGTAAGAATATCTGTTATCCAACATATCTGGTCCAACATATCTATCCTGGTCCCGTGGGTGTCGTAAATGCGGCAGAGGGAAGCAAACTAGAAGAGCAGCATTGTTTTACTAATAACAACTAAAAGCAAAAACCAACCCGCCTGCCAAACGTGGCAACTCTTGCTATATTCTCCCAATGAAGCAATATATGGCCTTTGTTCAGTTGTGGACTTCTATTGGCTGTAATGGATGGATGGAAAACTTATCGTTAAGTTGAAGAGGTCACGTCTAATGAAATCATTGCTCCGTACCCCTAGTGCTCTTATTCAAACCAAGTGACGGCTCCGTGGCGCAGTGGCTTAGCAATGAGTTTCTGCGCTGGGGGGCGTGGGTTCGAATCCCGCACGGAACAAGTATTTGTATGAACTACAAATAATTGTTCCGGGTCTGGATGTTTGTCTTTGTGCAATTTGTGTTTGTAAACTGCCTCCACGATACAGGAGAAAATCCTAGTGTGGGGGTAACGTTTTTCAAAAAAAAAAAGAAAAAAATAGAAAAAGTGACTGTCCGTATATCGAAGTAATGAAGTGTTTGTATAATAGAGCTACGATGGCTATCCGAGTACAAAACCAGAGTACGAATCCTACAGGTGTAAGACAGGGTCACTTATATCCCCGAAACTTCACCGCTGCATTGGAAGACGTTTTCAGGTTGGGCTGTAAAGAGTACATCACTCAACTTCGATATGCTGACGATAAAGTCAATAGGGCAGATTCGCTGGAGGACCTCAGCACTATGCTTACGGATCTCAATAGTGTCTCCCAGCGGATAGGTCTTAAAATGTACAGGATACGACAAAAGTCACGTCTAACATCCATGTCACAACTATGCTGGCAGTTGTTCGGAGCACTACGGTCGATTTTTTTTTATTGAATACAGGGTGACAAACGAGCACACAGTCCACCTGATGGTACTGATGGCATATAGACATCTACGTTTATCCTCGATGAAGTAAAGAATCAATATGGAGATGCGTTGTCACCCCTGAGGATTAAGATAGAATGTCTTGTTTCCAGTAGAAAAGGGTCTCCGGTTCTCTACACGCACCAATACGATGCACAGCAACGTGAAGCTGCTATTTTGCGCAGGTATCTGTGAGAGCGTGGTCCTACTCCGGTCGTGCCGTCGTGGTACAAGCATAACATAGCTGCAGCATGGCTCTACTACGTATAAGTCCAACTTCGACCCAGAGGTCAATCTACGGTTACAACATGGCTGAGCAGCGGGAGATTACGACAAATCTTTTCGTCACGTATGAAAATTTTCAAAAATTTAAAACAAGAGTGTACAACCAGTGTGTGTTGCCAGTGATGACATATAAATTTAAGACGTGGTATTTTTTCAAATTAATATGGGATATTCAAATAGCCTATTTAAAAACAGAATCATTTAAATCGGTTCAGCTATGTCTGATAAATAGTTTAATCAAGTTATCTCGAGGTTTGAGGTATATATTATATTATATATTAGAGAAATCAGTTAATAAACATACAGAAAACATAGGCGTTGAATATAGAGAAAAATAATTAGGTTATTTACTATGTTTGCTTGAAAAACCTCTTCAAAACGAAAGAGATATTCTTAATCAACGCAATTTGCGAATCGAGGGGAATTTCCTCAGGGCTCCCTGGCCCCTGAAAACGTTAACCAATGACGCCGAAGGATTTAATTACTTTGAGACTTCAAAATTAACCAAGTGAGATTTAATATGACGATTTCTCAGTTGTATATTATTTATTTTAAAGTATCTTTGTGTGCTATTATTTAAGTACCTACCTACTCACCCTAGAATTTTGGCTTGGTAGCCCAACACCCTGGGGTGTGCACTGGGGTAGACTCGGTCCACCCGGCAACTCTCCTACATACGCCAATAGTTGAGGCGGTCTCTTGCCCTGGGAAAACCATAATTTAGAAGTGATATAACCTCATGAAGCAAGGTTGGGACAAGCTTGGATCCCATGCTATGGCGAGACAGTTTGTTAAGGGGACCATTGCGGAAAATGTATAAAAAATACTTATAAAAAATTGTAATGGAAGGTGAAGAAGTTAGAAGAAAGTTTAAATTAAAGATTAAAGTTGGAAAAAATTTTGGTGTATCAGACACAACCATTTGCAATATTCTGCATGATCATCTTGAACAACAAACTCGATGCGTCTTCGGACTTCGGACCTTTGTAGCGAGAATAAGGAAGAAGTACCTATATTGGGTCGGATAAAATTTGTGTTTATTATAATGAGCCTGTGTCTAAGCAAAACATGATGCAGTGGCACAAATTAGGCACATTGATTAACAAAGAAAAATGTTTTTCCATGCAGGAAAAAACTATGACATTACGTTATTTGGAAACAAGTAATTTTTTTTAATTTTGTGCTATAAAATATTTAATATACCACGTTTTTATACTGTCATATTTTTGCATTGTCATCCGATTCTGAGTTATATTCAAAGTTGAAGTCTCTAGCTCATCGGGAAGTGCTCGAAATTTGAGTTGCTTGATTCCACCCGGTACGACAGACAAACATGAAAGGGACTTATTAAAAACGTGGTAAAAAGGCGAGGAAAATCGAGCAAAGGCGGGGGCTGATTTTGAACGCCTGTGAACAAGGAGTAGTACCTACCATCATTACACGGCACAGGATCAGTCATAAACCAATCAATATTAAACAAATAATTATTTATAGTAACACATTTTCGGCTCATTTAATTCGAAGATCGGATGTGTAACCGAAAGTTATTGAACAATAATATTTAGAGAGCTATTCATAGTGACACGTTACCGGTAAATTTATTGTGAAGATCCGATGTATAACTGGAAGTTATTGCACAATAATATTTAGAGAGTGATCCTATTCCTAAGGAAGTTGGCTCCATGAAAAGTGCGATAAAAAGAGAGCAAAGACACGCATACATAATATATCGATATTTCATGATTGACTGGATGGAAGTCTGTACAATGCTAAGAAATTAAATTATACCGAAATGATTGGTATGAGACATCTTAATGAAAACATTGTAAAAAATACATGCAGCAATAAGGATGGTATAAAGGGCTAAAAATTAAGTGTCTTCGACTTAAAAGAAAGCGCCGGGGTGTAGTAAAATTTAGATATTTGCTCGATGCTGCCTGTATAATTGATATATTTATTTTGATGTTAGATGAAAATATATTTTGTTTCTATAAGGAGGAAAAGGCAAGAAAGACAAACAGTTGGAGTTGGAAGAACTGGAACAGAGAACAATACTAGGTAGGTAGTAGGTAGGCTTATTCATCGCCACTTTACTAATTTGAGAGGAGGAGGAAAGATATCAATTTTTGTCATCAAAAAAATACGTAAGAGTCCCACAGGGGCTCCTCTTATGCAACGAAACATTATACACGCATTAATTAAAGAATTAAAAAAGTAATTAACAGAAACTTGAAAATTGTCTGACTGACAGTATGGAGTCTCGAGTCCTGAATCAATCGAGATTCGAACTTATGGTATTTTCGTACCCTCGAACCCTCGAAACCGTAGCTAGTGCACAATAGAATGGTGGTTAAAATTGGAATTATCAGAATGGAAGTCTTCAGATGTCCGTCTCTAGTTAGCGCTCGTAATCGTAAGCGAAGAAAATGCTTTTTCAGCTCTATAAAGCTAGCAGTGAAAAGTCAGCAGAAACCTTAAAATTGTACCCACGAATTTGTAGCTAATTTTTAAAACTTTCAATCAACCCCGCCGTGACAGAAAAAACGGGAAAATTCGTTGCTGAAATATAGTGCAATAAGAATATAAAAATTTCGAAAATTAAAATAAAATACTAGAAATCAAGTTAGTTTTTTAGTTCCGAATTATCGAGTATTTTGCTGCTGGTTAATAAATAGATCAATAACTTCTAGACAGTCTACAACAAGATAAAATCAGTCGATAAGCTGCACTATTGTCATGGGAGATTTCAATACTTGTCTTCTCAAAAATGATGCTAGAGCATCCCGTCTCAAATCTATCGTTAATGGCATTAACTTACATATTCTCCCACTTTCTGCGACTCATGCTTTTCCGAATTGTGTGCCTTCTCTTCTTGATTTAATACTTGTTTCTTCCATTGACCACGTTGCAAAGCATGGCCAATGCAATGCATCCGCTTTTTCTTACCACGATCTACTTTACCTGTGCTATAAATTAAAACCTCCTAAAGCTAAGCGAAGGATCCTTCTCCGGCGCAATTTTAGTAGAATGGATCTGGATAAGTTACGAGAAGATACTGCTAAGGTTGACTGGTCAGTAGTTGCGAATGCTAGTTCGGTTGATGATCAAACATCTATTTTTAACAGCATACTTACACAACTGTATGACATCCACGCTCCAATTCGTCCAGTCCGAATGAAGCATCTTCCGGCCCCCTGGCTCACTGCCGACATAAAAAAACTTCAAGAAAAAAAGAACGCAGCGAAAACTAAATATCGTATGAATCCTAATGATTCCAACCGAGAGAAATATAACAGGGCACGAAATCGCTGCAATATGGTGTGTAGAGATAGTCAACGACGCCATATCTATAAATCTGTTGTTGAGGAAGATAACTCAACTAAAGTTTGGAATTTTCTCAAATCTTTAGGGGTTGGAAAAGCAAAGCGTAATGTAGAATCTCTAAATTTAAATTTAAATAAGCTTAATGCTCATTTCCTATCTAGCGCCACTATAGACAGTGCTACGAAGAAAAATACACTTGCTCAACTTTCTGCTATATCAACTCCCAATTTTTCCTCTTTTGTCTTTAGCCAAGTTACTGTCAGTGATGTTAAGAAGAATATATTAGCCATTACTTCCGACGCAGTTGGTTCTGACAGCATTAGTCGTAAGATGATTATCCCATTACTCGATCTTTTAGCTCCTATCCTTACACTTATTTTAAATCGTTCAATTGACACCAGTGTTTTTCCTTCATCCTGGAAAGACGGCCTAGTAACTCCACTCCCTAAAAAATCTAATCCGACATATAAGGATTACCGTCCTATATCCATCCTTTCCTTTCTCTCTAAAGTACTCGAGCGCCTAATATACCAACAGCTGAGCAATTTCCTGTCCAATCATAACCTTTTGAATTCATTCCAATCTGGTTTCCGTCCCGGTCATAGTACGACTACGGCTTTGGTTAGAATCACTGATGATATTCGCCTAGGCATGGATAATCAGCAGGTTACAGTATTGACATTGCTTGACTTTAGTAATGCCTTCAATAATTCATAGTCATCGACGAAACGTTGTACGCGGCACACCTATCGCTTTTTCGTAACAGTCAGCTTTTTATACTTACTACCCACCATGTCAACTAAATGTGATAATTGTAACAAAACTATATCCAAAAGTTATCCAGGAGTAGAATGTGGTAAATGTGAGCGCCTAGTGCACTTAAGTGCCAAGTGTACAGGTCTAACAAACAAACAGCTTACCGCACTTAAAACTGCTGCACCCGGATTAGGATGGACATGTCAAGAATGTTTGCAAGAGACCTCCAGACGAAATTCATCAATAGTGATTCCAGAGGATGATGATGAAGATGATATTGATAGACACGTGCAATTTGATGCAAAGACTTTATTAAAAGATATATCAAAAGAAGTAGAAAAAACAATAAAGAAGGAATTAAAAGATGTCAACGACTCACTTCAATTTCATAGTTCTAAATTGGATGAGGTGATGATGTCTATTGAGGCATTCAAGCAAACTATAAAAAATCTAGAGAGAAAGAATATCGAACTTACCAACAAAAACAACAATCTGGAAACAAGAGTAGGTGCATTAGAACAAAAATTACAGGAAGTGGAGCAAAGTAAATTGTCTAAATGCATTGAAATAGCAAATATACCACTACACAAAGATGAGGATGTGAAGCAACTGGTTGATAATGTGGCTGAAAAGCTAAACATACCTAAGGAAAGTTTTACAAAAGCATACAGATTAAAAGGAAAAAACGATCAGAATGGAAATATACAAGTGGAGCTAAAAGAGGAAAGTGTGTTGGATACATGGATGGCGGCCGCAAAGAGTACCAGGATTATTGTAGCAGACATTCATCCAAGAGAAAATAAAAACAGCAATTTCGTGTATATAAGGGAAAAAATGACACAGCACAACAAGAAAGTCTTCTGGTATGCAAAACAAGAGCTAAAAATTAAGCAGAATTTCAAATACGTTTGGTTCAAAAAGGGTTTGATTAAGGCATGCAAAGAAGATAAAGGTAAAGTTTTCATTCTAAGAAGCTTGGACGACATAAATTCACTAGCTAAAAACAAGCTGTGAAATCTTTCATTTTATTTAGGATTTTTTTTTGTATATTATTTTTTATACATATTTTGTTTTTATTTTATATTATTATTCGTATATTCTTTTTCTATTGATCTCTGATAACCTACTTATTACAAAAAAAAAGGTATGGAACCTATCGACTACGAAATTAAAGAATTCGCAAACTGTGTAAACGCAAATCAATTTTGTAATTATCTACCTAAAAATCAAAATATTAACCTATTATGTATGCACATTAATATCCGTTCTACCATAAAAAACTTCTCCTATCTAGAACAATGTATATCTAGTTGTTCAAAATGCTTAGACGTAATAATATTAACAGAGGCAAATATCTCAGATAACATCAGTAGTTTGTATCATATTAATGGATATCAAATGATAACGGACCTGCGGGTAGCACGTCGGGGTGGTGGCATTATCATCTACATTAGCAATAAACATAAATATAAAACTAAAAAATATAAAGCAAAATTTTGTGAAAGTCTCATATGCACAGTCACCACTCCGACCTGTTATTCCGCGGATATTTGCGCAGTGTACCGCCCTCCTAGTACGAGTAAAAATCTTTTTATTGACGAGCTATTTAATACACTTAAGAGCAGTGGCGTAGCGTGCCTTAGACGGGCCCTGTATCAAAATTTATTGGGGGCCCCATATGAAGTGTATAGATTTTTCACAAAAGCAACAAAAACGCTTGCATTGAAATAAATAATTAATCAATTTATTGGGGGCCCCAAATTAAAAGTGCAGACTTCTCACAAAAAAAGCAAAATGCTCGCATTGAATAAAATAATTATTTATATTGAATTCCTGTCCCATAGAAGTCCTTAGAATTTTTGGTTATACACGTTCGGGGCCCCTGTAGCCCGGGGGCCCCGTATCATTGATACGGCTGATACGGCGGTAGCTACGCCCCTGCTTAAGAGTCACTGCAGCAACAACGATTTATATTTACTGGGTGATATTAACATTGACTTAAAATCGGACACTCCAATTAAGCATAGGTACAACAACTCGCTGCATAGCTTGGGTCTTGTATGTGGGATCACAGAATATACAAGAATAGAACTATCCGATGGAATACTGACGAAATCATGTATAGATCATATATATGCTAGATCCCTCAGCCAGGACCTTTTCACTGCAGCTATTGGAACAACACTGGCGGATCATCGCGCAGTGATGCTTGCATGCGTCGGGCCGCATATACAGGCTGTGCCTAAATTTAAGACCTGCATCAATAATACTAATCTCATAACATCATTAAATGATATTAATTGGGAAAAAACTAATGACATGACATGTCCCTCAGCGATATATAAATTTATACAGAGTAATTTTACACAATGCTATGAAAAATCTAAATTTCAAATAAAAATACAACCTAATATAAAACGAATAACTAATGATTGGATAAATAAAAAAATTATAAATGCATGTACACATAGGGATAAATTATTTACACGGTGGATAAAGGATACCGGCAATATGACTTTAAGGAAAGAATATAATAAATCAAGAAATTATGCTAATAAATTAATAAATAAGACCAAAAACAATAAATTAAGAGCTGAAATTATAAACAGTAAAAATAACCCTAGGCACTTATGGCAAATACTAAATAAAATAACAGGTAGAATTAAATCATGTATAGATGAGACATTAATAAAGGCATTTAAAGACAAAAACATAACTGACAAAGACATTGCAAATTCATTTGCTACCACATTTGAAAAAAGTGTCCATAAAATAATTCCCAATTGCCCTAAACATTTGCTTGATGAATCAGCCTACAGAAGGTCTGCTGATTTATCTATGAGATTTAAGGCGGCTGATTCCAACTCTGTAGAAAAAATTATTAATGCATTAAATAGTTACAAAGCTCCTGGTTTTGATGGCATTAGAGCCATAGACATAAAAAATATTTGCAAAAAAATTAGTATAGCCATTGCTAATCTCATTAATGCAAGTATTAAGATGAGTAACTATCCCAATGGATTAAAAATCGGTATTGTCAGACCGATATACAAAAAAGGTGGAACATCGGAATACGAAAACTATAGGCCAATAACTATTCTTCCGACAATTGATAAAATTGCTGAAAAATATATTTGTAAACAAATTTATGAGTTTTATGGCAACAACAAAATACTACAAGAAAAACAATATGGATTTCAGCCTCATAAGAACACATCACAGTTGTTAACATCATTTACTAATAGTATATACAAACATCTAAACGAAAATAAACACATATTTGTAGTATTCATCGACTACAGTAAAGCTTTTGACACACTCAGGCATAATAAGCTTATAAATAGTTTGCATGATAGTGGGGTTAGAGGACCTTTATTAAATTGGTGCAAGGATTACCTTGCAAACAGGAAGTTTGTTGTAAAAGTAAAAGATGCAATAAGCAAAACTGTAAATGTAACTTTGGGTACGGCTCAAGGATCAGTGTTGGGCCCGTTACACTATCTCACATATGTTAATAACTTAATAAACACATTGAAACATTGTGAAATATATCAATACGCAGATGACACATGTTTATTTATAGCTGGGAAAAATATCAAGCACACCATGAGTCAACTGCAAGATGACTTTAACGTGTTAACCAAATGGTCGCATGATATGGGCCTAGTAATTAATTTTAATAAAACTAAAGTTATGTACATCAGTAGTACCAAAAACAGAAGCGACGATATACCCAAACTAATAGCTCATAGCCACCAATGCTTACATACCACAAGCGTGTCCTGTTGCTGTGTCAATATTGATGTAGTGGAACAACATACCTACCTTGGGCTTATCATTGATAGTCACCTTAACTGGAAAGGGCATATTGACCATGTATGCGACAGACTTCGAGGAATTCTAGCCAAATTTTGTTTAATAAAATACAAAATACCATTCAATATAAGAATACAATTATATATCTCATTAGCAGAATCCATAATATCGTATGGTCTTTCTAGCTATGGTAGGACCTACAAAACACACCTAGACCGTATTTACACCTTACAACTCCGTATTTTAAAAACCTTAGTACCAAAAACTGTCATGAACAAATTTAAAGACCAACAACATAATATCTTTAATTTTTGTAAAATATTACCTGTACATAATAAAGTAAAGTATATATTACTTATTGAAAATTTCTTTAATAAAAATCTACAAATTCCAATACAATACAATTTTAACACACGAAAGTCAAAGACGCCAAACTTATCTTTACCAAAATTCATAAATCTTTATGGAAAAAGAACGTTAGAATACATGATTCCCGATATAATAAACAAACTTCCATCAGAACTAAAAGAAAAAATTAATCAACGCAACATCAAAAATATATTAAATAATTATTTCTTAAGTAACCTATAATAAAAAAGATTTGTAAAATAAATATAAAAAAAATTATATTATAAGTTACACATTAATATTCTACAACTCTATCAATAATATAAAATAAGTCTATCTTTAATATCATTAATTAGTACCAAAGTATGTGAACAGCCTGTATATGCAAACTCGTCGCGTCAAGCCAGGTAAGCAAAGGACGCACTAAGACCCGAGAGCAAACCGGTTTCTTGACTGTACGGCGAGCGCGGTACAATGCGTGCATCACAACATTATGACATAATTATTACGAATAACAATTATTATATGTTTGTTGATGGCATCGGTATACGGTAAAGCTGTATAGCTTATGTTTATACCGTAAAATATCAATTTAAATATTGTCAAATTATTATCAAATAAATAAATAAAAAAAAAAAAATACTGTAGACTTTGATGTTTTACTCGCTGTCCTAAGTTCTCTTAACATATCTCCTGAAGTAATTGGTTGGTTTCATAGTTACTTGCAAGGGCGCCGGCAACGTGTACAAATTCAAGACACGTTTTCTGATTGGTCTGCTGTCAAAGCTGGCGTCCCACAAGGTGGCGTGTTGTCTCCTCTATTGTTCTCTATTTTCATCAATTCGATCTGTTCCCACATTACTTCTCTTTACCACCTATATGCAGACGATTTACAAATCTACTCTCAATGTAAGATTGCGGATCTCCCCAATACAATTAGGATAATTAATGAAGATCTTATTAGTATTTCTCATTGGTGTAATTCATTTGTGCTTAAAATTAATCCATTGAAGACTCAAGCCATTATCATTGGGAGTTCAAAATTAATCTCTCGGTTAACTTTGTCGCTGCTCCCGCCAGTCATATTCGAAGGGACACTTATCCCATACAGTGACAAAGTTAAGAATTTAGGTATTATGTTCGATCAGACTTTGTCTTGGGGACCGCAAGTGAGTGAAGTAAGTCGAAGAATGTTTGCCGCAGTTGGTTCACTTCGAAGATTACGCAATGTTCTCCCCATTCCTACTAAAGTTGCGCTGGCTCAGTCTCTTCTTTTACCGATCCTTGACTACGCGGACACTTGTTATCTTGACCTAACAGTCGAGCAACTTAATAAACTTGAGCGGCTTCAAAATTATTGCATAAGGTTTATATTTGGGTTACGAAAGTATGACCACATATCCGAATTTCGCCATAAGCTCAAGTGGTTACCGATTCGCCTTCGCAGGAATACTCACATTCTTCATCTTCTTTACTGCATTCTGTTCAATCCGACCACTCCTTCTTATTTGAAAGACCGATTTATATATTTAAGTAGTTTACACTCCTTACCTCTACGATCTCAAAATAATCTCCTTCTAAGTACTCCTAGACATTCCTCTTCCTTCTATTCTAATTCTTTTACGGTTACCGCTATACGACTATGGAATTCTCTCCCCTTACATATTAAAGAATCTAAATCTCTTCCTATATTTAAAAATAAATTAAAACTTTATTACCTTTCCTCTTAAGTTACTACCTGTCGTCATTCACTTCTTTTTCTTTCTTTTTTTCCTTTAATCTCGTATGTTCTTCTATTTATCTTTCTATATTATATTCTGTGCACCCCTTCCGCTATCTTTTAAAAATAGTATCCTCTGCCCTAAGGTTGCCTGGAAGAGATCGCTGTTTTAGCGATAAGGCCGCCTGTTGTACCAATGTCCCTTTACTATATAAATTCTGTAATATGTTTCTTGGTGTACAATAAAGTATATTTTACTTTACTTTACTTTAAGCTGCACCAAGTTACAAATTAAATGTGTACATGCTAACTATACAGAAGCCTTAAAAAAAGGCAGCAGATATTTTGTTGCTGGTCAGAAATAGAACCAGAAGGTCATAAAGGGCCAGAAATAAAATGAAATCGGTCGATAAGCTGCACCAAGTAATAAGTTACAAATGACATGTGCACATGCTATATTTACATGAGAATTTTAGAAAAAAAAAACAGCAGATATTTTGTTGCTGATCGGTAATGGAAGCAGCAAGTCATAAAGAGCCAGCAACAAAATAAAATCGATCGATGAGCTGCACTAAGTAATTAAATAAAAATTACATGTGTATATACTATATTTACTGGAGAATTTGAGGAAAAAAGATGGCAGATATTTTGTAGCTGGTCAGTGACAGAAGCAGCAAGTCATAAAGAGGCAGCAACAAAATAAAATCTATCGATATGTTGCACTAAGTAATAAGTTAGTAATTATTTGTGTATATGCTATCTGTAGAGGAGGTCTTAGAATAAAAAGATGGCAGTTATTTTGTTGCTTGTCAGTAATGGAAGCAGCAAGTCATAAAGAGCCAGCAACAAAATAAAATCGATCGATAAGCTACACCAAGAAATGAGTTAGTAATAATTTGTGTACATGCTATATTTACTTGAGAATTTTAGAAAAAAATGACGGCAGATATTTTGCTGCTAGTCAGTAATGGAAGCAGCAAGTCATAAAGAGACAGCAACTAAATAAAATCGATCGATAAGTTGCACCAAGTAATAAGTTAGTAATTATTTGTGTATATGCTATCTGTAGTCTGTACAGGAGGTCTTAGAATAAAAAGACGGCAGATATTTTGTTGCTTGTCAGTAATGGAAACAGCGAGTCATAAAGAGTCAGCAACAAAATAAAATCGATCAATAAGCTGCACCAAGTAATTGACTGGCAACAAAATATCTGCTATTTTTTTTTCTAAAATTCTAAAGTAAGTATAGCATGTACACAAATAATTACTAACTTATTACTTCGTGTAACTTATCGATTGATTTTATATCGTTACTGGCTTTTTATGACTGGCTGCTTTCATAACTGAACAGCAACAAAATTTTTGCTATCTCTTTTTTTCTAAAATTTTCCAGTAAAATCGTATATACACATATAATTTTATATAAGTACTTGGTGCAGCTCATCGATCGATATTATTTTGTTGCTGGCTCTCTATGATTTGCTGCTTCCATTACTGACAAGCAACAAAATATCTGCTATTTTTTTCTCAAATTCTCAAGTATATACAGCATGTACACAAATAGTTACTAACTAATTACTTAGTGCAGCTTATCGATCGATTTTATTTTGTTGCTGGCTCTTTATGACCTTCTGGTTCCATTACTGACCAGCAACAAAATATCTTCTCTCTCTTTAGCCAAAAACATCTTGTAAAAATAGCATGTACACATATAATTGTTACACTTATTATTTGTTGCAGCTTTTCGATCTACTTTATTTTGTTGCTAGCTCTTCATTACTTGTTACGTCCATTCCTGACCAGCAACAAAATATCTGCTATAATTTATTTTAATTTTAAATAAATACACCACGTACACAAATAATTACTAACTAATTACTTGGTGCAGCTCATCAGTCGATTTTATTTTTTGCTGGTTCTTTGTGACTTGCTGCTTCCATAACTGAACAGCAACAAATTATCTGCTACCTTTTTTCGTCTAAAATTCTGCAGTAAAGATATTATGTAATTTTTTTATTCAATAACTTGGTGCAGCTCATCGATAAATTTTATTTTGGTGCTGGCTCTTATGACTTTAATGCTTTCATTACGGACCAGCAACAGAATATCTGCAATCTTTTCTGCCGACTTCCAAAAAGGAGACGGTACTCAATTCGACTGTATTTTTTTTTAATGTGTTACCTCATACCACTTTTTACTTGGTGGACCGATTTCGATAATTCTTTTTTTATTTGAAAGCTGGTAGTTCTCTTGTGGTCCCATCTGAATTTGATTAAGGTAAAGCCAATAGTTTTTGAGTTATTCCTAATAATTTATATTGAAGTCGGCTGTACAAAATTTTTAATTTTTAATTATTCTTTCTAAAATTCTCAAGGAATTATAACATTTACACTAATAATTATTAACTAATTACTAACCGGCACCAAAATATCTGCTGTCTTTTTTTTCTAAAATTCTCCTGTAAAATAGCATGTATACATATACAGTGGTGGTCGTATAATGAGGGCTAATAATCTTCCACTCACCAGATGTCGCTAGTTGTGACTGAGGTAAAGTTTTTTGTTACACAGTGTTAGTTAATTGAGAAAGTAGTTTTAAATAATAGTTTATCATTATCTAGAATATTATATTATTACACAACACAATGCGTCAGTGGTTTGATTTTTAATTATTTGCACTTTATAACTCTTCTTAAAAAAATCGGCTTTTTTAGAATAGAATATAATATAATATAATATAATAGAATAATTTTTTATTCAATATACATTACATGTGTAATTCTTAATGAAAGTAATTTTTTTATTTTACCACTGGTTCGAAAAAAAGCCTCTGTTCTGGGAAGAACCAGCAAGAAACCCAGCGGGACTTTTTTTTAAAAATAAATTTTACAATATAAATGATTACGAACTATTTACAAAATTTATTTTAGAAACTGCTTGGAAGCGACCACCTCATTCCCAGGGGTTATTATCAACCATGTATTCATTTATACTATAATAACCCTTTTTATACAGTTTTAGCTTAATAAAACATTTAAACTTGGTAATAGAGAGAACCTGTACACTTTCTGGGACCTTGTTGTAATAGCGTATACATTGCCCCAAGAATGAATTACTGACTCTGTGGAGCCGAGAAACTGGCATCACTAGCTTGTGTTTGTTCCTAGTGTTTACACAATGTATATCACTTTTTTTACTAAAACTATCTTTGTTTTTGTGAACATACATTAAATTTTCGTAAATATACTGAGAGGCCAAAGTTAATATATTTATTTCTTTAAATTTATCTCTAAGAGACTCTCTCGGTTTTAGATTGTTAATAGCTCTAATGGCTCTCTTCTGTAAAACAAAAATAGTTTCTGAATCAGATGCATTTCCCCATAGCAAAATCCCATAAGACATTATGCTATGGAAATAACTGAAATAAACTAATCTAGCTGTCTCGACACTAGTGAGACCTCTAATCTTTTTTACAGCATAGGCTGCAGAACTTAGTCTGCTTGCTAATTTGGATATATGGGGGTTCCACTGAAGCTTTGCGTCGAGAGTGATGCCAAGAAAAACAGTGGATACAACAGGGCTCAATTCCTCCCCATTTAACATTGATATTCAGATTTTTAACATTCGTTGTTGTAAATTTAACACAATGAGTTTTATTTCCGTTCAAATGCATATTATTAACGTTAAACCAATGCACTAATTTTGATATAGCATTATTCACTTCGTCATATTTAAATGATTGACGTTTAAGTTTAAAAATCAAGGAAGTATCATCAGCAAATAATACTATATCATGACTATCGCCTACAAGGTGAGGTAAGTCATTAATATACAACAGAAACAGCAATGGGCCGAGAATCGAGCCCTGAGGGACACCCATTAGTACAGGTGACCCTGAAGAACTTTTACCATTGATAATAACCTTCTGCTTTCTATTACTTAAATATGAAATAATAAGTTTAAGCGCTGTGTTCTTGACACCATAGTACTGTAGCTTTCTAATTAATGTCTTATGATGAACACAGTCGAAGGCCTTGGAAAGGTCACAAAATATACCCAAAGCATCCTCTGAATTCTCCCATGCACAAAAAATATGTTTAATAAGCTCAACTCCAACGTCAGTTGTCGAGCGACCCCTTGTAAAACCGAATTGATTTTTATGTAGCAATTTATTAATATCAAAGAAACTTAACATCTGATCTAAAATATTTTTTTCAAAAATTTTACTAAATGTTGGTAGTACAGAAATTGGTCTAAAATTGGCGGGGTCTAATGTACTACCAGATTTAAATATAGTTATGACTTTACTATGTTTCATTAAATCAGGAAACACACCAGATTCGACGCTTATATTAAATATAGTGGCTAGATAAGGTGCTATTATATCTATTATAGATAAAATAACTTTAACGGAAATCCCCCATAAGTCTGCCGTTTTCTTAACATCAATAGTTTTAAAATATTTAACGATATCTTTTGGCAGCACTTTATGGAAATTATAAGTATTTGAACAAGCCTTTACATTTTGTTTGAGCAATGATTCGGCGACAGTAGGAGAAGAATTTAATGATTTTGTTGTCAAAAAAGGAACATCAGTAAAATGTTTCTCAAAAGCGATAGCAACTTCTTGATCAGATCGCGTTAAATTATTGTTAATATTCAATTGAAAATCCGAGTTGCGCGGGATGACCTTGCCCATTTCACTATTTATTATTCTCCAGGTCATTTTAATTTTGTCGGATGCAGTTTTAATTTTGTTGCTTAAATGTAAAGCCTTAGCAGTGGATCACACTTTTTTTAAATATTTTAGAATAAGTTTTTACATAATCTATACATCTATATCTATACAAATAAATAAAATTGAAGTGTCTGTTTGTAATGTCAAAATAACAGCTTTTAACTAAATGCATATGAAAGTGTATACGGTACTTATAACAAAATGAAATTTTTAAAATTTTTGTCTGTCTGTCGGTCTGTCTGTCTGTCTGTCTGTCTGTTTGTTCCGGCTAATCTCCAAAACCGCTGGACCGATTTTAACGGGACTTTCTCTGGCAGATAGCTGATTTCTGATGATGAAACACTACCAACGGTCCTTGACATTATGTAAGATATTTCGACACAATCGTTTTTATTTTGAAATTAAACAATAAATAGGACAACAATATGTTCAACAATTTATCATTTACTAGATAAACAATATAAGTCCCATTACACAAGTGCAGTTTCAATATTACATTACGAACAAACATTTAAATCAGTTTTAAGGCATGAACAATAATGGTCAACAACAAAAAGAAACAACAACAAAAAAGTATAAAAAACAATATTTTTTTAAGTATTAGTAATTTGTATTGTTATTTATGAAATAGCTACTATCCACAGCCTACCAATAGTTATATATACTATTTAGTGGCATAGCCCTTATTTTCAATAACAGCACTGCAACGACGTGGCATTGATTCAATCTTCAGCTTCAACAAATGCTTCATATAGTTCGTTTTGACTGGTGTTAAGTTTGTTTGAGATTTTTTTTAACAACATACCAGTGATTTTCTATCGGATTTAAATCCGGACTATTTGCTGGCCAGTCTAAAACGGATATACGCTGTTCGCTAAGGAAACTTTTGACGCTATTGGTCGTGTGTTTAGGGTCATTGTCATGCTGAAAGATCCAGGTTACAGGCAAATGATCGTCCGAGTAGTGAATCATTGTGTGCCCTAAGATATTTTTGTATTGCCATTGATCCATTGTACCTTAAATCTTCTGAACGGGTCCAACTCCACATCCGGAAAAGCACGCCCAAACTTTAATGTTACCGCCACCGTACTCCTTGTGTATTTATAATCAAAAAAATTGTTTACAGGACGTCTAACATAGCGCTTTCCATCAGAATTTCCATATTTATTTTTGTTTCATCTGAAAATAACACTTTTTTCCATTCTCGTACCATCCAATTAACATATTTTTTACCCAATAATAATCGTTTCTCTCGGTGTTGCTTGGTTGCTTGGTAAGAAGCGGTACCTTTCGAGAGATTCTTTCAAACAATTTAGCTTCCGCTAATCTTCAGCGTATCAGTCTTGACGAGATGTTTCTCGGGTCATCAGACGAAAAAACTTTATTTTTAATCTGGTTGGAGCCTTTACTTGGGTCTTTTTTAGCAACAGGAACGATTAGCGTATCTTCTCTGGGAGAGGTTTTTCTTGCCCGAGCCTTTCTAAAAACATTTTCAACAGTTTCTTTCTTAACAGAACAATTTAAATGCTCAGCTATTCTTCTGTATGCCCACTTATGATCTAAATGTAAATTAACAATTATTTGCCTAGTTTACGCGTCACAACTTATATTTTTGCCCACTTTGAACATAATAAAATTCAGATTAAATTTTGAATTGCCGCCAAAATAATAGAAAAAGCCAAGAAAGAAATGTTATTCTCCAATTTCAAAATAGAACGAGCTAAGGATGCCTTTTTAAAATGTTTCTAATTAGGCGTCCAAGCGGCCAGTAACAGAAAGTAAACTCCTACATGTATAAAACTCATTTTGTAATTAAAAGTCATTGAGTTATATGTACTAACTCATTGTTAAAAGTAAGATATGTTTTATATTTTATGCATTTAATGAGTTTTTTTTTATTTGAGTAGCTATATTATTGCATGATTATTAATTATTGAATTTGTATATTTCTTACGTTGAAGTTATACTTTCTTTATTCATAAGAAGTGTTTTTAATTATATGACCACCACTATACGTATTTACTAACTCATTACTTGGTGCAGCTTATGGATCGATTTCATTTTGTTTCTGGCCCTTTATTCTGGTTCCATTTCTGACCAGCAACAAAATATCTGCTCCCTTTTTTTTAAAATCTCCTGTATAGTTAGCATGTACACATTTAATTAGCAACGTATTACTTGGTGCTTCTGGACCTTATGTTGTTGTAGGATCGATTTTATGTTGTTGTAGGTTCTCAAGGAGTTATTTATCTATTTATTGACCAGCAGGAGAATACTCGTTAATTCTGAACTTTAGAATCAGTGTTAAAATTTAACTTCTAGTATTTTTTTTTAAATATTTTTAGAATTTTTTATATTCTTTTTGCACTATATTTCAGCAACAAATTTTCCCGTTTTTTCCGCAACGGTAGGGTAGATTGAAAGTTTTTACTGCTATCTTAATGTAAAGATAGCAGTATACAAATTTTCTCAAAAACGGTTGGAGCAACAAACTCGCGATTTTGACAACTAATTAGCAACAAATTAGCTACAAATTCGTGGGTAGTTTTAAGGTTTCTGCTGACTTTTCACTGCTAGCTTTATAGAACTTGCTTTTTCCTAATTAGTTTGTTTTATTGTAGAAGAAATATTCAAGAAGTAAATTTTCAACTTTTTATAAGTGATCTTCGGATAAAACATATCCGTATTTCATTCTTAATTCGAGTTTTCGGGACTAGGTTCAAAACAACAACATTTTGAATCGAATTCGAAATCAGTTTCAGGGAGTAAGCCTGCAGATGTAACATACTTATCAAAAAGACGTGTTTGATTGATTTATTATTTTCTCAGTTTATTAGTATAAATATGAATTTTCGTTTTGTTATTATTGTTTATGCTTAAGTCAGTTTTTTTTAAACTATATTTATTATATTTATAAATTCTTTAGGTATCTACTTATCTTAAACTCCCACATTGTTCTTAGGTTAATATTTTATAATATAGTCTTCTTCTACCTTAATTTACGAATTTAGTTCCCTCGAGTCCAGTCTGGAAATTTTCGGATATTTTAAAAGAAATTGATAATCTTTAAACACAACAAGTTCAGGCTGGACTCGAACTAATTTATCTATAAAATTTGGAGGCATCGGTGTAAGAAATCTTTCTAGAGTTGCATTTCCGCTTTCTCTGCTCACGTGCATTGTGTGCATGTGTCAGAGATTTATGTAACATATTAATTTTTAATAATAAAGCGGACCTATGATTTTCTGCGGAGGGAAGGTAGACATGGCAAACAATTTATCCCATAGAAAATGTTCCACTAGAAGTTAAACAATAAAAACATTGGGATATACCGTTGGTATGGAGTGTACAGAAAATGTAATGTTTCACAATTTCCATAGAGACCAAGGTCAGGACCGCCTTCTAGCTATTTTGTCGAGAGAATCTAGTCCCTAATTCCACGCTTTACCATCATGTAAACTTGCTTGCACATAGCCGTAAGAATCCAACAAGGAGCGGCGATCTGTCAACCTCATGCGCTTGTGGTAGAGGTGTCACAAGTTTCGGCTCCACGGACTTTGAAGTAAGAAAAGTGGTAGTAGGTTATCCCGACGCGGTTTTCTGAGCCCCATAAAATATGAAGTGAAATGAAATATTTATATGCGTTTGGTTAAGGTACATTGAAGATGCTCATAGTAATTAAACATCCGCTTAATCAGCCATTATTAATAGCATGCACATCTTTAAAACTATAAAATATCGGGATAATAATATTTAAGAGTAGTGTCTAAAACAAAATGTCAACAAGTAGACAATAAACAGGAAATAATTAATAAACATTTCATAATTGGTCAATTAAATTTATTTGTAAAGTTCCTATTACCTATCGCAGTTTAAATAGTCCTGTACAGTGCAAAAAGACTTTTCACTGAGAAAGTTGTATAATTCTCTTTTTAATTGAATGAAAGGTGGTAGGTCTCGAATTACTTGTGGTATCTTATTGTATACTGTCATACGCATCCAGTAGAAATTTTTATGAAATCTCGCACTCTTAGGAATTATAACGGAAATCAACCTATTCCTATTTCTGGTGCTTCGTTTGTAGAAGTTTTTAGCTTGTGTGAAATAATTCATATTGTTCTTTGTAAAATTTGCTGCTTCAAAAATATATAGACAAGGAAATGTCAAAATGTTCAAAGATTTAAACAAAACCTGATATGGCTCGTCAGGTACCACACTCGTGAGGTCGCTCAGCAGTACCACATATTGCTTTAACATACTTTTTTTGTGCAATGAACGCCTTTTTATGTCCGTGCTATTACCCCATATGATCAGTCCATATCGCAGGACTGATTCAATGTAAGCAAAGTACGCAATAAGTGCTGTACACCTTCCTACTATTTTTGTCAATTTATAAATTGCAAATGAAAAACCATTGATTTTGTTGCACACTTTTTCAACTTGTTGTTTCCAATCTAATTTTTGATCAATTTCTGTGTTGTTGTATTTTTAAGTATTTGTCCTTCATAATTTATATTTAATGTCAGATTTTGTATATTATTAAAGTTAATTGAATTCATGTTGTCAGTATTGATAATTAAATTATTATTTCTAAGCCAATTAATTATTTGAATTATAGTTTCATTAATGTCATTTTTGTGGTCATTTAATGTCAATTTGTTATGAGTTGTCACTATTACAGATATATCATCAGCGATTAGGATACATCATGAGATTATTAATATAAATCGGGAATAGAAGAGGTCCCAGTACACTTCCTTGAGGAACGCCAAACTTATTTTCCCTAAACTATGACCTGTAGTTTTTCACTACATGGTTAGAGTCAAGACTGATTGCATCTTATTTTGAAAGTATGTATCTATCAAGTTCAAAGCAGTGCCTCTAAAGCCACAGTGCTCTAACTTTGCTAGAAGTTGATCATCCGAAACAAAATCGAAAGCTTTCGACATATCAAAGAAGAGCGCCGTCGTATATTGTTTGTAGTTTAGTTGTGTAAGGGTCTCATTCCTAAGTCGTATACCGTACGTGTTGTGGATTTGCTTTTTCGAAATCAATATTGATTGTGTTTTATTATATGATATTTATCAAAAATGGTGTAAGTTTTTTATTCATAACTTTCTCATACACTTTGGATAAGATAGAAAACAGCGTAATGAGCTGGTAGTTACTTCCGAGTGTCTTTTTATCCTTTTTAAATAGTGGCTTCACCAATGAGAATTTGAATCTGTCTGAAAAAATCCCAGAGACCATAGACTGATTTATCAGAAACCCAAAACAACGCCTAATTGTTCATTACATATCTTGATAATCTTTGTAGACACCTCGTCGTATCTTTCTGAATTTGTGTTATTCAGTGATAAAATTATTTTCCTAACATAATATTCGTCAATGGGGGTCAAATAAATAGAGTTATTTAAAATGTCATTAGGAGTTTCACGTAATATATTTAGAGACGACAGCAAGAAGTCGGGTCTCCGACGGTACTCGTACTACTCTGGTACCTTGGGAGAGAGGTAAAACCCTATTAGTGTGGTATACTACGTGCATAGATTTATTGGCAGACTCTCACCTCAGGGGTGTAGAGTTGGGGCGGCATCGGAGGCGACTGAATTAAGTAAGTGGCGCAAATATGAGTCCTTGAGATATGACTACGTATTTGTGCCATATGTCGTAGAGACTACTGGTCCATGGGGTCCACGTTCGGTGAAGTTCCTAAAACAACTGTATCCGCGACTTGTCGTCGCTGTTGATGATAAGCTGGCTGGTTCTTTTCTTGCTTTAATGGATAACTATTAAACAAAAAGTATTCAGCAAGGAAACACAGCCAGCGTTCTTGGCACTATAACGCGGGGAGTTGGACTGTATGATAATTTAAATTTTTACTTTTAGTTTTTGTAATAAATAATATTGTGTAATGAATGTTATGTAAATAAATAACGCCGTATTTCATTTTTAATTATAAAAATTGATGGTAATGAATTAAAAAAAACTTTTATTATATTTGTCAAACTTACAACAAACCTTACTTCATAAGTTTTGAATATTCAACAACTTATGTAGTATTGACGACACACATCTGAAAATCTAACAGTTACTTTCACTTTACTATAGTAATTTGGAACTGCCGACATACTCCCGAAGGAATCGAGTTTCGAATCCATCTATTCCAATAGAATCAAATTATGCATCATTTTATTCGTACTCTGAATGAATGAATGAATGAATGAAGAATTTAACTGTGGTTCAAGTTGTTGTTACAATGGAAATCTTCAGTTTACACGGCTAGATGGTGCTCATAGACACAATCAATGTTTTTTTTATTGATAAGGCTCACCTATTTATGTAATGAAAATATTCAAGAATTGAATTTATAATTTGTTAAAAATAGTAGAAAAGCAGCAGCTGCTGACTGCTGATACATCTTAATATCTCTGTTATCTCAGATCACATGCCTGCTGCAGGGGCAATCTAGGGTGTACAGCGATCGGGGCAATATCTGAACTGTCTCTACACATACCTGCCGTTCAGTTTGAGTAAGAGAGTGTACCTCTCGCTGGACGATTGCGTTGAGAATGGCACCAGTTTTATCGAAATATCAATGAATCGGTATATATATATATATATATATATATATATATATATATATATATATATATATATATATATTATATCACCCAACGCAAGACTTTCATACAACGATTCCGGAACGACATTCAATTAAAATGTCGAACATTACACCGCGTATTTTGGTTTAAAAAAGATCAGAAACTTTTAGTTTACAAAAGCATAATACTTATTATTTTCCATTTTAGAAGTATTTTTTCATCTAAATAGTATCAAACAATAAGAACTGTACACTAATTTAACAAAAATATACAAAATAATTAGGTCAGTCAGTGTTGACACCAAATAGTATAAGTCCTAGCATGCGGTTTTTTTGAATTTGAATGTTCGTATTTACTTGGTTTGGTTTTAATGTAATTTAACCATATTATATCTGGAATAAGATAACATAGTGTTTTCTTTTTATTTAGCTTTAGTGTTTTATCTTAACTTATCTACCTTAGCAGTCGAAGCAAAAGTGATTACCTACTAATGTTAATCGAGACAAACTATAAGATTCGAGATTGTTGACTTCATTAATATTAACGTGTATAGCCACAATGTAGCTATGCAGGTATAAATAGCTGCGGTATCGGTTCGACCGGGGTAGGAAAACGCTCTCACAGCCATAGTATCCACTTACCATCAAGTGAACTACGTGCTATTTTTTATCCATAATCTATATAAAATTATTTTTGAAGTTATTAACTTTAGAGTATAAATAAGCGTAGCTTGCTTATAAATACTCTAAGTCATCAAATCATTAGTTATCTACTTATTTGATAATCGGCACTTTTATTTTATGGGAGGTGGCAACACAGTTACAAAATTAGTGGTGTTATACTAAGTGCGGAATAAAAAATATCGAAATCAATATTTGTGGCTGCAAACAACGTAGTGTTTAGGCATTATAAAAAAAATCTTCGCTCTTGTACTTAATAAATGAAATTTTCGTTGTTTTTTTTCCTATATATATATATTACTAAAACAAGTTGGTAAGGTGTTAATTTTGCAACGAAATTATTCATAAGCGGTATAAAGAAGCCTACAAATGACACATATATACAACTATAACTTTCCTAGTTAGTTTAGTAATTTATTTTATTAAACTATACTAATTAATCACTGCTTTGTCAGTGATCAGTCCTACATTGCTATTAATTTTTTTTAATAATTTAAAATTATCTGTTCTGAACGGGGAATAAAGAAACAACGTTGAATTTATCAGCTGCAGTGACTTCATCCCATGCATGTCGTAAAGTCCTAAAATATGCACATGCAATTAAATAGATTGGTCTGATTTTTCGAAACATTCGAAAAATTTGGATCAATTTGTTCGAATGACGAACGTCGATCCGAAGCTTTTTATTACCTATTTGAAATAGAAGAGCAAGAAAAAAGTTCTAGTATTATCTTAAATTGTTAGTGACACGTCATCGATAGTTAAATATCGACAGTATCAAGCACTAACGAGTTTACGCAATAAAAGTCACCTGATTGTGTACTGATCGTAAATGAAGGATATTGGGATATACTCAAGAGTTTATAAACACTACGTTTTAGATGTACTGATGAGATGAATCTGTGTGTTAATGTATGCGTATAGTTATCAGTCTGTGCTGGTGCGTTTAATGATTGCGTATAGTTTGCTAATTTCTTAGTATGTGTGCGTGACTGAGAAATGCACTAGATATTACTAATATGAAATATGTATTCGTATGCGTTATCTCGCCTCATGCTGCAAGTGGCACACTTTTACGCATAGAAATTAGCGGGAATGCTGTATCCCATTGGGTATATTATGCTGTACGGTACAATGTGTTCAAGTTCAATGGCGCTGATAACACTTAACCGCAACTCGATTTCGTTGTTTGATTCTTATTAGTCCGGGTACAAATTTTTAAAAATTGTCTACTCTCGAAATCGAGCTTAGGATCAATCGAATTTTATTCATCTCAATATTATTTGTACTCCCGAAGTCATAGGTAGCGCCTAATCGAAAAGTGATTCAATTTGGTACCTGTTCTCAAATATTTGACAAGTGAATTAAAATTTATTAAAAATACATATCAGGTAATGCGTAATGAGGCTAATAATGCATGATCGTATCTTGATCTTGTTTTTCGATTCGAATTGTTTCAGGCCCTAAGCTTTTAAAATAAGAATCGAAACAAAGTGAGTTCAAATCGAAATCTTAATCAAATTCGAAATCAGTTTTGGAATAGTAAGACTGCTAATCGTTGTTAAAACCTTTTTTACAAGCTTTTATTTAAATTGCAATGTAACTATGTTTGTTCGGGTGGAATCTTGTATCTCAATTTTAAATCAGAAATAAACTTTTCCTTTAAAACTTTTACTATCAACTTATAACATTATTACACAATTTATATGATATAAAAGCTTGTCGCGAGATTTACCTGTGTAGATAAACAGGATCTGGTTGATTTTAATTTTTAAAAATTTCAAACTAAGTAAAGACCAGTAAGTAGAAATGAGTACAAAACATAAATCTCGAGACAAGCTTTTATATCATATAAATTGTGTAATGACGTTATAAGTTGACAGTAAAAGTTTTAAAGGCAAAGTTTATTTTATTCTTTTTAGCGCATTTAAATAAAAGCTTGTTTAAAAAAAGCCACCATGACACTCACACATAACAATTAAAACAATAAACCAACATACTAAGTAATTTTAAGTTAAAAAAGAAGTAAATAGGCAATAATGTGATTACATATTATTTATATAAGATACGTAACACTATCTTTTTGTAAATTTGATGTGGCAGATCTTTTTTTGCAGCAACAATATCACGGGTGGCAACGCATCTGCATTTTGATTCGCAAACGAGGATAAATGTAGATGTCTATGGGCCACAACAACCACTTACCATCAGGTGGACTGTGTGCTCGTTTGTCACCCTATCCTATAAAAAAAAACAAGTAGTAAAATCAAAAATTTTATATAACCGACTTCAATATAAATAATATGAGAACATCGTTAATGTAGTCCAAGTCAAATAAAAACCATTATTAAGGATAACTCAAAAACTACTGATTGTGTATTTCAACGAAATATATATAATAACGTATTTTAACGAAAACAAACGCGTGCACACACACACACACACACACACACACACACACACACACACACACACTTTTTGTTTTATATTTTAGAGTCTGTATTGTACACAGAAAATAAGATCACTTAATCGTAGGCAAACTACCTCCTAACATACAGGGTAACCTAGTTTAGGAGTCAAGGCACCAATGAATTGTATATTAATTCTGTGTTCTTTAAATAATAATAATAATTATTATTACTGGTCAGATCTGGATCATATTTATACATATATGGTATATATGGGACCACATGAAAAGCACTAAAAGTCCCAGCTTTCAAATACAAAAAAATAATCATAAAAAACGGTTCACCTAGAAAAAAGAAAAATACAGTCGAATTGAGAACCTGCTCCATTTTTGAAGTCGATTAAAAAACTGAACTATGCAGCATTTTTGTAGCACGTCGATTCGGTCGCGCAACTAGATTTAATATAGTGAGCAGTGCGGCTGAAACTAGTTTGTACGCAGAGGACCGCGTGGACTTATACTTTGACAAAAGGGAATGTCTGCGTATGGCTACTCCCTTCGATAGGCCGGTAGCCGCCATTGCGATGGCTGCAATTCAAGATACCTACTGGCTTTAGAAGATTTGAGCATCTTTTATATTCAATAAAACTTGCATCTAGTGATTTTTATCGACATTTCCGATATTGAAAGATAAGAAGTATCTGATAGGACAGAAATTTGAAGATAATGAAGTAGTAGTCAGCAGTAGCAGTAATAGAGATTTGGGAAGCGAATTTAAGCTTGGAAAAAAGACATTAAAAAGTGTATTTCTTACACTAAAAGATCGAGAAATTAAATAACATTTAATAAAAGTTTCCTGTAACCTTAAATAATTAAATATTCATTGTCTCTATATTAAACACTAAACATTCAAACATAGTAGCGATTGTAGCAACAATCGAAAGACCTTTTCTGTCCTGCATAATCTAAAACCACGACGACATTACAGTATGCTAAGGCAAATAGACAAATAGACTATTTAGGAACAGTATTTTCGGAAAGTTATTTTTTTTGCTTTGTAATTCTAGTTTGTGACTTGGGTTTTTGTTGCCTGTTCATAATACTCTAAACTCATCAGAAAATTTCGAGCTAAGGCCCGAACCCTCCCCGCAATATGCAATCCTGGATCGGCCTTTGATGAAACAAAATAATTCTAGCTTTCACATACGCCAGTACCATTACTTATATACCACTGTAATATAATATAAAATAAAATTGTAATATATTTCAGGTGAGATGAGATAAAGATTTTTTTTAAATTAAAGGACAGATTCGACGCACTATCAATAATATCATTGCTGCCGACAGAAGGACCGTACGGTGTGTAGGTACGAGTAGGTATGAAATCGTCACCTTGCTTCTCTCAATTGTCGAACGAATGAGTATTAACAGTACTAAAGCAGCGAAAATTTTAGAAAAAATAAGGTACGAACAACCTCAAGGATGTCTGGGCGGGTACTAGTTGGGTACCAGCATAGATAATATACTATCTACTCCGATAAATTACTAGGTGACGAAACGAGGGACGCTTCTTCTACTCTGCCAAAGATGGCGTCGGGATTGTAAATTGCCGAAATAATACACTAGAGGGCGCTATCACTAGGTTCAGTTTTATTTCTCTTTTTAATAAAATTAAAAGGATATGTTTTTAAATTGAAACACACTAAAATACTTTCGATTACTTACTTTTAAAATAATATGACCTAGGCTGTGCTTTTACAGTCAAGTCACTAGTATAGAACCAAAGATCACGACGGTGACGAAGATGCCAGCAATGTTGCCAACTTTTCGAGTAGTTACATACCAAATCCAACTTCCCTTCTCTATTAGACCTTCTCCAGAAAACGTCAATATTTCCTATATATATTTCCTATAAAAAACAAAATGCATATTATTATTACGTCATCTTTATTAGATATCTACTTTTATAACATCGGCTTCGTTGGTCCAGTACAAAGAGAATATAATCACTACGTTTAGTCCAGTAGTCGTAAAGGTGATGGCTGATCATGTAGTTCCGGGTTCATTTTCAGTAGGAGCACAGCTCAGAGCCGGGTTTTTTCAGTTGAGAAATTTTCAGTAGGAGCACAGAGTTAGAGCCGGGATTTTCAGTTGAAAAATTTTCAGTAGGAGCATAGAGCCAGGCTTTTCAGAAGAGAAATATTCAGTAGGAGCACAGACTTAGAGCCGGGTTTTTCAGTTGAGAAATTTTCACTAGGAGCACAGATTTTGATTCGGGTTTTCAGTTGAAAAATTTTCAGTATGAGCACAGAGTTAGGGCCAAGTGTTTCAGAAGAGAAATATTCAGTAGGAGCACAGAGTTAGAGCCGGGTTTTTCAGTTGAGAAATTTTCAGTAGGAGCACAGAGTTAGGGCCAAGTGTTTCAAAAGAGAAATATTCAGTAGGAGCACAAAGTTAGGGCCAAGTGTTTCAGAAGAGAAATATTCAGTAGGAGCACAGAGTTAGAACCGGGGTTTCAGTTGAGAAATTTTCAGTAGGAGCACAGAGTTAAAGCCAGGTTTTTCAGAAGAGAAATATTCAGAAGGAGCACAGAGTTAGAACCGGGGTTTCATTTGAGAAATTTTCAGTAGGAGCACAGAGTTAGAGCCAGGTTTTTCAAAAGAAAAATATTCGGTAGGAGCACAGAGTTAGAACCGGGTTTTCAGTTAAAAAAATTTCAGTAGGAATACAGAGTAAGAGCCAGGTTTTTTAGAAGAGAAATATTCGGTAGGAGCACAGAGTTAGAACCGGGTTTTCAGTTGAGAAATTTTCAGTAGGAGCACAGAGTTAAAGCCAGGTTTTTCAAAAGTGAAATATTCAGAAGGAGCATAGAGTTACAGCCGGGTTTTCAGTTAAGAAAATTTCAGTAGGAACACAGAGTTAGAGCAAGGTTTTTCAGAAGAGAAATATTCGGTAGGAGCACAGAGTTAGAACCGGGTTTCCAGTTGAGAAATTTTCAGTAGGAACACAGAGTTAGAGCCAGGTTTTTTAGAAAAGAAATATTCGGTAGGAGCACAGAGTTAGAACCGGGTTTTCAGGTGAGAAATTTTTAGTAGGAGCACAGAGTTAAAGCCAGGTTTTTCAGAAGAGAAATATTCAGAAGGAGCATAGAGTTACAGCCGGGTTTTCAGTTAAGAAATTTTCAGTAGGAACACAGAGTTAGAGCAAGGTTTTTCAGAAGAGAAATATTCGGTAGGAGCACAGAGTTAAAACCGGGTTTTCAGTTGAGAAATTTTCAGTAGGAACACAGAGTTAGAGCCAGGTTTTTTAGAAGAGAAATATTCGGTAGGAGCACAGAGTTAGAACCGGGTTTTCAGTTGAGAAATTTTCAGTAGGAGCACAGAGTTAAAGCCAGGTTTTTCAGGAGAGAAATATTCAGAAGGAGCATAGAGTTACAGCCGGGTTTTCAGTTAAGAAATTTTCAGTAGGAACACAGAGTTAGAGCAAGGTTTTTCAGAAGAGAAATATTCGGTAGGAGCACAGAGTTAGAACCGGGTTTTCAGTTGAGAAATTTTCAGTAGGAGCACAGAGTTAAAGCCAGGTTTTTCAGAAGAGAAATATTCAGAAGGAGCATAGAGTTACAGCCGGGTTTTCAGTTAAGAAATTTTCAGTAGGAACACAGAGTTAGAGCAAGGTTTTTCAAAAGAGAAATATTCGGTAGGAGCACAGAGTTAGAACCGGGTTTTCAGTTGAGAAATTTTCAGTAGGAACACAGAGTGAGAGCCAGGTTTTTTAGAAGAGAAATATTCGGTATGAGCACAGAGTTAGGGCCAAGTGTTTCAGAAGAGAAATTTTCAGTAGGAGCACAGAGTTAAAGCCAGGTTTTTCAGAAGAGAAATATTCAGAAGGAGCATAGAGTTACAGCCGGGTTTTCAGTTAAGAAATTTTCAGTAGGAACACAGAGTTAGAGCAAGGTTTTTCAGAAGAGAAATATTCGGTAGGAGCACAGAGTTAGAACCGGGTTTTCAGTTGAGAAATTTTCAGTAGGAACACAGAGTTAGAGCCAGGTTTTTTAGAAGAGAAATATTCGGTAGGAGCACAGAGTTAGAACCGGGTTTTCAGGTGAGAAATTTTTAGTAGGAGCACAGAGTTAAAGCCAGGTTTTTCAGAAGAGAAATATTCAGAAGGAGCATAGAGTTACAGCCGGGTTTTCAGTTAAGAAATTTTCAGTAGGAACACAGAGTTAGAGCAAGGTTTTTCAGAAGAGAAATATTCGGTAGGAGCACAGAGTTAAAACCGGGTTTTCAGTTGAGAAATTTTCAGTAGGAACACAGAGTTAGAGCCAGGTTTTTTAGAAGAGAAATATTCGGTAGGAGCACAGAGTTAGAACCGGGTTTTCAGTTGAGAAATTTTCAGTAGGAGCACAGAGTTAAAGCCAGGTTTTTCAGTAGAGAAATATTCAGAAGGAGCATAGAGTTACAGCCGGGTTTTCAGTTAAGAAATTTTTAGTAGGAACACAGAGTTAGAGCAAGGTTTTTCAAAAGAGAAATATTCGGTAGGAGCACAGAGTTAGAACCGGGTTTTCAGTTGGGAAATTTTCAGTAGGAACACAGAGTGAGAGTCAGGTTTTTTAGAAGAGAAATATTCGGTATGAGCACAGAGTTAGGGCCAAGTGTTTCAGAAGAGAAATTTTCAGTAGGAGCACAGAGTTAAAGCCAGGTTTTTCAGAAGAGAAATATTCAGAAGGAGCATAGAGTTACAGCCGGGTTTTCAGTTAAGAAATTTTCAGTAGGAACACAGAGTTAGAACCAGGTTTTTCAGGTGAGAAATTTTCAGCAGGAGCACAGAGTCAGTAAGTTGGCGGAGTCCCCACAGACTATGAGAGTGTCCGAGACAGTGATTGGTATGAGTGCACCTGTGCTTGCGCACACACACGTGCACTGTAATACTGTCCTGCGCAGACGGGCAGTTTCTATTGAGATTGGCCAGTCTCAGTACAAATTCAGCCTCAAGGATGTTATCTAATTAAAAGTTAGTTAAGAAATTTTCAGTAGGAACACAGAGTTAGAGCAAGGTTTTTCAGAAGAGAAATATTCGGTAGGAGCACAGAGTTAGAACCGGGTTTTCAGTTGAGAAATTTTCAGTAGGAGCACAGAGTTAAAGCCAGGTTTTTCAGAAGAGAAATATTCAGAAGGAGCACAGAGTTACAGCCGGGTTTTCAGTTGAGAAATTTTCAGTAGGAACACAGAGTTAGAACCAGGTTTTTCAGGTGAGAAATTTTCAGCAGGAGCACAGAGTCAGTAAGTTGGCGGAGTCCCCACAGACTATGAGAGTGTCCGAGACAGTGATTGGTATGAGTGCACCTGTGCTTGCGCACACACACGTGCACTGTAATACTGTCCTGCGCAGACGGGCAGTTTCTATTGAGATTGGCCAGTCTCAGTACAAATTCAGCCTCAAGGATGTTATCTAATTAAAAGTTGGAAGTGTTAGGGCAAATGGTGAATAAGGATGATGGATGGATATTATTCATATTATGAATAATATCCATCTCTGCTCTGCTAATATTGCTAACGTTTCTGTCGTCAACTGTGCGTCATTCAGTTCATGAGGTACCCATTTTACAAGCTTGTTTTTATTGATTTGCCGCAAATGATCTAATATTGTTTTAACTCTCATATCAACAGCTGACGCCTGTTCAGCTGTATTTTCCATTATCGCTTCCATTATCACTTTCAGTTCGTCATCTTCTTTTGTGGACGGTCGCGAGGCTCTTTCTTTGAGGTTGAAATTTCTTGAACGAATGCGATTGAATCTATAACCATTGATTTATATATTTCCTTTTAAAATAATTGTCAATAACACACAGTTCGTTCGTTAGTAGTGCTAGATACATACTCGTATATGTCATTCATATGGGGTAACGTTTGCGATGTATTTTTTTCTCGTCGGATGTTCAACACGTAGAGTTGAGATCCGACGTAGTATGAATAATGCATTAAAAAATCACACAAATTTTGTTAGTTCCTTAGAGTTAAATATAGTTATTAAAAAATATTATTAAAATTCAACATTTGTAAATTAAATATTAACTTGGCATTTAAAAAAAGTCCCAGTGTCTTGCCGGTTCTTCTCTGCGGTCTTGTTTCCGAATCGGTGTAGATTTTGACATTCATGAGAGCTTCACACAAGCCTTATTTAAATGTGTTGACTTTGATTTTGAAACAAAGAAACCAGCTCTACTGTCATCTGTCAGCGGCATTGATCAAAAGCAGTTGCAGTTCCTTTAGAAACTGGCTTTAAGAGAGTATACCTTTCGTTTTCATTACGCGAGTTAATTATAAATTATATTAACTAGCGTAATGAAAAAAAACATATGTTTTTTATAGATTAAGGGTGGCACCCTTAATCTATAAAAAACATATGTTTTAACGAACACTCAGTCCAACTAATGGTAAGAGGATCTTTAATTTAGAATCGAAATGCAGATGCGTTGTCATCCTTGAGGAGTAATATGAAATGCTTCTCTTCCAGTAATAAGGGTTTCCAGTTTTCTACTTTCACTATATGAACCACTATAGCGTTAAGATGCTATTTTACGCTAGTATTTTGTAAGAGCGTGGTCCTTCCCGATCAAGCCAACTCATTCGTGCTAAATAATACAACCATAATAGCTATAGCGTGGCACTAAAACGTGCAATGTTGATCTTAATTTTTTAAATGTAACTAGCTGGTACCCGGCGCTTTGCTACATCAGAAGAAATAATTGTGGAAATATATTTTTAGTTTGGAGTAGTTATATTGTTCAATTAGGAATGATAATACATTAATTGAAGTTATACGAGTATAACTTTCAAATAAATTTGTTGGTACTGCTGTAAGTTAATTATACTATACCTATAACCTTCGCGCAAGGGCAAGCAATAAGTTGACAAAGCCTGCGTTTTAGCGCAACTTTACGTGGTAGAGCCATGCTGCAGCTACATTAGTAATATAACTGTAGCACAAATGGGTCGGCTCGACCGGGGAAGGTCCACGCTCTCACAGAATAGCAGCGTAAATTTTTTTTTTATCGGATAAGGGTGACAAACGAGCACACAGTCCACCTGATGGTAAGTGGTTGCTGCGGCCCATAGACATCTACATCTATCCTCGTTTGCGAATCAAAATGCAGATGCGTTGTCACCCGTGAGGACTAAGATGGAATGCCTCATTTCCAGTAAAAAGGGCCTCCGGCCACCTGCACTCACCAAGCGAAACGCAGAGGTAAACCTCTACTTCACGCTGGTATTCTGTGAGGTCGTGGTACCACCCCGGTTCGAGCCGGCCCATCCGTGCGACAGCAAAAGTTGCCGCGTGGCTCTACCACTGTTAAAAAATAGCAGCTTAACGCTGCTGTGTTTCGTATGGTGAGTGTAGAGAACCGGAGACCCTTTTTACCGGAAATGAGGCATTCCATCTTAGTACTCACGGGTGGCAACGCATCTCTTTCATTCTTCTTTACCAAGTTGTTCCGTAATTAATATATATTTAATACGTTTGAATACGATTTTCTGGTATTTCTAAACGTTTTATTTTCAGTAAAAGTAGTTCTATAATCATCATTACCATTACAAACACAATCACAACTCCACTGCTGAACATAGGCTTTCCTCGAGGAAATCTATAAAACACGGTACTGGGCCACCTGCACCCATCGTCTTCCGGCATGCCTTATTGGGCGTCAGTCCATCTAGGACGCCCTACACTTTATTCACCGACATGAGTGAGTTTTTTCTCGTATACACCGGTATGAGTGAGTTTAAAAGTATACTAACTTATCTACTGGTCTGCCATCATCTTCAGCTCAGCGGTATTCAAGTCTAGCCATCTAGGTTTTATTTTGAATAGGAAATAGAACAGGTAGAAGTATAACAGATAAAACAAAAATAAATGTTCATCATCATACCGTACAGCCCGCCATAAGGCTACCACTTGGCCTCCCCCACAGATTTCAATACACACACACAAACACTCACGCCTGTCACCCAGAGGGGTAGGTAGGTAGGTAGAGATTACAGACTTCCATTTGGCGCGATCCTGACATACCTCTCTCGCCTCCTTTTCATCCATTTATCTACGCATACACGCTCGTCGGTTAAGGGTACTCCTAATCTGGCCCATTTTTAATGTATCGCCAATTTGGTCGATAAACCTTCGCCTAGGGCGTCCCTTCCCGACTCTGCCGTTCACTTCTGCAATATAAATTTGCTTTGTCACTCTTTCCTCGTTCATTCTTTCTACATGACCAAACCGCCGAAGCATTCCTTTCTTAATCCTGGTCACAACGTCATCTTTTCGTCATAAGAAACCACAGTTACCACAGTTGCCACGATTGGTGGGCGGGTGGACAACCGCAGTTTTACGTGGTAGAGCCACGTTGCAGCTATTATGACTGTACCATGAATGGATCGGCTCGGCCGGGGAAAGACCACGCTCTCACAGAAATCCGGCGTAAAATTGCAGCTTAATGCTGCTGTGCTTCGCATGGTGAGTGTAGAGAAACGATGACCTTTTTTTACTGGAAATAAGGCATTCCATCTTGTGATCCTCAGGGATGACAACGCATCTGCATTTTGATTCTTAATTGAGGATAAATGTAGATGTCTATGGGCCACAGCATTCATTTACCATCAGGTGGACTGTGTGCTAGTTTATCATCCTATTTTATAGGTAAATAAAATATTATGTAAAATGAAATGTATTTTGTAAAACAATTAAAACAAGTATAACTATGCAGAAATTGAGTGCATCGTGACATATACGCTACGTAAAATGACGTACGAAGTGTAGATAGCCTGTGGATATATGTAAAGGCGTTCAAGGAAGCCCCTTAATGCGGAGACAGCTCCACTGGGACGCTATTGATCGTCATCCGCCGTCAGTGGCCGAGCGCCCCTATTGATTCGCCGCAATCTGCATGATAACCCGCGCTTGGCTTCTCTATTCAAAGTACAACATACATTAGAAGAACATATATGACGGAAAAGTTTATCGTTATGATGTTACTTAATTATCGTTTAATACCTATTAAAACAAAACTTTCTCAAATTATTTATTAATTGGAAAAAAAATATTTTATAGAAGCGAGAAACATTTTTACAAGAATGCCTACCTCCTATTGCAAGTGGAGGTATAAAAAATATGATGCCATGGTATGCCAATATTTATAAACAAATGTTCAAAACATTTGAAGTGCATTTTTATGCCTCTTACATCACAGTAATTAAATTACGTACTCAAGTAAAAAGGTCGCAAGACGTCAGACAGACTATAAAAGTAATACCTTAAACTTATTTCTTTCGTACCTTTTTAACCACCGTAAGGATTAGTTGATTTATGATAAGTAAAGTTACGTAGGTTTGTAATTTGGGCTTTCCTTACGAAGTTATTATTATTTTTAAATAAATAAATTATTAAACATACATTGCATTTAATTATGACGATAATTTTATTTTCTGAATGACATGTTCTTAAATAGAACATGAAGTAAAAATTTGAAATACACGGGCAAAAGAAAAGCAAGCGAAACACTGATTTTTATCTAAAACGTTTAGAAGTTTGGCGCGTTATCAAATTAAAAACATTTGACTGTCAGAAGATACAACCAGAATTTTTTTCAAAGTTTGTTATAGAGTTTCGAAGACTTTTGAGGTAACTTTCAAGATATAATTATATTAATTATAGATAATACTTTTAATATTAAAAAAAATGATAAATCTTTTATTATGTCTGTTTTATATTAAATTTCTAAGTTCGAAATACGAAATCACGACTAATTGCCGCTTTTAGTCTACGTAAGTTCAGAAACGTAAAGGGAATCAATAGGAATGCCCGCTATTGATTAACAGTTGCTTTGAACCTGTATTTTTCTTTCAAAACTCTGATTGTTTCCATAACTGTACTACTTCGTTAACTAACTTTACTAGCCTTTATAAACCCACAACTGTTCATAAGCCCTTTTAGCAGTAACTGAAGGCGTGCAACCTTAAAAGTATACTATATATTATCTAACCGTGTACTGGCTGCGTAAGAATATCCCATATCGTTCAATGGGTGTCGTAAGAGGTGACAGAGAGAAACAAACCAAGAGGTGGGCAGCAGCGTCTTAAAAACTGTGCCAACTATGGCCAACATCCCTTATCTCATCTCATTCTATGGAGAGGTCTATGTTAAACAGTGGACTTTAATTGGCTGTAATGAATAAAAGACGCTAGACAGGAACGCGCTGTGAGCGCCATATCGTACAGTGGGTGTCGTAAGAGGTGAAAGAGAGAAACAAACCAGGAGGCGGGCAGCAGCGTCTTAAAAACTGTGCCAACTATGGCAAACATAAGGGATGTTTGCCATAGTTGGCACAGTTTTTATATCATCTCAATCTATGGAGAGGTCTATGTTAAACAGTGGACTTTAATTGGCTGTAATGAATGAAAGACGCTAGACAGGAACGCGCTGTGAGCGCCATATCGTACAGTGGGTGTCGTAAGAGGTGAAAGAGAGAAACAAACCAGGAGGCGGGCAGCAGCGTCTTAAAAACTGTGCCAACTATGGCAAACATAAGGGATGTTTGCCATAGTTGACACAGTTTTTATATCATCTCAATCTATGGAGAGGTCTATGTTAAACAGTGGACTTTAATTGGCTGTAATGAATGAAAGACGCTAGACAGGAACGCGCTGTGAGCGCCATATCGTACAGTGGGTGTCGTAAGAGGTGAAAGAGAGAAACAAACCAGGAGGCGGGCAGCAGCGTCTTAAAAACTGTGCCAATTATGGCCAACATCCCTTATCTCATCTCATTCTATGGAGAGGTCTATGTTAAACAGTGGACTTTAATTGGCTGTAATGAATGAAAGACGCTAGACAGGAACGCGCTGTGAGCGCCATATCGTACAGTGGGTGTCGTAAGAGGTGAAAGAGAGAAACAAACCAGGAGGCGGGCAGCAGCGTCTTAAAAACTGTGCCAACTATGGCCAACATCCCTTATCTCATCTCATTCTATGGAGTGGTCTATGTTAAACAGTGGACTTTAATTGGCTGTAATGAATGAAAGACGCTAGACAGGAACGCGCTGTGAGCGCCATATCGTACAGTGGGTGTCGTAAGAGGTGAAAGAGAGAAACAAACCAGGAGGCGGGCAGCAGCGTCTTAAAAACTGTGCCAACTATGGCAAACATAAGGGATGTTTGCCATAGTTGGCACAGTTTTTATATCATCTCAATCTATGGAGAGGTCTATGTTAAACAGTGGACTTTAATTGGCTGTAATGAATGAAAGACGCTAGACAGGAACGCGCTGTGAGCGCCATATCGTACAGTGGGTGTCGTAAGTGGTGAAAGAGAGAAACAAACCAGGAGGCGGGCAGCAGCGTCTTAAAAACTGTGCCAACTATGGCAAACATAAGGGATGTTTGCCATAGTTGGCACAGTTTTTATATCATCTTAATCTATGGAGAGGTCTATGTTAAACAGTGGACTTTAATTGGCTGTAATGAATGAAAGACGCTAGACAGGAACGCGCTGTGAGCGCCATATCGTACAGTGGGTGTCGTAAGAGGTGAAAGAGAGAAACAAACCAGGAGGCGGGCAGCAGCGTCTTAAAAACTGTGCCAACTATGGCAAACATAAGGGATGTTTGCCATAGTTGGCACAGTTTTTATATCATCTCAATCTATGGAGAGGTCTATGTTAAACAGTGGACTTTAATTGGCTGTAATGAATGAAAGACGCTAGACAGGAACGCGCTGTGAGCGCCATATCGTACAGTGGGTGTCGTAAGAGGTGAAAGAGAGAAACAAACCAGGAGGCGGGCAGCAGCGTCTTAAAAACTGTGCCAACTATGGCCAACATCCCTTATCTCATCTCATTCTATGGAGAGGTCTATGTTAAACAGTGGACTTTAATTGGCTGTAATGAATGAAAGACGCTAGACAGGAACGCGCTGTGAGCGCCATATCGTACAGTGGGTGTCGTAAGAGGTGAAAGAGAGAAACAAACCAGGAGGCGGGCAGCAGCGTCTTAAAAACTGTGCCAACTATGGCAAACATAAGGGATGTTTGCCATAGTTGGCACAGTTTTTATATCATCTCAATCTATGGAGAGGTCTATGTTAAACAGTGGACTTTAATTGGCTGTAATGAATGAAAGACGCTAGACAGGAACGCGCTGTGAGCGCCATATCGTACAGTGGGTGTCGTAAGAGGTGAAAGAGAGAAACAAACCAGGAGGCGGGCAGCAGCGTCTTAAAAACTGTGCCAACTATGGCCAACATCCCTTATCTCATCTCATTCTATGGAGAGGTCTATGTTAAACAGTGGACTTTAATTGGCTGTAATGAATGAAAGACGCTAGACAGGAACGCGCTGTGAGCGCCATATCGTACAGTGGGTGTCGTAAGAGGTGAAAGAGAGAAACAAACCAGGAGGCGGGCAGCAGCGTCTTAAAAACTGTGCCAACTATGGCAAACATAAGGGATGTTTGCCATAGTTGGCACAGTTTTTATATCATCTCAATCTATGGAGAGGTCTATGTTAAACAGTGGACTTTAATTGGCTGTAATGAATGAAAGACGCTAGACAGGAACGCGCTGTGAGCGCCATATCGTACAGTGGGTGTCGTAAGAGGTGAAAGAGAGAAACAAACCAGGAGGCGGGCAGCAGCGTCTTAAAAACTGTGCCAACTATGGCCAACATCCCTTATCTCATCTCATTCTATGGAGAGGTCTATGTTAAACAGTGGACTTTAATTGGCTGTAGTGAATGAAAGACGCTAGACAGGAACGCGCGGTGAGCGCCATATTGTACAGTGGGTGTCGTAAGAGGTGACAGAGAGAAACAAACCAGGAGGCGGGCAGCAGCGTCTTAAAAACTGTGCCAACTATGGCCAACATCCCTTATCTCATCTCAATCTATGGAGAGGTCTATGTTAAACAGTGGACTTTGATAGGGTGTAATGAATGAACGACGCTAGACAGGAACGCGCGGTGAGCATAAAACCGTCACACTCAAACTGCAAATGTTCCCCGTCACCAATCTGTGGCATTAATGATCAAATACACAAACGGTACTCAGTTTTAAGACGCCGTTAAGTCTCATGTTGTCTCTATCACTTTAAGTCAAAGTGACTGTGACGCCACGAGATTTAACATCTTAAAATTGAGTAGCGTTTGAGTATTAGGCCATAAATTTGGTATTTTCGAAAGATTATGCCAATGTTAATCGGTCTCTAGGGCCAAGTTTAGCAAACTTTACTTTAAAATTGACCAACTTTTTCTGAAGTGAGCACCGATAAAGTTAGCATTCGGCAAAGTTTGATACATACACAAATAAGTATCGCTTATACAACATTAATATAAATAATGACATAAATGAATGTTAACATAAATATATATAATTAACTAGCGAGCTGACCCGGCTTCGCACGGTTGATTTCTGGATCTCGACATCAACGCCACCTACCGAGTCCAATTGTGAATCTAAACTATTCTCTAATCAACTTAATCACACAAAAATTTCATCAAATTCGGTCCAGCCGTTTAGGAGTAGTTCAGTCACATACAACAGAAGAATTATGTAATATACAATATGCGTGTATTATACATATATGTAAACCTTCCTGTTGAATCATTCTGTGTATTGATGAAAACCGCATCAAAATTCGTTGCGTAGTTTAAAAGATCTCAGAATCTCAGACAGTGGGAAGCGACTTTGTTTGATATTATGTAGAGATGTTTAAGTAGTAACAATTTGATCTATTTATCAAATTAATCTTATTTTTATTTTGCTATTGGCAAACGTGTTTTATTTTTGGTCTGTACTTAACACATACATACATACATAATATTTAATTGTAAATAGTTTCGTTGGTTACGGCGAGTATCGAACCCGGGTGCCCACGTACAGTGCTTTTATGTGCCAATTTATCACTTGCTCGGGGTAAAGGAAAACATCGTGAGGAAACCTGCACAAACACCTGCAGTCTTAAGAAATACGAATATAATATTTCGAGGACAATTAGTAATGCGTAGCGTAATATTGTATTTGCACACCTCATAAGATAATAATATAGTGTACATATTCTAATTTTCTGTAACAACTTTTATACCTGTATTATGCAAATAAATGAATTTGATGTGATTTGGTATGATTTGACAAATGTAGATGCCAAAACAGTTTAGGGCAGCACCGTGGACTAATTGTTCTAAACCCACTCTGAAATGACAGGGGGTGTCACATCTGTATAAAGACGTAGGCTGTAGGGCTGTAGGCTATTCAACTGTTTTTTAATATTAATAAAAACTATATAAAAAAAACTAAAACTAGTATATGTCACTTGCTGAATTACATAATGGTAAAGTATATATTTCAAACACGAGTACCTTTATTTAACTTATATTCGCAGAATAATAAATAAAAAAGTCTTTTATTTTCTTCAGTTTAAAAGAAAGTATGATAAAATTAGTAACCTAAAGTACTGTTACCTTGCAAAATATTTGAATGTAAAAATTTAATGTCGTATGTTAACTATGCAGCTAAATAAGTTATCAGTTCACGCTGTTATCATAGGCACGTCTAACGCAACAGACTGTCTGCAGATGAATATTCATTTCAGTGACAGATTTCACCCTAGAAGTAATTTAATTGGTAGGTACAGAATTAAGCGTTTAAATTTAGCATAAGGGTGATTAATTTCAGATCCAATGATATTTAATTTTTGATTTTTAATATTTTTACATTATAAATATTTACCTTTGTTATTGAATTATTGTATTAAGTTCAATCTGCTCGCTCCAATATATTTCGAAGTAATTTTTTTAAATAAAAAAGTATACGCGAGAATTTATTTCTATGAAACTTAAGGTCGTCAATAATAACATGATGTCGTATGTCATTAATCTTTAAAGTAAGTATTTACTTTAACTATTAAAATATTATCCTATAATTTGACCATACAAATGGTAAATTAAGTATGCGATTACAGAGGTCTAACTCGGCGAAGGACGCAAGGCGGGTGCGTGAAGCGCCGCATGACTATCACCGATATGGGGCACTGACGCCTACGCGCAATTCGATAAAACTTTGCAAGTTCTCACCATTTGGATATGGGATGCCTGTATACTATTGTTTAATGCAACAGGTAATGTTATATATACATACTCGCTTTTTTTTTGAATATCGTTCAATAAATTGAAAATTATAAAATGTTTATTTTTTGTACTTGTTTTGTTTATGGTTAACACTTCACATCGGTAACTACTCTTATATATAAATAAATAGTTTAGTCATGTTACTTATTCCTAAATTAATTTTATTTGTTAAAATACTTAAATAAGTTTAAAAGAAGAAAATAAAAATTACTGACGCATAACTTTTGAATGCATATAAGTTATTAGAATTTATCCAAACAATATATAATCGACCCGCTCAATCGAGACGCTATTTTAGCACACATCCAGCGAAAGTGTGTACTAATTAATAGTGCAAAGTATTGATCAATTGTTTCACCATGGTTCTAAATATAAAATTCCGTTGGGGAAGACAAAGTTCGCGGCAATACGGGCGCGGGCAGGTAGTGCGGGCGCGGGCAAGTGGCGGCGGGCGTATCGATTCCGCGGCGCCTTCAGTCGGCGTCCGCCGAGCGCCGCGCTGCGCCGAGCGCCAGCGAGCGCCCGCCCTCGCCCCGCGCCACTATCCCTCCTCGCTCAAATCTCTCGCCGTCGCCGACAAACTCGAACGACCTCTTTTCGCTAACTAACGTCGCAGCCGCGTCGTTTCCCGCCGCTTAACTGCGCTCGAACTTGGTGACACGCGGAATACTTTAAGTTTTTGCTGCTGTTTTTCCGGACAGAAACAGTGCTATTTTTTCAAATAATGAACGAGGCGGCAAAGTAATTATGTATATAGGATTTGGAAGCACAACTTCGAGGTAGACTGAGCGAGCGCAGAAGTGATGCCGGTATACGCGCGCGCGCGAGCATGGCCGGCGGCGCGGACGGCGTGCGCGCTGCCGGCTGCGTAGGCGCACAGCCATGGACTGCTGCAACTACGGCGAGTTCCGCCACGCGCACGGGCAGTACACGGGCGCCGCCTGGGACGGCTACGGCTACGCGTTGCCCTATGCGCCCTACGCGCACGGCTACTACGCGCCGCACGCGCAAGATCCTTACGGGCGATACTATCGCTACGACTATCCCACACCACACTCGCATCACAATGAGCATGCCATGCCTATGGGTTTGTATTTGTATGACTATGTTGAACTCCTAACAATTTCGATTGTCAATTTTAAAATAATAGTAAATCTGAAAACAAATTAAAAGTACGTTAATATTTCATAATCATAAAAATAGTATTTAAGTTAGTAACTTTCCCCGTAAGAAAATTTTAAGCGTCAACCCTTAGCAAATATTAAGCGAACAATAAACGCTTGCTAAAAGTTTTATAAAGTTTAAATGGTTTCGCGGGGTTGCTTGTTCTTGGAAATTTTCTTTTATATTTATTTCCATTGAAGCAATTCAAGTAACATCGATGTTGTTTTTATTTATACCCAACATTAAAAGTAAAATTATTTAACAAATTATTTAAATTAAATTGCAACCGAAAAATAAACTCTAATTTTAAATAATAAAATTATTTAGTTTGACTATTCCATTTTATCCTTAGGTTTTATAAAATCAACTTAGAAGCCCGTCTAGGAGAGTGGTTTCTAAGATGCAAGGAATTTGGAACTCTGCCATACAGTGATTCTGTGCCTACTGCTATACTGTGATTGTCAATTTATCTGGCATATGCGGTAATTAAATTTATAAGGATCTAAGGGTGCCAAAATCTATTTGTTAAAGTCTTGTACTATCGGTAATAATAACGCAAGCATGATAATTTTTTTTTATAGAATAAGGGTGACAAACTAACACACCACTTGATGGCAAGTGGTTGCAAGATGGCAGATTATGCTGTCGGTCCTGAGGACTAAGATTGAATGTCTCGTTTCCAGCAAAACGATTCTCCGGTCCTCTACACTCACCATACGAACACAACACCATTAAACTGCTACTTTACGCTGGTGTTCTGTGAGAGCGTGGTCCTTTTCGGGTCCAACCAACACATTCGTGCTACAACCATAATATAGTTTCAGCGTAGCTCTATCATTTACACGTAACTCAAATAAATAACATAATTTAAATGCATTTCAAATTAGTTTGATATAAATGGTTTTTAGAATTTACAAGCATATATTCTAGTATACTGATCAGGATCACCAGGAAAAAATAAAATTATTAGTTTAGGATCGATGTGTGTTCTTTAGGTTTTTCTAGTCTAATATTATTATTTAATTTTATCTTTTTTCTTCTGTTTTTTTTCAACACGTTTAAGCCATTATCATTAAAATTAGTATCATTACAGCCTCTTAAAGTTCACTGTTGAATATAGGCCTCCCTTATAGATTGCCACATAGAGAGGATAATTGTCATAGTTGCCTCGCCAAAAGCCATAGCTTGACTAGTATTCCAACTGACAGCAAGTGATGATATACGATAATTTTTCTTAACAAGAGCTTATTTACTTTTTCTTGAAACCTTCAAAACTGAAATAACTTATTAAATTTCCGCGTATTCCGATAAATTTTCTGTTATTCATTTACATTAAAATGTTTAGTTAATTATGAAAAGTTGAAACATTCGACTGAAATCAAATTAATGTAATCTATTACTGTAAAAAATTTCATTAGAAGCATGATTGAATTATAATCATCTCTGTCGATCTACGGTCAACAAACATTTTGTTTAACCTCATACAAGCGGAGCTCGAAGTTTGTTTACCAATACGAAAGAGATCGGAATTCGCACGCGTGGCGCGGCGACATTCTGAACAATGAAGAATGAAGTAAGAATTAATGTTTACGTTTGGGCGGATTTCTCCGCGTCTACGTCACGTGTCGATGTTGGAGGACGTTCAGAGAGGGGCGGCGGGAGGGGATATGCTCTACAGGTGGTCCCCTCTCCTCCGACGCGATTGATTGCCCGCACAGCGCACAACCAGTGCCGCCACCGCCACTCTACATATTGACCGGGGTGCTAACACCCGCGTTGCCTCTCGCTTCCAACTTCGTGCCCACGCTACGTAAAACGGGCGTCGTCGCTACTTTTACTACGCGGATGTATACTTGCTTTGAATTTTTGAGGTTGAATTTTTATGCACTGTATACATACATACTTGCTTAAACAACTCTTGACTGCATCAATAGATCAGTCATTTTCAGTCTTACATAATATTTATTAAAGATCACGTGTACGAAAACACCTTCTTATTACTTTTGCCAAATATTTTTTAGGATTTTAAAATGGTTTAAATAAATTAAAAGTTCTTTGTATGCTACAAGGTATGAAATTAATAATAAATATTATATAATATTTTATGATTTTTTTGTACTCATATTAGATCTGTATTATTATTCTAAAGTTTTTTAAACAGAGAGGATACAAAGGAAATTTATCAAAACTTGTTTACTTATTTGTGTATGTAACACTAGTCTAGTTGGGGCTTAAGAGAATCCACAATCCACCCGTAGGTGTCGTAAGAGGCGACAGAGGGAAACTGAAACGCAGTTGCTAACCCGCCCGTTAAGTATAGCAACTATGCCAAATAGTTAGAGTAATAAACAGTGAACTTATCATGAATATCTTTTCTATCGACTTCAAAAAGGAGCCGGTACTATTGAGTATTATTATTGACATAAAAAAACATACAGTAGAATTGTCGACTGTATGTTTTTTTTATGTGTGTTCCTCATAACTTTTCACTGGGTGAAACGATTTCGATGACTCTTTTTTATTTGAAAGCTGGTGCTTCACGTGTGGTCCCATATGAATTTGGTTAGAGTTTATGGAAAATGGTCTGACCAATAGTTTTTGAGTTATTCTTAATAATTTATATTGAAGTCGGTTGTACAAAGTTTTTAATTTAAAAAATATTAATAAAACTAAGGTAATAAACAGACTTAAGTCCACCTAATGGTGCGTGTCTTCTGCATCCCATGGATATCTGTAATTAACTTCAAAGAAAAAAAGATATATATGCGTTGTCACTTCTGTGGACTAAAATGTAATGCCTCACAGCCTGTATTTATTTTGGCTCTCAATACGCTTTAGACTGCAACACAGCAGCGCAGGCGCTGCTGTTTAAAATAGGAGAAATTACTAAGAGGGCGATACCATCCTAGACGAATTCCTAGGCAGAATAAGTATATACTCGTATAATACCGAACCCAAATCAGTTAAGAAAAATAAATTTAAAAAGATGTTCTAATTATGAATTTGGTAAGTTGTTAAAACCGTGGTGTGTATATTCATTTATTTATTTTTACTTATTCATTCTTTAATGCATTATGTAGTTAAAACAAAAGAATACAAAGGTCGGACTTAATGCCTTGAGTGTATATTTATAAATATTGTACGTGACTCTTACAGATCTGTGCTGTAAATTTTAGATAAACAATTAATAATAATACACAATTATCGTCGTATCCTAGCTATATTTAGATAGATCTTACAAGTTGTATATATTTTTAATATTCCCTACTTATGGCATTAGGATTGATAATAATTGAAGTATTGGACACTCCAACATCGTAAAATGTCCCCTTTTAGCCAATTTGAATAAAAGGGGATTCGTACTTTCTCAATTCGACTTGATGTTCTTAATTTTGTATGTTCCGCTATATATCTTCGTCAATTGTGAACCGATTTTATTGCTTCTTTTATTTTTATTATTAAAAAGAAACTTCAGGAGTGGTCCATTATAAATTTGGAGAATGTATTTGAACCCTAAGGTTGGGCAAATAGGGGATGAGCTTTTTGAGGTAACTATAAAACGTTCCAGTTGTTACCTTGAGCTTTTGATACTCCTTAGTCCGCTCGTATGAGTGATATAATTTAACTTGTAATAAAAAGTAAAAGTTTACATTAATTAACTAAAAATAATAAAATAATATAATCATAACAGCCTCTTAATCAGGCGTTACTTTGCGCAAGTCCATTATATTAAAGTTGGTAAAAAATTACTTCGCGTACATCCGCTCGATAAAATGAAATTATGTGTCTTACCTACTTTGAAGAGCACCTCCCACCCTTCCTCAATTTTGGTGTTGGGAGTAGTGGTGCTGGGATTAGTGGTGACGGTAATAGTGCACGCAATTGAGGGAGGGCGGGAGGTGTTCTTCAAACTAGGTAAGACACATCATTTTATTTTATCGAGCGGATGTACGTGAAGTAATTTTTTACCAACTTTAATCTTTAGTAGTTGTTGAAAATGGCGTTCTCAATAAAATAAAAGCTTAAAAGTCAAACGCAGCAAAGTGTGATAAACTGCGTAATGAATGAATGAATATGGAGATAAGATCCTTTAACACGCAATTTAACCCGCGCGCGACATTAACCGATTTGTACTTCAATTTATATCGTTAAATCTTTTGGAGATGTAAATGCAATATGCTGTTAAATATTTTTTTAAGATTTTTGCTAACTTGTGTAATAATTTTGTTATATAAAGGAAAAAATAACGAAACGGTATAATAAATTGAGTTAAAAGTTTTTGTTCCTTTCCTTTGCGCCTTGATATAAAAGTGGCAATTGTTAAGGATTCTTAAAATTATTAAAACAAAGTATTTAATATTTCTCTGACGCGTGATCAAATATTTATGAATTTAATAAAATATTTAAGAATGTTCTAAATTTATAATGTGAAAGAAATTGTTTTGCGTACAGCAAAAGAGTGAAATGATTTGCCAGCTTTCTTTTAATCTGATTACAATGTCAATATTTTCAAGGCAAGAAGGCATTTTTGTTAAGATAAGTCAGTACGTACTGAACGTTTTACCCTCTAAGGTTGCATCTTGATAGCTTGCTGCTTATAATAATCAAAAATAAACATCCCTCTTCATGTCCTTGCCATATCTATCATGTGACGTAATGAGAATTATTAAGAGAGAATTATGAGAAGTATTTTGGTGCGGATTATTAACACTTTTGTCGCTCTTATTTTATAAAAACACGATAACGAGGCATTCCATCTCAATACTCAAGGGCAGCAACGCGCCTTTCATCGATTTTAGGGAAAGTTATAATACACCTTAATTGTTCGGTGGCGGTATACTGTTTTTTTACTATTAATGAAATAAAATCTCTATCTATAGAGGATATATTCAAATAAAATACAATAGAATTATTTTTATTCCATTTAGACTACAAGAAAAGGATAACTTATTGAAAGGCTTTTATATTATACATGGTAGAGCCATGCTATATTAGTAGTATAGTTGTAGCACGACAGGGAAAGGACCACGCTCTCACAGAATACCAGCGTAAAATAGCAGCATAACACTGCTGTGTTTCGTATGGTGAGTGTAGAGAATCGGAGACCCTTTTTACTGGAAAAGAGGCATTCTATCTTAGACCTCACGGGTGACAACGCACCTGCATTTTGATTCGCAAACGAGGATAGATGTAGATGTCTATGGACCACAGCAACCAATTACCATCAGGTAGACTGTGTGCTCGTTTGTCACCCTATCCTATCTATAAATAACAAAAAAATATATATACTTTTACCAATGGTTGGGAAAAAACATCTGGCCGGACAGTCAGGTTGCTAGTTCCTCCCAGGAAAGAACTAGAACCCTTAATGGACTTATTTTAAAAATTATTATTTTTATTTAAACTTAATATTATCAATAATTTCTCTTTATTTAAACTTAATGGACTTATTTTAGTTTATTTTATTCTAATACAATTAAGTATGAAAACATTTAGAAAAAGCATGGTAGCAATCACCTCATTCCCAGAGGTTTTTATAAATCATGAACTCTTTAGTGGTATTTTGCCATATGCTCATTAATAAAAAAAATCTTGATAAATCTGGAAGAAAATATGAAATAGGGAAGAAGAAACCATAACTGTGAGCTAAAGTTAACAAGTGTGGTCTTTCTATTCTTCTTAACATGAGAAGTGTTTGTTAGAAGTAATATCAAATGTATATTATATGTGCATATGTTATGAATATATTTTTAAGTATTTGTAAGGGTGCATAACGACAGCTCCATCCAAGCAGCAATCTTACCTGCCCGCGGCGTATCTTGCTAATTAACAGATAAGCAAGCTAACGACCGTCCGCATTCCTTATAGCTAAACTTTAAAATTTTACCATTTGGGCATTCCAAGATGATTTTGATAATATCCAATTTTTTTCTTAATGATTTGGAGTTATTTATAAATTTTAAGAGCTTATTACAGATAAAACGCTAATATACAACACTAATGCTTGTGTTGTTTTTTGAGTTTTTAAAACATAATTTAATAAATTTTCTGGTAGATTACGGCGCATATGCTTCCAAGGAGTCGCGCGGTCGCAGGGCATTGTCACGCAGGGATCAGCGCACACATACTCCAGCGCACCATTTGCCCCTTCCACATACAGTAAGTTCTTTAGTTTGTTCATTTAGTTAAATATTAATAAATAAATACACGCAATGATCATATTTTTGAACTTAGAGGACAAGTTATTCATTGTGAAGGCAAACGGGATGTCTACAATAATCACGTAGTGGATAGTGAACCGAACCGAAGTGCTACCGAAGCTCTGAGTTGACGATTGTAGTATCAAAATGTCTTTGATGATGTGTTTTGTCGCTGAACTTTAAATCTGAATCGCAACTGGCATAAATACAAAATGCTTAAGTATATGTAAGGTCTAATTAAATGGCTATAAAATCTTTCAGGGATTTTCCATAGTTTTAGAAAAAACGTTGTATGTTTGTAAAAAAACTTTACCTATACTACTAGGAATTTCTCCTATACCGTGGGGACGTGGGAAAACCATATATCGCATTAATTTACAGATCATAGAAATACTTTTCGCGTGGGATTAGAACTCAAAATGCCAAAGCCAAACATTATTTTGCGCACCTTAAAATTTCACTATACGCAGGACAAACTGAGTTTGCTGGCAGTATTAGTTAAACATAAACACTTAAAATTGCAATTAACAATAATTGCAATTTAAGTGCTAATTTACCGTGTGGTGTGGTGGTGAAGAGAAGATCGTGAGAAAACATAAAGCAACACGGGCCACCGGCGGACTGGAGGGGAGTATGATTGGCTTCTGATAGATGACGGTATAAATATAAAATAACCGTCTCGTTTACACCAGACATTAAACACACAGTTCGGTAACATGCAGCAGTGTCAAAGGTGGGTAAGACGTCTAGTACTACGATTGTCAATTCGATTGCCAAGAGTAATTAATTTAATTAATTAAATTACTGTATGTATTGTAATTAATTTAATTAATTTAAGTAAGTATTTAATTAATCTTCCCTACAACGTAAAGTATTCGCGACTTTGTGAGCTGACGATGATGATGGTGATGATGATTATGATGGTGGTGGTAGTGGTAAGGATGGTGATGTTACTGACAGTGTTATCTTGGCCGATTTCTATTTTGACGACTTCCTAATAATGTATTATTATTTTTAAATATGTGTTACTTTTGAGTTTATAAATACAGCGGTGTTATTTTTGATGTAACATAAACTTGAAAAAAATTATTTATAGAAGTATTGTAGATTTTGAAAAAAGTGGTGGAAGAAGGTGGTTATACGAGTATTTAGTTTTTGAACATATTTAGTACAAAACTGTTTATTACTTAAAATTGTAAAACTTAATTTGACCTTGAGCGCGTTTAATTCTAATTCATGGTTCAATTAAACAATGTATAAAATTTATTTTCTGCGTGGAAAGAAATGATGTACTGTCTTATTATACTTATTAAATAGTTCTCAATAAACTCGTAAAATAGGTCAGTGTCAAGGGTAGTTTATAAAGTTACTACAAATGCATTTACTCTCGTAGCATTTATCTATCATGGGCGTTACGCATAAAGTCGAAATTATTTCAGCACTTGCGTATTATCTTAAAACTTTACGATACATAGTTTTCCACAATGTAGTGATTTTGAAGATAATTATAAGAAGACATTAATAGTTTTATTATCAATAAATTTATGTTTTAATATTAGTAGTTAATGGATACTACTACTACTACTACTTCAATTTTTACTTAACAAGAAGCGCTCATAAATAATTATTTCGTAATTATAAAAAGTATTCTAATTTTAAATAAATATTGTGTAATTAAAATTATTTATTTTCATTCTGAAACTTGCATTTTGCCAATAATCATAAAGTGGCTCGTATTTAAGATTATTACCAAAATTAAATTGACAACGAGACAGAAGTACGATATGGTTGGAAGTAGTATCATTACGGCGTCATATTACGAGACAAGTAAGCGGCACAAAGGCGCTAATGAGGGCGGCGTAGGGCGTTGAGCGGATAGGGGCGTGCGGGGTGCGGCAGACCATGAAAGCTGTCAGCGGTTGATTTTTCTGAGTGTCGTGGGCGCCGCGCTGATCGATAAGTCACGTGGTTCACACCGCGCTCATGTCGCTCGATAGTTAGAGCCTCCGCAAATCTCCCGCCACTACTCTAATGTACACGTACGGGCTGGTTTCAGCCGTTTTCGAGGCAACCGGTAATTACTCCGCCTCGCCCATATAGTGTTATATTATTATATTTAATATAAGGCTTTATTATTAAATAATGAATATTAACGTTTTAAAATGCAAAATTAAATTATTATTATTTTTAAAACAACTGTAAATATAATGCATTTTTGATAACTAAATATTTTAAAATAATAATGTTATTAAGTCTGCTGCAATTTATTTTACTTTAGTTCATGAAGCTTCGTAGCCGCGTAGCATTGTCTACGGTGCGGGTAACCAATATGCTACGGAGTTACTTAATTTATCCATATTTTTTTTATTGATTTAGACAAATATTTTGAAATCTATTATGATTAAAAAAATTATAAATCATATATCAATTTTATATACTGATTTAAAACTGTATCAATATTTATTATATTACAGTCGTAACTCGATAATAATCAACAAGTTATTAAGCATTTAGAAATTATATATATCACCGTAAAATATTGTATTTTAACCATGAATTTTGACTAATAATATGCATGAAATATAAATAAATATTAAAATGAATGGAAATTGCCAAAGAAGATTTTGACTAAGATGTGACGGATGCAGTTACTGCAACGCAAAAGTGCACTAGGAGTGACGGACATCGATCGGTGGCGCGACCGAGCGCGCTGTCGTTTCACCTCACCCTCCTCCCAACAGCACACCACCCACCACACTTAAGGCTTATCTCGTACACAGATGGTATACGCATATTGCGTTCTATTCTCTTCACCAAATAAGTGTCTCGTGATATATATCGAATCATTGATAAATTCTATCACCTTAATTTTCTAAAGTATTGATAAATCTTTGTGTACATTAAGTGTACTCGTACATTATGTATTGAAGTCAATGCAAATATTTTGTTATGATGATTCTTTCAGACCATAGTTGTCGTTATGGTTTTGGAAATATATATCTCATTTTCCTGGAGAATTTTCACCATGGGAACAACATTCAATAAATTATATTATATATCACAAGTCAATACCCGGGATATATTATATATAGTTTGCTAAATATATTTTTCAAAAATATAAAGAAGGCATTTTTTTATTTGCTAAATGGTTATGACGACTATGAAACTATTTGTTTGTTGTAAAAATAAGGGCTTTGACCGTGATTCTAATGTGCATGATTACGCAAATTAATATTAACTGCTTAGTTTCGCCATCTAGATTGTAATAATTAAATTATAAAATTTAATGTTATTAACGTTTCACTGTTTTTCGGTATGATATCGGTAAAAGTTACTTAATTTCAAATTAAATAAAACCTTATGGCCGCGTAATTCATGGGATTGTATCGAGATATCCCTCCTAAAACTAAATTTCCTTTTTATCACTTAAGGTTTTTTTAGAAGGTAAAAATGATAGTTTTTGATATTTTTTGTACTCATATTCTGTCTTTTTGTTCTGTGGACAGGTGTATTGTATTGTAATTTCAATATAATTAAATATATATTCATCTGATAAAGATGTGTGTACATAATTAGTGGTATTCTATTGAACGCCACATAACGCGAAGCGTTATTAGGGCCTGAGAGCTGGCGACGAATTTTGGGAAGGTCCTTTGGGTAAGCTGAAATTGTGAAAAAATATAATTTCGTCCATTGGCGAATCCAGTCCCGCGCGTCTGGCAGAGCGTTTGCGGTTATTTTGTTACTGCGCAGTATATAACATTTGCAAAAAAAAAAATCCAAAAAATGTTCTTTTGGCAACTTGATTTATGTTTTATCTTTTAATTTAGTTTTTATATAATTCAAAAAAAGTAATCCCAGACGTTTTTGTCAGATATAAAGTACTACCAGACCTCTCCAAAAATATATTTTTTAGTTCCCAAAACATATACTTTTGGCAATCTCAAATTTTAATCACGTGTTTATTGAGTAATTTTTAATAACACCTGCAAATCGCCAGACGAATTTAGTGGTTTTAAACAACTCCCAGACATGAATAAAGTTTACCAACTAATACGACAAAAAAGACTTGCGAGAAAGATAGCTTATTGAAGCATGCCGGCAGCGGATGGTGGCCTAAGCTCCTCGCGCTGTGATTGGTTACTTAGATATATATATTTTTTAAAATTTTAAGATTAAATTCTTGTTTTAGGATTTAGCGTGTATATATGCGCATATCTGGACATATAAATATCTATGTATATAGTTAATATTTAGTTTTAGCCCAGTTTTAAGGGGCAGGACACATCATTATCTTTCTTTACGCGGAATTAAGCAAATTAGTTTATAACAACCCCATTATAATGGATTTCCGCAAAGTAACGCCTGATTCTATTAATTGTGTGGTTATAAAAACCGACAAAAACGTCTGGGATTACTTTTTTGAATTATACAAAAACTAAATTAAAAGATAAAACAGAAATCAAGTTGCCAAAAGAACATTTTTTTGGATTTTTTTTGCAAATGTTATATACTGCGCAGTAACAAAATAACCGCAAACGCTCTGCCAGACTCGCGGGACTGGATTCTCTAATTGACGAAATTATATTTTTTCACTATTTCAACTTGCCCAAAGGACCTTCCCTAAATTCGTCGCCAGCTCTCAGTCTATCTCGACAGGTCAAGGTCAAGCGATTTTGTGGTCTTTAAATGCCTCTATTAAATAACCATATTGCACTTATACGATAATATGAGTAGCCGTATATCAAGAAAACACTCTAAATAATCCATCTTATATCTTCTAAAAAATCGTTTTATATTGCTACTTTGATAAAAACGGCTTGAAAAAAATTTTACGTGGACCTCCGGATATTGATTTTGTATGTAGTCACGATAACTCCCGAAAAAATCGACGTATCGAGACCGTTTTTTATTAGCTTCCGAATTACGTCAACTGGTTCCCTATTTTATATCAATAGCCTAGTACGCGTCGTTTGTTAATACAACGATTTACAAGTAATTATAAATTTTATTGCTATTAAAATTTAAAGGCGTTTTCACTTACTTCTTTAGCCCTTGATAGACAAAGGATAAATGAATCATACAGCCTATATCGATTTTATACTTTGTGTATTCGATTCATTTCAGTAATTTATTTTTTTCATCAAAATTAAATGAAACGCTCATGAGGCGTGCACTTTTGGATTTTCCAAACTATTTTTAGTTTCTCGCAGTAAATTAAACGATATCGTAATGGACTGACTGGTAGAGAATGCCTTTAGATGTTAAATCCACTCTTTGTTACCTTAATTAATAAACCTAGCAAACTAACAGCATAGCAAAGTGGCGAAGCAATCAGCTTTTGTTTCTGACGTTGAGCAATCAGTTTTAAAATAGGAGGTTCAGATGCCTGGGTGATCAGTAATCGATTGCTGAAAACAGAATTTGAAAATTCGAAACCGTTCTCGTGATAATCGTGGGACAGACAGACGGACAGACATCTCGAAATTAATAAGTGTCTTCGCAAGCTTCGCCACTTAATAAGGTGAAAACAATAAACTTTAAACCTCTATAAATCAATTGCAGTCCGTTAATCTCGCTATAACTCAAAAGTGGCTCGACTATTTTTGATGAAATTTTTGTGTGTATTTGACTAGATGGTTTATGTTCACAATTGGACCCGTTAGATGGCGTTGTTGTAGAGATCTAGAAATTATCCGTGCTAGCCGGAGCAGATCGCTAGTAATTAAAAAGAATAGGAACTTTATATAAAATTATTATCGAAATATTAGCAGAAAATGTTTAATGTAAGAAAAACAGCACTATTTAGTAAGAAGTAAAACACTGAAAGTAACCTTAAGAAAAAGTAACTTTATCAAGTGAATTTACTTGAATTTGCTTTGCTTTGGTTTATGGGAAATAAAATAAAGATTATTAATGCTATTTTAATTTTGGATGTCTAGTAGATAGTATTAGATTTATTATGTATTTTTTCTAAATGTTTCTGTATTAGCAATTATGTAGGGTAATGATAATATTTTGTATGTTATGGTAAAGTTAAAACAAATTTGTAATTTTCCTATTAGCGTTAGAACGAACAGTGCAAGGCGTTCTGCTAATTGTCGTGCAATGTATACAAATGTTTATATAATAATGTTTCACACTGCGCTTAAAATCGATAAATGCATGTACTACGTAGGAGTTCCTCAAGTGCTTCTCATTGGTTAGATAATAATGGTTATGTAATTTGTAATAAACGATTAAATGTATGTTCTGTTTGCCGCACCAAATTTAGGATGTATAATAATTGTATGCAGCAGTAGACTGTGTTTGGGTTGACAATGTTGATTATGGTGATTACAATAGAACAAAAAATGTTACTATTGGGAAGAAGTTCATTCTAAAATAAATTTCACTGAAATAGGAGATCACTTGATTTACTCAAAATGGAAATTTATTTTGGTGTACAAACTTTTTTGTGTATAACAATTTTTTCATATGTTGCGGGTTTCTATATAAAAAAATGAATTAATACCACAATTTCCTTAAAATATTTAATGCGTAATGTTATCTTCCAGCCACCTTCAGAATGTGGAATGACTGGTCGCGGTGCAAGTTTTTGTGAGTCACAAATGTGGCCGCACTATCAGGTAATTATGAAAGTCAAGTCGGTATCTGAATTAAAGTGAAATCATTAAAGTAAATTAAGCTCATTTTAAGGTATTATCTTCAAAATGGGATAGTGGGTTCTTTTACGCTGGTACAAAATGGTGGTATATTCCATCCCGTGGGTGTAGTAAGAGCTGGTAATGGGAAATGCTATAATAGTTTCCGATAGATGGTGATTTAAAGATATATCGGGTTGCAACTTCTAAAGGAAATGACTTCTAAAAAAGGAATGGAACTCCGATCGTCAATCTCTCAGCTAAGCGAGGTGATTATTAAAAATCTTCCCTGTCATTGGAAAGTCCATATATGGCAAATAACATTTACGGGCAATAAGGCGACCGGGGGAGACTGAAACAGGAGATTGGACTGAGACAGGCAGCACCATCTTAGTGATAACAACTCAAAATAATAAAAAAAACTGCGGTTGTCAACCCGCCTGCCAAGCGTGGCAACTAGTGGTAAATCAGGCTTTTTACTCTATTGTGGCATGTTAGAATATGCCAAAAAAGGTATGTATGGCGATTCACAATGCTGGGTTAGTCTCTACTTTAATGTATAGTAGTGAAAGTTGGGTGTGGTGGAAAAAGCAAGAGAGTAAAATTGCTGTACAACTGCAGTCATTAAAAATATGTTAGGGCTGATTCTGAATGACAGAACGTAAAACGTAAGAACGACACGAAGTAAACGTAAGAATTAGAACATAACTAATAGGAAACAAAGTGAATGTTTTCCGCGATGGTTCCAAAAGGATGGTAGTGTTTTGCAGTAGATATCCATTCATTACAGCCTATAAAGGTCCATTGCTGAACATAGGCCTCCCTCATATATTGACTTTTAGATAACATATTGCCATAGTTGCCACGTTTGGCAGGCGGGTTGATAACCTCAGTCTTTTTTAAAATTTTTAGATTATGTCACGAAGATGGTGCTGCAAATCTCCTGTTTCAGTCTCCCCCTGTCGTCTCTTATGAGACCTACGGGACGATATGAAGTAATGAATATTTTTACACCGCAACGACACGGTTTTGTTGTATAAATCTATGTATTTCTGTTCTTTTATGACCTCCGGTGACTTAAGTGCGATATCTAATTTCGAGGTGCGGAAAATAGAGAATGATGCTCGTTAAATTTATCTTCATTCCCGGTATCTCCTTGGCTCTTTATTACAACATGCTGATGAATTCGGCTATTTATTAGTTCATAAAATATCATTGTAGTGGGTTTCTTTATTTTATTCTAATAATTTACTTATTGAGTGATATACAACACTACACTGAGTTGCCCAGTGCGGTGGAGCCATGCTGCAGCTATATTATAGTTGTAGCACGAATGGGTCTGCTCGACCGGGGAAGGACGACGATCTCACAAAATACCAGCATGAAATAGCAACTTAAGGCTGCAGTGTTTCATATAGAGAATGTAGAGAACTGGAGATTATTTTTAGTGGAAATCAGGCTTAACATCACAGTCGTTAAGGGTGACAACCCATCTGCATTTTGATTCTTAATTGAGGATAGATGGAGCTGTCTATATACTCGTAACATAGCATACACTTAAGATCAAGTGGACTGTGTGCTCGTTTTGCCACCCGTAGTCATTAAAATAAAAGTTAGATGTCAAATGCCTCTTTTATACCGACGATTAATCATTTTTTCGTAGTCGGCGGGCGAGTTGCAAATGATGTTTGCATTATAAATTTATCCATAAAAGAAAACGAAAGTGGACACAGGTAGGACAAAAGTGATGGCTTTTAAAAGAGAAGAAAGCACGACGACAAAAAAAATTAGAAGGGGAGTTGGTTGAGATAGTAGATGAGTTTGTGTATTATGGGTGTGTATTTAGCAGCGATGGTAGACATGACAAGAATAAAGAAGGAAGAGTGAATGCAGGATATAGAGTAAATCAGGCTTTTTACTCTATTGTGGCATGTTAGAATGTGCCAAAAAAGGTATGTATGGCGAATCACAATGCTGGGTTAGTCTCTACTTTAATGTATAATAGTGAAAGTTGGGTGTGGTGGAAAAAGCAAGAGGGGAAAATTAATGCTGTACAACTACAGTCACTAAAAATATGTAAGGGCTGATTCTGAATGACAGGGTGGAAAATTGTGTGAAAAGAGAAAAGTAGGATTTTGCAAGAAGATGTTGTGACTAGGATTAAGAAAGGAATGCTTCGGTGGTTTGGAAACGTAAGAAGAATTAATGCCGAGAGTGTAACAAAGGAAATGTATGCTGCAAAAGTGAGTGGCAGAGTCAGCAAAAGACGTCCTAGGCGGAAGTTTATCGATTAACTTTTCGATATACTGAAAATAGGATAAGTATACCCTGAGGCCTACCGCGCACTAGGCAGCTTGGCTGCGGCGGCCGAAATATTTGAGCTTAGAAATAGATGAGAATATTTTTAAACAGTCAATAGTCGGCCAGTTCACGATCACTATTCTTCTGAAGATATATCCCATATTTTAGATTATACATAAATTTCTCGTTTTGAAAGTCATTTTGTGGTTTCGGAACACAAAATACGTCTGGCTGCTACGACAAGTGCAGCCGCACTGACGCGCGTCTGACGGCAGCCGCATACATTCGCCTACTCGCTCTGGCTGCGCGAAGCGAACGGGCTGCCGTGCAATCGGGCGCGCTTTTATGGCTGCCGCAGCCGGGAGTTCGTGGCTGTTTAGGTGCGCGGGCTCCCATACACCGTCATATCTTCGACTGGCTGCCGCAGCCAGGCTGCCTAGTGCGTGGTGGGCCTTAACCGACGACCATATATGCTTAGATAGTATATGGATATGAAAGAAACGAGAGCGGTGTCAGGATCGTGTTAAATTGAAGTTCGTAGTTTCTGCCTGGTGCCCCCCCCCCTCCCCTTTGGGTAACAGGCGTGAGAGTTTATGTATGTTATGCTATGTGTTTTATGCTTATTCAAAGTATACTTACAACAATATATCTGTAATTATTAAAATATAAGAAGAATATAATATTATAAATTTCATTTACATGTAAAATACCTTTTATTGCTGTAAGGATTCATAAGATTGTTTTGTAGATGGGGTTCCTGGGTGGGGGCGGTTGGAGTGGCGCCAATGCTGTCGGCGGCGCGTGGGGTACCCGGGGCATGTCTTCTCGGGAGCAAATGCGTTACATGGCCTCTGATTACCGCATGATTAAGGTTATTTCTTTTTTTATATGTATACATACTTTTTTATGTTTATACATACTTTAAGTGTGTGAGCATTTTAAAAGACGATTAGTAATTAATTTTTTTTTTATTTCAAAATGCTATGACCTCAAAGTCGTAAGTATTACGTAATATTAAATATGGTGGCAGGACTCCTTTTCTTTTTAGGTAGATATGTATTACATGTAATGACATCGACTAACATGAATAAAATATAAATTTAGTTTTATAACTTGTTATAACAGAATAACTATTGAACAAAAACAGGTAACGTAAATATAGGTATATAGATATAGGTTCAACCTTAGAGTAATACATGAAACATCTGTATCCAGGTTCAATTTAAAATAGACTAACATTTATAAAAATGACACTTGCGGAAGAAAACTGACTGGAAATTTTATACTTTACTTTATTAGACGGTCAGACGCAACCAACACCAACTAAGAAAACAATACAAACGTTACAAATCACTTGAAATACTCACTGAAATTATTATTACTGCCTATTTTCTTCTTGTATTTAGCAAGGATTTAATAAGGGTTAGTATAATATATGACAAAGCAGCCGAACAGCGATTTTTCGTCTGACTTGTCCATGCGCCTTTGTATTCCATGCATATCTTTATTACCTACCAAATGATGTAATGAAACAAACACTACGAATTATATCATTATATTAATGAAAACTACATACTAATTGGTTAAAATTATTATAGAAATTACCGTGCACAAGCTCATAGACAAACAGATACAGAAAAACTATTTACTTTTTTTTGTAATTTAATATGATATTTAAATATAATATGTCGTAATTGTTTGCCACAAAATCGGCGATGCGGGTAGAAAGTAAATATCGTAAGATGATATTACATAATCATATTTCTCATCATAATCAGCCTATAAACAATTCATAGCTGAATATGAACTCACCCATAGTGGGAAGGATTTAACGTAATTGCCATGACTGGCAGGCAGATTGTCGATTGTAATATTAGTAAATATGAAATGAGTTGAATGTCCGTCAAAAATCCACTGCTGAACATAGGCCTCCCCCATAAACTGCTACAATGTACGGTATATGCTCATATGATTATAACTACTCTAAGTCTAATTTCCTTAAATATTGGGCATGTTGTATAAATCTTTATGACTTTTAATTACAGGGTCCACATCTACATCATCAAAACTCATTGTGCCCCCCTGATGGAAGATCAACACCGTATCCTGTTTACGAAGATGTGCCCTACGTTGGGGATAACGGAAGGCAAAGTGGTATAGCTGAGTTTTCTGCAAGAAACGTAACGCAGTCAGAGGAAGTGCGACCAGTATGCGAGCGTATATTTAGTGAACCTCGTTGTACGCCACCTGAAGAGAAAAGACCGCCAATAGTACCTTTACCAGCATTCCAACAAGCCTTTGGATCCACAGAGATAGGGAAATTTGCTGAAGCGTTCAGCCGCGCCGAAGTAGCACATGAAGTTGAGGATATTTCCAATGAAAACTTCGTGTTTGAGACTTTCCAAGAGTGGGATAGTGCGCCTGATGCGCAATGGTCTTCGCAACCTGCTGCCCGTGAGATTAAATGTGAGGATAACTGTCGAGAATAATCGTTTTTCTAACGATACATCCAGGCGAAAGTCGCCACTTAGCTAAAATTAGACAATTTGTAGTTCCACCACCATGTTGCCAAAATGAGTAGTTCGACATCGGTGATAATAATCGATGTCGTAAAACTAGGATGTGATAACAATTTTTTTAACGTGTACGAAAATAGATCAATGGATAAATAGTGGTGTGACGTTGAATTCATATACATAATAATATATAATATATATAGTAGAATTTTAATTAGTTATTCCCTTTAACTAGTTTTAGAAAGACGCTATGAAGGGTTAACCACTGTTAAAGTGGGAGGAGAAAAATAGTAGGTAGGTACTACAAAGAAAAAGAAAAACAAAGTGAATCATTATTCAATGTGCCTTTATTCGGAGAACCCGGCCGCTGACCGCGCGGCGTCCCCCCCGCTAGCCCTATGTCACTACGATATCAAATAATGGATATGATATCAAATAATTACAATAGCAAATATAAATAGGGACCAACGTTTAGACAAATATACACGACCCTGTCGCGTGAATAATTGATATGCAATAAGCTCAACGAAATTTAATATTACCAGAGTATAAAACGAAATTTACCTAATCTAGCTAAATTACATATTAATATAGAATATGAGTCAAAAATGGAAGGTATTTAAAAAGAGTAACAATTAAATCAGTTAGCTTGTATTGTGGAAGGACGTCAAAGTGATAGGTAGAAATTTCCTGCTAATCTTCTATAAATTCTCTTAATCATTTCCTCATCCTCAATATAAATAAATTTCTAGATAACTCAAAATGATAACATAATTTTATAAATGACACCGATTTCCTATGTATCAAAAAATAAGGATATGGGATTTATACGTGATGTTAATTTTCCAGTTATTCACATCTAATAATACCTATCCTGAATAGATATAAAAATTGGTTTCTTCTCATAGTAACAAAATGGTTTCTTCTCATAGTAACAAAAATTTTAAATTAAATTATTATAAATTTCCTACATTAAGTCCGTGCTGCAAATAATTCATTTTCAACATTTATATAATCCAATTTATTGGGGGGGCTCTGAAAGGCGTCGCGTGAAAAATTATTCCAGAGTAACAAAACAAATCAAGTAAATATATTTAGGTAGTTAAATTTCATACATTTTAAACAGGTTACTTATGAATATAATGGCTTTTTAATTAAATAATTAGGGGCCAACAATGTTAATATAAAGTGTCTGTTGTAATTTAGTTCTGCTCATGAACTTCAAGCGCCATTATTTTTTACCCGACTGCTAATTTTGGTAAAAATTGTATTTTACCTTTTTATGCTCTTTTATATATTGGGCTTTTCTTCGCAATTTATATTAATTTTAATTTATAATAAGCGGCCACAATCTATTTGAATTTATTTTCATTTTATAGATCTGTGATAAAATTGTTAAAATTTGGTGTTATAAGTGTTCTTTACTTTAAATTGCTTTTTTATTTTAATCATTTTACTTTTTATGAACCTAATATTCACAATTAATTTTTTTTCTGCCAAAATGGTACCATTTTGTTTATTTTCATTCCTAAATTACTAAAGTTCAGTTATTAAAAGGAATAAAATAATGGATGAATGTTCTCATAATTTCCCATCGATTATTACTTAACTTTAAAACGTATTTTAATTAGACTTAAATAATTATACCATAAACTTCCAATGGTCTTCATTTTCTTAAAACAATTCCATCATAGAATGTAAATGCAAATCTTTTTGGACAAAATAGCAAAATTATTGGAGTGCCTTATGTAATTAAGATGATATGAAATTAGATGGATGAATTTTATTCTAGCATAATTTGATGAAACACCATATAGATAATAGCATGGTTTAACTTCTTTTGAACCGAGTATTTCAATAATAAGTAGATAAGATAATATACTTAAAGTTTACATTACTATATACATATAATGACAAACATGAAATAAATTTAATGAAGTTCGAAATGCACTAAGATTTAATTAATTCATTTGGTATTTATTAGTTACTTGTTATTATAAACAATAAATGTTTGTTTTGAGTAAATGTTTACCGAACTTTATCTATTAAGGTGGTCAGACAAAATATTGCTTCAATAAAAATAAATAATATTTAACCAAGCGGTTAATTTCATAGAATCGTATTTATTTCTAACAACTTATATAACATTATGTTGCAGAATTAAAACATAGTAGATAAAAATTAGACAAATTTGTAATTTAGTGAACTTTCTTAAAGTAATATATTAAGAAATTAAAGTATGAGTAATCACATAGACAGCTTCCATACTAATAGATAATTATTCTATTTTTAACTGTATGTTTATTCTGTGTTGACTTTTTTGATATTTCGTAGGGACTGCGTAAACCAACAGGCTCAATTGAATAATATAAACGTGTGTTACATGTTGGTTTAATATTTACATAAAAGCCACATGTAGTAAAAGCATGTGGATAAAATAACGATGCCATTAAATGTGCATTCCACAAATCTCAGGCTTTAGGTCTAAATCGGATTGAAGTGTAATTTGTCCCGTATGATTGTTACTACATTATCATCACTTCCATGTGTTACATTGATCGAAGTTCTGCTCACTTATCTCTGATATTAAATCAAAGTTCTGCTGATCGTTCAATCCTTCACAACGGTAAAATGGGTGCGTGTCTTTGTGTTTGCGTTATCACTTGCGCAACTATACTGGTCCATTGTGTTGCATTTTAATATATTGGGAATCTTATAATTTCATTACTTCATTCCTATCGATCACTAATAAAAAACTAGATATATAATCCCATGCCAAAGTTCTCTAAAAACTGTCGCCAATTGTTTTGATGTAATTCTAGTTGAAATAAATATACATTAATGGAAATTTCAATTTCAAAATCACAAAGCTACGTACAAATTAAAAGCGCACCCAAATGTTCGAGTGGGTGCTCATTCGGTAAGGACATTTTTGTCACTGATTGTGTATCTAATTTTTTTATTAGTGATCGATGTTCATTCCTTTTTAATATAGTATTAAAATGTAGTAGTCTGTGCCACATACATTATGTATATACAATATACAACTCCCTAGATAGACTATTGTTATTTGTTTTAGTATTAGGATTTATATTTTTTTTTATAGAAATATGTACAGAAACGTAATTTAAAATTATAAATTATGTAAGCGTTTCACATTATTATAGAGCTTCCCGTTCGATTAACCTTTTTTATAATCTTATCTGTGTTATTCCATTTTTTGTAGAATGTTACAAGTCACGGCACGTAAGTCTAGCGCTGAACGTAACGTGGGGAAGATGCGCACGAATTAAATTGCACGAATGCTACTGAAGAGCCAATCAGTGCGTGCGAACGATACGCACGAGCCAATTAGCGCGACTTATGAGCAATAAGCCAATCAGCGCAACTTATGCGCAATAACGGTCACCGCTAGACTTTCGTGAAGCTACTTATATTTGAAGTATTGGATATTGAAATATAAAATAAGTTAATGTATTGGTTTATTCCTTTAGCGTCGTGTTGATAAGTCACAGTACAAAGTGCTCCCTTCTCAAGGTATTTTCTAATCGATAAAAATCTTTAGACAAAATTATGATTTCTTTTTATTTAAAAGAATTATTTAAATTAATCATCTATCTATGTTGTTTACGTAGTAAAAGATATAGTCCGTATAATTTCGGCATCAATTTTGTTTATATTAAAATTTTGTTGAAACGATAAAAAATTGAGTGAATAACTTTTAAATTCCAAAATATTATTATGTACCTACCTAGTTACAATTAGTTATAATAATAATTATTATTAACGATGTAAATACTAAATTATGTTTTGAATGTTTCACTCATATCAATCTAGAGAAACTGTTTTAATAGAAAATTGTAAGATTATAAAATTCAAAACACTGATTGTTTGATTTATTAGAGTCGATGTACGGATTAAAATAAACACCTTTTACTTATGACTTTGCAGTTTATATTTCTTATCAGTATTAAAAGTATAATGAAATATTCATATTTTATATTATATTTTAATGGGAGTCGCTACTGACTTAGCACGCCGGGTCAATTTACTACTCGATATATATATTATTCCCCAGACATTCTAGTTCCCTTATCGTGATGGGCAGTATTGCTAATGTTTTGCATACTTCATTTATTTTGGTTTCCTTTCATGTGTTTCTAATTATTAACTATTTTCCATAAATGTTTTGTGGCGTGGGCTCTTCTTCTGGCGTGAAAAAAATACACATATACTGCCAATAGTCCCAATTCTTTTATCCAGGTGAAGCCGCAGGCCACAGTCACTTCTAGTAATATGAATAACTAATGAAACAATATCTGACAGCTAAAAGATTATCCAACAACTATTCACTTGATGATTGTAAGTGGCGCTGGATTGGAAAAACCCGCAAGAAATGGACGTAGGCTTTTGCCTCCTCCATGTCTTCCACTTCTCTATATACGAGTATAATACCCTTAGGCTAAGGCACTGGAGTATTATATATAGAATAATAATTACAAGTAATAAGAATATTCATTTTAAATATATTAGCTAAGCTATATAAGATTTTATGGAAGATTGTTCAAAATGGTTTACTGAATCGATTTCTATCATTTTGAATATAGGTAATTTCTTTCCCCAAAAATAATTGCAACTACGTAAATTATAGTCCCACTAAACATGTACAAATAGTCCGACTAGGTAAGTCCAACTTCGACCGAGAGGTCAATCGACGGATTTAACTCGGCTGGGCAGCGTTCGGGAAGCTACGACACATCTTCTCGTCAGACATACCTCAAAACCTTAAAACGAAATTGTACAACCAGTGCGTGTTGCCAGTGATGACTTACGGAACTGAGACGTGGTCCTTCACTGCTGGCCGTATGAGGAAGCTCAAGGTCGCTCAGCGAGCTATGGAGAGGGCTATGCTCGGAGTTTCTCTGCGTGATAAACTCAGAAATGAGGATATCCGCAGTAGAACCAGAGTGACCGACATAGCCCAACGGATTAGTAAGCTGAAGTGGCAATGGGCCGGCCATATAGCTCGAAGAACCGACAACCGATGGGGAAGAAAGGTTCTCGAGTGGCAGCCTCGTACCGGCAAGCGAAGTGTAGGGCGTCCCCCCACTAGATGGAGTGACGACCTGGTAAGATATGCAGGAAGTCGATGGATGCAGGTGGCTCAGGACCGTGCTTTGTGGCATTCTTTGGGGGAGGCCTATGTTCAGCAGTGGACTTGTGAAGGGCTGTAATGATGATGATGAAACATGTACAGTGTAAACAAACTGAAATCGACCGTAATTCAAGACAATAAGACTTTTAAAAGTGCAGTTTTATTTGAATTAATACAAATTCCATCATTCAATACAAAATAAAGAAAAATGAACCTTATTTCCTGGGAACCTGTGATAGAGCGAGATAGCATGATACCGGCGCGGGCAGTCCACGCTAGCCGGCTACGATGAAAGTTAACTTAAGGCCTTAACAGTGGTTGAAATGCCTAAATCTTGGATATTTAAGTAAAAACATCTCAATAACTGTTCATTGAATCTACAAAGAAAAAATACAGGGTACGAGAAGAGGATTTGGTGAATGTTTATAATTGAACAAAATTGTATTTTTGTCAACCCCTTATTAGTAAAAAAATCCCCAAAGACTACCTATCTTTGTCATATTTTGCAAAATTTCTCCAAAACGGCACAAGCTTTTTAAATAGTTCGTACACTAAAAAAAAGGTCATAAAAACATTAATATTTTTAATTGAGAGTTTTATTTTTATTCCCCTTTTTATAAGAGAACATATCATTTTTCCCTGAAATTGAATATATTTACACGAGCGCGTATGCCCCGTCGCCCTGTCACAATCCGTTTTCGGACATCGTCGAGGTTGGACCGCGCGTCGGAGTTGGAGCGACTTCGTTCAAATATATATTAGTTTTTTAAAAGTTTATACTCAATTATAAATATTTTTATGACTAGAAATACTTAATTTAGTTAATATCTGTACACTGGTAACTGTAAATATTATTTTCTAAATAAATTAATTTTTAAAGTGCCCAACGACGAAGAAATTTTCGCGGCGACGTTGATTAGTGAAATTGAAAAATGCATTTTTATATAATTTAGATATGGAACGACGAACATGCTCTCGTTACTTAGATTTCGATAGTTTTTAATACCTATGTAATTTTATTGTTGCATATTTTTATTAATTAGTTGATACTGAATTTTATAATTATGTATTACAATAAAATGCCGTTTTTATGAGTATGACTTTATAAAATATTATTGGGGAGGGAAATATAGATACAGATGCTTACATTTAGGTACACTGTTATAAAATTAAATCAAACAATTTAAATAAATAAAAAAATGGTGCTTCCCTAAGTATAAATAACTATATAAAGACATTATTGGGTTTATGGTTTTTTTAATGTTAGACAAACTATCATCTAAAAAAATGTAAAAATCTTAAATTGGAGAGGGGTTTCTCTACGTGATTAAGTTAGAAATGAAGATATTCGCAGTAGAACCAGAGTAACTGACATAGCCCAATGGAATGTTAAAGTGAAATGGCAATGGGCTGGCTATATAACTTGGAAAACCGATAAAAAATAGGAAGAAAGGTTCTCGAGTGGCAACCCCGTACAGGTAAGCGAAGTAGTACTCAACCTTTATTCTTCTTCACGTATTCTCATACGCTTTTCTTCACACATACACACACACACACACACACACACACACACACACAGACACACACACACACACACACACACACAAATAGGTCGCAAATAATACTTACCTAGTACTATTAGGCAAGAGTGAATAGGTTTTTGTTAAGTCAGTGCAATTCACCATCTTAGGCTACGTAACCACTTACCGATGGTATTGTAGGTGCTTTACTACTTGCTGGGTAAAAATGGTAAAAAAAAATTACCCTGTGAAAGTTTGCATTTAGATATAATTTTTCTAACCAACCATAAAAATATGATGAGAATAATATGTACCTATATATAAGTATAAAGGTTGCCTCACACGGGACAGTAATAATATAATATTATATCTTCCATTATCTACGCATGAAAACTTTAAAAATCTCTGAATCCATATTAAGAGGCTGAATAGAGCCACATTGATATGCATGGGGATCGTTTTGTAATTTCACGTCGTTATCGAAAAAAATTGTACGTATTTCAGGTGGCGGTTTGCAAAACACGATTCCACAAAAAATCACTCAATAGAATATAATTGCAAAGTTGCTTCTGAAAATACTTAAATTTTCAACGTCAATTTTTTCTTACGTGGTAGAGCCATGCTGCAGCTATATTAGTAGTAGGTATAGTTGTAGAACGAATGGGTCGGCTCGACCGGGGAAGGGCCACGCTCTCACAGAATACCATGTAAAATAGCAGTTTAACCCTGCTGTGTTTCGTATGGTGAGTGTAGAGAACCGGAGAAACTTTTTACTGGAAACGAGGCATTACATCTTAGTTCTCACGGGTGACAAGGCATCTACATTTTGATACGTAATCGAGAATAGATGTAGATGTCTATGGGCCGTAGCAACCACTTACGATCAGGTGGACTGTGTGCTCGTTTGTCACCCTTATTCTATTTAAAAAAATTCTGAGATTTCAGTAAAATAATGTTAAGTATTGTAAGCACTTGTACAATTATGTGTCTCATGTCATAAAGCTATTGGGCTATTTTGATTTTTAATAAAGTGATTTTACTTTATAGGTACAATAATTTATTTACCCTTCTACATCAAGAACCGTTTTTCTATCACTCCTATTGAATTTGACAGTGCTTGCTGAAATTTTGCATCTTTAGACGGATCAGAATCGCGCGCTGATCCGGCTGTTAGATATTGCAAAAATAATCGAAAATATTTATTTTTACTTTCATGCTGAAGACAAACCTTGTTTTATTTTATTACGGTCAAATAATATTTATTAGGTTATAAAGCAAGTATTTACAAATGTTTTCATTATTTTGTTATTCTATTGTTTACAGTTATTATCACGTCTTAGCTTTACACCAAGAATTACATAAGAAATTCTTGATGGGATGCGATGTAATGCGCATACTTTATTTTCATCAAGAACTATATATATATATATATATATATATATATATATATATATATTTGTTTATTTTTTTTTTATTGTTTATTATTTGTATAAGTGTTTTACATTTAAAGATTAGTTATAAAGAGCCAAAGTTCTTATTTTCATATTCATTAATTTAATTCGGATGCGGCGATTTTTACTTTAAAGCTAACCTTTAATTATTATAATAAGCGGAAAACAAATATTTATGCATGTTTCTTGGACTTAAGTAGGGCTTTTAACAGAGTCAGTTATGATATACTTTGGAGGAAGTTACGTGATACGGGAGTGCCGTCATTATGTATTAACATATTTATCGCATGGTATAGTAGGCAAATTAATGTAGTAAAGTGGCGTGATACATACTCTGAGGAATTTCTGCTGCTGAATCCCTCGATAGGTGCGCTGCGTGCACTACTCCAGATATGTGAGAAATATGCGATGGATCATAACCTATTGTACAACACCAACAAGTCTGTTTGTTTGCTTTTTAAGAGTGGTAGGGTTCAACCTCATATCCCCCCATTGTATTTGTGTAATTCATAATTAGAGTGGGTAACGAAGTTTAAATACCTGGGTCATATTGTTATTCAGGATCTATGTGATGGTTCCGATATGGACCGCGAGAGACGTTCCTTGTCAGTGCGTGCCAACATGATAGCTAGACGCTTTCAAAAGTGTTCTTATACCTCAAAGCTGGCGTTGTTTTCAGCTTACTTTCAGCCACTTTACACTCCTAAGCTGTGGACGAATTGCACTAAAGAGGAATATTGCCGACTGAAGGTGCAGTATAATGATTCGTTCCGCGTGTTGTTCCGTCAGCCACGATACTGTAGCGCGTCCCAGATGTTCGCAGAGGCCCGTGTTGGTTTGAATGCGTTGATCCGTCACCGTATCGCGCGATTTGGAAGTTTTGTTTTTGGGTCGCAGAATAATCTCATCAAAATTATTTGTAATATTTATACATGTAGTGAAATTTTTAGTAGGTGGTCAAATTTATTAAAATCTTAATAATAAAATGTAATAATATCATTGATTAACCAATAATTATAATTAAAATTAAAGGTATAGTGTAATAAAAAAAAATATTTTAATTTTATAATGGATCTGTGTTGTCTGTATCAAATAAATTATTATTATCACTTTCATTAGCGCTCCTTTTCGGGGTTTTAGATGCGGCATCGGCTGATCGCAAGATCCCGCCCTTTATTCCTTAAATTGAGAGGTGGCGACGTACGATCGCTGTCGTATCCAAGATTACGGCTTTTTGTATTTTGTTCCTCACCCTCACTGAGATACCTAGCTTCGCTAAGTTGTCAGTAAGGGATTTAGGAACAATCCCCGTGGTGGAGAGAATCAGCGGGACGATATGGACCTGCTGCTGCCGCCTTAACTGTCGGATTTCTTCAGTCAGCCGCTTGTATTTAACCATCTTTTCAGTGGTGTATTTCTGCACATTGTGCGAATTTGGAATACCAATATCCAACAACCATGTCCGCTTCTCCTCTTTTTCTACTAATATTATATCCGGCCGATTATGCTCAACTGTCCGATCAGTTAAAACCGACCTGTCCCAATAAAGTTGGGCCGAATCGTTCTCAAGTACCGGGGATGGGCTGTACTTCCAGTAAGGCTCTGTCTCCTTTAAGAGACCGTGTTGTACTGCCAGTTCTTGATGTATAATTTTTGCCACATTGTCGTGGCGCTGGGTGTACTCGGTTCCAGCAAAAACTTGGCAGCCGCCAGTTATGTGCTGGATGGTCTCTGGCTTTTGATGACACCGTCGACACTTGTCATCTTCGATGCCTGTCTTTACAATGAACCTGAGATAATTTTTCGTAGGCATCACCTGATCCTGAATCGCTACCATGAATCCCTCAGTTTCAGCAAAGATCTCACCATGTCTAAGCCAGTTGTTCGACGCCTCAAATAAATTATTATTATTATTATTATTATTAATTCGAGACTAAAATAAATGTGAAAGAGCTTTTATCTGCATTAATAATTTTCATCAAAATAACATAGACTTATAAAAGTCATATACAAATCAATCATACTGAAGATTATCAATTGTACTACAAAATATTTAAAAGATTATTTCCAGTATAATGACCCGAATATCATCACTATTGTTTGACTGGCACACTTAAAAGTTTTATCACATGGCTAAATGATTGACTAGAATTTAGAATTTTATGCAAATGATAATTAAAGTTTCTATGTAAATAAGTGTAACATAGCGGGTATTACCTAGTCAGGTCATAAATTCTGTCACATGTTTAATATAAAATAATTGAAGCAAGTTTATTCATTATGTAACCATTTATATACCAAAATGAACTTAACAAAACATACATTCTTATGACACTAAAGTTTATTCAAAATGACCTCCGTGATTTTGAATACAGGCCTTCAATCTGCGCGGCCAGTCGTCTATCGCAGCACGAACGAGGTCTATGTCAATATCGGCGGCTGCCATAATCAAGGATGTCTTAAGTGACTCCAAATTGGGATGAGGCTTTGAGCACGCCTTTTCCTCCAAGTGTTGCCATATCTTGTAATCTAACGGATTCAAATCTGGACTGGAGGCGGGCCAGTCTTTGTGCCGGATGAAGTCGATTTCACGCGCCGCCAGCCAGTCTTGTGTGCTCTTCGCTCTATGAGCTGGCGCCGAATCTTGTTGGAATACCCAGTGCCTGTTATTGAACATGGTATGAGAAACAGGTTCCACAAGGTTCGTCAGGACTGTATTTTGATACACAGGTGCATTCGTTTTTACACCTTTCTCACAAAAATGTACCTCTGTTAAGCCCAAATAAGAAACTTCCAACCATACCATGAGCGAGGATGCAAAATGACCTCTTTGGACACGCGGAATACGGTTGCTCGCTTCTTCACTACTGTGTGCGTACACCGTATCATTTTGTTTGTTGTAGCTCTCTTCTACGGTAAAAATGTTTTCATCCGAAAAAAGAATTTCCCGATATTTTTTCCCGCGTACCGCTTCCACAAAGCGCGGCATGAAGAGATGCATTAGTCTCAGGTCCATTAGACGAGCATTCAAGCGATGTTCTGTTTTTCTTCGATATGCTCGAAGCCCTAAGTCTTCATTTAACACCCTTTTCACCGTGGTTCTGCTTAACCCCATCTGAAGGGCCAACAGTTTCTGCTTACGTTTGGGATTTCTTTGAATTCGCGCCTTCACAGCTTTTATCACTGCTGGAGTCCTAACAGACCGAGGGCGACCACTTCTTGACCTGTCATCTACACTAGAGTCTTCATTGTATCGTTTGATGGTACGATAAACGAATCTTTTGGTTATATTCAAATTTTTCAATATGTCAAAAATTTGAATTGGCGCGTAACCACAACGATGCGACGCAATAACTGCAACACGGTCTTCTTTAAGCGTCCACTCCATATTTAAAAATGAGTAAAATTCTAAAAAGTATACAGTTTTATTTTCATGAACAATTTGAAATTCGAATTCAATAAACTTTTTTTTGGTCAGCATTTTAAAAGACAAGTTTTTACTGTGTGACAATACTTATGACCTGACTGTGTATATTGAATGGTAGCGGCCATCCATATTTGCAAAGCCAGCATCATTTTCTGTACAGAAACCAGAAAATTGTTGCTTAAGGCACTATAAACATAGCAGCTGATAAAAATGTTACACTCATAACTGTCACCAAAAACGGTTTCTGCTAATGGTCTTATAGATAATAATAACTATTCCTCAGTGTTAGATGCAGGAGCTATTATTAGAAGGAGAAGAGGTAAAATTTTATTTTAGAGATGCGCAATCAATATTATTTTGTCTGCAATTGAGCATAAAATAAAAAATAACTTCAGCCAAAGAGCATAATTGGCATTATACTCAGGCCCATCAATTGGTATGGAAAAATAATTTTACCAGGTTCCAAATAACCAATCAAAATTCAAAAAAAAAACATAAATATTTAAATCAAAAATGTATAAATGTATGTCTATACATACATATAATGATTTATGGTCGCTTAGTAACTGACGGTGACTCAGTATAACATCCTACAGTCACGCCGAAACTAAGAGGAAAGAATCACTGTAGAAAAGGTAATAATTTATTGCGGAAATTTTGTGATAAAAAAAATTACAAACTTATCCAAGTTAATCTAACTTAGTCTGACTTATCCTTATGCGTTACAAAAAAAAAACAATAAAATAGTGAGATGGCGTCAGTTTTTAAGAAGATATAACAAAAATAAACAAAAAAAATAAATTTCAAAAAAGTTCAGTATTTAATTGATTATATCCCGCTGATATTAATCACGCTTTTCGAAACCACGCCAGTTGTAAGCAATATTTGTGTGAAAAATGGTGTACACAAGATAATTAAGAACAGACAAAATCTTCTATTCAAATTTCCGCCGAGTTGTAAGTAGAAGACCAAATAGGTCATGTGTCAATTTTAATTAAATATATTTTAGATGAAGTGATCTTGTCTACGTTTCATCAATTAACCTTTGCTAAAAATTAAAACAGGAATTTTACAATTGTATTTACAAGAAACATTATTAGTTGAACCTTGCAGCTTGTTCATTATTTTTATTATTAATACCTATAAATATATATTACTAGCTGACCAGGCAGACGTCGTTCTGCTCTTTCCGACGACCATTTGCTTTCCTAAAAAAAAACTCCTGAAATTAGCAATAAAAAAATTGAGAGTCACTTATCGGGATAAAAACTATCCTATCTCTCAAGTCAAATTTAAACTGCACACAGTGTTTAAAACTTCTTTGAAATCAGTTCAGTAGTTTAGGAGTTCATCGAGGACAAACAATGTGACACGTAATTTTTATATATAAAGATTAATTAATAATTCCCATAATATTTTGTATTATTTTTTATTTTGCCCTATCTGCAATGTTCTACGCTCTATAGAAAATGTGGCGTATGACATGACTGACAATCTCTCGAACGTTTTATCTAGGTACAAAGATGTTTTACGTTTTTATCGCCTCCACATGATATTTTTATCAGCATAAGGTATCCTTATGTATCTGAAACGAATATGAATATTCCTACAAAGTAAAATAATACGCTATACAAGTCCCTCTACTGGGCACAGGAATTTTTTCATTTCTGAGAGGGTTTTAGGGCAAGGAAATGCCCGCCGCGCTGCCCCAATGCGTGTTGACGAAAATTGCAATTACAAATTTCATTCGTGCTGTCGGGGATCAAACCCGGGAAAAATTTACAGCGAACGCTTTGACCCAGATCTACTTATACGACACAAATAAATACGATTTAACATATATAATAAAAAAAACTCTTACGTACTTGAAACTTGAACATTTGATAGCTCGTGCCGCCTACCGGACAAAGCTACAGCATCACACCGTGCAATGTAATTGAAGATGCGTAACCGCGACATAAATCTCAGTGATGCGCAAGCATAACAGGCAGTATGTCACTTATATAATTGTCATTTATGCAGTCCATTAATCTTTGCACTTTTATAGTTAATACAGAACGTAGCTGCTAGACGGTGTTGACGTTGTCTAAAATCTCTGCAATCGCCGTTTCGTCAAGGTCATTCAGGCTAGTTAAAGTCTTGAATGAAAACAATATTAGTCACGCGCGGACATTATTAGTGGAAAGTACTTACGAGATTGTTTGTAAATAATTTTTCGCGCCTGATGTCTTTCCAATACAGCAACGTTCAGTACACCGAAATGGTAAGAACTTAGGCACAGTGTGGTGATAATGTGGCTCTAGCTTGCAGAAAATCCAACCAAAGATATGGTACAAGAGTAGACCGCAGAACTATGTTAGCTGCTACTCGGCTTCGTGAACACGGAACGTTCTGTCCGAACACGGCCATCGACAGGGGAGCCAATGTTCGTACACGTACTTGTCTACAAAACGAAATACTGGACTATTTCGATGAGAATCCCCATGCCAGTATCCGAGAAGCAGCCCCACGCTTTCAATGTAGTCATATGCATGTGTGGAGAACACTTCGTGGTGATAAAGAACATCCATTCCACCTCAGAAGATGCCCGGAGTTAACTCCAAACGATTATGCACCACGCTTGCAGTTCAGTCGCTGGTTATTAGAAAATTGGCAGCGGAATATAATTTGGAGAGATGAAAGTACATTCACACGTGTGGGGATGTACAATCAACACAACACACATTCATTCTAACACCGTTTCTCAGTTAACGTCTGTGCCGGTGTCATTGGTACACACATACTGGGGCCTCTGTTCTTACAAAGATTAACGGGAGACGCTTATTTACTGTTTGTACGAGAAACCCTACCTATGCTGCTACAAGACATATCTCTAAATTATTTACAAGAGGTATACTACCAACACGATGGTGCCCCTGCTCATTTTACTAGGAGTGTTCGACAGCACTGTGATGATGAGTTTGGAGAGCACTGGATCGGACGCGGCGGCCCTGTCCAGTGGCCTCCTAGATTTATGGGGACGTATTAAATCATTAGTTTATTTTAGTGAGACAACAAGTGCCAAGGACCTAAAAATAGGATAGTGAACGCTTTTGGAATAGTGGAAAATGACACTGAAGTGCTTTCTAAATTAAAATACCAGTTAAGAAAACGGTCATTAAAATTTTTTGAACAAGGTGGTGGACATTTTGAAAATGTATTAAAAACACAACGTTGCATGAGTGTTTAGGCTATCAGTAAGTTAAGGATTTGAGTTTTTTTAAATTATTGTAAATATTTTGGTTCACATCTTTTAAACACGCCGTCTTTGAATTATGGTGTCGTATCGCCTCTTATTTTTAGCAGTTCGTTATTATTTACAATTACAATCAAAATGTTATGCTAATGCATAACATTTTGTAACGAATATTGCCTATTAACATTGTATCATAATCAATAAACAAAATTATTCAGAGGCGACAGTCCAAATCCTGAAAAGTGTGATGGAAAGATGGAATCAAATGTTTACTAGACTTAATAAACAACTCAATGCTCTGAGTACGAATATCAGTTATTGTTCATAGGTAGGTATTTCTTTAACATAAACAATTGTGTATTGTCGGCTTTTTTCGGTCCTAATACCTACAGTTGTGTAAAGTGGCGGCGGCGTTAACTCGTCTCGAACGCGAGCGAATACCTACTAGGCTAGCAAGACCCTCAAGATCTATCCTATACCTATGTGTGCGACTGCGTGCGTTTGTGGATTTATACTGTGACCACAACATTGTTCCGGAATTAGTATACCTAATTTAATAAATAATCAATGCATAAACATGTTTAATTAAAAAGTCTGAGGGTGTGCGTTAATTACGTTACATATTGTATATTAAAACAAGATATAACGTAAATAAATAATTTAAATATTGCATTAGTTAACAAAAATAAATAATGTAACATTTCTCTCTTTGCAAATCATTAATAAATATGTAATTCTAAAAGCAACTTAATATTAATTCTATGACTATGTCTACTATAACACTTTCCCCAATTTTTGGGGAAAATGTCATTTAATTGCAAACATTACTCATTTGCTTGTGTGCGTGTAGGTAAACGTAATTACAACCGCTTATGCACACATTTATTGTGTTGGTGCTTCAATTTTGAACGGAATTTTGAATCACATTATCACTCTAAGTCTACTCTATGCCTGAAACATATTAACAGAGTATAATATGTTTTTTTTCACAAAGATTAACAAGGCGTATAAAGGTAAATTAATATGGGTATAACGTCGTAATTGCGAGGGACTAAATTGATTAAAAATATAATATAATAAAATTATCTCGATGCAAAGTTACCTCTTATTTTTATCGAAATCCGTTTGTTTCTGGTTGTGATACCATGTTATTAAATTAAAAATGTAATGAGTGACAACACTTGCTTATACATTACCTAGAGCTGACATAAGCGATTTATAAAAATGAATTACATTTTTCGAGTTATATTTATATCCTATAATTTTTTTTATAGGATAGGGTGACAAACGAGTGTATAGTCCACCTGATGGTAAAAGTGGTTGCTGTGGCCCATAAACATCTACATCTATCCTCGATTACGAATCAAAATGCAGATGCGTTGCCACCCGTGAGGACTAAGATGGAATGCCTTGTTTGCGGTAAAAAGGGTCTCCGGTTCTCTACATTCACCATGCGAAACACAGCAGCGTTAAGCTGCTATTTTACGCTGGTATTATGTGAGAGCGTGGTCCTTCCCTGGTCGAGCCAGCACCGCCCAAATTTTGACGGAATCAAAGGCTTTCTCATAGTCCACGTACGCCAGGCATAGTAGCAAATTGTACTCCTCGGACTTCTGTACAACTTGCCGAAGGGTATGTATGTGGTTTATGGTGCTAAAGCCCTTTCGGAAACCGGCTTGTTCGGGAGGCTGGAAGTCGTCAAGTCTGCTTGTGAGACGTTTCGTAATGACTTTCGAAAACAGCACGTAGACGCGGCTCAGAAGAGAAATCGGTCTATAGTTCTTCAAGAGAGCATTGTCACCTTTCTTGAAGAACAAGACCACCGCACTTCTGCTCCACGCCTCCGGTGTAATGCCACTATGGAGGACGGCATTAAAGAGCCTATGAAGGACTTCCAGTACCGGTCTTCCACCCGCTTTCAGAAGCTCCGCTATAATTCCATCCTCGCCTGGGGCTTTGCCGTTTTTAAGATGCTGGAGAGCCATTCTAATCTCGCTCAGTTTGACGTCCGGGATATGTTCGGAATAGTGTCGGATAACATCAGTTTCACACTGGCGATTACGTTCGTATAAGCAAATACAAAGGACATTTTTACAAAGGTTATACCCCTAATTGGTCTACAGAAATATTTTGTATCGTTAAAGTCAACCAAACCAATCCTCAAACCTATCAAATAGAAGACAAACACAATCAGAAAATTCTAGGCTCTTTTTACGGTTACGAATTACAAAAAACTAAATTTCCAGACCTTTATCTTATTCAAAAAGTCATTAAAAGAAAGGAAATAATCTTTTAGTAAAATGGTTAGGTTTGAGTGATGAAGCAAATAGATGGGTGGATAAAAGTGAATTAGTGGTTTAGGTATATAAATAACGTATTATTACTTATCGATGACGGAAGGCAGTGGTATAATTAATAAAGTAATAGACAATTTACCGTTTGAGTTACATTTAACCGGCTATCAATTTTGCGGCCCCGGAACTAAACTTCAAAAACGGTTACTCAAAGGCGATCGTGGGATAAACAAATTGGATGAAGCGTGCATGCTCCATGATATTGCTTACACTAACAAAGATTCGGGCACTCGACAAAAAGCGGATTTAGAACTTTTGAAAATGGCTAAGAGGAGGTTGAAATCAGAAGATGCTAGGAAAGGAGAAAAAATTGCCTCATGGATAGTCAAAAATGCGATGAATGCGAAAATCCTAGCGGGGAGCCGTATAGAAGCATTTAAGAAGGGGATTAAAAATTAAACAACAACTAACAAACAACAACAAAAACTGAAAAACAACTACAAAAAAACAACAACAAACAAAAAAAACAAAAACAAAAACTGAAAAAAAATGTTGGAATTTTAATTTTTAGGCGATAGTAGAACATTACCTTGCGCTTTCGCTTAAGGTATGCAATTACCTTGTGCTTTCGCTTAAGGTATGCAAAAGTTCCGCTGGGTTTCTTGCTGGTTCTTCCCAGCACAGAAGTTTTTTTTAGAACCAGTGGTAATTAGGTAAACAAAAGAATGACTTTCAATAAGTATTATTTATAATCTATATTGAATAAAAAAGTTTCTGTTTCTGTTTCTATACTATGAAATTTACGTTTGGATCAGTTTGATTACCGTCTTTGACAAGTAAAATAAAATAAACCTTTGTTCAAGTAAAATCTGCTATCTTTGATATTTAAAGTACTTTTTCGCAACAGCCTGTTCATTTCCATATCTCATGTGAGCTGTGGAACCAGGACTGTCACAAAAATCTTGATTTGTCGGATGATATGATGCCGTGATGTAATCTGAACGTATTTGTTTAAATAAAATTCATAAAAACTGAAACAAAGCTTTTGTAAGATTGTTGACCATATCTACCTAGTAATTAGAAACCCAACGATGCCACGAACTATTCCATCAAATATAGATAAAATCACACAGTGCACTTAATTTTCAATTATTTACATCAGAAAACGTGATAACATGTGAAGTCGGTAAAATGATACTTATGCCGACAGAAACCCAATATATTCACCTAAAGAGCTTCTCTCTTAACCTCAGTTTTGTGTATAAAAACAGTGTCATTAGTCATTTTGCCAAACGTGGTAAATCATCCCGATAATGGCCACCGGTCTAGATATTTTTAAGTATGACAATTTTTGATGCTGCACGAATAAGTGTTCAGTAGCATTCTAAAATTTAATTTTATCAGTTTTTTATCATTAGTTTATTTAGCAGAATGTAGAGGGTGCTATATTACATTAATACTATGGAAGTCAAAACTATACTATTTACTAATATTAGTTATAAAAGGTTGGGGTGCGACTGGTTCAAGAGCCACCTCAAAGCCGCAAACATTTATTTATTATATAGAAAAGGCATAAAGTGACGTTGATTCTGTTAAAAATCTGTTTCTATTAAAAAACCAGACTATCAGCGCCGCTAGCGGTGAAAACCTATTTGACGATATGATTAGCATGAAATAGCAATGTTGTGTTTAGTAATTAATATCGTTACACGATCTCTATTCATTGATTTGGCTAACATAGAATAATCAGAGCGCGCGATGACTTATCATTAATCTATGTTGGCTAAGCTATATAATGACATGGTCGGAGTTTTGGCGGGAACTTGACCTGCGGCGGTTTGTTGCTCCTGTATTATTGTTTAAATAATGGTTTGAAGTGGACTTTGATATATAAAAGTGGTGCGATTTTGTGTATTAAGTGTCTGCGCATGTGAACTCTTAGTGGAAACTGTGAAACAAGTGCTCTGATGGTGCACCTTTAGATACCATCGCCAACTGTCAGCTGCCTGCTGGCTCAAGTTGCCGTCAAAATCTCCCAAGGGCTGCACAATGTGACGCATTAACATATTGGGAAGCAGTGAACTATGAAGAAATTATAACAAACCGAATAAAAATACTCAAGACTTGGCCTAAAGGTCTAGATACCAAGCCATAAACTCCAAAAAAAATGACATGGTCAACAAACAGTGACAACTATCATGACCTGACACCATTTCACGAAATAATGATTTAATGATAATTTTGCAATAATTGCAGGCAAACCAGTTTTAATTAGTTTAACGTATGAAAATGGATATGCTTTTTATTTCTTAAGATACAAATTTTCATACATTTGATAGATGTCATTTTCATTGTTTCATTAATTATACGTAGTACCTACTAAGTAGTCTGTGGTTTCATTGTTGTCATTATCTATAATTTTTTAAATGTGAAATTATTACACTTTTTAAATGAAATAACGATTTAATTACACGTTAGGATTTTAAAATAATTTTATAAATGTAATTATTCAAACATATAAATATAAATAATTTATATTATTTAATTTTTTAGTTACTATAGGCAAAATATAAGCTTTTTTCATTTGATGAAAGATGGCGCTGTTTTGATAATTAAAACGTATATCGTCAGCGGAGTTTCAAATTGTTATGCAAAGGTTGAAACTAATTTTAAACTTTATTTACAAATATGATACTTTTTTCAAAAAACAGCCGTCATCCCGCTTGTTAACTAACATATATAAATAATATATAATAGAAAATTAACATCTAAAGGAAGAAAAATACTTAACCTTCATTTTTAAGTTCCGTAATCGGATAAAAAGTAGCCTATAAGTTACGACGACGGACACAGCCGACCATCCCGCGGTGTGGGTGCTCCATGCAGGATGTGCTGTTTATACAGAGCTCGGTGGGCAAAACACTTCTCTCCCTGGACGTCAACAAAACGTGTGGGCCTGATGGAGTCCCATCTATTGTACTGAAGACGTGTGCTCCGGAGTTGACACCGGTTTTAACGCGTCTTTTCCGGTACTCCTACTCCCTAGGCGTAGTTCTGAACTCATGGAAGATAGCTTTGGTGCACCCGATCCCTAAAAAAGACGACCGCTCAGATCCATCCAAGTACAGGCTTATGGCTATGACCGCTTTGTTCTCCAAAATAATGGAAACAATTATTAACTGCCAACTCATGAGGTACCTTGAGGATCACTAGCTGATTAGAGACCACCAGTACGGTTTCCGTCAGGGTCGCTCAGCTACTAATCTTCTGTGTTAAGTAGCCCATAGAGGGGAGGAGGCAATAGAGTCCAAGGGGAACGCGTTGGCCGTTGGTTTGCATATAGCGGAGGCCTTCGATTGGGTTTCGCACAAAGCGCTTCTTTCGAAGCTTCCTTCCTATGGGCTTCCCAAAAAATTGTGCAACTGGATCACCAGTTTTCTTGCATCGGAGAAGGTCGTAGTAGACGGGGCATACTGATTACAAGTCCATTAAGGCTGGTATTTCACAAGGCTACGTGCTATCACCAACACTGTTGCTTCAGCGTAATAGGTTGCAAACCGGTAACATTAATTGCTATGCGAACGACAGCACTGATGATGCTTTATACACCGGCCGAGTCAATATTTCTCGGGAAAATGTCGCCGAGTACCGGAATAAACTTGTGTCTGAAGTGGAAACTTTTTTGAAGAAAGTATCGAACTGGGGGCGACTAAATTTAGTACAGTTCAATTCCCGAAGGCACAAGTTTGCCAGACAAAAATGCTAAACGAAGCGCGCCTTTAAAATTTACAAAGTTGTAGCGTATGTCTGAAGCTAAGGAAAAGAGATGACCAAGAATTGTATGAGCCTGTGCCCCAGACAGTACAGAGATAAAATCTATGTCGTTTGAAAGTACAGATCTTCTATATAAAGAATTAGAAAAGTGCATATAGCTACGCAGTAGTGGACAAAAGTTATGAAGGTTTAAAAAAGTTGATTTTATAATAGTAGGTATCCATATTTATAATTTCATGTGTATTATATAGGTTAATGTGTATGAATTTGTCTCAGATGTTTAGGATACATAGTAGTTTAGCTAAAACAAAATAGGGACACCAGTTTTTTTCCGTCTTTGAAAATAATATTTATAATATTGTTTGTATTGTAGCGTGAATCAACTTTGACACTTTGTCTTGTTGTTGTTGTTTTTATTATTCGCTAGAAAGAGCAGGCAAAGGAATTATGCCATACAGCCTTTTTTATTTTGAGTAACTTCTTCACAATATGTTGATGCGTTACATTGTGCAGCCCTTGGGAGATTTGAACGGCAACTTGAGCCAGCAGACAGCTGACAGTTGGCGATGGTATCTAAAGGCGCCTATGCAAACAAACAGCTGATCTTGAGAATCCATCACCACCAGAACACTTGTTTCACCGTTTCCACTAATAGTTCACATGCGTAGACAGTTAATACATAAAATAGCACCACTTTTACATATCAAATTCTACTTCAAACTATTATTTAAACTATAATACAGGAGCAGCAAACTGCCGCCGGTCAAATTCCCGCCAAAACCCCAGATATCAAAGCTTGACACTTTGTCTATTTTGACACTTGCTTGAAGGACGGATTCAGTGTTGCAAGTACTAAAGTTAAATAATCCTACCCTACATTGTAATGCTACATGTTTAAGCTGTTGCTGTATTAAATAAATTAATAAAGTCCTATCTGTCGGTGTATTTTGATTATTTTGATCTATTAATTCATTAATAGAAGGTTGGTTTTTTATAGATAACGTATCATATTTTTATGAGTTTAGTTATTGTTTTTTTCCTACTCTGATCTTTTTTAATACTATATGGCCACATTAAAAGTACTTTAATGCTATAGAGTGACTTGAAAGCTTGAAACAGAAGAAATCAATTTAAATACTTTTAAACTTGATTATTTTTCAACAGCTGCTATGATATGTTAATATTTATTCAAAATTCTTTGTTCGTTTTATTTAGATTAATAGTTATAGTTTTATTTTTGTACAGCTTGGGGAATATTTTTTTACGTGGAAAGACCATATATGTACGAGGGCGGGATTATAAGTAACTAGCCTAATAAGAAAACACTTAACTTTCTTTGACAAAATTAATTTTATTTTTCGACATACGTCTCCGTGAACCTCTACGGACTTATTCCATCTTCGTTCTAAAGCAGTAATGCCTTCCATAAATACTCCTACTACCTATACTCCTCTACAGCGGCTATGACTTCATCATTTGTGGCAAATTTCTGTTCACCCAAAAAAGTTTTGAGCTTAGGGAATAAGTGGAAGTCTGATGGCGCTAGATCAGGCGAATAAGGTGGGTGGGGCAGCAAATCATACTTCAATTCGTTGATTTTTGCCTTAGCTAGCTATGGCAAAAATGAACATGTGTGAATCCTACCTTTGTCTTGGTGGAAGATGATTTTTTTTTCGCCAAACCTAGTCGTTTTTGCTGAATGGATTGATGAAGCTTATCTAGAAGATTAGCGAAGTATTCTCCATTAATTGTTTGACCTTTAGGAAGGTAATCTATCATCAAGATCCCATCTGCATCCCAAAAGACGGAAGCCATCACTTTTCCAGCCGACTTTACAGCCATGGCTTTTTTTGGAGCCGGGCATCCCGATTGAGTCCACTGTTTTGATTGAATTTTTGATTCTGGCGTGTAATGATGAACCCATGTTTCATCTGTTGTTACAAATCGATATAAAAATTGGCCTTATTACTCTGAAAACGGTCCAGAAATTCTTTTGAGTTTTGCACCCAAATCCTTTTTTGATCGTGCGTAAGCAATCGCGGCATCCAACGGGCCGATAACTTTTTCATATTTAATTCCTCACTTAGGATATGATGTACCCATTCTTTTGAGATACCTGTAGTGTCAGCTATTTCAGATAACTTCAATCGTCGATCTGCTAAAACCATATCATATACTTTCACGACCATTTCCGGAGTCGTGACCCTTTTTGGACGTCCGGGGCGGGCTTCATCTTGGACACATGGACGACCGCGTTTAAACTCAGCCACCCAGATTATAATAATGAAGATATAATGGATATATAATAAAAAAACAGAATAATATATAACAGAATTCTTTGCGTTTGCGCTAAGCTATGCGTGATCACACATGACCCCGAGTGAGTTCTGATTGTAGTACCGACGTCCGTCGTGCTACCACGCTGTAGTCTCCTTGCGGGACGCGGGGGTGAAATCCTAAATTTTACTAGCTCTTAACGGTGTCATCCATAGATGATGTTAATTGTAATGCAAAAAGGCAGATACCTAGTGTTTTTATTTCCTGTAGATGAATTGCTGCATGACTCAGTGGAATAAATCATGTACATATTTTAGCTTTAATATGTATTTCCTACAATATACGCGTATTAAACGTAAAAATGTTGTAATGTAGAGCTAGAGTATCAATGATTTAAGATTTAATTTTCATTAAAATTAGAGGAAAAATCTACCCGTCATGATGGAAAAATAGAGGATGAAGTTTAGTGTAACTATTTAGATGATATTCTAGTTTTTACCTAGAACTTGTGATGTTTCTAAGTCCACTCAAAAGGCTCAAAAATTAAGTTTTAATAAAAAATACGTGCCCTTTTCCATAGATGGTCTAATATAGATGATTAAATTAGTCATAGTCGCACGCTTGGCAGGCGAGTTGGCCATCGCAATTTTTATCACTTGAGAGCTGTTAGAGTTTTAAAGCTGCTGTAACATTCTGCTGCCAATATCTTGTTTCTGTGTCCTACGTTGCGTCTTACAAAACCCATGAAATTATATTATGGGGTGGTATATTTCCCTACGCAACCGCTTTGCGGCACGTACGTAGCATGAACGTGTAATACGTAAATCGAATAGAATATCATCATTTGATTGTTCATGCAAAACATGGTTTACATGATTCAACATATTGAAATTCCGAAAGTTTTTTAAATTTTTTTTTTTTTTGAGTCTGCCATAAAATATTTCTCTCGTAGTTGTAGGTAGTGTGTAAGTGAAATATTTATTAAAAGCTTAATTTCTAATAGACATAAGCAGGAGAGAAAACAAGAGATTCTCGATTTGACGACATATTTTTTTGTATCTTTATTACTCGAACAGATTTTAATAACATTTTTTAATTAAAAAGGTGATATTCCAGGGGTGGTCCCATATAAATTTGAAGAAAAATTCCACTTTAAAGGGTGAAAATTTGGGCATAAATTTTTAATATAACTATTACGATTGCGTTTGTGATATTGCCATAAAATTTATAATTATAATATTAATATTAAAAGAATAAAAAAATCCACATAATATCTTCTGATGTCGGGGCTTTAATATATCTTTACACTATCTTTTATTTCTTTTATAAAACTGTAGTGACAAATGACCTTAAAGCCCACCGAATGGTAAGTGACTACTGCAGTCTATGGGTACCTGTAGCAGACTTCAAACAAAGAAGATCACAGATGCGTTGTCACCTCTGAGGACTAACACTAGATTTCAAAGTAAAGATAGGGGCTCCTTCCTAGGGAACGATTCAGGCGCTATGTATGGAATTCATCCTTTAAGCATTGGACGAATAAAAGAAACCCCTAAATTTGACAGATGTTGACAGACGCAGGTTGGCAGTCATGTCCAAATTTCCGTGACGGTTCCGTGGCGCAGTGGATTAGCAATGAGTTGTTGCGCTGGGAGCCGCGGGCTCGAATCCCGTACGGGACAAGTACTTGTATGGCCTACAAATAGTTGTTCCGGGCGGGATGTTTGTCCTCGTGCAATCTATGTTTGTAAACTACCTCCACGATACAGAGGGAAATCGTAGTGTGGGGGTAAAGTTTTTTTAAATAAAAAAAGAATTAATAACTTTTACAAAGTTGTAATACACTATGTAAGATCTTTGTATTAACCATCAGTAATACAAGGTACAATACAGTATATAATAAGATAAATCTCTGAAAATAATCAGCGATATCATTAGAATTAAAATGTTATCTTTATTTTTATCTATTTTTAATTTTTATTTACTGTGAAAGTGACACCTAGGAAGAATTTTAATGGAATAAATAATTAAATAATCGGTAATGACGCATGAAATTCTATTCAGGTAGGGTTTCTCCAGTACTTGTTTATGGAAGACAAGAAAGATTGATTCAACATTCAACCTCAAACTCAATGTTGAGTGACTGATTTCGGGGGACTGTTCATCCACTGTTGACTATGAATTTCAGTGTAAAAGTCTCATTTCAAAATTAGAAAGTGTTTTATCGTTTTATTTTTTCATTCCTGACAAGACAAAGTTTGCAGCTTGAGCACAGCTGTGTGCGTTTAAAAATTTTAGGATTGAAATTCTTTGTTGATGTCTGATCTCCAAAGTGATATGATTACTGGGCTTCTTTTTCAATTTTTATTTTTTTAATTATTTTAAAAATACTAGTAATCCTATTAAACATTACTAATATTCCCCTAAACCACTTCTGGTAAGCTTAAAATGCTTGTGTTAGAAGTGGTTCACGACAGTAGCCGAATGGCGGATTCGAACCCGCGACCTTTCGAGTTCGCAGACCGCACCCTGCCATTAGGTTACTGTCGCTTCAATGTAAAAGCAAAAATACTTCTTTCAGGCTAGCATGAGCCAAAGCATTATTAACCATCAAACATAAAAGAACATAATATTTTTTTTCGGATTGGCGATAATGAATCTGTAATACACGAAAAGTCCACAGATACCTTTTATATTTATTAAGCAATAAAAAGTAATTTCATGTGTGTCACAAAATTCAACAAATTAATATTATTAGAGAACCGATAAATTTACAATCATCTTACTGTACAATAACAAAATGAGTATTGTTGGAAGCCACTTAAAATTGCTACAAGAAACATTTTTGATAGCAACAGTACTTAAAACAAAACACTTTATTGAGTATTGATTTGCCATAATATGAAATACACGCGTGTTTTATTTTTTGAAAACACGTAAAGGCACTTTGAATATTTATTAAAATTAACAAACTTAATAAAAAAATTACAGTTTTAAATAATTAATGGCAGATGATAATTAATGCATGATCATTTTAATTAAGTAGCAATTAATTGCTTTATGAAAATAATTTAGCCTTTGAATATAATACGTCCCTTGGTTCAATCCCTTTTTGAATACTCAATAAAGTATTTTGTCACAATGGAACAAAGTTTTGTCTACAGAAGTAATGAAATGTACATTTTAAAATAATAGATATTTTTAACTCAACAAATAAAAACCCATGGCAAATTATAAAAGTTAAATTATAAAAGTACAATACTTATCATAACATTAGTTTCATTCGTATTTTACTTCAATAAGTCTTTCTAAATATTCATTCATTTTCCTACATTACATTTCAAATGTCATTGAAGTATGAAATACAATCGCAATTAATGAGTTCATTCTTCATTTCATTCTTCACTCATATTTGTTTATTCATTTTATTATATTTTCTTAGTATAACAATATCTATAAATTGTGTGTATAAGTTCGTAATTATTAAATTCGAATATTTTAACATATGTATATTAATAAACAGGTTTTATTTCAATAAATCACAAAAACAATCTTTAAAACCATACATAATATTGAAATATAAATGCAATATTTGTGGCATAATAATAAATAATTACAATATCTACAGATTGTTAATATATATGTTTAATAATCTCAAGATTTACTGTAAATAATCAAAACTAACGAGCCTGATTTGCAACCATGAAAAATTTCTGCGGAGTAAATTATGTTCCTCATTAATGATATGTCCACTCGCAATCATTATCATAAAACAAATTTAAGTAAGCTAAAAGTATTCCGCATTATAACTGTCAAGGTCTGTATTATTATAGGTATCATTTATCCTGGACTCTACATCGTATGAATGATAAATTAGTTGTGTAGCCTTTAAACGAACCTTCTTACTAATCTTGAGTGTTTTTGGATTGCTACAAGCTTCTTTAATTAATGTTTTAATTTCCTAACTAATTTAATTATTTTATGGAATGGATAGAAAATATTGTGTTATAATCATAATGAATCAATGGAAAAAATTGAAGTTAAGTGTTTGAATGACACTAGTTTTTATGAACAAAAAGGATTAGCGATCCGAATAGTTAAATTTTGATAATAAATAAATATTATTTAAGAGTATTCTTGTATTTAGATATTTATTATTAATTAAATCAAATTAACAGACAAAAACTTGCATTAGTCAAATTTCTTATTTTTCAATACATTACAAAATTTTTTCATGGTTTCAAACATCAGCGTAAATTTATTTCTATATCAAACAAATATTAATTGTAAATATCATCCGGTTACGTATTAAACACAATCTAGGATACATGTTATATCATTCGCCTAACCTATGATAGAACTTTCGAATTTGATCACGAAGAGAAATTATCAAAACTACCTAGTGTACCTTTTCCATAGGGTAAGTGCATTTTGAACTATAGAGTAGTGAATTTGCGTCGCCAATGTGAAATGAAACGCATGTTCATTAATATCTAACTACTTTTTCGATATATTTATTCAGTATGTATAAGTTAACAGTGGGTATTTAACAAGCACAGGTATAAAGGATACCTAATTTGGCACAGGAGTCCATATTATCGTATCTTAAAAGTCAAGCTTACTCATATTAGTTAAAACGAAGTATAAAATAAAAAAATTAATGTCCCAATTATTTGAGAAATAAATACAAGTAGTGTCAAACTACTTCTATTGTAAATTTCGAAGACCACACTCATGTCTAAAAAATTATGTGCGCTGGATTTTTTTGCTTTGATTACGTAACTGAACCATTATCTGAAATAATTGTATTGTTGATTTGACATATAACTGTACTAATATTAATGCGAAACAAGAAACCAAAAAGTCTGTTACATTGTAATATTATGTATAAGGAGATTAAACAATTATGTGTTAATAACGTTAGTGCCTTTAAAAATTTAAACAAAAATAAAGTTAAAAATTTTACGTTTTAATTACGAACTATATTGAAGTAACTAATGTAATGTAACCTTCGTTACATTTGATTTGCTATTGATATTGTCATTATTTGTAATTATAATATCGACTTACATAAGGAGATTCATTGTAGGTCTAATATAAAGAAAACTTACTGTCTATGACAATTATTTTATGTGTGATCAATAATAGTGTTATTTCCGAGCAAACTTGAAACTACGTAGGGTACTATACAATATATGTATGTCACAACATTTATGTCTATCCGATAATAGCATTTTGACTCCACATATATCTTATTTGATTCAGCATGCATGTATTAATGATCCGATTCCATTAAAAAAACAACAAATAATTTAAACACAGTAGCAATAAACCGTTCAAGAGCAGCGCGCAGTCTTATTTGATTCGGTAATGGGTATGTACATATCAAAGTGGATATAAAAATAAATTTTGAGTTTTCTTTTGTGAGATTAGATTTCAATGTTTAATAAAGAAAATTTCATTAATTTTACTTCTATGGCCGTAAAGTGTGAAAACAACTCAAGTGGTGTCCTAAAAAGTATTATTACCTTATTGTTGACAAACAAAATATAAGCATAGATTTAGTGGCCTTTTCAAAAAATGTTTGAATAATCGACTGCATAAAAGGGGAAAAATATTCCGACATTTATGGTAAAAGGTAATTCAGGGTATATAATATATTAAGCATTATATGAAAAGTTAATGCTTATAGAACAATTCCTATATTATTATAGCCGATAATAATACGTATTGACCAGGCAAAGCAACAGTTAACTTTCTGACTAAAGTTGTCACTCTCTGGGAACTAACACTTGCAATAAGTTTAAGAGATGTGCAATAACTTGAAATTATACTACATTGAAACTTATATACCAATAATTTGTAGCTCAGACAAAAGATCTAGGATTTATGTTATAAAAATTACATAAGAATTATCGCAATTATGATCAGTAACGAATTAAAATAAAAGAATTTCATGAAACTATGCACGTACTATATAGGCTGTTGGGAATTTTAAAGTTAATTTAAAATTGAGATATTGTAGAAGTTATTAGGAGAAGGGTAGGTCACGATATGAGTGTAATTTTTAGAGGGATAGGAGCGTGAGAGCGGTAGGGTGGTTAGTGGCGATGGTCCGGGGCGAGCGACTTGCGGCTGGCCGAGAGGTGGTGGGCGCGCGGCGCGGGGCGCTGCGAGCGCGGCAGCGTGGTGGGCGCGGACGGCGCGGACGGCGCGGCGGCCGAGCCGGCGCCCGCGCCCGCCTCGCTCATCATGTCGCGCGGTTTCCACACGGGCGATCCTACAACACACCAAACACCAAACTCTTTCACAAACAACTTTTACGTCAGCTCCCGTTCCGATATTGAATTTTGCAAGAATAATCGCACCGATTGCCAGGTTATCGCGGTGTCGCGTTAAAAAGAGTTGAATGTTTGATGAATGTTGTCGTAGGTTCGTCGCCCCGTTTGAAAACGTATGAGCGTTCGCCCGATTTAGTTGTGTGGATTATCATATACATAGTTATTTGATGGTGGTTAAGAAGTTTTATTTTTCCGGCGGTCAACATTGTCATCGAACATTCAAATGAAATTAGAAGTCTCGACGGATCAGTGTGAGGTGATAGAAGCATATTTTTGGGTTTCTTTGCTTTAACATTAACTACTGTAATTATTTATTTATTTATATCTAGTGTGTACCAATAGTATTTAAAGTCTTATTCTGGCCTCGTAGCCCGTACTAGTGCATGATCTCTAGGCTATTCGAAATAAATACTGTGCATAGCTAGGAAAGCACAATGTGAACAGGGTGAATTTATTTTTTACTACTTTGAATTTTAATACTAATTAATTATAGAAATTGTATATATTTTTAAGGACTAGACTATTTTAAGATTTTGTATTTTAACATGTATAACTACAATTTTAATTAATTTATTACTTCCTTCAAGCGGTTAGGCGCTTTGTTGAAAACTAGCTACAGGTATATTGATTTAGACATGCATATAGAATAATAATAAGATGCTTTTTTATTTAATGATACGAGTTGTAATATATCTAATATGTAATAAAATTACAAACGTAGTAAATTAAATAAATTGTTTAAATATTAATACAGAGTAGAATAACGCGGCTTTCATTTTCTAAAATATATTGTCAACTTAATCATAGCTAAAGCAGGTACCGAAGAAAAGTTTACAAAAATAAATAAGGAAATTATGTATAGCTTTAATAAATAGATTCATAGAAATGGAAGACTTAATTAATGGTACAAAACCATGACCGCCTACACTTTATTAACCTATTGGAATGTATAGTAACAGTCGAAATAAAATTAATAAAAGAGAAAATATGACAAAACTGGTTAATGATTAACATCAGTACGATTCCACAGCCATTATAATGTAACACTTAGCACTTGGAGTTTTCTAGGATTATAATTGTGATTAAATTTAATTATTCCTATTATTTTTCTCGTTTCCTAATACTCGTAACTCATATAACTCTACACATTTTTACTTACATTTACTACGAAGTTTAAAATACTTCATTGGTGTATAATACGTGAGTGGGAGAACATGTTTAATTATTTTTAATAGGTACTTATTTATGTATACGTAAATTAAACGTCATCCATTGTCTCGCAAAGTTCCTATTAGTACGTCCACTTTGTTTTTTTTAATATTTCGTTATTATATTTAAAAATTTGAAATGGATATATGAAGTAAACATTAGTTTGTGGTTAAGTAATTCTATATTACATGACAAAGTGTTGAATGGGCTACCTAAATATTATTTAGTTCTTTTTTTTCAATTCCTTTTATATTAATTAGCAACGATAAACATCTAAATTATCGCACCTTTAGATAAACATTGAGAATGTTATTGAATAGTGTATAGTACACATACGTAAACGATAATTAATATGTATATTACTTATTATTTGTGAGGGTATTGATTATATTTATGTTATAAGGGACAGTAAGTTAGACATGTATTTGATCAAATTCATGACTATCGGAAGAACGTTTGTTGGAAGGACAAATTCCGCGCTCGTGACTCGTTCCGTCTATAGTTTCTACACTGCTGCGATCTGATGTTACAAGTATAGACTGCGACGCTAGAGATTTTCTACGGGACTTTGGGAACTTGCCCTTCCCCTTATGCTAGGATGTTTTATTTTGCCTTTTTCCAGAAAGGTAACATTGAACACAGGTAGGCTGTTCAATAGCTTTAGCAATTGATTCAGTTGACTTCGAAACAACAATACCCATTTTTATAGCTTTATCTTCAACTTTAGCCAACTGAGAGTAATGCGATACTCTATCAAGGGAATTTGTACCGAGTCCTGCTAGTTTGTCACCACTTGATCTAGAAGAACGACGGCTAACATTTGGTGACTTGCACGGTGATCTATCGAAACTGGCTTGTGGAGTTCGCATTATGCCTTTCTTCGGAGCTGGTTTTGGTGATTTTGCTCTGTCAATGCTACTTTCCCGTGATTTCATTATGCTACCGCGTGGCGATCTTGAGCCGTCAAAGCTTTGTTGTGGAGAACGAGATTTGTCAATCGAATCTCTTGGAGATTTAGATTGATCAAAACTGCCCCTTGGAGATTTTTGTAGTGTTTTAGTTTGTTTCAGACTGGATTTATTTGGGGATTTGCATATTATGACCTTTGTTACGCGGTCTCTATCTGGAGACGGATCCATAGATCGATTGGGGGATCTGTCTTGGTGAATACTGCTGCCACTTCCTGATCGAATAACTTTTATCTTTTTTTCCGAAGAATACGCTGATTTTTTGCGCTCAGGTGATGATTTCAGGGAATGTGACTCCTGCTTACCTAATTCTTTCACCATAGTGGGCTGGTACTGAGTTGGTTGGTGTGATGACTGAATTAATCTTGCCTGACTTCCTGTGCTACCAGCGCTTAAAGTTGAAGTTGTGCTGAAAAGTATATACAAAAATATAAAAAATGCATAAAAAATGTATGATACAATTATAAAAAGTAATGACATATGTATGAGTAGGAACATATAACCTACATTAATTTAGAAAAGATAATATTAAAAATAAACAAATGAAGTGAGTGTGAAGAGTTTGTTCCAATTCACAGTTGTGTAGGTGCAGTGTATTTGTCATTTGTGATGTTAAACCCATACATATGTTGATACCTTAACGTGAGGTGGTTAGGAGTTCTGCCTAACCCTCTCTTGGCAGGCGGCTGCGGTGGTTCCTCTTCGCCTTCCGATTTAGAACCTGGGTCAGACTTATCGGTGTCTGTTGGTGGCGGAGCTGGTGGCAATGCTCTCTTGCTGCTGCTATCTGCATGCACAAACAAAAAGAAATATAAATCATACTATTATTACAATTTACTTAATTCCAGTTAAAAAGTTAAGACAAAGATTAGTACATTACTGAAAAACCAATAAAAAAATAAGGTTCTAACCGGACGAGTCACCAACTGTTTTGCTTCGTGATCTGAAGGTAGGCTCGTCAGAAGATACATCTTGTGGGGGTTCCTCGGCGTCTTGAGAATTCTCTCGCGATAAGTCACCAACCTAAACCAATAATATTGCAATGCAAGTTTACTGTTATCCAATAACATTGTATTAAAAAAATTAAGAATGTTTAAGCATACTTCAATATTTCCGGCTGATAAACGCTGTCCAGTAGTCTTAGGTTTCTTTGTTTTCCCAAGAGTTTGTGAGCCTTGCATGACGTGCACCTGTAAAAATATGGCACCTTAAAAATTTTGCATTTCATTTCTTTTTAAGTCTATGTATAAATCAAGGTTTTATGAACGTTAGGAAATTAAATGCAGTAAAAATACGTTTATATAAGTATTTAACAATTATATGAATGCAGTCACATAAACTCCTAGATACAACTCGATGAAATGACAACCAATGGCGAAGAAAGGTCCGCGTAGCGCATCTATCCACTGGATCGAATAACAACTTGGTAATATATTAGGAAGTCAACGGATGCAGGTGACTTAAGACAGTACTTTGTGGCAATCTAAGGGGGAGGACTATGTTCAGCAGTGGTGAAGTCAAAGAGATTTAAGTTGGTAGTAAATACATATGAAACGGAATAAAAATTAAAAATTTCGTTTGACAAACGTCAACGTGTTTTTTAATCAACATGCATTTCAAACTGAGGTAAAAAAGAGATGGTGATAGAAGTTCCACAGGTGTCCGACTATTTGTCATTGTCACCGGCCACAGTGGTGACAGTGGTGACCCCGACGTGATATGAATACGCAACTAACAAACTTTCGGAAATACAACTCCACTGTCACCACTGTGGCGGGTGGAAGGAAAAGGGGAGATCTCCCGCCGGATTGGTATTTCGGAGCTATTCTATATATGCTGCTTTAACTTCGGAACTTTGTGAGCGCGATTTAGGCTTCGATGTGTTTTGCTTGTGGCGCGACGACAGCGCCGCCACATCACCCCCCTGCTCAGACCGGAGGTCGACAGTACAGTCTAGATGTCGACGAATTTGCAAGTGCCACGGAATTGCCTTGTAAGTCTGCGGTGAGTCGAGAAGAAGGCGAGTAATCTGCGAGAGTGCCGTGAAGCAGAGGCGAGCAGTAAGGCTCAGAGTCGTGCCGAACACTGTAGCGCAGAGAGTAGCTTGAAGGAACAGGAAGCATTATTATTCCAGTGCTGCAATGAACCTTTGTGAAGCTAGATGGCTTGCAGAATGGGAAGACTGCAGACAATATCTGCTCGGGAGCGAATGAATGGGGTACTTGAGGACGATGACGAAGGTTTTGAAGTTGTAGTTTCCGAAGGTTATTGGTTACGTGTTCATATCACGTCGGGGTCACCACTGTGGCGGGTGGAAGGAAAAGGGGAGATTTCCCGCCGGGCAAGGTGTTCTGCCCGGGGAGCGGCCAATGCTCCGATTGGTAGTTATAGCTATTCTATATATGCTGCTTTAACGTCGGAACTTTGTAAGCGCGATTTAGGCTTCGATGTGTTTCGCTTGTGGTGCGATGACAGCGCCGTCACAACAAAAATAGATGAATACATAGTTTATCATACCTGTAGTCGACCTGCATTCAAAACCTTTTTTTTTTGATTTCGTCGCTTAATTCATTGTTACATAACGCGGGACAATTTCTTTTTATGGAATTGTATAACAAACGAATACACAGTGCATCTGATGGCAAGTGGATGCCGTGGCCCATTGAAATCTATATTTATCCTCATTAAAAATCAAGTCTCAATAAGCTTCGTTTCCAGTAAGAAGAGTCTACGGTTCTACGGGTATACATTCATTATACGAAACACAGTGGCATTAAGCTGCTATTTTACGCTGGTGTTCTTTGAAAGCGTGGACCCCGGTCGAGTTAACTCATTCCTGCTACAAGCATAATATTACAGCTGCAGCGTGGCTCTACCAAGTAAGCGTAGCCGTGATTAAACATTTGTACCAAAACGTATCAATATGCAAGTTCTAAGTAAAAATTATTAATTTAGGTACCTGATGTTTGGAGCGATCTCGGTCTAGAGTGTGCGGGGCGCGGGGAGGCGCCGGCGCGGGCCGCGTGCTCGGCAGCGACATGTTGCGCACCGACTCGCGGATGATCTGCCGGATTGTCTTCAGGAAAGCGTTGCGGAAGTCTGCAGTGCTGCAACGTAAAAGTTAAATGCAATACTTAAACTGCGCAGTGTTTTATTCCTTCAAGTTGTGTCGATAATATTCTGCTATGTCGATTACGACACTTCTGAATATATAATATAAAACTGTGAAAAGTTATCAAGGGCACGGGTCCCATGGTCATCTGATACACGATGGATCCCTCCCTCATCTTAAATTACTCCCGTTTTAGCATTTATGTAATCAGAGTGGAATAAGTGTTGACGGTTTTTCAGAGATAGGAAGGAGACTACCACAAAACAACCAGTCTAGTAAGCCAATGATTTCTGCAAATATTGCTTTTGGCCAAGATTAAGGTATATATTTTAGTATAAAATACAAAAATTAATAAACGAGCAATTCAGCTTTAAGAATCGACAGCCGGCGGGGACGGAAAGGTTCTTGAGAAATAGCCTTGTACTGTTCTTTTTTTGAGGTGGCTCAGGACCGTACATTTTTTTTTTATACAATAGGGTGACAAATGAGCACACAGTCCACCAGATGGTAAGTGGATGCTGTGGCCCATAGACGTCTATATTTATTCTCAATTAAGAATCAAAATGCGGATGCGCCGTCACCCCTGAAGACTAAGATGGAATACCTCTTTTCCAGTAAAAAGGGTATCCGGTTCTCTAGACTAGACAGCATTAAGCTGCTATTTTAAGCTAGTATTCTGTGAGTGCTGTTTATAACCTTATGTAAGTATAAATCAAGCATATAAAAACGACACCTAAGAAAATACAGCTAAAAGAAAGTACTAACGTAGCTGGGGGAGTTAATTCTAGCACATTCTGTCTATTAAAAATAAATCTATTAATATTTCAACTAATCGTTTGTTACTTACCAAATTATAATCGTAGTTTTTAAAATCCATTGTTTTTTCTTAAGCCTAATACTATTTTATTTAAGCATTATACTAAGCAGTATACTATTTATTGCAGTATACATCCACATACCATCAGCTAGACTGCGTACTTTGTCACTTTATGTATTTAAAAAAGAATTTTAAAACTTCATAATTAAAGAATTTGCTTAAGCACAATTTTATATATGTATGGAAAGATTCTTTCATTGGTTAAATTACCTGTTTGACAGTACATAGACTTTTTCCGAGCGACGCTGCAATTGACTTCGCAGGTGTATTAATTCCCAGAGAAAGTGACTATCCATGTCTTTAGCCGAAGAAGCACGCACTTGAACCTCTGTCACCGGTATAAGAACTTGATATCTTATTATTTCTACCTCGTTCGAATTGTTCTTCGATGATACACCCTGAAGTAGAAATGCATGTCTTTCCAGTCCGGTTGTCAAAAATATACAAATATTATTTTTGCCAAAATTTGATTATGAATTAATATCTTATTAATCTAAATGGAAGAGAGAATATATGTTTAGAGCTATGACGGCATCAGAGGCGACTGAACCTGAGTAAATTGCGGAAATTTGAGTCCCTAAGAATTAATTACACCATATTATAGTGCCATTTTTTATAGAGACCATCGGTCTGTGGATTTCACGTGTGATGAAATTTCAACAGGAACTGTACCCACGACTGGTTCACATTGCGGGAAATATTTATAGTCTGTATGACATCTATAATTTTAGTTTTTGATTGTTTATAACTGTTATAAGAATTAAATATTATTATGTTAGGCAAATAAAAACTTTAAATGCGGTAGGTATGTCTTTTCATTAAAGTACTAGAATAATGAGAATATATACTGTACTATATGCAATAGCTTACCATTAATTTTTTCTTTTGTCTCAGTCTTTCTTTGCATAGGAAGACCACAGCAGATTTAAATACAAAACACATAGCATGTAATTCTAACCCTTTTTTAATTTTTCCTAAGAAGTCTGAAATATTTAGCCACTCTACACCACCGTAGTACAACAAATCACCTGAAAACGATTAAAATATTAAAGTCTTGTGTTTAAAATGGTAATGGTTTTAATAATTGTATGATTACTTACCTGGGCTTAAATCTATAGGTTGTTTGCAAGATTTTTGGTGTTGCCTAAATAAGTGATCGAATATAGCACCATATTCTTCATGGATTCGTTGCATTTCATTTATGTGTTCAGCCACCTTTTCCATACCTTTCAATGCCTCTGCAACATACAATAATAGCATAAATAGATATTATTATAAATATTTGGAATCATTTATTTAAGATCGTATACAATTATATAAGTAAGCTACTAAAGTTTGATTACGTCAAGGGTGAAAACACACTTGCATTTTAATTCTAAATTGAGAATAGATATTAGTAACTATCAGCTACTCACCAACAAAAAAAAAGAAAAATATGGACTGTGTGCTCATTAACTCTCACTTATAAAAAATGTATGTAAGCCAAATCAAAAGAATAATAATAAACAACAGTCAACAGTCGCGTAGATTAATTTGTATCTTACCCACTAAATGGAGGTGCTCTTCGGAATTTACATCAGTTAAATTTCGCAATTGTTGCAGCAGTAACGGATACTTCAGTATCCGCTGAATCGGCTTGATTAAGTATGACTCCAACGTCGATGAATGTTGTTGCTTGGGATTACGCGCCGCTAGGAATTCTTGTAATGCTTGATTGCCTTCATCTGATACATGAATATATTTTATTTTAATACGAGTTTTTTTTTCTTACCAAATGACAATATAAGGCTTTTTATTTGCTATCTGTTTAAGCACTGATATTTTTAAAAAAATATTTTAAAATTTGTAGTAAACTAGCAAACTGTGTTAGATCCCCGACGGCACCACGGAAATTGTTATTTACAGCGTTGATGTATACGTTATGCTCGACGATGAAGTTGAACATGGCGGGAAAACTCAAGTCAAGTAAATACTGCCAACACGGAAACACAACGAACTTTTCCATGCTTCGATGAACAGTGGTTAACAGTGGTAGAGCCACGCGGCAGCGTTTGCTGTCGCACGGATGGGCCGGCTCGAACCGGGGTGGTACCACGACCTCACAGAAAACCAACGTGAAGTAGAGGTTTACCTCTGCGTTTCGCTTGGTGAGTGCAGGTGGCCGGAGGCCCTTTTTACTGGAAATGAGGCATTCCATCTTAGTCCTCACGGGTGACAACGCATCTAAATTTTGATTTGTAATAGAGGATAGATGTAGATGTCTATGGGCCGCAGCAACCACTTACCATCAGGTGGACTGTGTGCTCGTTTGTCACCCTTATTCTATAAAAAAAAAAACAATGTTGATCGAAGTTTCCATGGTATAAAACCTTACACATATGGACTGTTATTTTACAGATGAATTTGTGGATATATGAATAAGTCATGTATTTTCATTTACTTTAATTTGCTAATCGGAACTGACCAATAACTTTAGAATTAATCTTCTTGAAGCGATTAGTTTTTATAGTGGACATAAATTATTTTCATTGAACATTGTGAATTTTGATTTATTACGTAATATTTTAAAAATAATATAATACTATGCAGTTACTCGTGTGACTTACTTGGATGTAGAACTTTCTGTGCTTTACTGTGACTAGCGCAGAACGAACTGTATAATTTGAAATGGTTGACGTAATAGAGGAAAGCGTTTCCAACAGCAAATAGTACATTCTGGAATATAATTAGTATGCATTAATTATAATTTATGAATATAGATGTGAGTATAAATTGTACGCAATATTAATTAAAATAGAATAGAAGCCTATAAAGATACCTTGAACTGATTTGAAATTTCGAAATGATGAAAGTTCGGCTCAGCCTCCAGGGCTTCCTCAAGATTTTGCAAGAATTGCCTTTGGAAAGTAACGATTTCTTGAATATTTCCAAACAGAGCATTGATCTCGGCATTTGATAAAAAAGTTTCCTTCTTCAAAGGCTCCAAATAATTTTCTAATAAATTGTTAAGGTGCTGTAAACAATGATAAACAATATTTGGAATAAATAAAGTATTGATTCCGTATACGTTTTAATGTGAGTGTCAGTTGTTACAGCGCGCAGATGACGCCGTTTTACTGAGTCCGAAGTTTTTCATTTCATACATTAACTTTTATAACTTCGTTAAGAAAACAGTGTAATGAAAAAATTAAGAGGTAATGTATCCGATAATATATATAAGGATATATATCTGAGCGGCTTTTAGTCTATACAAACGTATTCTACTGTTTTGTCTCTGGAAAATGACTCTACATGGTGTTATAACTGGGAAATTTTAGTGGTTGTAACAGGTTATTAGTTGTTAAACTAATTTATGGAAAAAACAAAACCTAAGAACATGGCAGTGGTAGATAATGGACTGTATCGTAAATAATATTTGCTCTAAAGTGGAAAACAGGTTCAAATATACAGGGAGAAAACAGAGGAATAAGTCTCGATGGACTAATTGAGGCTCGGACTATATTAAGCGCGATAGATATTCAAAAGTCAAATTCAAGTACAAGCAGGGTAAATATATTGATTATTATCAATTAATAATATGAATAATAGAAATAAAAATCCTACACGGAATATAGTAAAGCATTAATGTTGTTTAGGATATTCTTTAAATATGTAGTAGTTTTACAGGTTGTAAGACTTCTTTTCTGCCTAGAATCCATTTAAATAGGTACCACACTCTTTCTAGAAGAACTAGCACAGCTGTGTGCCGCTCTGAAGGGTATTCTAAAGGATGTTAACTTCAAACAAAGTAGATTACAGTTGCGTTGTCACCACTGGGGAAATAAGTGGTATATCTCACAGTCTGTAATTAATCTGACTTCTATATCCTTCATGTCGAAACAAAGCACTGCTATTTGGCGGTAGAAATATGTGATAGAGTGGTACCTACCCAGACGGTATATACCTATGTATACGTTTTAAATACGACATTCGTTTTAACAGGAATACTACTTGTATTTCTTATAATTGCTTGTATTGGCTTCCTTCTGACTATGAGTTATTCTGGGTTGGTGTCATTCTCTTGGTTGGTTTCTTCCGCCGAGCAATAGTTCACTCATTACTGTGCTTACATTTTAATGGCAATATTATAATTACAGGCTATGATAAAATGCTCATCTTAGTCCTTAGGTTTGATTGTGTACCTATTTGTGGCCTTTTTTTCTTACCATTCTCTCCAGTAGCCATTCACTAATACAGGACTGTTAGTTCATTTGACACTCTTATATCATAAAAATAAATATATAAATGGATAATATTTTATGAGCATACCTTGACATAAGCTCGTTCTGTGTCAACGAGTTCCAGGAGCACCTTTCGCAGTTTGTCAGCATCTGACAGATGTCGTGAGGGTGTACCAGCAGCGGCACTAGCGAGGCTACCTGTGGGGCTTCCGCGGCGCGTGTCCGACGGAGACCGGCACCAACCCGTCACTTGTTCTGCGCTCTGGCATTTTAATGTAATTTGGTTATAATTTGCCTATTGATCATGAGTTTTCTATCATAGCAAATTCATATCGCTATCGAGCGATTTATTTTGAGACAATATTTACGTCCACTAGGGACGCTATTCATATTGCCATACGATTTTAGTCGATGGTGAAAAGTTGTGCTAAGGGCAGTACCAGCGACTGTCGTATTAATGATACTAACGGTTTACTTTACTAACGTTACTTAGTCCGATTCAAATACGTAGACTACTGACTTTTTAATCTAGTGCATAACTTGTAATGAATTTCTTACTATAAATAGTTTTCCATACGCCAACTGGTGATGACTTATTGATTTACATTAGACATATAATTGCAAAAAGCATACTATAGTGCCTTTTTGTGTTCGTGTGAATACAGTTCTTATAATTTTGGTAACCAACGGGCTATTCATGCTATATTTATAAGCTGGGGAAGTGGTACAGATGGCTGTGTTTATTAAAATACCGAAGTAGTCATAGTACATGCAAAATCAAAAACAATTTCGACGAATGGCTTGTTAAAAAGATCAACTAAGTACAATATAGTAAAATTAAGAGATTTCATAGCGTGACAAAAACAGCTTTTGACGATTCAGCAGATGTCAGGATTTCTAGATAAGCGAAAAACAAAATAGATTTGAATGCAATTCGAACTTTACTCGTAAATCGAAAATAGGAATTTATGTTAATCAAAAAGCAAGACAATTACTAATAATTTATACAACGAATTAGGTTTGCATCGCCAGGGCAGCAGGGTGAAAATACGAGACCCTCGAAATTCACCTTCCTAAGCCTAAAGTACTTATTCACGCCTGCTATCTGCTCAAAAATTATATAGTACATTTTCGGCAACAACTTTCAATCTTCTTTTTTTTTTTATTTCATTACCAACTTATATTGCTCAGAATACCTACGCTTGTGTCAACAGTCATAATTATTCATATTTATAAAAAATGTATATACTTTCTATATATATTATATAATTTGTACACTTTACGTGGTAGGTTACCTTTTTGTCCTTAGACAGTTATTTATTTCTATTTTTTTTATAGGATAGGGTGACAAACGAGCACACAGTCCACCTGATGGTAAGTGGTTGCTGTGGATTTGTACACTTTACGTGGTAGGTTACCTTTTTGTCCTTAGACAGTTATTTATTTCTATTTTTTTTATAGGATAGGGTGACAAGCGAGCACACAGTCCACCTGATGGTAAGTGGTTGCTGTGGCCCATAGACATCTACATTTATCCTCGTTTGCGAATCAAAATACAGATGCGTTGTCACCCGTGAGGACTAAGATAGAATGCCTCTTTTCTAGTAAAAAGGGTCTCCGGTTCTCTACACTCACCATACGAAACACAGCAGTGTTAAGCTGCCATTTTACGCTGGTATTCTGTGAGAGCGTGATCCTTCCCCGGTCGAGCCGATCCATTCGTGCTACAACTATACTACTAATATAGCTGCAGCATTCTAAACAGCAGTGCATGCACTGTTTGAAATTAAAGGACCAGTGTAATCGAAGCTTACATAAATAATATTTAAAAACTACCTTATGTTAATATAATATTATAAAAGGCACTTGACTATGATAAAAATTACCTCTGAGCGATGTGGGGAAGGGTCGCTAGTAATTTTAAAAAGGATAACACTTTGAACGAGCTTCATCCAGGATGATTGAATCTAAAGATATATTCTGCAATAACATTCGTATACTCGTATTTTTGAAGAAAAGCGAGGATTGCGCATGTAACAAACGTATATTCAATTTATTATTAAGTAGTAGTTTTTTTCTTTAAACTTTTTATTTTGAGGTTTTACAGTCTATAATTTGATTGGCTAAACTGCGAAGTGGATAATACATCCGGTGGATGGATGAAAAATAACTTTTATATTTATCTGGAGCTTATAGGGCTTTATTTTTAATTTTCTTATTCTCTAGGCGCTGATCGACGAGCGAGCTTTACTGTGGCTCACCGGTAAAGTTCGTTGGTGGATCACAGCATAATCGTGGATTTGTAAGCCGACGAATCAGGCTCGCTGCTACGCTACAAAAAACCGTGAATCGATCATCAAACGGCGAATCGATCCGCCTGTTTTGGCGAAGCTGTTTTACCTATTATATTTAAACTTATACCTAAGAGCTTTTAGTGAAAATTTCAGGCTATCGAGAATTTCTACAACAGAATATAAGAATGATAATTTTAAGCTACCAGCGCAGTACAAATAGTAGAAAGTCTCAAGAAAATAATATTACGAGTAAATCTTTTTAGGTATTTTACTTGACAATGATTTAAACTGGAAACATCATATTATGAAATTATCTGGACAATTTAGTTTCTTCCTTGGGACGATTAAGATATATAACTTCTAGAAAAACATTTATTATTTCCTTTTATGAGTACGTGTCATCAATTTTACGATAATGGCTTGATTATTTGTGCAAATTCCATCTGCGCAGAGTATATATATTATTGTATAGTATAATTATATTATGGTACGAATGAGTTGATTCGACCGGGGAAGGATTCCGCTCTCACAGAATACTAGCGCAAAATAGCACCTTGATGGTAACATTTTTTATATGGAGAGTGTAGTAAACCGGAGACCCTTTTTAATTGTAACGTGGCATTTTATCTGTCTTGGGTGATAACGTATTTAGATTCTGATTCCTAATCGTGGGTAGATTTATCGATTAGATTAAGATGTGATGTGTCTATGGACCACAGTAAATACTTACTACCAGCCAGACTATGTTTCTTTTTCTTTTTCTTTCTTAAAAAACGTTACTCCCACACTAGGATTTTCTTTTGTATCATGGAGGTGATTTAAAAACATAGATTGCACGACGACAAACACCCAGACCTGGCACAATTATTTGTAGGCCATACAAATATTTGTTCCGTGCGGTATTCGAACCTGCGGCCCCCAGCGCAACAACTCATTGCTAAGCCACTGCGCCACGGAGCCGTCAACCGTCAACTCGGTTTATCAACCTTGTTTTTTAAAAATACAAAGGAAATAAATAAGTGCGTTATACGAAGCAAATTTTTGAAAATTTTTGGAAATTTCCCGCTACCTTTTTATGTATAAAACACACATTTATTTTCAACAAAAAAGAGGCGACAAAAATATATACAATAAATATATACAGTAGATCTAAAGGCAATATATGTGTACCAAAACAAAAGCTTAACATATACAGTAAAAGTTGTTTTTGCATGACATTTAAGGTATTGGGATATAGATTTTTTTTAAATATTAATAAATTTAAAATTTCTTTTTGCCCCCAGAGATAGTATAGAATGTTAAAGGATCTCCGGTTCTCTACACTCGCCATACGAAACACAGCAGTATTAAGCTGCTATTTATCGCTGGTATTCTGTGAGAGCGTGGTCCTTCTCCGGTCGAACGGACCCATTCGTGATACAATCATAACATTCGTGGAGCGTGGTTCTACTAAGTTAGATAGTCCTCTGTGGGAGAAGTCTAGTTTTAGCTGTGGATTTTTTAAAGACCGTAATGTATATTACGGTTAAAACTTTTCATAGAAACAATGCAACAATACAAAGATGATAAATTACCTTTAGAAGGTTTTCAATCTCGAAAGAGTTAGTCCTGGAACTAACTTTTGGAAGACCAGTATTCGCAGCGTCACCGCCATGTGCATCAGCTTCGGGACTGTACAGTTCTTTACCTGTAAAATAATCGTTTTAAGTTATAACTCATATGCGTTCCACGGCTAAGCACAGTCCTACTCTTATATCTGAGTGGTTTTTAGGGCAAGGAAACGTCCGTCGCGCTGCACATATTCACATATCCTCAAAATCTTTATATATAAAAATTACGTGTCACATTGTTTGTCCGCGATGAACTCCTAAACTACTGAACTGATTTCAATGAAATTTGGCACATTGTGTGCAGTTTAGTCTAATATCTTGACAGATAAGTTTTTATACCGATAAGGGACCTTTCACTTTTTTTTTGGAAATTTAAGGATGTTTTTATAGGACAAAGGGCGTTGGAACGGGTAGATCAACGTCTGCCTGGCAAGTTATTATAATATACTTTTTAATTACCCACATATGCAGGTTTCTTAACGACGTTTTTATTTACCGACGAGCACATGGAAAATAGCACTTAAAATTGCAATTAACAATTTCAATGGTGCCCGCAGGAATCGAACCCCTCTAAGCGAGAGCGTAGACCCTGAGCTATCATGGCTGCCCTTGTTTGTGAAAATTATTTTTAGTGAGTTCAAATTATTGCTACTATCCGAAAATTGCAGAAAGAGAATAATGGTTTCGAGTGTATGCACTTATATACCTCTTGCAGCAACGGCTTGACGAATATTGAAGTGCGAGATTTGTGTTTATTTCTGGAGTATCATATATACCTTTTATGTTTACAAAACAATCTCGCTGGGTTTCTTGTTGGTTCTTCTCAGGGCAGACGTATTTACGTCTTACTCCTGGGCATACCTATCCACGTCTCAATCCTGAGCATAGGCTTCAAATATCTTTGACTTATTTTAATTTCCTCGACATGCAGGTTTCCTCACGGTGTTTTCCTTCATTACTAAGCATGTGTTAAATAAGCAACTAAGCCTGTAATTAACAATTTAGTTGGTGCTGGCGGGGATTGAACCCGGGTTGCTCACATACTATGATAGTTAAGGTGAGCGCTAAGCCTTTGAGCTATCGCGGCTCTCACAGTAAGTATTGCAATAAGTATTTTAAAATATAATAATGTATATTGAATGAAAACTATTCTATTCGATTCTGTTGCTTTACCGTCTTTGACGGTGCTCCCATTAGTAGGTTATCTCATTATTCATTCATTATTTAACATCATGCAATTTTTTTTTATTAAAACTAAAGTGACAAGCGAATTTACAATCCCCCTGATGATAAGTGAGTACTCAAGTACATGGAAACATGCAACCTCTGAGGACTACGATGGAATGTCTCAGAGACTGTTTTTATACTATCTCTTTATACTCTTCACATCGGAACACAACGGTGCACGCACTAGGAATAGGTGAGAGGGTGACTTACCCAGACACATTTCTAAGCAGAACATAATTCCTTTCTCGTAAAAAATATTCCCCGAAGTCGCTTCTTATAACGCTCACCTAGTGAACGAAATGGGATGATGGGCTTCTCATACCGCCACATTAAAGTTTCTGATCTAACGCCTATGAAATACCGTGCGCTTCACCTCGAAGCCTTATAAGAATAAACCAACCCATTTCAACTTTAGGTGTTTTAATAATCCACACATCGCTGAAGAGCTATTTTAAATATGTCAGACCTTAATCTGGGTGAAGCGAGGGAAATGTGTGACATCTGGCACTGTGATTAGCAATCCACCTACTAGTAGAAAATTTTTATCAAATGTAAAAAGTACATTAGTTTATTAGCCTACTTAAATATAGTTTGACCGTATGTTCTTTTTGCGTTTATCTGTTACGTGGTAAAATTGTCAATTGTGAACCGGTTTTAATAGTTCATTTTTGTTAAATAGGTTATACTTCAGACGTGGTCCCTTATAGATTTGGAGAAATAATTCTATCCCTAAATCTAGGAAAATAGGCGATGAAGTTTTGTAACTGTTGAATAAAAGGGTAAAAATTATCTTTTAATAAAAGGTAAAAGGAATCTTTAAAGAGCAATAATTATTGAGAATTAATAAAATAATTTCCATATTACAGCTTCTGAAATCTTCTTATAAACATTTCTTCTTAAGAGCGACTTATGAAGCTGCTACACAGAAACATTTTTTTTAATTCTTTGAAGTTAGCTTTTTCTTTAAAAAAAAAGTTATTTTTTTGATCGAGTGTCTGTTCCATTAATTAACATAAAAAGTTTAGATTCTAAAATAAAAAATTGGTCGTCACGGGATGCCCGGCAGATGTGAAAAATCATAATTGATTATAGAAGTTATAATTAATGAAAACAAATAAAGAAACAGAGTAAAATAAATCACGTAACTTGTTATTGACGCAACTTGTGTCTGTGTATCACAAAATGAAATGTCACTTTCAGATTTCGGTTAGAGCACATTATACCATTTGCCGTCACAGTACATACGTCGGTTTTACTGTCCTATATAGTATATTATTATAATGTTTAACTGCCAAGCCGCGCCTATTGATTTTTCACATCAAAATATGACAAATTACATAGACAAATTTAAATAACTGCAAATTATTACATTTACGTAGAAATCAGTTATATTAAAACTTAATTAAATATCGAGAGTTTTTTAGTTTACAGTTTTACAGGGTTATTTTTCAAAGAGTATCCAAATTATATATTTAAGTAAATAAATATAAATAATGATATACCGTTACTGCAGTTTTTGAAAATACGAGTAAAGAAGGCTTCTACTTTTATTTGAAATTATCCCAAATTAAATGTGAATTATAGGCAAAAACGCGTGTGCGATTCATTTCACAACGTTTTTGCCAACCGAGCAATCCTTGCAAATGTGTGCATGCGTAGTATAATAGTAGGCATTAGATATTTATGAACGACAATCATTTAAAATAATGCATTACCACGAACTCTGAATTTAATAGATAAAAAGGACAATGTTTGAGATTTTTTTTAATTAACTTTTCTTCATCATTCTCCTATATTACTTATTCTGAACCTTCTCTGCAAATTTGAGTATATATTGCAAAATAACCCTGTATAAACCTTACAAAAAGTTTTCGTTTTGGGAGTAGTGTCAGTAAAAATAAATTATTTAAATCATGTAAAAGTTACGGATTTACAATTTATAAAATGGCAAAATTAAGTCATTCAAACGTTTAAAAGCAGTAGAAACACATTGGTTGCGGTGAAAATTACATCTTTTATGTCGAGGCAGCTTTATGACACGAAGTGACACAATGTGCTTTTTTTGGTCGAGGTAAGTCAACAGCAGGCGCAAGCAAATAGCCTACGGAAAGGGTCACGGCCTTCATTATGAGGCCGCGTGGAGTGTTTATTTGTTTTTAAGGTTAGGTTGACTTTTTACTGAGGTGTATTAAATTTTCTGGTAATTTGAACATCAATTTAATTATTGTTTTAAATCTAACATGATATTCGTTTATTCATTCATTACAGCATGTCAAAAGTCCAATACTGAACTTGAACCTCACTCTACAGATTGGAAAAAACTGTTGTTACCAACCCACAAGCCAAGTTTTTTTATTTTGTTATCAGAAAGATGTTACTGCCCATCTTCTGTTTTGTTTCTCTCCGTCGTCTCTTACGACACCCACGAGATGATATGAGATTCTTGAGAAAATTCTTGCAGTTGGATAATGCTCATTTAAATATTTGTGTTACTTTACAAGATTACAAGGATTTGTGCTGTTGTGCTTTGAAACGAACTGAATTGACTTTTTTAATACAATTTACGCAATAAAAGCTAGTCTAGCCAATGGTAAGGGACTACAAGGAAAACCTGCACTGCTCTGCATAACAATGGATGCATTGCTGCTTAGCAGAAAGAGACAGGAGTAGCTTTGTATGTTGTCATTACATGTCCTCTTTTTTTCGTTTCATTGTATTATTGACCGTGTAGTAGTGGTGTATAATAACTAACCCATATCGTTCTGTGATGTCGTAAGAGGTGACGGAGGGAAACAAACTAAGAGATTTGCAGCAGTGTCTTCTTTATAATTTAGTTAAACTGTGGTACTTACTAATTAACTTAAACTAAACTGTGGTAGCCAAAACACCTGCCAATCGTGCCAACTATGGCCGTTTTTGGCACTTATGAGACAATCTATCTGACTTTTGGTAGGCTATAGTGATAACGGTAATAATATAGGGATAACGGTGTTCCTAGATAAAAATAATAATGTCCTCCAGATCGCATTTTGATCACGCACACTTTTGAACATTTTTTTTCAACCTTTATTGGGGGTTGCAGACACGAAAACCTTTAGACGTTGCTTTTGTATCATTTAAACTACATTATATCAAAAATGTAAAGTCGAGTGCGAAAATTTTGATTTCAGATTTTCTTTGACTGGACTACTATGTGAAATGTCAAATGTCTATAGATTTTGTTATTACCTTTTGATGGCTTGAGAAAGGTAGGCTTATGTATATTATTACTCTAAGGCTTATTTATTGCTTGACAAAGGCACCACACCCTTCAGTCCACTCTATCAACCTTATGTATAAAGCAAAAATATAAAAACCTCAACATAAAAAGATTTACACACAGAAATGCACGTGGGCAGTCGTCAAATCGGAATGATTCGGTATGAAATTTCTTTGTAAATTACTCAGAATAATTTATGAATAATATATTTCATATTATGATCTATGCTTTCGTATGTATGTGAAATTTAACAAATGCGCACGCCGAGACCTGCGAAATTGTTAACCTAACTGCCCTTTTACTGGCCTTTTATTTATTACACTGTTTGAGTATTTTGTACTGGCGCTGTAAAAGTAATCAACCAAAACGGTCGACCAATTTCTTTTTAATTACTGTTCATGCTTTGCTGCCACACTAATTTACGCTGCGCCAAAAAATAATACTGATGTTCGTTTATTTTTCAATTGACCGTAACAGTCACCGTTTTTCCCTTTTATAAAAAGTAAAATAAAGTTGCAGCCTATTACTACCCTATTTACTATTTACGTCCCACTGCTGGGCACAAGCCTCCTCTCATTTCTAAGAGGGTTTTAGGGCAAGGAAAAGTCCGCCGCGCTGCCCCTATGCGTGTTGGCGAACTTCACATGTCTTCGATCATTTTTTTTCTTATTTCTCAAACATGCAGGTTTCCTCACGATGTTTTCCTTCACCGCCGAGGACGTGGTAAATCAGCACTTAAAATTACAATTAACAATTTCATTGGTGCTGGCGGGGATCGAACCCGGATTGCTCGAATACTATGAAGCTTACAGCGAGCGCTAACCATTTGAGCTACCACGGCTTTTCCCTTTTATAGTTTGTTATTAAAAAATACTTTTTTAAACCTATGAATAATGGAAGTGCAAAAAAAATTTAATCGAAAGTTCTCAATAAAAACAAAAGGTTGACACAAGTGGTAGATGAGTTCTAATTAAAAGAAAGGCGTCATCATTATTATCACTTCAATACAGCATTTCACAAGTATTATAGACCTCCCCCTAGGTCGTGTTTTGTTATACAGATGTATCCATCGACTTTTTGCATGTGTTACATGTCGACTTTCCATCTAGTGGGGGTGCTGTCCCGCTGGGGTCGCTCGCCGGTTCGAAGCTACTACTCGTGAATATTTCTTCGTCATTTGTTGTCGGTTCTTCGACCAATACGGCCGGCCTATTCCCACTAAAGATTACTGATCCCTTGGTATATGTCAGTTACTCTGCGGATATTCTCGTTACGAACTCTATGATGCAGTAAAACTCCAAGCATAACCCTCTCCATAGCTCGCTGAACGACCTAAAGCTTCCTCACACGTATTTATTTATGTAAACGTAGTTTTCTTATGTTAGCATAATTTCACTTAATTTAATTTCGCGTATTATAATATTATTACAATTTGACGGCAGTAAATATTTATGTTGTAATTTATTTAATTGAACAAAAAATCATAAATGAATCTTCACGCTTAAGCTATTTTCAATAATGCATTAATAGAGATATTAATTTCCTTTGCTGGTCAAATATGTATGCGACGTCGACAATTTGTACTCACGTACGGGATATGCCTCGTAAGCTAATACAGCAAAATGTTATGAAAGAGGTGATAAATGATATATTGATGCTCAAAGAGGGGTTTCGTGAACATATTTTTCATTCAAAATATTCACTATGTATCCTGCTAATGAAAGTAAACGAAACAAAATTATTTTTATATGCACTGTCATTTCCCATTTCGTAACACAATATACTAGTAACTTGGTAGGTCGTCAGAAGCTCTTTAGTTCTAAGTACACACTGCCTTAAAGAGTAGATACATATACAAGGTTTTAATTTTTTATTTCCTTATCACCTTAAAAACGTTAGCGCCAAAAATAGGAATTTTCATTATTTATATGTACTCAAAAGGAAATGAGACGGATTTTTTTTAAATACAATATTGAGTATTTATTTCACATTGATTTAATAGTCTATGTCAATGTATTGTAGTGAAAATGTGGAATGTCAGAAGAAGCATGAGAGTTAAATTAATACTGTAGAAATGTGGTCCTTAAAAAGTATGTTAGGAGTGACTCTTTTAATAAGGTGAGGAATAAGAGAAAAGAGTGTTTTGCAAGATGTTGTGACCAATAATTAAGGAAGGACTATTTTGGTGTTTTTGACACGTAGAAAGAAACATGAGGAAAGAGCGATAAAGCAAAGTTTTGCTAAAGACGTAAGTAGAAGTATTAGATGTCGACGAGGGATGCCCCAGACGGTGATTTACCGACCAAATTGACAATTTATTGAAGAAGAGTATGCTTAATAGACGAGAACGATGCATGCTTAAATATTGGATGTAAAAGAAGTGAATAAGGTGTGTCGTGATCGTTCTAAATGTAAGTCCCCAGTCTCTGCCTACCCCTCTGGGTAGTAGGCGTTAGAGTTTATGATGTATTAATGTGTACAAATAAATTACCCTTACTACTCTTGCAGCCCTCAAAATATGAAAACAAGGGTACCAATACGTGTTGCCCAGTGATGACAACATATGTATTTGAGACGTGGTACTTCTCTGCCGGCCATTTAATGGCACTCAGCTATCTAAAAGGGCTATGAACATATTTTTTTGTGTGTTAGAAATCGTAATGATATTCACAGTAGAACCAGAGTAACTGAAATGACCTTACAGATCCGCTAGCTGAATAGTGTTTTATATCACCTTATTTTATTGGCTGATAGCCACGATATTTTAGTTTATTAAATCTAGATAGTTTGGAAACGATGCCAAGCTATACACAGAAAATGATTGAATACTTCCTTGTTAAACCGGAGGAAAATGGAAATCATAATTCAATTTATATTGCTCGCTGCCGTAGAATAACTTTGCAAAACAATACAATGTTTTATATGCTGACTATGATTAAAATTTGATTGGATCGTGGCTTTATACATTTGCATTTAATGCGATATACATAATGATTGGTATTAATTGTTTATCAATAATGGTGTGGTCTATTTGAAGCGGAGTGTTTGCAAACTATGTTTGTATATCTGGGATAGGGGAGTGTGTAGTGCGGGAAGAGTAGGTAGGTTGTACATTAACGTATACTTACTCCAGGCCGGTGCAGGTACGATGAGGCCGGAAATCATGTCATCGGAGATGACGGGCGGTTCACTAGGCGGCGGTGGGCATACTAGGGAATCAATAATATCATCAGTCGCTGCACGCATCATGCCGCTCAGCTCCGGTGGTTCCGTCCGTGAGGATCTAATTTAATAATTATTTAAATGTTAGTGTTTATCGTATATTATATTTACTTCTTCTTCTTCTTAACCAGTTATTTATACACCGGTAGCTATGAACCTTTCATATTATAGGAAGGATCAACCGTAATCGCCACGCTTAGCAGGTGAATTGGTAATCGAAATTTCAGACGTCTCGCACCTTTGACACTGCTTTAAATATATATACACGGTGGATTACAAACAATTATCACTCCATTTTTGCGATCTTTCTGATTTTTTACTTAGTAAAGGCTTACAATATCTACGATATTGTCAATATAAGATAATCTATGTATCATAGGTCTAATATATCGGCATTATAGAAGGTTGGCAAGAAAGTACAAAATAAATAAACTTTAAATAATATATTTATATTTAATAAATTTATTATATTTATTTTATAAAATTAATATATTTAATAAATAAAATTAAATTTTTTTAACTCCCGTCGTTTCGGAAGCATTACAGCTCTTATATATATAGTAAACGTAGTGATTATATTCTCTTTGATATGTAGCACAGAACACAATTACTCTTTATCAAGAATATGTAGTCACGCGGATCTTTGACGTCCTAATGTCATCGTTAACCAAGGCTACTTTCAACATTTAAATGTAATTTTTTAGTCTAATCTACGCAAAACGAGCTTACTGTATCTTAAAGTCTTGAAGTTTGCATGGGATTGAATTTAATTTTACTCGTATTAATTAAGGGATCCCAAGTTGATGGTAGCACCCAGCATTTTTTTCTATTGAAATTAGGATATTTCTTTTAATTTCAAAAGCCTCGCGAATCATCCTTGGTAGGAGTTGGCAATCTTTAGCGTGAATTCGTGGTCTATCAAATCTGACGTTGATTTCCTTAATAGCCACGCATAGCCCGAAGATGGTCAATTGCAATACCAGACATCTAGCGCAAAGCAGATGGTTACACCGTAATCTATAGGAAGCTATAAGACTTTTCTAGCATTGCAAATAGGCACCACTAAATCCATCCACGGGACGAGATATGGTGATAGATTCTCTTATACCGCCACCACACTTCATATTAATCATTAACAACTTTCTCAATCCCCAAAATATTTAAAATGTTTATCATTAACTTGTAAACAGAGACTGGAATTCATCGAATCTAAAATTAGGTATTTTTGTTATTAGGTTGTAGCTCTCATTTCTAGTAAGAGAAGGAGAGACTGACAGGATGATTCCCTTACCGCCCGGGTTACATAATTCAACACATGTCGAGCAAGAACGTTTTTTGTAGTCATCATTCATCATCATCATTACAGCTCTTCATAAGTCCACTGCTGAACACAGGCCTCCCTCAAGAAATGTCACAAAGCTCGGCCCTGAGCCACCTGCATCCATCGACTTTCTGCATGTCTTACCAGGTAGTCACTCCATCTAGTAGGGCGTCGCCCTACACTTCGCCTACCGGTACGAGGCTGCAACTCAGGAAACTTTTTTCCCATCGGTTGTTGGTTCTTCGAGCTAAATGGCCGATACATTGCCACTTCAGCTTACTAATCCGTTTGTCTATGTCAATCACTCTAGTTCTACTGCGGATATCCTCATTTCTAAGTTTATCACGCAAAGAAACCCCCAGCATAGCCCTCTCGATAGCTCGCTGAGCGACCTTAAGCGTCCTCATACGGCCAGCAGAGAAGGACCACGTCTAAGATCCATAAGTCATCACTGGCAACACGCACGTTTTGTACAATTTCGTTTTCAGGTTTTGAGGTATACCTGACGAGAAGATGTGTCGTAATTTCCTGAACGCTGCCCAGCCGAGTTGAATCCATCGATTGACCTCTCGGTCGAAGTTGGACTTACCTAGTCTGACTATTTGTCTCAGGTAACTATACTCATCAACAACTTCGAGCTTAGCGCTCCCAACAACTACCGGCATAGGTGTTACATGGACATTACACATGATCTTTGTTTTGTCCATGTTCATCTTAAGACCTATCCGTTGGAAGACACTCTTGAGGTCAATGAGCATAGTGCTTAGGTTCTCCAGCGATTCTGCCATAAGGAATTGATGTTGATACCGTATCCTTTCCAGTCTAGTAGCTTGAAAATATCTTCCAAGGCAGCGGTGAAGAGTTTTGGGCATATAAAATCACCCTGTCTTACACCTCTCTGCAGTTGGATAGGTTTCGTACTCTGATTCTGTACTCGGATAACCATCGTAGCCTTGCTGTACAAACACTTCAGCACGTCGATATACCGATAGTCAACTTGGCGCGGCTAATGGGACTGTAGCACTGCCCAAGTTTCGACGGAATCAAAGGCTTTCTCATAGTCCACTTACGTCAAACGTACAAGTCAAAGTGGAATATTGTACTCGTCGGTCTTCTGTTCACTTTGCCGAAGGGTATGTATGTGATCTATAGTACTGAAGCCTTTTCGAAAACCAGCTTATCACGGGATGTTGGAAGTAGCCGTAGAAGCAGCGTGCGAGACGATTCGTAATGACTCTCGAAAACAGAAAATAGACGCAGCTCTAAAGGGAGATAGATATATAGTCCTTCAAGAGAGCGTTGTCGCCTTTATTGAAGAACAAGGTCACCGCTCTTCTGCTCCACGTCTCCGAAGTAGTGCCGCCATGGAGGATGGAATTAAAGAGCTTCTGAAGGATTTCAAGTACCAGTTTTCCACCCGCTTTCAAAAACTCCGCTGTAATTTCATCCTCGCCGTTTTTAAGGTGCTGGAGAGCCATTCTAGTCTCGCTCAGACTGACATCCGAGATATGATCGGTATAGTGTTGGATAAGACTTTTGCTGCGTAAGTCTCGCCGCCTGCATTTGGAGATCTGTCTGTTCAATTGCCTGTATGCTGTAAAATCTGTTGAAGACTGCAACTTCATTTTCCGTCTAACAGCCAATACATTAAGAGTGTAATCGGGGAGTCATTGTGTTCTTCTGCGGCGGGCCTTGCAGAACTTAGCTCCGACTGCATGGAAAGTTTCCACGAGCTGGTCATTCATATCGTTCACTGCATTGCAGTCTTCTAGGCACTGAAAATGGTTTTGTAACTCGAGCTGAAAGGTTTCGGGACTTTGGAACAGACCACGAGGGGGACGGAGCGTTGACTTCATTAGTCGAGACCTCTCCAACTTAACATTTAGATTCAGTGTGCCTCTAACCATTCGGTTTTTATATGTATTCAGTTTTTTTCCTCGCGATTACTGAGGCATAACTGAACAGTTGCCGTCTAGTCGTCATAATGAAGTCAACCTCATTTTTGTCGCACCGTCGGGGCTCGACCAGGTCTACAGGTATAGTGGGTTTTGGAGGAATGCATGGATTAAGAGATATCCTCATACATTTCCTCCACCTCCTCATCGGGATGTGTCGAGGTTGGTAGAGGTTTTTATAGTCGAATGCAAGTAAATGGTTTTAAACAGTGGTAGAGCCACGCGGCAGCGTTTGCTGTCGCACGGATGGGCCGGCTCGAACCGGGGTGGTACCACGACCTCACAGAAAACCAGCGTGAAGTAGAGGTTCACCTCTGCGTTTCGTTTGGTGAGTGCAGGTGGCCGGGGGCCCTTTTTACTGGAAATGAGGCATTCCATCTTGGTCCTCACGGGTGGCAACGCATCTACATTTTGATTTGTAATAGAGGATAGATGTAGATGTCTATGGGCCGCAGCGGCCACTTACCATCAGGTGGACTGTGTGCTCGTTTGTCACCGTTATTCTATAAAAAAAAATGGTTTCCCATATTTTTGCATTAATAATTTTATACCGTTACAGCCTATTAAAGTCCACAGCTAAACATAGGCCTCTACCACAGACTGCTTAATAGGGGGATATTTGCTATAGTTATCGCAATTCACAAGTCGGCTAGAAACCGCAGTTCTTTTATTGTTAGTCGTTACAAAAAAGACACTGCTGCCCATTTCCTGATTTGTTTCCCTCTGTCGCCTCTTACGATTCCCACGCGATGATATTGGGTTAGTGGATATTCATACACCACTACTACTCGGCAATTAATAATTCTATAATAACTTTCTAAATACGGTATAAATAAAATAATTTTATTCAATAATTCAGTAAAATTATAACATATTGTTATTGAAGTATGATTTAGATGTATGGATAGTAGAAAATAGGACGAAATAGGGAACAAATAAATTAAGGAACAGGTAGTTGCAATTCCTATTAAAACAGGCTTTTTAATTTTAATCTACACAATTACTCCTTCCGTCCTATTACAATCTGGGTGTTTTCAAGGTAAAAGTTAATAGGCGTTTGGTGAGATTTACCACGTAGGCCTCAACCACTTAACACCAGTTGAGATTGTAGTCAAGCACTATCTTATAATAAATAAAAAAGGATATTGACGCAAAGTAGTTGTTTAGTAGTTGCAGATGTTAAAATTTTTGTACAACAATACAGCTGTGACAGGAACATCCTCGAAATATAAATCTATAAATAATTTTCAAATGGTACAATTTTAGAACGTTCTTAAAAATGAGATTATTACGATAGTAGATACTATTTAACATATTTTTAACTATAGCTCTAAACCTTATATGTTATTACATTTAGCAAGTATCAACTGTGGTCATTACATAAACAGATAAGGGAGAAGTAAGGAAGGAAAGAAAGAGCTTTCCTTCTTTTGCCTTAGTAATCTATTTTGAAGTTTGTTAAAGCAGAGAAACTTAGACTAACCAATTTTTTTCATTAAAATATGTAATAAGAGAATATGGATATTAAATCTCTGATCAGTTGCCACAAACTTACCGTTGAATATAAGAGCACTATTCTCTCCCGTAACCCAAAAAGGCGGTTTTATCATAAAAATAGACAAAACAGTTCAGAACAATAACATGGTGTCGAGTGTGACTATTTTGTTAGGGGGTATTAATTAACGCGGCGAGTAGACGTCAGGAGGCTCAATTGCGGGCACTCACAATAGGCAATGTGGTATAGCGCAGAGCGCCCGCACTGGCAGGTGGCGGTCGGCGAGGGCCGCAGGGCGAGGGAATATATAGGTCGCACCGAGCGCTTCAGTAAACTTGTCGCGGTCGCAAAAGGTCAGGTGTATGAGGGCGGGAAATGCCTATGAAGGCCTTCCACTGTGGCCCAGTATGACGCTTTATGCCTCACTTTAACTTCCGTTTTATTAAGCGCCAACTGCTCGGTTTCCTGTTCTAAGCAATGTAGACGTTAAAATATTATTTCCTGGCAAATCTGCATTTGCCACTCTTAATTATTTGAAACGATTTGTTTCTCTGTGTGTATTATCTTTACCGCAGCTTAGTGATTAATGATAGACAGTAAGTTCATCGGCTTTCAGAAATATTTGATGGGTGTATTAAAAAAAACCGAAAAATTATTACAAAACGTACCTCATCATCATGACAAGAGAAAGTTCCTCCTGCAATACGCTCTCCAAGTACATCATATCTAGGTCAGATACTATCGCTCCGTTGATCACCATTATCTCGTCGCCTTTGATTATTCCTGACAAAGAAGACAATAATTGAAACTTGAAGGTTGAATAGATTTTTTTTGATAAAATGTGTTATTTATAAAAATGTTTCTAAATAAATATTAACACCGATCTGAATCTGATCTCTATCTTACAATTGTAGCGTTAGATAAATACCGTTTTGCATAGCGACGCTCTTATCTTCGACGCGACTAACGTAGCAACAAAGCTCATCTTGCCTTTCCGCATTTTCTATGAGCTCTGCTTCAACGCTGAACCCCCACATCTGCTCTAGCGTGTTCCGTTGCAATTCTACTTGATATAGGATCTTGGCACACACTTCAACTACTTCATGTGTGTGTAACTATATGATAGAAATAAAACCTTTTAATAAATCATTTAAATTTACCTTCATACAGACATACAAAACGTTCACAACTTATAAAAAAAATTAGTTTTTATAACAAGGAAGGATAACGTACAGTCCATCTGATAGTAAGCAGATGCTGTGACCTATGGACATATTTAGCATTGGTTAAAATTCAAAATGCAGTTGTAATCCCTGAGTACGGAAGGTCCCCAGTTCTCGTATCGAAACACAATGGCAGTATGCAGCTTTTTTCAAGCAGCAGCTTTTCGTAGGTATCTGTACCAGTCGTACTGATTCCTTGCGGGCGTCGTCTTTTCCCAGTCGTGTAGACCCATTTGTATTACCGTCATAATTTTCGCGGCGTGTTACCATGTAAAGTTCATCAGCTTTGTTTGAACTGCATCTAATTGTTGCTGCGCTTAGTTATGTAATTTTATTTTACTTGTTACATCGTACTATTATATTCTAAATCATAATTCGTTTCTTATTCTTCATCGGCTCGTAAAAGTTTACTATTGGTCATGGGCTACTAACAGTTTAGACAGGAATTATTATGCCAATGCAAAAGTTCTCTTGAATGATTTTGATCATGGAAATTATTTCTAAATAATGTTCAAAGTTATCAATTGCGAAGGAGATACGCAGGCCCTGACTTGCATTAATAATTGTTGTTATGCTGTTATTAGAAATTAAACGTATGACACAAAGTAGTAGACAAATAATGTCTACTGTGAATTTTGAGACAAGCCCGGTTGCTGCGCTACTTCAGCTTTTGCCTTACATTTCTCCTAACATTTTGTCATTGATCGTATGAATAACTTTATAAATACATAGTTAGTAATAAGAAAATAGAAATCACTTTATGATTTGTAAGTTACGAGCCTAAAATTTTGGACGCGTTTTGTAACCTATATTTATTTAATATATTATTTAATAAAAACATGTTAAATAATAATAGTAATAATAAATTTGCTATATTAGTAACTAAAAGCTACGTGTTACGACACACTTCTTATAAAATACTCCAACCCATTTGTGCAAACTCGATGACAACGAAGATCACAAGTTTCGATTACTTCGCTCTTAGTGTAATTAAATACATTATGTCCCAAGAAAATTGGTCTCTGAAGTCGACAATAATTACGGGAGGATATCATTAAGAAGTACATACTTAATTGTTACGGACGGTTTAAGTTGCGCCTGTCTTCGGTAAGTAGTTCATTCAAAAAAAGGCAAGTTTAAAAATACTTGGAAGTTCAAATTTACCTATCTAGGTACTATGAAAACTTTTTAACTTAACTTAACTTTCAGTTTTAAAATACGATAGCAAACTGGAAACCACTTTTAACCACTGAATGCTTACTTCATTACAGTATTTTTATTCGTAAAACACTGAAATTTTCGTTCTGGCTCTTAACGAATTTTTAGTTTTATTGTTTTTAAAGAAATATGCTTCAGATTTACTGATAAAGTAAGTTTTTGAGTACAGGTGTACAAAACAATAATGTTTATGGTTTTTTATTATTATTCTTGATGTAAATAACGAAGATTTGTGATTTTAGCCGTCTGAGGCCATTCGCGACTTCCACAGTAATCCAAAATCTACCTACTTGTTGATCCCATCCATGTGACCAAATTCTAATAAATTATTTATTAAGTAAATTCTTTCTCTTCTCATGGATCGCCTCCATGTAAAAATAATATAATAATCCATCCAGTGTAAAAACTCACACTCGATGCCTATTTTCAATTAATTTAGTTTTTGTTTAGTGATATTTTGTAATGTTATAATATAGGCTCTTTTTATAGATGTGCATAATATTTATGTGTATATTACGTACTATACACATAAAATTAATATTAAGTATTCAATCATGGCGTTACATTATTTGCTAGTCGCTTGAATATTCACTGAGTTTCGTCACAAAAATTGCTGCAAGTCGCTCAGATTGAAGTCCACATAGCCACAAAAGTAACTAAAGTACAAAAATAACAAAAGTAACACAGGTGATAACTTGTACTTTTTATTTAGTAACCAGCTTTGGCATTTGCAGGATAATATTATTATATTATGTTATATTTAATTAAAAATTTATTATTTATATTTAACAAGAGAAAATTGTTGATAAACAATGTAATAAGGATATTTAAATAGAAGTGGACTGTTTGATGGGTCTCTCCTGATGTATGAAGGATTTGCCTTAAAAATCAAGATGTTCGCAGTACCAGACGGCATGCAATTTTGACATTGCTGTCCGTTGCCGGTCAGGGTATTTTACCTTTGTCGGAAACAAGATTGTTATATCGTTATCTAAAGCGATTTTATATCCTACTATCCTACTTATATTATAAACGTGAAAGTTTGTGTGGATGTATGGACGTTTGTTACTCTTCCACGCAAAAACTACCGAATGTATTTTAATGAAACTACAATAATATAGCTGATACATCAGAACAATACATAGGATATAATTAATAACGATATGGTGTAAATTGGTCAAAATAAAATAATAAGTGTTAAGTCGGAAAAAATCTGTCATCTGCAAGCTATTTTGGCGTGCGGTGCAAAAACTGTAAGAATTACACAAATATAATGTATGGTGGAATTGTTTCTCCTAAATAGTTTAAAAAAATCCGCGGCAGCATATATCTAACTTTTATGAAAAAAATTAAAACCCATGAAATCCAATCGTAATAAATTTCTTGCGGGATAAGTCGCGTGGAACATATAGTAGTTTTATACAGTTGGAAATACAAACAATAGTTGATATTTCCTATAGTTTCATGCGCTGAAAAGAATATAATAGATTCTCTTACGTCGCCACTACACGTTTTATTTATAGGTCTTTTTAATTAAATTTTCAGGATGACGATGTTAATCTTGTTTATTATGACTCAGTAAACCATCAATATTACTGCAGTCCGAAGGACAAATTTAGTACATATAACGTCCTCCAGATCGGCCAGTCTCAACGGAGAAGAGTAATTTGCGCAGGATAGTATCATAGTGCACGAGTGAATCCTCGAATCGGTCTACAACTATTTTTCAAACCCCTAAATGATAAGGGTAGACCCACCCCTAAATATTTTTTTAAGATTTTTGACAAATTTTTTTAATTTTGTTTTATTATGATTTAGCGTTGAAAAATACATAAAAGTTCAAATTTCACCCTTCTACGATCAACTCCTGTTTTTATTCACGATTTTAAAACTAAAAATATTTCCTAGAAATTATGTATATGGCAAAACAACGTTTGTCGGGTCAGCTAGTATATTATAAACGTCACAAATCAAACGATATAATAATATTAAAGGACTTAAATATCTTTCTTTTCAATACTAATTATATTATTTTATCCAGGCTGCTTAAACGAGCAATCTGAGTAAATTATGCTAACAGTCAACTGTGAGATCGGCAAATCGTCGATATATTTAGCATTAAAAATTTATTTTCTATTCTGTTATTAATTCTATTTTGTTGCTTTCTTTGTTATTTTATAGACATATATATTTTAACGAGTAATCTATAATATAGTTATTTAATCATCGTTCATCATCATACACGTTATTACGTTGAATTGGTCGCCATGTGTCTTAACTTCAGAGAACCACTTCCGTTTATTTATACATTATAACCCATCAACGATAGACTGCTGAACATAGACGTCCCCCATAGACTGCCTCATACGGGAATAGTTGATATACCATAGTTGCCATAGTTGACGCGCTTGGTAGTTGATTAACAACCGCAGTTCCTATTTATTATTACTATTGAGTTATTAAGAAGGTGCTGCTGCAAATCTTCTATTTCTGTTTCCTTCTGTCGGCTCTTGCGACACTCACGGAAATATATGGGGTAGTGGAATTTTATGCTAGGTGTAGTGCTGGAGGTGAATGTTAGGATTATCATGGACCGAATTTCGCACCAACGTTTCCATACTCAAAGAATGCGGCATTAAGCAACACCTGTCAACGTTAGTGCAGTATATTAACGTTTTTCGGACACTTATCCTAGCGTGAGAGTGACTCCATGACGTCTTTGTCGTGCAGGTCAAAATGGAAGGTACCAGAGGGCGAGGAAAGTCACACATGCGATGGTCCGACCAAATAATTCCTGCTGTGGGCGGTCTCTTGCATGAGTGTAACAGCCATGGTAGCTCAGAAATTAAGCGCTCTCTGAAAATTTCACTGTACCCAAGCAACCTGGGTTTGATCCCTGTCGGCACTAATGAAATTGTTAAATGCAATTTTAAGTGCTGATTTACCACGTGCTTGGCGGTGAAGGAAAACATCGTTAGGAAACCTGTAGGTCTGAGAAATTAAAAATATATTTAAAAGACATGCAACTAATGCTTGAGAATCATGAAAAGAAGGCTAAATAACATAATATATAATTAAAGCTTTTGTATATTTTTATTTAAGGTTAACTAAATTATATTAATATGAAATAGGATAAATACTTACATAAGTTTCAATGAGATCACTTCGGTGAGGGACAAAATAGTTATGGTCCTCCATGTCCCGGCGTTTTTTAACACGTACGAAATGTTCCAAAGCATTGAGGGAACGACGAGCGCATGCCGCTGCAAGGAACTCTTCGACAGACATGCCTTCCCGGACCCCGACCGTGGCGGTTGTACCCTCTGGTAGGGAAACTCTCACCGCCGCCTCGCCTTCTTCACGTGACATCTGTTTTTTGTATAAAAATTTTTATTAATTTTTTTATGGGATAAATATCCACAACGTATCAAATGTATAGGCATCGCTGTAGTATTTGTCTCTTATACCTCTTATGGTATGCTCACTAAGTATGGGAAAATGTCACAATATTGTACATAAAATGCACATATAATGTATGTAAATGTATAAATTTGGTAATAATATTATTTGTATGCCTCACAGAAATGTATTTCGTATCGTATCGACAAATTTGTTTGAAAGATATATATACATTCAACATCAATGAAGGTATTATCATTCTTGTTCCTAATTAAACAATATAAGTCTTCCAAATTTAAAAAGATATTTACACAATTATTAAGTGGCGAAGCTTGCGAAGTCACTTATTGATTTTACGATGTCTGTCCGTCTGTCCGTCTGTCCGTCTGTCCGTCTGTCCGTCTGGTCGTCTGTCCGTCCGTCTGTCCGTCTGTCCCACGATTATCTCGAAAACGGTTTCGAATTTTCAAATTCTGTTTTCAGCAATCGATTACTGATCACCCAGGCATCTGAACCTCCTATTTTGAAACTGATTGCTCAACGGCAACCGTTAGAAACCGCTACAAAGCTGATTGCTTCGCCACTTTGCTATGCTGTTAGCTTGCTAGGTTTATTTCTTCTGCGGCTGCAACGAGCCGGGTACCAGCTAGCTTGAATTAAAATCTTAACGGTATATTTAAATTAAAAAGGCACGCCATAATAAATATAGTATAAGTTTTCTTTTATTATAAGTTATAAAATTTTCTGAGAAAGCAATTATGTTTATATAATCTAACTCTCCGAGTTATTTTTACCTTCTTTGTAATTTGTTGAAGAAATAAGGCGGAGCGCTTAATGAAAGGTATATTACAAGCTGCTAGCTTATATTACAAGCTGGATATTAGCGCAGCATTATTACTAATTTCTGTATAGAATATGCTATCGCCGTATTTCAGTAGTCAAAAGATTTATTATAGCAGGCTCTTCCGATGATAATTTAGCTGTAACATACGTAATCCTTGTTTTCGGGACTACACGTGAAATACATTATTTGAACATTTTATAGCGTCTGCCCAGTCCACGCAACGATATATTGCTCTCGTTAAAAGCGGAGCCGTAGGAAGAATAAATAAAAATGTAGCCCTCTTTCTTCATTTTCTTTAGATTAAAAAAGCTTTTAAGAAGAATTTAAGCTTTTAAGCTAGTAAAAAGGTTTTGATCACACTGGCAATCTTGGAGTACTATGAATCTGAAAATTAATTTATGACTAATATCCGTGGCATTTTGAAATTTCGCATGCTATATAGTTTTACATTTTTTAACGTAGCAGAGCCATGCTGCAGCTATATTAGTAGTATAGTTGTAACACGAATGGGTTGGCTCGACCGGGGAAGGACCACGCTCTCACAGAATACCAGCGTCAAACAGCTTCTTAACACTACGTTGTTTCGTATGGTAAGTGTAGAGAACCGAAGACCCTTTTTACTGGAAAAGAGGCATTCCATCTTAGTCCTCACGGGTGATAACGCGTCTCCATTTTGATTCTTTATTGAGGATAGATGTAGGTGTCTATGGGTCACAGCAAACACTTACCATCAGGTGGACTGTGTGCTAGTTTGTCAGCCTATTCTATAAAAAAAGGGCTTATCTCTACTTATTTGGTGTAGATACTCTTGATGCAAATGTAATAGTACGGCCCACTACTAATAGATAAGAGAAAGATAATCCGACACAACAGAGGAGAGATCAGGCGCAGAACCAACAGCATTACGTGCTTTCCGAGGCACAGGAGTGAAACAACCACTGCCAACTTCCTGACTACGGGCTGTTACTGGGAATTTTCGCGAACATCGAACCCGGGACCTCTTGATTAGCAATTGAGTTTACGACCCCTAGACCATAGAGGCAGATAAGAGTATATTTACATTCGACCAGACACATATGCCGGAAGTATTACGATAATATATTTACGGCTTTTCTTATAAAAATCTACGTCACCTTAAGAAATGCTTTAAGTTCTCTTTTTTTACTATATATATGACAATAGGATGAGACAGGTAAGAGATATTTAATACTTAATTAAAGTACACAATAATCAACGATTATAGGTAAGGTCCGTAATGTTTATGTACCTAACACAATAAATTGTATTTATTTCATTACCGTATAAGTATAACGTTATGCTCAAACTACTTAACGGTAAGTTAAGTTAAATAAATACAAAAACCTCAGTTATACAATATATAAAAGAAAATGTGAAATTATTTTTATTTCGTGTGTATTGCACTTATTTTTCATAAAGTTACATAAGAGCTTTTTTAATTAATATGAGTGTAATCGACTTTACCTGCATAGAGCGCCGGCTCGAGCCAGAGTTCGAGCGTGATAAGTTGGGCGCCCGTCGCTTGGTGGCGCCACGCCCTGCCAGCAAATTGTTCAAGAGCGACGGCGAGCGAGCGCAAATAAACGCATGGAACGACGACACCGTGAACACACCCAATTTATTCAGCGTGCTTTTTGTGCCGCGTGACACGTGTGTCAGCAATGACTGAAACAAACCCCGCTTTCAACAAGAAACAATTGCTCATGTTCCGAGAATCGCTTGTAATTTTGCGACATATTTTTAAAGTTATTTATTTAACAGTTGTGCAAATACGTCTTAATATAACTTTACACTACTCTGAGTGCTTCATGACATAACTGGAATATAATAAGCATCCATTCTTCAGGGATAGTTTCTTCTTTCGAGTTGCATAGGTGCTATTCATATTCACTGTTTTATTTTGTATTCAAGGCCAAATTTTTATATAATTACAAAATTACTTTATGGCTTACACTCCATGAACCACGACTTCATATATTTTATAGTAACGTAATGCCACTGCACTGATATGCCAGGAAGTCAGTAGTATCCTTTCAGAAATAATGGTTTTAGAATGTATAGGATCGATGCTGCTATAGGTCGAAATGAAAGTGGGCTTAGAGTAGTTATTTGTCCTGAATGTTTACGCCACAGACCTGCTAAACCCACTGATATTCGATATAAGTCTAGAGAGAAGGTAAGAATGACATTACTAAAATGTATGGAAAATGAAAATATTATACCAGTGCTAACATATTTTAATGGAAGGGTTGGAGTGAAGAAGTCTTGTTAGGGTAGTGTACTGGAAAAGTTCAGTAATGAATGCATAAGTGAAAATGCCGAAACCCTACTTACAGTATGTTTTAAAAGAAACATCCTTTCATGGGAAAGAGGAAAAGAAAGAAGCGTGATTGATTTCATCATTATGGATAAGGGAAGCGTGATAAGTATGGATGAAATAATGAAAGCAATGAAAAGCATGAATGTAGGTTAAGCAGCTAGGTAATAATAGAGTATCAATAGAAATGTTAAGAAAGATGAAGAGAGACTAATGTAAGCCTGCTGTAAACTTTGTTTAACTTATGCTGTGAACTCAAGCGTGTTCTGGAAGTCTGGTGTAAAGCCGTTGTAGTCCCACTATATATTAGAAAAGAGTCACAGTAGGACTATAAAAATACCGCGGAATCAGCCTGTGACTTGGAAGGGGCCTATGACAGAATAGACAGGGTCCTGTATTGCAAGTGCTGGTGGCTTCGAATGACATTAAAACATGTTATGTTATAAAATGTTGTCTTACTTTGCATAATGAATGCTATCATGATATTAGATGAAGTCTTTTATATATATATATATATATATATATATATATATATATATATATATATATATATATATATATATATATATATATATATATATATATATATTATAGGATATAAGTATTATTGAAATATATACGTGACGAAGTTAATATCGTAATCGTAATACGGTTAAGGCCTTAATTGGCTGCTACTCGGCGAATAGATATAGTCGTTCGTTATTTAGCATACCTAGGATGTTATTTAATTGAGTGTGAAATTTTATATCCAAAAGCTAAATTAGAAATATAAAATAATTTCGTTTTATTCCATTTTGATATTATACGAAAGACATGTGCTATCCATTAGACCGAAAATCACATTTTTATCATTTAACAGAGGCAAAAAATAAAAAAAATTAAGCACAAATGGAGTAAAAAGCTTTTTTATACTTTCATATATTAAATATTAATACGGTTATAAAACCAATCCGTGGTAAAAGTTACCTGCGATTCGTGTATTTCCATCGAATGCATTTATTAAAATTACTTTGAGTTTAATTATCAAACTTGGATTTAAGGATCATTTAGATATCAGAGGTCAATACAGATATAAAAAATACAGCCCTAAGGTTTTAAAATTCAGTCCATTAATACTAAATCAGTAACATATTTTAGATGCTACGAATTCAAATAATTTTCTTTAATTTTCTAACAGTACATAATACATAGAGAAATATATATCTAGGAAATATTATGTTCCATGATGTGAAAAACGAGCAGTCGGAATTACTCACCATTCAGTTTTGTTTAGGTCTTTTCAACCCTTAAATATGTATAAAACCAAGTATGTATTTGTTATCAAAAGGATTATAATGATGTTGCTGCTTGACTGACTTTTCACAAGTATACGTTTATTCATAAGCAAGTTAAGACCCAAAAAAGATACACGGTAGGTGAATTGTAGCAAATTTATTATAATATTTTTAGGTAGCTATTTATAAAGCATGACGTGGGTCCAGTACAGACCTTACCTCCTCTACGTGCTGACAGGAAAACTGTCAATTTGCCAGTGAAGTCAACACATATCCTTTTTCTGTCAATTCAATGAAATCATTTGGCAGTGAAATATTTTTAACACACATGCTTGCGGATAATTGGATTTTTCTCTTATTTAGACTCGTGGTATTTTTGTCTTTAATATAACTGACGAACACGTACCTAAATCTTTCCAACAGAAGTGATATCTTAGTTTTCATTTTGTTTCTTTTAACATATTATTTTTTCTTTGTTTAAGCAAAAAATTCTATTAGCAGATAATGTTGTATATATATATATATATATATATATATATATATATATATATATATATAACATTATCTGCTTACTCTTACTTATGCTTGGTGAAGTCATTAGAGACTGTAATGACTTCATCATATTTAAGTTTACTGCATTATGATATAAAATTCGGGTTACGAAAAGTTTAAGTTTTAAAGTTTAACTATTAATAAATACGCGCCAGTACAAAAAAAGTGAATACCATTTACATAATACAGTGTGATAATAAAACCAAAATTAAATATTTTTAAAACTTTTTTATATCTTTAAATATCATCATCTCCATGCTGAAGAAATGCCACAAAGCACAGTCTTGTGCCACCTCTGTCCATCGGTTGTCGGTTCTTCGAGCTATGTATATGGCGGTCTATTGCTACTTGCCCGTTGGGCTATGTTCCATTTCGGATCTTATTTCAAAGTCTATTACAAATGTAGCAAAATATAAATCAAATTATAATAAACAGTGTCAGTGTTTAAAAGGCGAGTTAAAGAAGTATTATGATTTAATGCATGGCTTGTATATGCATATAATATGTAGAGCGTTATTTTTCAATAACGGACCAAATTTGCAAAGAAAGTTCAGAATATGTAATATAATCAAATAAGTTTACCTTTGGATTTGGTAGTTCACCACTTTGAAGGCTGGCCATGTAACAACGTAGACGGAATTGCTCGCAGTGAAGGCGCTCCAGGTTCTCCTCCCACTGAAGCATCTGTACAGCGAGCTGGGCTCTGGTTTCAGGGTCCGAGACTACCGATTGTTGTAGGTCCGCCATGTGTTTCAATTTATGATCCTGGTATGTTAAGAGTAATAACCGTTTTATATTACTACGATGTGAATCAAAATGTTACAAAATTAAGTCAATAAATGTTAAAAATGTTAAGTATACCATTTCAAAATATATTAAATATATATAAATATATCACTGGAAAAAATCTGTCGATTTTTAATATCGGGTCTATGTGGGCAGCCGCATTTTATATCAATGTCAAGTTTCAATCATCTGCATGAAACAATCTCGGAAAAAAACCTCTTTGACAGACAAGCCGACTTCGTTTTGATGAACGCAACACTAGGTGTATTATTATAATGTTGTATTTTAAATATTGTTGTAAAATTGTTCGATATTGTCATGTAATCAACAAAGCGCGTTATAAATAAATAAATATTACATTTATTAAAATATACAATACTAAAAACTGTAATAATAATAATAATAATTGTTTCATAATCTCCAGAGTGACCTAGATAAGGCACGCCTTCTAGCTGTTTCGACTAAGGAATCTAGTCACTGGTTACACGCTTTACCATCAAGTAATCTCGGCACATTACGTGATGCGGAAAGCTTACGCATTGCCGTAGGAATCCGACTAGGAGCGGCGATTTGTCAACCCCATCAGTGTCCCTGTGGTAGCAGCGTCGACAAGTTTGGGCTCCACGGACTTTCATGTAAGAAAAGCGCTGGTAGATTTTCACGACACAGTTCTTTGAACGATGTCATCCGAAAGGCTCTTGTCTCTATAAATGTTCCCTCGGTTTTAGAACCTTGTGGAATATTTAGAGACGATGGCAGGAGACCCGACGGTATGACATTGGTCCCTTGGGAGAGAGGTAAAGCCCTAGTGTGGGATGCTACTTGCGTAGACACTCTGGCGGTCTCTCATCTCAGGGGTACCTCGTTTAGAGCCGGGGCGGCATCAGAGGCAGCTGAACTGAGTAAGTGGCGCAAATATGAGTCTCTGAGAGATGACTACATTTTTGTGCCATTTGCTGTAGAGACTATCGGTCCCTGGGGTCCACGTGCGGTGAAGTTCCTAAAGGAACTCCATCCGCGGCTGGTCGTTGCTGCTGGTGATAGGAGGGCTGGTTCTTTCCTTGCTCAAAGGCTAAGTATAGCCATTCAGCGGGGAAACGCAGCCAGCGTTCTTGGCACGATACCGCGGGGAGTAGGACTATATGATATTTAAGTTTCTAGTTTTAGTTTTTTTTTATTATAAATAAATTAAAATTATATTGTTTTAATATGCGGAATAATTTATACATAGCATGGTTCAGTATTTTTTTAAATGTTACCTATTCTATATCCAAATTTGTATGCCGAACGTTGACTACATAACTTCTGTAAAAAACTCGTTGTTAAAAATAGGAGCAAAGCATACTGCACATCTAAACTTTATACTTTCACATATTTTTTCTGTGACAATAGATTTTTTGTTACATGAGAATGCGGCAAATGATAAAAGGTTACCTGTACCTACTGAACGCGTAAATGCCTACTTTATACGAATTTTTTTTTCATAAAATGCAAACAAAATTGCCATAATATTTTCGGCCAATATTTATAATCCTGCCAGTAACTTTTTTAAGCAATAACTTCAATAAGCTTTTTGGTACATTTTTGGTATTAGGTGGTCTCAATTTGTTTTCGCATTAAACAAATTTGAAAAGGGAGACACAAAGGCTTAAAAAGGAGATAACGTAAAACATTTTGCATAGTAAGTATAGACTTGAAATCTACACGAAGTATGAACCTGTGCTATGAATATTAATGACCGCGTGCCACCTGCCTGTGATCACTATCAGGAAATACTCTGTATTACTAACATGTTAATGTATATACATACTAAATATATTATTCACCCTTTATATGAAATAAAGAAATGTAGGTTAACTTTTTTATATTATTTCATAAAAATAGTATAAAGTTTAATATTTACTGTTTACAATATTACTAAGGCATGTCATATACTCGTATATACATAAATTTCATGCGAGAAGTTTGTGAAAATATAATTCTGAATGCGAAGATTTATCCATATGTAATATATAATCCATACTTCCGTTTATGGGTATTCGAATTTATTTGGCATTTAATGCAAAATACTAAGGCTAGAAGTAACTAAAAATATAACGAATACATGAATATGTACCCCAATAAAGAACTATAACAATAATTATTGTTCAAGCAGAAGTGTTTACGTTTAATGAACATATAGTATGGAACAAGGCCATAAGGCCATTTGAGCATAATGCATTTTTTTATAGAAGAGGGGGCAAGCGAGCATGCGGCTCACCAGATCGTAAGTGACTACCGCCACCCATGAACAACCGCAACATCAGGGGAATTGCAGATGCGTTGCCGGCCTTTTAAAAAGGTATAAGCTCTTTTCTTGAAAGTCCCTAAGTCGCATCGGTCCGGAAAATTTGCCGATGGTAAACAATTCCACAGAGAAGTTGTACGAGAAAGAAAACTCCTACTAAAACGCATATGTATTATTTACAAAGTAGTTTTATACGCGATGAGGCTAGTTTAAAAATCCAATAATGCTAGTCGACTTAGTAAAATATCTAACGTCTACGTTCTAAGTTTCTTCTTTGTTCTACAAATAACTGCACATACGTATTATGAACACAGGGAGCAGATAACAAAAGATATTGCGATGGAATCGCCGTTGCATTCAGCTACTAGCATTGTGTTTCATTGGTATTTGATTTAGATGCCCCTATCTAAGGCAGAGTTCTTCTTGCGAGTAGAAATTAAAGCCCATGTTCGTAGCGGTTTTCGTGTAGTGATCAGATGCGACCGCAGAAACTTTGATGCGTATTGCGGTCGTCCGGTGCGGGTCACAAATTGGAACGATTTCCACTACGAACGTTATAGACCGCATGTAAACCGCTAATTTCGCATATCATAAATGAATTTGCTTTGGTGTAGCTAATGTTCGTATATATATAGGAATGTAGTTAATAAGTCGTTCTAAATAAATACTTGTCATATTTTTATAATCAGGTAGTTGAAGCATGTAAAAAAATGTTGGATAAGAAAATTGTCACACTTTCATACATTTCAACAATAACTGTGGTTTGGTTATTAAGACTCTCTATATCTGCTTACTCAATAAGATATTGGACTTTTTAGTTTTCGCATTCGTTGTATCTGGGGGCACGGCAGTGCCCCCGCCAAGTCGAGCAAAAAAGCGGCACGGCCGTACCATCCTTTTCTCGAAGCAGTTCAGGCCATTTCCGAAACCCTATAACTTCGTTATGGATAAAACTAGAAGCCTGAATTTTTACTAACCAAGTAGACATCGTATAAACTCAGTATATTTCAAATTTCATCAAATTTGAACCAGTAGCTTAAGAATTATAACTAGTCAAAATTTCTTAATTTTGTCACTCACTGACTGACCGATCATCAAAATTCTGGGGCACTTCTAGCAGATATAGAAACTTCAAATTTGGAATACAATTATTGTTTAGTATACAAATCAAGGAAAAATTAAAACATTTTACAATTTCGGTCCAGTTTTCGAGATACACCAACTGCATAAATAACTTTGTAATCCAATATAAACATATAGTATTACAAAGTTACATTTGCAGTGAATGAATCAGTGAACCTATATACACATATGTATAATGGAATAATAGGTGTAAATTGCTACCTAGATATAACTATCTACAAAAAGAAATGAGATGCCATCAAAAACATAACTTGTAAAAAGAGCCAAGTCTCGCAACTCAGTTTTTCTACCGTAAAAAGGTGTGAGATCCATGTAATACCAAGTCGGTTAATTTATTCAGTCCATAGATTGATACATAGATTGACTTGGCCATCGCACTTAACAATCTAATTTAATATAATATGTATTACTTGTGAGATATATTGTGTTTTTATGCGATTGCCAAGTCAATCTATGGACTGAATAAATTAACCGACTTGGTATAACATGGATCTCACACCTTTTTACGGTAGAAAAACTGAGTTGCGAGACTTGGCTCTTTTTACAAGTTATGTTTTTGATGGCATAATATTAAAAAAAAAACTATCAAGAAGAGAATAATTTTTGATCTATTATCACAACTATTCTTATATTAAAGTTATTCTGGCTAAGCAATTGTAAGCTCACTAATAAATATTACTTAGCTATTATTAATGCATCACATCACACATCACATTATTGACATTATATATTTATAACCGTTTTTGCTTTTTCTTTGTCGTGTCCTACTTTAGAAATAAATATAAGGAAAAACAAATTTGTAGAATAACGGACACTTCTTCCAATAAATTAGCAATTATTATATTATACGAGTAGATATGATTATAGAAATTTTGTGCATCTTCATAAAAGTAATTATGTGACATTATAGTATTCGTTGAAAATCATAGCAGAACAATAAATTTATCTGCATAAATGATGAATGCTTTTTGCTTCGTTGAATTGTACACACTTGAAAGCTTTATACAGCTCTAAGGTTTAAATAATGTTGAAAAATGACTCTTGCTACAGTTAATTTTAAAGTTGAATTTCGGCCGTCGTGTTTTCAGCTTGCGAAGGTAGTTAGTGATTTGTGTCAGTCAAACAATACTTCTGTTGGTTCAAACCAACAAGGTGTAAATCGTTGAGTTGTGCATAATATCGAAGTGAATTCGGTATTGTGTTTCTTTAACTTTTTCATACGCTGCAGATATTTCCATAACAAAAATAGTAATATTTCGAAGAGGGCTTTCCTGCTTTATTTTTAAAAGGGACATTTCTACAATATGACTCTTTTCTTTATCATTTTTAATTAAAGTTAAATTTAGTATACTCACAGATTCTATAGCTTTCTCGAGACGATATATTTCCTCTTGCAGCAAATGAAGTGTTCCGGTTTTGCCGCGATGTCGGGCGAACGCCGCAGCGCATGCACTATGTATGCTATTCACCCAGTTTTCAAGCTCGACCTGAGAGGTTATATAAAACACATATTGAGGAAATGTTACAAGTAACTTATACGGTATTTTTAGATTTCCAAATGACTTACTTGGCATGGCGCTTGAAATAGGTAAGCGTCGCCAAATGCCGTGCTCAGACAAAATATGTAGTCACGTTTGGGATGTTCTGGTATTGGTTGCATTATTGCACCGTCCACTATAATAAGGTGTTTAGGAGCGGCTTCTACGGATCGACCTTCTCGTGAATCGCAGGGGTAAAATAGTAGTGTAGTGCCTTTCAAGCACACCCAGTAACCTTTCCAACCACGTTTCCGAGCCAACTCGATCTGGTGTTTCTTACGCAGTAGCCACTTTTTCACGCTCAAAAATCTGCATAAAATGTTAAATTAAATTAGTATTACAGAATAATGCCGAGCTAAAAAAAACAACAATCAAATTTTATTTTTAAAAAACTGTCTGCGCCGAAGAGTCTTTAATTGTAAAATGCATAGATATATGTACCTTTTGGTTTATAACAATTGTATAGTCTGTAATTCCGGTGCAATTCAAATATAAGTAACGTTCGTTACGAACAAGTCCAAATAGTTAAATATCTTAACGGGCACGCAACCTTTTGTACCAAACCTAATTATTAAGTGGCGAAGCTTGCGAACTCACTTATTGATTTCACGATGTCTGTCCGTCTGTCCGTCTGTCCGTCTGTTCGTCTGTCCGTCTGTCCGTCTGTCCGTCCGTCTGTCCGTCTGTCCCACGATTATCTCGAGAACGGTTTCGAATTTTCAAATTCTGTTTTCAGCAATTGATTACTGATCACCCAGGCATCTGAACCTCCTATTTTGAAACTGATTGCTCAACGGCAACCGTTAGTAACCGCTACAAAGCTGATTGCTTCGCCACTTTGCTATGCTGTTAGCTTGCTAGGTTTATTGTATTAGAAATATAGGTACTTGTAATAATTCTAAGGAGCTTTATTTAATCTTCCTTGTTCTATTCTGAACAAAAACACTCATACTGTAATAGTTAGAACTAGGCTAAGGTGATTGCCTCCCGTCCTTAAATTTAACAGTACATGAGCAACTCGGGATTGATTTCCTTCGACAAAACTGATATTATTAATCGTAATTTAAAGTGTTGACTTACCACGTACTTAGAAGTTAAGGAAAACATCATGATATAAATATAAAATGCATGACTAAAAATTTAAAACTACTTCGAACACATGAAGTCCTTCCGAAAACTTTTACACCACCTTTACACCACATATACGATTACTCTACTTTTAAGCTATTTTAATTTAAAATAGTAAAGTGAAAACTGTGACCTTTTAGTTAGAATTAAACAGTGAATGCCTTAAAACTTTCTAACAGTATTACAGGTATTTCACGATGTTAAGCATTTTGACCCAATTAAACACGGGCGCTTGATCTTGGATGGGACCGTTTCCGTATTATGATTTCAATTGCTCATTTAAGTTGAAGTACTTTTTGAACGACTTTAAGTGACGTCTATGGACAAGAACCATTCCAACGTATACTGTTCGCATAATGACATTGTCGCAAAGAAAATTCGAATATAGTCGTGTTTAATATGCGCTAAATAAAATTCCGTTTAGAATTTTTACATAGTGTAAACATTCTTTTATTAAGTGGCGAAGCTTGCGAAGTCGCTTATTGATTTCACGATGTCTGTCCGTCTGTCCGTCTGTCCGTCTGTCCGTCCGTCTGTCCGTCTGTCCCTCAATTATCTCGAGAACGGTTTCGAATTTTCAAATTCTGTTTTCAGCAATCGATTACTGATCACCCAGGCATCTGAACCTCCTATTTTGAAACTGATTGCTCAACGGCAACCGTTAGAAACCGCTACAAAGCTGATTGCTTCGCCACTTTGCTATGCTGTTAGCTTGCTAGGTTTGTTACGTATAAATATTATTTACGGCATTAACTATATAATTTTGAACCGTGTTTATTACGAAAAAAAGATAGTAAAAAAAATTAAAGAAAGTAAAGAGTACTCAGCTACTAAGATATCTAATATACATCCACTGATGAATTTAAGATAGAATTTTTTTCCAATGAATGCCACGAATTACAGTCTTGTGCTACCTGTATCCATCAACTAACCATGACCTGTCTTAGTCATTCTTCCCTATCGATGTCAGTTTTAAGGAACTGTAGTTATGTGACATAAATCCGAAATTGATCTTCCTGCGTAATTATCACGTCCACAAAATTTACATTCAATTCCCGATTCACTCGATAAATTAATATATATTACTTGCACTTTGTATTAGTTTATGGAGTGAATCGGGATTCGAATGTAAACTTTTCTTATAATTTTTTTTATTTATTTTGTGTGTTATTATTCAGTATCAAAAAATGTTTGCAGTAATGGGATCGTTATAAATTAATTTGCTTAATTCCGCGTAAAGAAAGAAAATTATGTGTCCTGCCCAGTTTTAAGGGGACCTCCCACCCTCTCTCAATCGCGCGCACTATACCCGTAGCCGTTACTCCCAGCACTACCACCCTCAGCACCACCACACTAGGCACGACACATCACTCTTGAAAATACGACACGTGTTTCGCCTCTACACGAGGCATCGAATAGAATAGAATAGAATAGAATAGAATAATTTTTTTATTCAATATCGATTATTACATAATTCTTATTGAAAGTCATTTTTTATTTACCACTGGTTCGGAAAATACCTCTGTCCTGGGAAGAACCAGCAAGAAACCCAGCGGGACTTTTTTTTTTCAAACATATTTCACTTAACAATAATTTCATTTATACAATTTTTAAATGATTTTTAATAGAACCAGCATGGTGGCGATCACCTTATTCCCAGGGGTTATTTTCATTCATGTATTCCTTGATATTATAATAACCCTTTTTGTACAGTTTTTCTTTAATAAAACTTTTAAACTTGTTTATTGATAAACTTTGAATATGTTCTGGGATTTTGTTGTAAAAGCGTATACATTGCCCCATAAATGAATTACTGATTCTGTGGAGTCTAGTAACTGGTATTACAAGCTTATGTTTGTTCCTAGTGTTTAAAGTATGCACATCCTTATTCTTATTAAAGCTATTTATGTTTTTATGTACATACATTAGATTTTCATAAATATATTGCGATGCCAAAGTTAATATGTTTATTTCTTTAAATTTTTGTCTGAGGGACTCTTTACAATTTAGGTTATAAATCGCCCGAACAGCTCTCTTTTGCAAAACAAATATAGCTTCAATATCAGTCGCATTACCCCATAGCAAAATTCCATAAGACATTACGCTATGAAAGTAACTAAAATACACTAATCTAGCTGTCTCAACATCTGTGAGACTTCTAATATTTCTTACAGCATATGCTGCAGAACTAAGTCTGCTTGCTAATTTAGATATATGGGGGCCCCATTGAAGTTTCGCGTCAATAGTAATACCGAGAAAAACAGTGGTATCCACAAGACTCAACTCCTCCCCATTTAATAGCACATTGGTACTCGAATGTTTTACATTAGGTATTGTAAATTTAATACACTTAGTCTTATTGCCATTTAAGAGCATATTATTGGCGTTAAACCAATGTACTAATTTCGATAGAGCATTATTTACATCGTCATAATTAATTAACTGCCGTTTGAGTTTGAAAATTAAAGAGGTATCGTCAGCAAATAATACCATATCGTGATTGAATGTTCATCCTCAGGAAAATTCATCCTCAGGTGAAGTAGACTCTGCGGAGGCTGGCCGCTAAGCGGCTCACTTATGCGCGCGATTGAGGGAGGGTGGGAGGTCCCCTTAAAACTGGGCAGGACACATCATTTTCTTTCTTTACGCGGAATTAAGCAAATTAGTTTATAACAATCCCATTATAATGGATTTCCGCAAAGTAACGCCTGATTCTATCAATTAAATGTTTGCAGACTAAGAGGATACATATTATAATTACATTTTGTGCCAGTATTTATTAGAGCATATGAAAATCTTATTTGTAGATCAACTATAAAATAAAATTGATAACAATTTAGGGGGATACATATTATCTAATATAAATCACGAAAAACAAAATTTTCAGATTCAAATAAGTATATGTTCCGACTATATTACCAGAGTATTTAAAAGAAAAATACAAAATGTTAAAAAGGTGCTTATTAAACACTTACATCTGCCTACAATAAGAAATAAATGGTTTTCAAAAAAAAACATTACAGTGTAACATTATTTAATCTGTTACAGTTTTAAAAGGACTAGGAGAGCCACCAGGTGGGAACGAGGAAAAGCATAGCCAAATTATACAGAAATTTAACTACGCTAATGGAGAATACTTTAAAAAAGGGATTCCAGCTTTTGAGTAGGTTTTTATTTCGAGGTGCTTTTACGTATTAAGTACATCCGAGTTAAACTTTTTTACATTCGCTTTTTAACTTGCTCATTTTCAGAAAACATCAGATAAAATGGGTTTAAAATTGTAGCTTCAAGTAATTTACTAGAAATGTATTATTTGTTGTTAATTTATTAAAGAATTTAGATTGCTTCTTATTGGGGCTGCCATCTGTCCGGGTCTGTTCGGCTTTATCTTTGCGAGGCTTGCGGATAATTCTATAAATTTCTTTTTATTTCCGGGGAAATCCCGATTGAGTGATTGAATATAAAATAAATGAGAGTAATTTGATTATTCCAAGACAAGTCAATGAAACATGAACTACTGCAGTCTCATGTACTGTATATTCAACTGGAATTAAAAAATGTGTCAATTTTTGTAACTGACGTACACCTACCATAATTTTTTTCATTTCATAATGTACGTAAAATTTCTATTTTAGCATTATTCAAATTATTAGGTCTCTAAGGTCCATATTAGATTGAAATTAATTATTTTCGGTTTAATAAATAACAAATATATGTAAGTATATATTGTATATTGGAAGGAAAAGTAATTGTTCAAAGCAAATTTTACCAGTGATACCATTTATTGTTGACATACAATGTATTAAGCTTGCTCCGAAGTACGAGTACATAATGCGTATAGCAACGGAGTGGAATAATTTGCCAGCGTATGTCTTTCCAACCGATTACAACGTGAAAGGCAAGAGTGAAAAGATCTTGGTTAAGCTAAGTCAGTACACTTTAGCATCTTCGGTCGCATCAGTACTTACTATCTGGTGGATTAATAGTCAAGCCCTTGGCTGCCCTAGGCTTCTAATATTAAAAAAAAACTTTACTTTTCTATTCTTTATTGTTAGTTGCAGTTATTGCGTTTGGAAATATTATTTATTTAAAACTATATTGTGTTCAGCTTCTGCACAATATAATATAACAAAGAGCAGACTGACTGCATTTTTGTTTAAATATCATTTTATTTGGTCATTATTGAAAATCAACGTTGTGGTTTCGCCACAACTCACGCTGAACCTTTTTGGCATGCCTTCAACGTAGAAAGCCATATTTATTAAACTTACATTTATTTGTTATAAGTTAATTTGTTGTTGTGTACGGTCACGGCCCATTTTTCTTACTTTATAAAAAGTCATTTACTTTATCGTTGTAAAAAACAAATTTAAGTGTATACTTTTATAAACGACTCTAGCAAAGTGCTTCAAGTTATTTATAATTCTAAAATGTATTGCGAATGGTCGTATTGATTTTATAAAAGTTTCAAAGTTTCAAAATGTTTTTAATTAGTAGAACGATCGCGAAACTTAGTAGTCGGTGTATCTGCCAAGAGTTCGAGGTTTGTATGAATCGTCGATTTAAGGATGAAAATACGTCATAAAACGTAAATTTTGTTTATTATTATTATTAATTTATTCGCAAAATGTGACACTTTAATACCAATAATAACTTTCGATTACGAATCAAATAGTTCAGAGTAAATGTAAAAGAATGACTAAACCCTATCTTTATAACTTATTTTTTTGTAAATATTACGAGTAGGTCACTCGTGTAAATAAAGATTCATCAACTGATACATAATATATTGTCCATTTTCCAGGGTTATTTATTATGTGTAAATAAATATGGCATGTCGTGTTAAGCTGAACGCACATTTGTCCGAGCCGTACGCGCGGTACATGCCATATGAAACCTCGCACATTACACCCGCACCGTACGCACCGAATTTTATAAAATGCGGTAGGTATACGATATCGAAGAACGAATGCTGATGATGTTATATAACGCGGCTCGTTTGGCGCGTGTTGATACTCAGTGTTGTCTAATGTTGTCAACTTAGTGGATTTTCCACTAAAACTGGTTCTTTCGACTTTTGTTTCGAATTATTTTTTTTAAGTGTTAAGTGGACACTGCGGCTAGAGGTTGGCAGAAAAATGCTGCAACGAAATTGAAATTCCGATAAACGTTGTGAAATGAATACTTAGTGATAAATGAAGTATATACATTAAAATAATTGTATACCTAATTATATCGGATTACTTAATTATCAGTAAAAATACTTAACTCAAACATACAATAAGTCTTTCCCCTGGTTCAATTGGCCTTCTAAATCTTGAGTTTTCCATGGAAAGATATGGTTTTAATATATGTAACAATTCTTCAAATTTCTTGTATGTTAAATGCAAATAGCTAAAAAATCGTTCATCATCATATAACAAGTCTTTAAATAAAGTATAATTCTCTACATACAATTGACTTTTTAAATTAATACTATGAATCCAGGATATTCTTTTTCTTCGAATTTTGTTTTCTTCTTCCTCTGCCAATAAGCAGGCTGTTACAATATTTTTTCCATAGTGATTCCGAGCGATAAATGTCTTCAATCAAATCTATCTAATGTACCATTTAACACCAGTGGTTGGAAAAAACTACAAGAGTTGTTGGCAACCCAAAAGATTTGCGTACGGCGCGGACGGTGCATACGTGCAAATGTGCGAGGCCATCAGTAAAATTCGGCGCGTACGGCGCGAACAAATGTGCGTTCAGCTTTATTTGACTTATATCTTATGTCAAAAAACTCATGGAATACCTACTCATAACTTGTAACTATAATATGTATAAGCTAAATGAAAGTAAAGTAAAATACAAAAAGGTTGAGTACTTTCTCTAAGTAATAAAGTAAATTTAGTAGCCGTAAAAAAGTAGCTTAATAAGTATGTATTTCATGATCCTTTTTAAGTTCTTTTCACCGTACAGTTTTTGTGCCGATGTACTTGAAGATAAACCTCGAAGAAAAAACCTCATCGAAGCTATAACATCCTGTCTCCCTCTACTCGTTGTACGTTTTACAGCCGAGCTGAATGGGTCACGGCTAAGATTTCCCTGCGGTCATTTGGGATTCATGAAAGAGAAATTGTAGCCTTAAGGAATATAAAGGACGCTGTAGGCTTAAGGAAACTCGTCAACTCCTTGCAGCGTCACTTTTCTTTCTGAATTTCCTTACAGTAATCTTAAGGCAGAAAGTCAGGTGATTTTTTATGCTTCTATTTTTAACAAGACGTGAATGTGAAATAACAAGAAAAAAAAATCCATATTAAAGGCAAGAAAACATCTGTAGATTTTAAGCGTTTTTTTAATAATATTAGAGTGAAGTACCTAATCTCTAAACAGTGTCAGTAAGATAATTATTGTATTCCTTAATATGCAATATATGATTACATTTCACTGGATAAAAATAACCACCTTTATTCTTTTTTACAATTTGTACAAGAAGTCGAACTTGTATGAGTCATCAAGTTCAAGCTCTTAATAAACCTAGCAAGCTAACAGCATAGCAAAGTGGCGAAGCAATCAGCTTTGTAGCGGTTTCTAAGGTTGCCGTTGAGCAATCAGTTTCAAAATAGGAGGTTCAGATGCCTGGGTGATCAGTAATCGATTGCTGAAAACAGAATTTGAAAATTCGAAACCGTTCTCGAGATAATCGTGGGACAGACGGACAGACGGACGGACAGACGGACAGACGGACAGACGGACAGACGGACAGACGGACAGACGGACAGACATCGTGAAATCAATAAGTGACTTCGCAAGCTTCGCCACTTAATAAGTGTCTTCGCAAGCTTCGCCACTTAATAATTGCAATATTTATATTAGAATTTACTATAGTATCTTACGATATTGTTGATTATTTTGAGAATATCATGTTGTATCATTTTCTTATTCATTATGCATTTGTAGTTAGGCTCCATGGACCTTAAACGTTAGAAACATTTAAAAAAATTAAGTGAGCGGTGAACCTACAATCCACCTGATGGAAGTGGCAACTGCAGTTCATAAACGTCTGCAGTTAAATAAAGAAGCGAAAGAACCTCTGAGGCCTGAGATGGAAGGCTTTACAGCCTGTAACTATACTTGCTCTGCCATTTGGTGGCAGTATAGGTAGTACGGAGATAGACTCCCAGGCTGATAAGGAGTCTTAACGTTTGTTTAATGAATAAAAAAATAACATACCCTGCTTTTCGGACAGCTCCAGTACAGTTGAAAGAAGCTGCCGCAGCACCAGTCTGTTTACCCTTGTAAGGAGAGTTCATTGCGCTTTCACCAGGTTCCTCTTCGTCCGATACAGCGGTAGTCAGCGACATGCGATCATCATCCGATATCTGATAAAATAAATAAACCATTAATTGATTAAAGGAAATTTAAGAGTTTACACACGTCACTAAAGAATATAGCTAAGAATCTCTCTTCGGTTTTACCGAAATTCATCGTATGAAGGATCTGTAAGGAGGGTAAAGCCACAGTAATAAACTAGCGTTAGACATTGTGAGTATGGGGTGTGCAGCTCGGTGAGTTTGCAGGTTATATAATTAATTTACATGATATTTACATAATAAACAGTTCTTAAATTATTTCAAAATACAAAATTGTTGGTCTCTTTTTTAAGTAGAAGGTCAGATTTGTCCAATAAATACCTCAATGCTGACAGAAATAAAATATATAATTCTTACATCAAAATTATTTTTATTTTGATGTAAGAAGTCCGGGTATCTATCTATCATTCATAAACTGAATAAATGTGAGTTTCATTAGAAAAATGAAATTGATTTTATTCTTTTATTTTTGGTTCTTACGTAATTGGTACCATTCAGTGGTATTTTTCTTTATTATCATGATGAAAAAAAATTATTAGTTATTATATCAAAAAGTCTATAGATATCATCTTGCTTAGGAGGCGGATTAGAGATCGCAATGCTGAGTATTTTTACTTGAATTATTCTTTTAGACATTCCCTGGATTTGGTATCTGCATCTAGCTTATCACTTTTAATTTTCTCCACACCTCTCGATTGACTTGTTAATCCTATGATATCTCAAAGATTAATGAACCGATACTTGGTGTTAATAGTTGTATTGAGTTATCAAGTGGTGACAGTTTAAAAAAGTCCCCCTTCCCCTCTCTAACCCCTCCATTCACACTTTTTGACCCGCCCTCGTATGTCCATTATCCATCCATTACAGCCTGTAAAAGACCACTATAAAAAACAAGTCTTCCCAACAGATGGCATCATCCGGGAGAATTTGCTATAGTTGCCACACTTGGCAGGCTTTTAATATATAAAAGATTAAAAATTTAATATTATTATTGCTTGTGCTAAGAATTATTAGTAACTTACTTTAATTCTAACGTTCACGTATATAAATAAACTCTTCGAATTTAATTCAAGAAGTGCTTTAAAGTTGCAACAGTCTAATAAAAAGTTCTTTCTCGACGCTCTAGAAGTTTCTTGACGTGGGGAAATTATTATTAAGCGAAGTGAAAATAGAAATATAAAGCGAAATTTGTATTAAACTTTAACTTAGAACTTTGCCAATACTTCGATAACAAAAATGAAAGAAACCATAACTTTATTTTTCGCAACTATTACATTATATATTTTAAATTTTTGTTTTGACAGCTATATAGACTAACAATAAAAATTATTGGCTTAGACGCGGGTCCTGGGCATCTAGTATTATATAAGTAAGAGTGAGTTAACGTAGGGTAACAGGACTATATTAACCGACTTAAAAAAGGAGGAGGTTCTCAATTCAAGTGTATGTTCTTTTTGTATGTCTGTTCCGCAATATATTCGCAAATTGGAAACCAGTTTAGATGATTAGTTTAAGATACTTATTATATATCTACTAGTTAGACAGGTGGCGGTAGTCATGTGTATATTGTCTATGGTTAGGTGGTTAAGTTAGGTTATAGGGTAGGTAATTACTAGGTAAATTAAGAATTAATTTGTTCATTCTGGTTCTGAAATAAATCTTAAACCAGTGAATTGCATTTTTGTGTCTCCTAATGCTAGAAAGTAACATTTGCGGCGAGGATATTTGCGAAAATAGAATATATTACAGTTTACGAGTCATTGATAATGTCGTTTGTAAACGAGATCGATTTAAAAACTGGAGTGTGGTCGTCTTATATGGACAGACTTGTAGTAAGGACCGTACTTCACGGCTAATAACATAGCGGTAATGGATGAGTGCGTACGAGCTGCTGATTAATCTAATTAACCCCGCGAAACCTTCGGAGTTGACCTAGGATGATGAAGTTGGTTTATTACGAAACCACAAGCTTTGGTAGAAAAGTTTAGATTTTGACAAAAGAGAAAAGGTGTTGACTAAAGCATTGCATAATATAATAATAATAATTTGTCGGCGTCTGTGTTTCCGTTCGATAACAATCTGGGTGTCTTAAAGGTAAGAGTAAATTGACTTTTGTTACGCTAAGACTGCAATTTATCATCCAGGTTTTAATTGCCACTTACTACCAGTTGGATTGTAGTCAAGCAATGTTTTAAAATTTATATAAAAAATAATGTGGCGGAGTTAGAAAGAATGCACGCAAAAAAAAAATTACAAAAATCTGCGGGATCAGTTCGCCTGATTGTAAAAGATTGACGTTATTAGGCAGCAACTGTTTGCAGAGTATCATGCACTAACCTTCACCAACATAGTAAAATTGGCTGTTAAATAATAAGCTCGTTAGTCAGTGGATATAATAGGTGCAGTGTATGGTGCAAAGGCCTAACAGCGGTGCATTCAAAAGCTTTTGCGAGGAAAAACAGAAAGAGGATGTCAGCGGCACGAGGTGGGTATCGTGTGGAAACCGCGAGCTTCGTTACGACATAGTGTGCGGAATGTGGCTGAAAAAAAATTGCAATATTCATACAGACAACTGCTGGAGGATGAGAAACTACTGGCCATAACTATGAGTCTTGATAATTCCACAATTACAGCTGGAGGAAGTGCACCGACATAATATAATAATGTTATGTATTAAAAAGAAACAAGCTCAGTTTAAGAAGTTTGTACGTTGTAATAACGAACTCTAAATGATTTTAAAAATTAAAAATTTTGTACAACCGACTTCAATATAAATTATCAAGAATAACTCAAAAACTATTAGTCACACCTTGATCAAATTTGAACCACTTGTGAAGCACCAGCTTTCAAATAAAAAAAGAATCATCGAAATCTGTTCACACAGTAAAAAGTAATGAGGTAACACATAAAAAACATACAGTCGAATTGATTACCGGCTCCTTTTTGAAGTCGGTAGAAAAGCACTTAGTTAGTACTTAGGTTAGTAACATGGTGGGTAAGAATTTTCATTAATTTGACTAGACATCAATTACTACTTGGCTATTGAGCCATTAGCATGGATTTCTAACACAGCTAAATGGTAAATACAGACTTGTACATTTTGCACAACAAAAAAAAAATAAAAATCATTATATGACTAAGCTGTGGAAACTATTGAGGTCTAGGATCTGAAACTGAAAAGAAATATCGTTGTGGTCGGTTTCATTTAATTGTGAATTCACTAAATGCCATTACTCCATTATGGAGCCAATAAAAGCGCTTAAAATGTAGTTTAAGACGAGTGACATTCGGTAATTGCTTGGATTAAATTCACTGCTCTGAAATATTTCACAAGTTGGTATTTGGAGGTAGACTTTATAGGATGAACTTCGTTAAGCAGCGGGGCTCAAATAATCCCTACCATCCATTAAAGTTGTTTGGAAATCTTTCTTTTGTTAAACTTTTAATCCTGCTTTTTTCAGATATTTATGCCGTAAGAGAATTTACATACATATATGTTCCTTCAATTCAATAAAGCTTAAGATTATTTCTGTAGACTTATCTATTGTTATTTATGTATATATTTTTCATATAAATTATTAAAATATTTTAAGATTTGCTCAGTGATGGCAGCGTAAAACTAGAGAATTCAGCACCCCATCTTCATCTCATATTTATATTGAATAAACATTAACCTCACCTCTATATAGAATACGGATGTAAATTTAAATTATTTTACTTGTTAGCGTTTTAATTAACTGTATTTTTTAAATCACGTAATTAATGTTTTAAGTATTATGTAATATATAATTTTATACTTCATTTCAATAATATTTCACAAATATAATTTAATTTAATTGGAATAATAAAATTTCACAATTTTATATTAACTCTTTTTAGAAACTTACTTAACATTAGAACCTCACAACTTTATAGAGCTAAACTGCAGCTAATTTATAGTTGTAGCACGCGGGGGATGTAGGAACATGCTCTCACAGAATACCAGCTTAAAATAGCAGCTTAATGCTGCTGTATAGAGCTAAACTGCAGCTAATTTATAGTTGTAGCACGCGGGGGATGTAGGAACATGCTCTCACAGAATACCAGCTTAAAATAGCAGCTTAATGCTGCTGTATAGAGCTAAACTGCAGCTAATTTATAGTTGTAGCACGCGGGGGATGTAGAAACATGCTCTCACAGAATACCAGCTAAAAATAGCAGCTTAATGCTGCTGTATAGAGCTAAACTGCAGCTAATTTATAGTTGTAGCACGCGGGGGATGTAGGAACATGCTCTCACAGAATACCAGCTTAAAATAGCAGCTTAATGCTGCTGTGTTGGTGAGTGTAGGAAACCGGAGACCCTTTTTACTGGAAACGAGGCTTAGTCCTTAGGGGTCACAAAGTATCTGAATTTTAACTCTTTATCGAGGATTAATGAAGATGTTTATAGGCTACAGCTTTTGTCAGTCCCTAGGCAGAAGCCTTGAAGATTTAAGCTCCGTCCTGAATTGTGAGAACTTTAACGAAACGTGTTGTGGTTACTCGTACTATCATGGAATTTATTTGACTCCTAGTATAATTAATTTTTGATATCGAATAAGTAATACATATGATATTTGGTCCGTTTCCGTGAAATGAGATGGTAAAGTTTAGTATAGACTTGTTGCTAATACTTGTTTTTACATATTATTACAGGTATTTTTCATGTGCTTCATGAGGTTACTATAATACAGACACTATTATTTATATTGATATTACCAAACGAATAATTCATTTATATCCGAATTAATTAAATAATAAATAAAATTGAGAATAACAATGTAATTTGGAAATAAATTTATAACTAAGCTGAATTAAAAGTAAATATATGAAATAATCCGAGAAAAACTGCCAGTAAAAGACAGGTTATCATTCCATTTGAGTTCTGTCTTGATAATTTTTGTCTTGAAACACTAAAAAATCAATCAAAAGTTATCAAATTGTAACAATTGTCAAAATTTGTTAGCAAATGTTTGGTGAAATGTGATAAATTCCTGAATTATTTTCCTATATGCGACAGTACGTATAATGTAATTTACCGGCAGTCGCGCCCTCGTTTTCAGCACTGAAAATTGTTGCCTCTCCTGTCGGTTCCGGGGAGTGGGAACTGTGGACCAGTATGCGCATAAGTACAAGAACGCGACTAAACGAGACAGTTTCATATCTCTGCGGGAAATATATGTTCTCAATGATAATAATTCTTTGGTGTTTATGATTTATAAAACAAAGTTCAGCGGTATGTATATAGGTTACATCTACTGTGTATCTATCTATAGTTGGTAAGAAATTATATAATGATATTAATAAATTATTTTCCTAGAGTCGAAATACAAACTCGGTAGCATTCAAGAGGAAGACACAGGAGACTTCCAATATTTTGTCAAATTGGACTGACAAATCACTTCGTTATTTCAAATCACAATTCATAATGAGTCTCAACTAACTTCTTGATCTTTAGATATAAGCCAAGATACAAAAGATACGTTCCATTTACAACATTTAGTACTTTTAGACCACTTAACGTTATATGTTGACCACAAACGTTCGCTTATTCCTAATAAGAAAATATGACATTGTAAGGATTGCTTTGAAGCGCATGCGGGTCGTGGTGGCGCACTCTTGGCTCGATGACTCTTGACTCTGCCGCCGGCGCGGCCCCTCACCTGCGCTTTTCATAAGAAAAAAGAAAATACATCTCATAGAAAATTTTATTATACCTGATAGAGTACAGCCATATAAGACTTGAGTACAGTGGAATGCAAAAGACTTCAACACAATATCTAAAGCAGAAATCTACAGAATAAATTAATTGTGTAAGCCTTCTTCTATTTTTTTAAGTATTATAAGTATAAGCTAATGCTAACTATAAACAAGTTTAAAAATGTTTTAAAATGTAATTCATTCGATATTTGTAGAGTAAAATAGTTATGTGTATCTCACTGAGTTTAGTGGGAAGTTGAAATCGCAGTTGTGGAATAAACTTCCCTTTGATAGATCGTTTAGCGTGTAGAACATAATTACGTACCCACCGGTAGCTTACGCTTGGATACACGAAGCAAGTAATATCCTATTTTGCAAATCATTGTAGGCTACGAGAGGGAAATTTTAATAAGCGGTTGATAGGATGGTAATAATTTAAAAATATTCGCAATCGGTAATGCGGGAAGTAAAGATTTCACGAGACGTAATATCAATTCAAATAAAGATTTCTATAATGTAGAATGAAATATATAATCTTAGACAAGCAAAGAAGTGACTTACGGGTGACAATGCATCTGCATTTTGATTCTTTATTGAGGATAAATGTGGATGTGGGTGTGTGTAAATAGCAGCTTAACGCTGCTGTGTTTCGTATGGTGAGTGTAGAGAACCGGAGACCCTTTTTACTGGAAACGAGGCATTCCATCTTAGTCCTCACGGGTGACAACGCATATGCATTTTGATTCGTAATCGAAGATAGATGTAGATGTATATGGGCCACAGCAACCACTTACCATCAGGTGGACTGTGTGCTCGTTTGTCACCCTATCCAATAAAAAAAATTTATGCAATATACTGTCTTCCTTTGTTGGAGTGTAGAATTTATAAGCAAATTTTTTTTATTTTATAACAAATAATTGGTATAATATAACTGAGTGTACTAAGACTAAAATCAAATTAATGTAAGCTGTTTTAAATGTTTTAAGTATATTTATTAATATATTTTTTATTTATCAATAGCTGGCAGTAGGCGCATTGCTGCCGCAGAAGAAATAATTGCATAAATATCGTTTTCAATTTGGGAGAGTTATATTTTCTAATTGGGAATGATTATATATTCATGACCAAATTGAATGTTATATAGCTTTCAAATAAATTTGACGGTACGATACGCGCGCCACCTACTGTAAGTTAATTGTACTATGTCTATAACCTTCGCACAAGTGCAAGCAATAAGTTGACAAAGTTGTTTTAGCGCAACCTGGTGAACGGTATGGTAGCGCATGAAATACGATCAAATAAAAACATAAATTTATGTATATTAGATATAAAATACTTTTTAATTAACAATCAAAAAGCATTTAACCTGATTTAATTTTAAATGGGTAAAAATGGAGATCAAAATTTTAATGCACCACAATTGAGTTGAATATGAAAGGCCTCGTTAGCTAAAAAGGAAATTGCAGCTCCCGAGGAGGAAACTAAAATAAGGTCAAAATGTTACCTATATTCCACCGGCTTTCACCTCGAGGTTATCTATTGTATTAGGTTATTGTTAGGCCTATTGAAAGCTGCCCACTTGAGGCCTACATGTGTATATGGTATGGTAGAACACGTGCTCCTCCTAAGTATTACTATCTTCATTGTTGTTTTTTTACGAAGTTCAGAAATAAATTGTAATGTAAATGTTTCTGCCTGCTTTAATTTTACAAAATGAAGCAAACGGGGAAATGTATTAAATAATTTTCCCTTGTTATTAGATAGAATTCAAATAATTTATCACATTATTTCATCAATTATGTTCAATTACGTTTTTCTCAAGAGTAGCAAAAATCCTAAACGATAGAAAAAATGGAAATAATATGGAAACATTATTTGCATATGTTTCACCTCTATTTACTCTTTAAGGTAATGACGATTGATTAGTGCTATAAAATAAAAGTCTAGAACTAAAGGAGCTGCCAGTGTCACGCTGCAGCTGTGTCATGGTTGTAGTGTGATCGGCTGGACCGGGAAAGGAACTCTCATACAAATATCAGCACAAATCAGCAGTCGTTTATATGGTGAGTACTAATCGCAGGCCTTTTTCCATTGGTAACGAGGCCTTCCATCTTAAGGATGACAATGTATTTGCCTTTGTTCCTCAATCAACAGATGTAGGTGTGTATAGGTTATAGCATCCTTTTACCATTAGGTGCGCTCTTTATCGTATATAATAAGGGTGACTTATTTCCTAATATTTTTTATAAAGTACGTAACTTACCTTCCTGAGGAAAGCTTCATTACAGGTTTGTGCAGTGCCCTTCCAATGGTAATGTCGAAATCTTACATTGCCAAGTAGCTTTGCACCCTGTAGTATCGATACTTCATAAACAATCCTCCGTATATTAAGAACATCTGTACGTTTTTTGTATTTATTTAGCTTTCGTCTACGTACTATACGCTCATCAGGTTCCGAATATTCGCCGGTACTAGTGAGTCCCTCTTCAGCAGCCCATGCGCTAAGTACGCTTTCTATGAAACTAAACAACTGTTGTACATTTGGCTCTAGTTTGCTTGGTATGTAAAGATAAGGCGATACGGTTTTCTTTGGCGCTATTGACTTTTCTTCTGGTTCGTCTTCAGGCGGAGGTGCGACATCGTGATAGGGGCAACTGTGAACTTTGTGATGATGGTGGTGATGATGATGGTGATGGCGTCGGATCTGTTTGCGTTTTGACTCATTTTGTCCGCTACCGCTGCCGCCATCCCCTTTCTCAGTTGTTTCGCCGCCGCTTGAGTGGGAGTCACCGCTGCGTTCGCGGCGTGCTTTGGGTCGTGCGTTGGAAGCGAGTGATGCCAGAGCGCCGGCAGCGAGGCAACAGTGGTGTGCAACACAGCAGAATCGTGCATCTCCTTTCCGTAGACCCGTGTGAGCTTTGTGGCAGAAGGAAATGTCTGGCACTCGGGCGCCAAGAGCTGCGAGATGCGCACGATCGGCGCATACTTGCATCAGGAGGTTCTCGCCGAAGTGCACGGTCTTGTGGCGGCGGCGACGCAGGTGCATGACGGTGCCGCTGCCGGCGAGCGACGGCGGCGCGGAGGCCGAGGCGGGCTTGCCGCGGGGCTCGGGCGCGCGCGCGCATCGTGCCGGCGGCGCGCGGTGCGTCTCCACCATCATTGGCGAGGAGCGGCGTCAGCGGCCGGCGCGCGTGCGTCACCTCATCACGGGGCCGCCCCGATCCGCTGTCTCCCGCTCCCGCCTTAGCACTCCCTTATTCCGCGTTATCGTGTAACATACGGCATATCACTTCCACTATTTGTTTCGTAGTTCAGTCATTATGAATGTTTCATCAGTTTTTTGTGACGATAGTTTAAATTTTCTTTTATAACTAAACTGTTTTATTATGATTTAATAATAATTTCCTTTGCGCTGTAGTAAAAATAATACAATTATGGCTTGTAAACAATATTCTCAACTTGAAAATAGACAAAAACTGCCAATTGTTGTGTTATTAAGACATTCTATGAGTAGGGTAAAATAAATGTTAAAACGTTTTGGATGCTCTGCTATGCACTTCGTGTTAATGGATGCAGAAAAGATGAATGAATAGAAATAAAACACAAAAAAAAAAGAAGTACAATATAAAGCTGTAAATACAAAAATCATAGCACTAATTTGCCCCAACAGTTCCCAAGAGTAATCACTTTTACTAAACTCTTAAAGATGTAAATGAATTGGGCCCCACGGATATCTAAAGACAGGGCTAATTCCAGGCTAGAGTTTAACAAATTGGATGGTAAAAGATTTGTTAAAAAGTATAATATATTAATTAAAAAGTTTATTTCAGAGTGATAATATTTTAACGATTGCACTGCACATAAATTTAAAAAAAATCAAAAGGTATAACTTTTAAGCAATCACTTGAATGTTCATGAAACTTGACTTATTAAATAACTGAACAACTAAGCACTAAATTACTAGGCGGTTTGCTTCTTCTCATTACTGAGACAGTTTCGGGGCAGAGAAGTATCCACAGCGATACCTCAACGCGGGTTGGTATATTCAAGAATATTTTTAATTTATCAGATATACAGGTTTCATCGGCAAACACGTAATAAATTATTAGAACCTAAAGTTGTTATTAATAGTTACAGTTGTGCCGGCCACCCAACTCGGGTAGTTTCGAGGCATATCTATACAAATAAATAAAATTAAAGTGTTTTAATGACTGTTTATAATGTCAAAATAATATCTTTTTACTGAATGCATAAAAAAGTATATACGGTACTTATAACAAAAAACTCTATTTTTATATTTTTGTCTGTCTTTATGTCTGTTTGTTCCGGTTAATCTCCGAAACGGCTGTACCGATGTTATGTACCGATAGCTGATGTTATAAGGGAAAACTTAGGCTACTTTTATATTAGAAAAAGAATTAGGGTTCCGCGCAAAAAATTTAAAACCCATGAAATCCAACCGTAATAAATTACACGCGGACGAAGTCGCGCGGAACAGTCAGTTAATAATAAAATCATAAATATAAGACAACACATGTGTTGAATAAATTTTAAAATTATCTTGACTGTATAGTTAAAAATAATTGTATCATTTTATTTAGTTTGATATTACTCAATTTAATATTGCAGAGCAGATAGGTACAAAGAAAAATATAAACACGTCATTTATAACTAAGATCAATGTAGGTAAGCGTTCTGCATTTGAAGTGGCTCGTTCACTGTAACAAGCTGTCACCAAGCAGTTTTACAGCAAAAATATATACCATGAGATATTCCTTTCGTAATAAATTCATTAAGGGTGAGTGATATTAAAAGGCTGAGTATTTAAAGGTATCTGCAATAAGGTATATAGAAATATAGTTCAATGAATGTTTATAGGAAACAGAAACAGAAACTTTTAAAAACTTTTTTAATTGGAATGTTAAATATTTAATTACATTCTTTCAGTTAATAAGAAAATTCGAACTAATTTAATATTCAGTTTTTTTTTTATCATAAATTTTCGGTAATAATTTTCTTAAAAAATAAATCATTTGTTAATAAAGCATTTTATTAATAACTTTGTAGTAAGAAAAATCTTGAAGATTGTAAGTTTTTTTAAAGTTATACTTCTTTTGGGGCGGTTGGGAAAAATTATGATAGTGAATTTTTACGATGCGCGGGCACACCGACAGCTGAAAACGACACCATGAAGTTGTTACGATGCGCACACTACCTCAAAGCGACAACTTCATTGGATAACTGTCTCTCAAGTTTTCGTGGGATCTGATAATTAATTTAATGTAGTTATTTTTTATTACGCTAGAGAAGTATAACTTCCTACGTGCATACATACATAAGTAGACACATACGGTATTTTATTTTCAGATTAATATTGTGTTGGTGGAATTAGGTAATTTATTTCTTTATTTATGTGTATGTGTATACCTCGAGTCTGTAGCTTTATTACTGTACACCTTTGTTTGTAAGGCCACCAAATTTATAATATAAGGAGTATAATAAAAAGATATTCATTTAATATAGATAACAAGAATATTCATTCATTCATTCAATTTATTGTATTTCGTCTGTGTATTTTTATAAGCTTTAGCCAAAGTTACATGCTGAAGAAATTCCCTTATGAATAATTACGAGATGTTATGGGAGTGCGAAGTTCGTATAAAAGTAGCCAATTTCTATGGCGCCATAGACAATAGGCAAAATGTTACTTCCGACATGAAAAATGCCCTCTACAAAATTGTTTTTGGCGCTTGTTGAAGTAGTGTTAATAAGATATACATAATTTTCGTTGTATTTGCGACAAATTGTGCTTTATATTGTGATAGATAAATTTCTTGTAGTTTCGGCACGTTTTAATTATGCTAACAGCTCGTATTCCCAAGAGAAGTAGGGCGTAATGGAAGCATAGCGGTATCGCGTTTGGTCCGCCGTGACGTCACCGTCCCCGCGACTACGAAATGGCATAAATGCAAATAAAATTATTACAGTCAGGTGTGACCTGGTAACTCGTGTACACAAATTGGATTATCCCTTGTGATAAAGCGAATACTTCTAACGAGATTGATTAGAGATTATTTATTTTTTTCTGGTACATTTTTGTCGGTCAGATTAGTTTGATGTGTGATGAAATAATTTGTAAGAATTACGTTACATTTGTACGAATTACATATTAACTGTAAGTGAAAGTTATTAAATAAACAAATGCCATAATACGAGTATATAATATTGTAATACAAATATTCATAAAGGAAATCAATTATGTCATGGATATATATCTAAAATGAATGTAATGTATTACATTGTTATGTTATACTGTTAACGGATGTGAGGATTAAAGATATGCCACTAATTAATTATTATTGAAACCGAGGCTCGGCGACGAATCAACTATTTTGCTTCAAATTAGCATATTATTAAACCAGCGTCGAATGTTACATTTCGAAAACCTTAAGACACCTATTGATGTAATAATTTTTTGATACATTCATTACATTCTGTTGAAGAGTACAATAACTAACACTTCAATGTAAAATAAATAAAAGAAAGGCCCCGTGATAATGTAGAAAGATTAGTATCGACCTTTGTACATTTGTACACTGCTTTGTACAGTAAAAATATTTTGTTATTGGCTGTAATGTCTGAAATCAGATTAAAAAAATCTACTGCCAATATAACAAAATTATATTTAAAAATGTTAAATAAATTACGTGGACTCTTTAATTAAATTATGTGCCTCCAGTTAGGCCTAAAATAGTCACAGATAATTTAAATTATTTTTGAGACCGATTTTTCAAATATCATATAAAAGTTATTCATAGGATAAAATACAATATAAAATTTAAAATTTATGATTTTATGTCTTAAAATCTGTCATGAAATAAATTAAATTATCATATGTAAGTAAATCATTTCTCGTTTATTTATTTTTTTGTTATAAATTATTACGTCCTTAGAGATTATATAAGTAGCTAGCTTATTTATACTCTAGTATTAAGTCACAATATATTATTATATAATAAAATTGAATGATGTGAATTGATGTAAAATTATCATAATCGCTATTAATACCAACATTTCAGTTATTTATATATTTAAAATTCTCTATTTAAAACATTAAATATTTAAACATATGAACTCAATATTTATAATTGTTTTTGAAACGACTTATATTGTACAATTGTATCGAAATTTATGTTATAATGTTAACATATCATATTTTTGTAATAATAATGTTAATATTATTGCGTTAATAATGTAGCTTGCAAGGTATGTAAGGTTAAGTAACATTAAAGGAATTTGGAAAATAAGCTTTTAAGCTTCTATCATATTCTCTCCAAAGCACATGTATAAAGGTTTATTTTTCATGATGTAGATATATTGTTTTAGAAATGAAATTGTTCTGTGCTTTTTCGTAATAAAAAATATTTTTTTTAAATTTTCAAGTTTTAAGCAACGAATATACAGCGAAAATAAAATATATTTCGTTGTAACGATGTATAGCGTAATTGTAACTATGTATAACGATTGTCTGTTATAAGGTTGTAGTTGTTTCTTTACGAATTATTTTTACTCCTTTTTTATGTTTTTCCTTATTTCTTTTCATCGTTATTCCTAGAGAAATGACGTAATGATTTTTCATTATTCCTCTCTGTCTGGTTTTATTAACGGTTGGAAGAAAAGAGTCCACGAAAGATTTGTTTAGGATTGCTGGTGCAAACTTATAGGTCAAGAGTCAACACCGCGCCTCGTTACTCCAGAGCAAATGCTTGGCATACCAACAATGCAGAATAAATATTTCATGGCATAGTAAATACTTAATTCTTGTTAATGCATCGATGCATCGATCTAGCGTAGAGATAAATTTATGCATCTGGCTATAATTTACCAATGATAGTCAAAAGACAATGTAAAGACTATTTTAATCGAGAAAGGTATGCTAATTGAAAACAGCGGTCATAGCAAATTATTACAATTACATGTAATTCTTAATAATAATATTTTTGTTGGCATATTATGCTATAGTTTATTTATTTGAACGCTTACCTACTATTAACCATCTAGTTAATAGGTTATAGTTTATTATGAATGAAATGCGAAAGTTTAAATTTAACTTCATAAATTAAATTTCAATTATTAAATTGTGTGTATTACATACGTTTTGCAACGGACTGTAATCTTGCTTATGTTCTACTTATTGTGAGGAATATTATCAATCAACCAATTTTGTAATCAATGTTGGTTTTTAAAATGAAATAGCGGAATTGCCATTTGAAATTGTTTCCATTTGTAACAAACATTTCGATCCAATATCGGCTTCCGCTGTAGTTATTAAGCAAACAAAATTGAATTTGTTGTGACGTTTGATTGAAATTGATAGAATTGCCTTAATAACACACGTTTGAACACTATTCTTGCATTATTCACAAGTTGAAAAGGCGATGCAGTATTTTTTTTGATAATGATCAAGTATAAATTTTGTACGATACAATGAGCCTGTTCCGATGTCTATTGCCTCGAGGATAGGCGTAGGAACACATCACTTTTACACATGTACTGCAAATGCCGGTAACGATATGATTTACGAAAATATATGGGTTTGTGAGACCATAAGAATTTAACACATTCTAGACGTAAGTTATTTTATAAGTTCATAAATAAATAAGTTTTTGAGTTACATAACCGAGCACTTGGATACACAGAATTACTCCAACGCCCTGACGGCTCTCACTGCGACTGGATCCGGCACGCGTCGACGGAGGGTGGTTGCGATCGTCAAACTTCGTTATGAATCGGAGTGAAACGATCGTGCGTCCTCGGGCGCTTTCGGAGCACGCGCGCCTGAAGGCGGGCGGCGCCCGTGTGCCCCGCATTATCCGCCTACAACTACACTAACCAGCCTTCAATTTATTTCTGCTAAAATGAGCGAATGTTTCACTCTTCATATTTTTATACGATGAAAATTTTCTGGTATCAAGGTTATATCTTTAAATAAGTATTCAGTAAACAAGCTTCATTGAAAGGATTTCGTTCCCGCATCATAACTGTGTAATTAGACAATATATCATTGTTTTCTCGTAGTAGTTATTGTAATGGTCTAAAATTGCTTTATATAACCAACTTTGAATGCTAACGATGCTAGCATGCGACGCAACTCTCTCTTCGGTACACGACCTTATCTGATTAAATTTATCTTTTTAGCCTATAAAGTGTGTTTAGCCTATAATATGGAAAAATTGGTATATCCTTTTAAATTTGAAAGCTGGTTATGAAAATATTTCGAGTTTTAGATACATTATATCGTTTAGCAGTTCAGACTTTCATAAAACGATATAAGCCAATCAAGGTTAAATCGATTATAATATGTGTAAAGAAATACGAGTATGAAATATCAGTAATGGTAAAGTTTGAAACAGAAGCAACACCTATCTCGTTGTAACCATTTATTTTATAATGTTAGGTGATAAGCGAGTTAAAAGTCCCCTGATAACAATTGGCTACCGTTGCACATGAACACTTACAGTCCTTATTTAGCGAAGAAGGCTACAGATGCTTCGTTACTCTTGCGGACTAAGTTGGAATGCCTCAGAGCCTGTAATTGTACTGGCTTCCTAATCGATCAAACCAAAACACAGCGGTTGGTGCATGACCGTTTAGTGGTAGAAAAAGAGCCCTACCGCTTAGTAAATTCGTTTTTGAATAAAGATTTTCAAACTTCAAAAAGATTAGAAATTCATATGAACTTAAATTATATATAATGTATCGTTAGATGGACTGTTAGTGCTCGGGTAACTTATGACGACTTGACCGATTGACATCATATAATACACAATATATTTCTTTTGTTTAGACGCTGTAGTTAGTTTATTAAAGATATATATTTATTTGCCAATTTTTTTTAACTGAATTGACAAACACAAAACATGTCAAATCTGAATTCGATTGTAGGCGCTGAGACCAAGTTAGCAATAAGTTTTATATTTAAACTGTAAAAGTCTCGAGTGGATTCAGACTGTATGGCAAAAAAACCGTTAGTTAGCTAGTTATCCAGCTAATAAAATTCATATGGCAGTTATTGAAGTACTTATACGTTTACATTTGAAATATAAGTACTTGCCTATTCAATCAATCTATACGTATATATTATTTAATGTAGAATATATATTAAAACAAAAACAAAAAGCAAAAAGCAAAAATATAATGAAGATATAATTCTGCCTGTCTTATTATTTTGCAGGCGTTTTTAGTTCATAATTTCAGTACATAATCAAACTATCAAACTTGAAAAAAATGCTTAGTAAAATTATATATTAGTAAAATTGTAAAATTTCAAAAAATGTTGGTAATACTTATATATATATAAGTATTACCAACAATTTAGTTTTATTTTATTGCTATAGTATGAAATATGATTTGAATAGGGTAGACGTATAATTAAATTACAGAGTTGTTATCGCGCCACCGTCGCGTTCTCTTGCAAGTTATTCCACGCGGAAGATTCCTGCCGTCTCCCTTCCGAGATGAAGTAGCAGAAAGTTATAAAATGTTCTCGTTTGTATTTGTAAGAAGATTGAATGCACCCAGGCAGTTATTTACACAGCATGAATTAGTAGCATGATACACGATATTATTGACTGATGATAAATTTCGTTCTTGGTTTGTTGAGATTATTTACATAGCTATAATACTAATCATATGTGATGTCTATCGTTATTGCTAAAATATTTTGCTGGTGCTTATATAACTGCAGCGTTTGCTCTACATTTCGTATAAATATATTGTCTTTTATGTTCTTTTTCCTTTAACCAAATGAAACTTGCGAGATTAATTATTGCTAGCTCAAATAATAACACAATGTTGAAATCTTAGTTATTAGCAAAACAAAAAGGCATTACGATGAAAAGTCAGTTTTTAAATTTTATTTTTTTTAATGTTTCGTTGTAAGTTAATGTCAGGAGGTAATAATAAACTATTACAACATGCAAAACATCTATTGCAACTGAGGTAGCTGACTTTGCGAAAAACAGGAAAATCATACCCACTTTAAAATTCAAATCATTGTTAAAATAAAATAAAATATAATTATGTAAACGTTTGAAAATTTCGTACGCATATATTCATAAATTTTTATAAATTGGTATACGATTTGAATCATGTCAAATAAGCAAATATTTCCCAAATACATTTACCGTCGGCTGTGTACCAACGGAGACTGATAAAAATATGTCGGGAAAGGGGTTTAGAATTGCGGTTTGCAGAAGAAACCTTTCAATAATGTCGCATCCGACGTTCAAAATATTATTTTACACTGAATTAATTCAATTTAAAATAAAATATTCGGAAATATTCTACACGATGTTTTGTAACAAAACGGGCAAATAAATTTTAAGAAGCCTTCAGGATTTGTATTTTTAATTTGGAATTTGGAAAGCTATCGTAAGCTGAACAATTATTTCCGTGATACTCTTAAAAATTATATTGAAAAATTCGTGGATATTTCGTTAAATGTTACTGAAGGATAATTAAAGCGAAAATAAAGTCTAATTTTAGATGCTTGTATCTTTTTCACTGGGTAGAGCAAATAATAATTTATAACAATGGTGGAAAGAAACTCATTTACCCTTATGGAAGAAAATAATTTATGATGTTCTTGTCAAAAAAGGTAATTTGGTGTTCCTTACTTTTATAAAAGCTTCTTATAAATGTACTTAACTCTGATGTAGTAATAGCCCATTTATGTAAGACTTGATAAAGATGTGCGAGTATTATGATTGCTCGTAAAACAGAGTCATACGTATGTTTGTTAGAAACATGTCAAGGGTATCGTTAAGAATAATGTTGTGTGAAAGCAGATGTTCAACTTGCTTTCTTGCTAGCGTAATTTATAACTAACAGCAATAAAACAGTGTCACGCACTAACATTCAACGTAGTGCAATTACAATTTGACTATAACGTAATATATACCGTTCGTAACCACCGAGTAGTGTAATGTGTAACGTCACACGTGTGTAGCGTGTAACGTACACATTTATTCTGTGCTTGTTAAATGGCAAGTAGATGCTGTGGCCCATTGACATCTAGATTTATCCTCGACTGAGAATCAAAATGCAGAAACATTGTCACTCTCGAGAACTAAGATAGAATGCCTCGTTTTCAGTAAAATGGGTCTCCGGTTCTCTACACTCACTATACGAACGAAACACAGCAGCATTAGGCTGCTATTTTACGCTGGTGATCTATGAGAGCGTGGCATGTCATCCTATCCCGATCGAGCTGACCCATTCGTGCTATAACCATAATAAAGCTGCAGAGTGGCTCTACTACGATAAAACCACAAAAGATAAAGCATTGAATACACATTGGAGCATAATTTCCATCAGCGAGCCGGAGTCTGTGTTTACGTCCGCAACCGACATCTGCTGTAAGCGTCTCCGTCACCTTGAAGACCCCACTTTCTCTACGATCTGGGTATTGATAGACACAGGAATAGATAAAATTATTTATTCTTGTGTCTACCGATCGCACAGCGGCGACCAGGAGACAACTAGGCTGTTTGAACACCTCAGTGAAGCCTCTGATGTGGCTCTAAATCGGTACCCTAATGCACAGTTGGTTTTTCTGGGGGACTTTAATGCCTGTCATCAGGGCTGGCTGTTCCCATACCAGAAGACTGACCACCCTGGGAGAGAGGCGTGAAATTTTGCTTTGTCGCTGGGGCTCTCCCAGCTGGTACAACAAGCGACTAGGGTACCTGATGTGGATGGGCACACAACCAACTGCCTCTACCTTCTGCTGACGACCGATGCAGACAGGTATGATGTTCAGGTTACCTCACCCTTGGGAACTTCTGACCACTGTCTGGTGAAATCTGTGTCGTTATATTCCCCACCTAACTACGATTTCCACGGAGTGCGACGAATGTAGCGATACAAGTCAGCAGATTGGGATGAGATGCGGCATTTTTTTGCATCTTATCCTTGGCGGCAGGTCTGCTTCTCCTCTGAAAGCCCGTCGAGCTGCGCGGATGATGACCATAACCAATGTGATACGTCAAGCGATGGAGTATTTCATCCCCTTTGCTGACGTGCCCATTGGTGGTAAAGCTCACCCTTGGTTTAATGCCGAGTGCGCTCGTGCTGAAAAGCATAAGCATATGGCGTACTTATCCTGGGTCGTTGCTCGATATCGTAAAGCTCCGGATGTTATCCTTAAGAAGAGAGCCTTTAACCAAGCCGCCAAGTCGTGCAAAAAGGCATTACGCCAAGCCAGTTTCGACCGCATTAAACACAACGGCACAAAGCTCTCTGTCAAACCATCTGGCAGTAGAGCTTTTTGGTCTCTCACCAAAGCGGTCGAGACAAACTTCTGTCGGTCTACACTACCTCCGCTGGTAAAACCAGATGGCTCACTGGCGCATGCGCCTAAGGAGAAAGCGGACTTATTTGCTTCTCTTTTTACTTGCAATTCGCGTCTGGACAGTAGCAAAAGCGTACCATCTCAATTACCTCACTGCGGTGTCACTATGTCTGAGGTCCGTATCACCAACAAGGAGGTTCTTAAAACCTTGCGAAGTCAAGACGTGAACAAAGCTAGTGGACCTGATGGTATACCAGCTATAGTTCTAAAGGTTCGTACACCTGAGTTGTCTCCTGTGTTGACACGCTTGTTCCGCCTCTCATTCACTTTAATAGTGCCTAAATCTTAGAAGCTGGCCAATGTGCAGCCTGTGCCTAAAAAAGGTAGCCGTACCGACCCTGCCAACTATCGGCTAATTTCAATTACCTCCATACTCTGCAAGATTATGGAGCGTATATTGAACGCCCACCTCATGGCATACCTAGAGCAAAATGATTTCCCCAGTGATCGCCAGTACCGGTTTCGCCGAAATCGATCAACTGGGGACCTTCTAGCGTATGCCACTCACATATGGGGCGAAGCCCTCGAGAACAGTGGTGAAGCACTTGCTGTTTCCCTCGATGTTTCGAAGGCTTTTGACAGGGTTTGGCACGCTAGTCTATTGGGCAAGCTTTCAGCGTACGGTTTATCCCCTGGCCTAATTGTCTGGGTGAAGGACATTCTGAGTGAACGGTCTCTCCGGGTCGTCGTTGATGGCTGCTCATCCGATACTCTGGCGACTAACGCCGGTGTTCCTCAGGGGTCCGTTGTCTCCGCAACTCTTTTCTGTCTATATACAAATGATCTGCTCATTCCCGGTGTCTATGGGCATGTAGATGACAGCACAGTTGTGGAGAGATACCAACCAAGCACCCGGGCCAGTCGAGATCAAATCCAGTCAGAAAAAGAGGCTATGGTTGAGCGTGTGAGTGTCACACTACAGGCAGTCTTCGAATGGGGCGATGCCAATCTCGTGAGATTTAACGCCTCCAAAGCACAAGCGTGTCTTTTTACCGCTAAAAGGAGCCCGCTCACCTTGGCTCCTACTTTCCGGAATGTATCCTTGGAGTACACTGACCACCTTCAGTTGTTAGGGATTGAATTTTCTCCGAACCTAAACTATGGGCGATTCATTGAGTCCAGAGCCAAAGCAGCTGCAAGGAAACTTGGTGTCCTTGCAAGGGAGCGACGGTACTTTACGCCGGGGCAGTTTCTTAACTTATATAAAGCGCAAGTCCGGTCGTGCATGGAGTACTGCTGTCACGTATGGGCTGGTGCTGCAAAATGCCACCTGGCAGCATTGGACTCAGTGGATAGACGGCGTCAGAGGCTCATTGGTGACTTTGATATGGTTGAAATCAATCTGGTCAGCCTCGAGCACAGGCGCAGAGTAGCCAGTCTCTCGGTATTCTATAGGATGCATTTCCGTGAGTGTGCGCAGGAATTACACGCCTTAATTCCTCCCTCTCCTTTCCACCATCGGACAAGCAGACGGTCGGCGGGTCTTCATCCCTTTGTTGTCGATATTCCACGCATTAGAACCAAACGGTTTGCTTCTTCTTTTGTAATGCGTACAGCAAAGGAGTGGAATAATTTGCCGGCGTCTATCTTTCCGTCCGAATACAATCTAGGCGTCTTCAAGGCAAGAGTGATTAGGTTTTTGTTACGATAAGACAGTGCGATTTACCATCTAAGGCTGCATCACCACTTACCACCAGGTGGGATTGTGGTCAAGCACTGGCTTATAATAAGTAAAAAAAAAGAATAAAAACCACGTTGTAAATTTTACGCGCTTAGTTTAACTTATTTTTAACTTCCGATTAGGGTTCTAAGATCTTTCACATCTCGTAGTTATAGTTAACCCGGAGTACCTTCAGCTTTTACTTATTAAATCTGGTCCGATTTACGCAGAATGAGCTTACCATATCTTAAAGTATTGCAGTGGTATACCTGGATTTGTATTTAATGTTATTAATTACAGTATCCTAAGCAGATGATAGATGCAGCCACCTTATCTATAGAAATGAGGATGTTTTTGACTCCAGACTTCTCAGAGCGTAGGTGTTTTACGTCAGTTATATTACGAGTATGTTCTTTTACACGGGATTTTATAGCCGTTTTTGTTTGTCCCATATAAAACCATATTTATAATCTAACTTGTACATTCATGTTACTTATGACGGATCGTAAAAACAGACCAGTCTTCTTCGGTGGCTTGTTGTACATATATTCTGATAGTAGTTCGGACTCAACTTTTTCATGAAAAAACCATATAGAGAGCGTATTGAGTATGTTGAGCAGATTTTGCCATGCCCTGCGAGTACTACGTAAGGATACAAACGAGCAGTACGCGCTGGTTATGATCTGTTTGCTGCTGCCACACATCTCACATTATTTAAAAATATAATGGTTTACAACCATTTACCTTATATACTATAAAAACCCTCCAGTATCGTAAATTTGAAATATTACTTAAGAAAATGCTTATTGTAAAAAAGCTATTATAATTTAAATAAATTTTAATGATAAATTATGATTCATATTAACTACATTTTAATTAGTTTGACCCAATTTATTATTTCTATATACTATTTGACATTGTTAATATTTTCATTAAAATTTTTGTTGTAATTGTTGTTGAGATATAATATTTATTGAAGTTTAATTTGAAAATAATTGTATGTGTATTATTTAGTTTGACATTTTATAAATAATAATCTATGCACTGTATACTGTAGATATTGTAATTTAATTTATGTATACATATTAATCGTACACGTGGTAGAGCCATGCTGCAGCTATATTAGTAGTATAGTTGTAGCACGAATGGGTCGGCTCGACCGGGGAAGGACCACGCTCTCACAGAATACCAGCGTAAAATAGCAGCTTAACACTGCTGTTTCGTATGGTGAGTGTAGAGAACCGGAGACCCTTTTTACTGGAAAAGAGGCATTACATCTTAGACCTCACGGGTGATAACGCATCTGCATTTTGATTCACAAACGAGGATATAATATGTAGATATCTATGGGCCACAGCAACCACTTAGCATCAGGTGGAGTGTGTGCTCGTTTGTCACCCTATCCTATAAAAAAAATTAATTCTGTATTAATTAACATTTAAACTGTCTTAAATTGTTACGCCTGTACAGGTTGTCACATGCTCTGTAAATATATTGTAACAACTTTATACTTTGTGACACGCAATAAATGAAATATGAGTAATTATGAAATCACCTCGGCACTTCACGTGCGTCTCATGTGCCTGCGTCGAACTTTATACTATTCAAAAGAGCGTAAGTGTAATTATTTTACCCTTACTTTTTATTTACTAACAGGTAGTAAATAAAAAGTATCTCTGATATACGAGTATTGTACGCTAAAATATCAAATTAATAGACTTTTAATTTTTATTAATTAAACGTTTAATAAATATATTATTCTTTATTGCACATCAATACATAATAAAGTAAAATTGAAATAATACTATAGGTGGTAGCTATATCGCCTAGCGACTTTTTCCAGACTTTTCACTGGAAACGAGACATTCTTCATCTTAGTACTCCAGGGTGACATCGCATCTGCATTTTGTTTCTTAATCGATGTACTCGTAGATGTCTATGGGCCACAGCATTAACTTACCATCAGGTGGACTGTGTATTAGTATGTCACCATTATTTTATATAAAAAAAGTTTTCTAAAATACAGAGAATTTTATGAAACACATAGTTAAAGATTTTGTAGTGAAGTTGGCCAGAGCAAAATCTCTCCCTCCAAACGGATTTTGTCCAATGTAGTGGCGGTGGGGCTTAGTAACCGTGACTCGGTCACTTATGATGACTACAACTAAGGACTAAGAGGGACAATTAGATCTAACTACGAGTAATATTTACACAACAGTATAACATCTATAATGGTGATATTAATTTCTGTAGCTGTAAACTAAATATTGAAATTGGCAAGACAAACGTGATGATGAGGACCAATTAGTAAAATAATTTTAAATATATCAGTGTTATAAAGGTGAGGATAGATGAGGATTTAATCGGTCCGATCCTATTATGTCAAATTAAAATCTATAATTTGAATCAATAAAAACCGTTGTGAATTCTAAATATTTATCTTTAAAGTTACGTGTATTTTCAAAAATAGTCCAGTCATCGCAGCAACATTTTACGGAAAAATATGACCAGAAAATTTGTACGGTAAATGTCTGCAATAGTTTGGCCCATAATGCATGTCTCCTACACGGGTTACAATAAAGGACAGCAACGAATGATGATGAAACGATTCTTTTATTTGCCCAAGCACACGGTATTTTTATTTTTTATTTACACCAGCTATACGACGGCTGCGTAGCGCAGTGGCTTAGCAATGAGTTGTTGCGCTGGGGGCCGCGGGATCGAATCCCGCACGGAACAAGTATTTGTATGGCCTACAAATAATTGTTCCGGGTCTGGATGTTTGCCCTGGTGCAATCTATGTTTACGATACAGGAGAAAATTCAAGTGTGGGGGTAACGTTTTACAAAAAATAAAAAATATATATATTGTAATCTCTTTGACCAGAAAACACGAATATAGTTGCAACTAAATGCGTTGTCATCACTAGCAAACGTCTAGTAGCTTCAAAAAGAAATGAGCTATGAGGTATAAATATATGAGGTAAAATAAAACAACAATAGAGCTGATACGACAAAACTGAGTATATTCGATGGTGGAGTGATCACCTCGTAATACTCAAAACTGTAAAAAAATGTTGAAAACTACTGAAAATATTGAAATAGCCGAAGCTTTATTGCCGGCTATACTAAAAATATTGTTATATATTACACTGTGTTGCTGACACTACTATTTTTATTCTGTAGTTGTAGGCAATACTATTGCAGAAAACACATATTGCAGTAAATATGTTTTTTTTTATAGTATAAGACTGACCAACGAGCACACAGTCCACCTGATTGTAAGTGGTTGCTGTGGCCCATAGACATCTACATCTATCCTCGTTTGCGAATCAAAATTCAGATGCGTTCTCACCCGTGAGGACTAAGATGGAATGCCTCATTTCCAGTAAAAAGGGGCTCCAGCCACCTGCACTCACCAAGCGAAACGCAGAAGTAAACATCTACTTCACACTGGTTTTCTGTGAGGTCGTGGTACCACCCCGGTTCGAGCCGGCCCATCCGTGCGACAGCAAAAGCTGCCGCGTGGCTCTACCACTGTTAAAAAAACTAATAAAATATGTGGCCCGTTTTGAAGTATCCTTATATGATTATGACTGTTTAATATATTTATACGATTATAATGGGTTTGTAATTGTGAAGGCAATGGAATAACCACCTATCCTATCTTTGGTTTAAAATAATTTGAGTAGCTCGCTGCTCTTTACTCTACCTAAACAATAAATAAACACTCAAGGTTTACAGGTGTGACGATATGTATTTATGTATTTATGTTTAAGTAGATACCATCAGAAAACTAACTTAAACGTTATACTAGTCCAAAATTACTTTCAGTAAATATTCCGTTAATTACTTCTAAATTTGTTTCTCTTGCGACTTATTCATTTGTTACTTGATTTTCTAGGTAACATAAAGTACGTAAATATTTATTTCTAGAAGTGGTAATTAAGTTTGGTAATTTGTACGTTGTTAATTTTCATGTCATTAAAAGTCCAATTTTACAATTAAAAATGTAAACTTATTTCTAAATAAAATAACTAATTAAATAACGGTAACAAGAGGTACATCACGGATATTTGATTAAAAAAATCGATCAAATCACGTCACTAACGACACATTTATTTTAATTAAAATATAATACATTTTAGCAAAATTGTAAATTCATAAAGAGAGCATTTTCAAAATTTTATATAAATCATAACTTTACGCTATGTTACGTGAAAGATACCAAGTAAACACATTTAAGAGGAAAATAGAAAAGAGAAATTAGTTATTACGACATACAAAATTAAATAAATAACAAAATTTTAAAGATTGATTTCAATGGACCTTAATTTTTGATGATTATTAATGTAAAATAACATTTTAAAAAAGAACTCCACGTTTGTAAACTATCTACTATGCTGAAAAATTTTCATTTCGTGATAAAGAGAATACAACATCTTGGGTAGCAACATTTTTAGAACTAATGAAAATGGAGAAGTACTCTTGTATATTTTAATTAAAACAGGAATGTTGAGTTTTGTTAGTTTTGAAGCTTTTACATATTGTACACGAACAAAAAACCATGCGTGCATTGTGGCCCGCTCTAGTTTCTGTCAATAATGAAAACTAACCTTGAAGTTGTTACATGAAACGAGATTTAACTAAATCTCACATGAGATTACATGTTTATTTTGTCTGAAATTAATTGAAACCAAATCGCTTCCATGAGATTTAACGGAATTATTAATGATTAATTCGAAATAATTTTTAAAATAATGAATGATGATGTCCATAAATTAATAATAATATGCCCTGTGGTTTGCTTTTAAATCGTCGTCAATGTCTCGTACGTTTGACGGAAAAGGCAGGTGAGAGAAAATTACAACCTCCCCCTTGCACTCCAGAATTAAATATTTTAAGTAAGAAGTTGCTTTTGTTTTTATTGCTTTTCAAAGTAGTCTTCATTAATATTTCTGGTCTATACATCTTCACATTCCAATGAGCCATTTGTCCAACACTTTTATAGAGACCTCTTCCAGGGCTTTTTAACGCATTTATTGCATGTTCAGTGTTCAAAAAACGAATCTCTCGAAATTAAAATTTCAATTTTTGAGAATAAATACAAATCGCCGTTGGATGATTATTATCTATACATTTGTCGTAATTATTCGACTATTCGTCTGGAGCAATGCTCTAAGGCGTTGTCATAGTAAAGGATTCTGTTTCGATAGCGTTGCTATTAAAATTTTCTACAAAAAACCAATTGTTAATAGTTCGGCAAACATTTGATAATGTACCAGTCTGCAGTAAGTGTGCTTTTATCTCCATTATAACTATCACGTAAAGTTCATTTAAGGATTGAAACAACCATCTGTTTTGTTTGACTTCTTCGTTTCTTTACAAATCCTCAAAAGGAGACGCATCTTATTCTTCGATCTATCTGTCTTTTACGTCTATAAAAGTCCACTGCTAGACCTGCCACATAGATTTTCTCATGGGGGGGATTTTGCCATAGTTGCCATGTTTAGCAGGCGGGTTAGCAACCGCAGTTTTTTTCAGTTGTTTGTTTTGATTCAGTTGTTATCAGAAATATGCTGATGCCTTTCTCCTGTTTTGGTTTCTCTCTGTTGTCTCTAACGACAACCACGCGACGATATGGGCTGGTGGGTGTTTTGCACTGCCACTACACGGTTAAATTTGCTTTCTTCACTTGTCAAATTACCAAATACAGCATTAACGTTAGACGTTTAAGTTTAAAAATCAAGGAAGTATCATCAGTAAATAATTATATATCATGATTATCCCCTACAAGGGAAGGTAAGTCATTAATATAAGCTAAAAATAGGAAATGGTGAACACAGTCGAAGTCCTTGGGAACATCACAATTCGATTCAGCTCAACCGTATTTTTAAGCGACGGCCTTATTGATCTTCGGTATAATTGTTTGATAATTATGTGAGTTTTTGTATGACTTCGTTAAATTTATGATGACGCTTTACACACACCCATAGAGCAGCACGGCCGTTATTATTGTAATTTTTGAGTTTAAAAAGAACTAAATAGTAATAATGTGATTAAAAATTATGGAAATAATATATGAAAAGTAACACCACCTTTTTGTAAATTTGACGTGGCAGATCTCTTTTTGCAGCAAATAAACTGAACAATTCGGTATTTTTGTAGGACGTCGACTAAGCCGAGCAACTAGATTTAGTCTAGTGAGCAGTGCGATTGCAACTAGTTTTATTGTTTTTTTTATAGGGTAAGGGTGACAAACGAGCACACAGTCCACCTGATGGTAAGTGGTTGTTGCGGCCCATAGACATCTACATCTATCCACTATTACAAATCAAAATGTAGATGCGTTGTCACCCGTGAGGACTAAGATGGAATGCCTTATTTCCAGTAAAAAGGGCCTCCGGCCACCTGCACTCACCAAGCGAAACACAGAGGTAAACCTCTACTTCACGCTGGTTTTCTGTAAGGTCGTGGTACCACCCCGGTTCAAGCCGGCCCATCCGTGCAACAACAAAAGCTGCCGCGTGGCTCTACCACTGTTAAAATTGTACGGATAGGAACGCGTGGACTTTGAAAGAGGGGAAGTCTGCATATGGCTACTACCCCCCGATCCGCTGGCGGTCAGTGTTGCTTTATGGCACACACCATACAAATTACCGGAAATTTGTAAAACCAAATCAAAAATTAATATGCCTCGCCAGGTTACCAACAAGTTCTATATTTAAAAATTTCAATATATTTATCGTTCGCCATATCTAAACATTTTCAGTGTCACGTGAGTTTTTAAACCATGATCTACACATGTTTTCAACTACAGACAAACTGGGTTACAAGAGACTTTGTCACCCCTAAGGATTGAATGCTTCACAGCCTGTTCTGGCTCTCCATATCTTTAAGACTGAACAGCAGTAGGTGGCAAAAATAAGTATGTGAGTAATATATATTTAGACAGGCACCTACGTAGAAAAAGATTGCCACAAATTATCCTTTTTAAACTTTTTTTTTAAATATTTATAACTTAGGAGGCGGTTATATTAGCCAACGACAACAAGCGATCTCGCAAATAATTAAGTAATTGAAAGATTACAATACAACACAATATTCTATTGTACACCAAGGGAAGATAAATATACAAATATTAAGGAAAAGGCCTTTATTGCTACACATCAATTTTTTCAAAAGAACTCAAAAAAGAATCAAATAAATAAATAATAAAATAAAAATAAATTACTAAAGCATAATTTTTTTTAACTAAGAATACGAGTATATATTTCACGAAGCCCAGTATTAATTAATATTTAAACAGAGCCGGTATTTTTCTGCAAACTCAGGTAACAGATAGTAAGGATAGTCAATAATGTGAGACGCGAACCTAATAATAATACAGCAGGCGAAAATTGTATCATGTTACGTCACCGCTTCAATATGTTAAAGATAATTAATCGAACCAACGAAGCGAAAGTGCGTTACAAGGGAGTAATATGGCGCTACGTTGTGGGGCGCAGGCGTGAAACTTTGGTGCCTCTCTGTTGCACGGATTTTGAACGACCGATGCGACATCGACGAGGCTTCGCTCGTCACTAGCCCAGTGCAATCAGTGCTAAAGGGGGCGGAAGCGGCTACAGCAGCTGGTTACGTGACCAAGTTAAATTTAATATCAAAGGAATCGAGACAGACAACCTGTCGAATATTCTGTTACAGCAAGGTGTTTTAAAAAAAGCTTATCCCCTTTTATACTATACTTTTATATTTTTAGATAAATGTATAAATAAACCGTTTGTTCTATTGCATTTCAATATTTTTTTTATAGGAAAAGGGTGACAAACGAGCACACAGTCCACCTGATGGTAAGTGGTTGCTGCGGCCTATAGACATCTACATCTTATCCTCTATTAAAAATCAAAATGTAGATACATTGTCACCCGTGAGGACTAAGATGGAATGCCTCATTTCCAGTAAAAAGGGTCTCCAGTTCTCTACACTTACCATACGAAACACAGCAGCGTTAAGCTACTATTTTACGCAAATTAATTTTTTTTATTAAAAATTTATTTATCTTGTTTATTATTGATGTATATATTTATATTAATCAGTATCCAATCAGCATAAAAATATTCTTTTTACTGTTTTTTTTACTGAGGTTTAACACATTAGGATAAAATGAATTATTTCATTGTATGTCGATATGTAGATCAGTAAACTTTTTAGTTTTATAAATATATAATATTATGATTTTTTAAGACTTGAGTCAAGAAAATGAGTCACGCGTAACACTGACTACAAATATATTTATTATATTACCTAATTGCGAGTATAAATCTCCTGTTAGTCTATTCTTAAAATAGTATAAATTAGTACATTCTGCAATGTTCTAGTATTCTGAATAAGTTAACACTATTAAAATACAAAAAAATAAAAAAAAATAATCACCAAAAATTATTAAAAATGTGTGTCAAAAATAATAAGTGTATTAATTTTTTTTTATTAAATTGTACATAAGTATAAAATGCTTATTTAGGTAGTGTTCACTAATCGTATTCTAGTAGCGTAAAATAATTCATTACTCCATCTCGTCCCAGGAGGGTCGTAAGAGTTGATAGACCCATCTTATTTATGCCGGAAGTAAAAAAACAGTACGGCACTAAAGGCCCCAACAACAAACGATCCTAAAATCAAGTTTACAATGTAAAGGTTTCTCAAGTGATACTACCTGTGAAAAAATGACGGGGATTGTAGTCAGTAATCCCTTTTCAAGCCAGGCGATCAGCTGCGAATTTTTTCATGATTATGTATAAATAACAAAAGGAAGATTGCTTAGAAACGTTTTAAAGTTTGCTGTTGTTTTAATAAGGGATTTAAAAATATTTTGATATATGGGTTCAAAGTAGTTTATGTCCTCCAGAACAAAGTCTGGTCACGCCGGTTAGACTCAATGGAGACTAGCCATCTGCACAGTACAGGATAGAAGTGCACGATAGTGTGTGTATAAGTAAATAGTCGCGTAATTACAATATTTAAAATTTATAATTTTGAATAAAACTACTTTTACGGATTATATCCCGTTTAATTAACTTATTTTTTTGGGTTGTTATAAACTAATTTGCTTAATTCCGCGTAAAGAAAGAAAATGATGTGTCCTGCCCAGTTTTAATGGGAACTCCCACCCTCCCTCAATCGCGCGCGCTATACCCGTCGCAGTCAATCCCAGCACTACCATTCCCAGCACCACTACACTAGGCACGACACACCACTCTCGAAAATACACGCCTCTACACGAGGCATCCCCAACCACATTATAATGGATTTCCGCAAAGTAACGCCTGCTTTTATTAATTAACTTCTTTTTTATTGATTCCCGACGTTTCGGGTACTTTGCAGCACCCATCGTCACGGGGGACTGAGGTGACTGACATCCCGATGTCAGAGTTGACCCGGAGTACCTTCAGCTTCAGCTAATTTTGATATCGATCTTCGCAGAATGAACTTACTGTGTCTTGAAGTATTGCAGTGGCATGCTTGGGTTTAGTTTTAATTTTATTAATTACAGGATCCCAAGCAGGTGGTAGTACCCAGCCTCCCTCTTTATTGAAATTAGGATGTTTTTTTAATTTCAATAGCCTCACGTTCATCCTTGGCAGGGATCGATGTTCTTTCGCGAGAATTTGTGATTTATCAAATGTAATGTAATGGCGAGGGCCGTCTAGGATATGATCACAAACTGCAGACTTCCCGGAACGTTGGTGTTTCACGTCAGCTATGTGTTCTTTTACGCGAGTTTTGATAGATCGCTTTGTTTGCCCTATATATGAGAGACCACATTCAGAATCAATAAAAAATAAGTTAATTAAACGCGAAAGAATCCGTAAAAGTAGTTTTATTCAATGTGTAGTGTTCGCGTAAATATAAGAAATAGTTATAATTTTATTTAATACAATAGAAACTGCAAAAATGAATTCCTTTTATATTATAAATGAAGTTTTTTTTCAACAAAAGAATATAAATGTTTAATTTCAAATTTAATCTTTTTTTGATCATATTATTTGTACTATTGAAAATCAACTGGAAAGCAAATACTTACTTACCTTAGTAGACGAGAATTTTATTATTTGTAATCGTACTTACCTGTAATAAAAAAGAAAAATGGATTAAAATTTAATTTAAAATTAATAGTAGTAGAAAATTTGAAATAAGCTACCACTGGGTTAATTATGTTGTTAAAATTTAAAAAAAAATTATGTTTTGTTTTCAAAATTCACTTTTAAAGTTTCGGATGTTAAGTTAAGCTATAATTTCTAAATAAACATATTCACTTATAAACTGGTTAATATTAGGGAAACATCCTAATATAATCATGACATAAAACTTTATGATGACACTTAAAAGATGAAATACATACTCGAAGTAATATTAATATGAAATTCAAAAGACGTCTGCAACCGCGTTTTTCCATCGATTTATTCAACCGCTGCAAAAATATCTGGATTAATTTTGAAAATATGTTGCTATATTTTAATTCCTATCTGTAGTATTTGCAAAATAATTAATCGGATAACAAATATTTTCAACATATTATTCTTTAAGTAATGGAAAGAAAAAAAGTTATTGATTCTAAATATTGTGATTCCTCTTTCCCATCATTATTTTCTTTATCTAAAAATGTTTCTTCTAAAAAATGTTTCTTTCATTTCATTTTGCGTAGAGTTAATATTTTAAATTGGAGGTAGGAAAAACAATGGGGAAAATATGGGTTAAATTAAGCTTTCCATAAAGTAAATTATATCTCTTTATACCACTTTTATATTAAGTCACTTTCTTGTTTGTCTGTCTTTCCGGGTGGAATTTATTAATTAATTTTAAACTAACTTCCCGATGAGCTGAAAACTTGAAATTTCAATCATTGAGGTATTATATACATAATAGTTCAATGGCTTAAATCTGGATGACAATGCAAGGCTATGATAAAATAAACGTGGTATTTTTTTTGTGGAACGAAGCTCCTTATCGAACAGTACGAATTTGGCGGATGGGGGCTAGGCGAGGAAAAGTGTAAGATTTTTCCATTACGACCCTTTCTGACGTAATGTTGCCTTGGCGGCTATAAAGAAGCGAGGTGGAATAATATAACCCCCGCACTTTTCTTATCTTGCCATGAAAAAAGTATTATTTTATTTCAAATAACACTTCATTAGACGCTAGTAATTTATTTATTTGTATTTGTTAATCAATAATATAATACATATGTTTATCAACAATAAAATACTACGAAAGGAACTTCGTTCCAACTGAGTGTTTCACGACACTCACGGATGTTTTTTTAAATATTTCACTTGTTCATAACTGATTGTTCTAAAGGAAATAGCTGTTAGAAAAGTAACGAGAAATCTATTGAATCGAAATGAAGTTGTTATTTTTACTAAGGTGATCAATTTGTGCACACTGAAACCGGTAGATACTATGCATTAAGAATTTGTTTCAAATTTTAGCGAAAAAATATTTTTTTAAAACAATTACTCGCGTAATCCTCGGGTAAACCGAACACGTAATATGGGACAGGCAGTCGGTTAGCTTAAAAGAAGCGAAATCAATAGGAAGCTGACCCTGACATAATTTACAATGGCCGTGTGCAAAATAAACATTGGCCCTTTGAGTCCCAGTTCGGAGGATAAGTTAGTGAGGCTTTTGAAAAAATGACGAATGTTTTCATTTTTAAGTTAAGTGTTTTATTACAAATTTATGGAATGGTTCTCTTATTATTATAACACTGATATAAATTATAAGCAGAAATTATAATTCATTCTTTTGGCACTTGTACTTGTACTTGTACCTCGTACTGCGATTGCCTTAATGGCAATCGCAGTACGAGGGACCCTAAGTGCTTCTTTCCATCCACGACTTTAAGTACCTGTTCATTTGTTTTTGGATTTCGTTGGTATTCCTGTCTCCGAAATCACGCTCACGAGCCGTGGTAGCTCAAGGGCTAAACGATCGCTGTAAATTTCAAAGTAAGCAAACCACCCGGGTTCTATCCCTGCAGACACCAATGAAATTATTAATTCCAATATTATGTGCTGCTGTACTACGTGCTCGGTGATAAAACAAAACATAGCGAGGAAACCTGCATTTCGGAGAAATTAAATTAAATTTAATTGTATTAAATATTTGTAAGACAACATAATATGAATTTCGCTAAACACGCATTGTGGTAGCGTGGCGGACTTTCATTGCACTGAAACTCTCTCAGAAATGAGAGGAGGTTTGTAACTAGCGCGTGGATAGGCTGTAACTCTTTATATTTTTAATTTTCAATAATATTATTTATATTATATTATTACGCTATCTTCCAATGATGAATAGTAATAACAAGTTGACAGACAGAAGATAATCCATTTCTGTAAACTTGTATACATAGACTCTGATGAAAAAACTTACGATAGATAAAGTAATAGTAGTTGTCATGATGGTCTCTTAGTCATTTCAAACATGGAGAAATAATAAGAATATGAAGCTGGCCCAAAGCGTGAGTTTTCTATGGTGTCTAATTTGTATCACCATCGAGCGACTTTGTATAATAAAATACAGTTTCCATTAACTTCCGGCACGTTCATATATCCACAATATTTACGTCGATAGCGATACCAAATAGCGAGTGTCAAAAACTTGTGCTAAGGTAGTATGCTTGCAAACATAAGGGCTTTGTTATAACCTACCCTGCCTAAAGTAATGCTTAAGTGAAGTAAGATCGGATATAGGCTAGAGAATAATGTCATAGATATGGGAATAATCAAAATACCCTCGTAAACTAATCATTTGTGTTTCGGATAAGTGTTGACTCCAGCTGGGAATCAAATTCAAATGCCGCGGTATAATGGCCTTTTAATACTATATTAATACTATTATATTATAGCGCCGTACTCTAAATACAATATCTGTAGTCTATAATTTAGTTGTTAAAGTTGATTTATTAGTTAAGAAGAAGTAAAGAAGAACTTGGCTATATAAAATACCTAGAACTTTGAAAATGAAGCAATATAAAAGCTGTGTGTTTGCGTGTAAATCGAATTCCCTAACTCGTAAAATCTTTTCTTATTTTTTTTTACGAAAATCGTACATCTTAGGTTCTACAATTGTTTGTACGTATCTATTAAAAGTAGTATCAATTGTAAGTTAGTCCTTATTATAATAATGGTTCCCAGAAATTAGTAAATATATTAAAGGAAATAATAAATAAACATAAATATCTATATATATTTAATGTACTAACATAAATAAATAAATAAAAACCCAACCAGATGAAAACCCTCGGCAGGAGAGACCAAACGGCCGAAGGTTAGGGGGAAAGGGAAAGAAACCGGCGGACGATGCAGGCGGTATCGAGGAGCACCGCCTTCTACATTTGAGCTTGGAGCGGTTCATCACGGAGTCCCAGTCGCGCTTCAGATGACCCGAAAGGCCGACTGGAATTAACCCAGTCGGCAGTCCACCCCACATGTCAGTCACCTCGTGAGCCAGGTCCAGATATTTTGTTCGCTTATCTGTTTCGGCTTTCACGAGGTTCTCGTCATGAGGAATGGTAATGTCGACCATGTCGGCTTATTCGCAAGAATAGTCCTGTCTGTGATGATGGCCCGGTCCCAGTAGAGCCTGACGCGGTCATTTTCGAGCACGGCTTCCGGCAAGTACTTGTAATATGGCAATTTCCGGTCCACGAGACCGTATTTCAGAGCTAGCTCCTGGTGTAGAATTCTGGCTACTAAGTTGTGCCTGTGCAAGTACTCAAAGTTAGAAAGCGCCGAACAACCGGAGATGACATGCCTAAGTGACTCACCGGGATGGCGACAAGCTCGAGAGATGTCGACGGTGCCATCCCTTAGGATGTATCTCCGATAGTTGATGGTCTTAATAACCTGATCCTGTATCGCACAGACAAAATCCTCGGTTTCCCCAAAGAGGTCACGGATCCACGAGACTGTATTTCAGAGCGAGCTCCTGGTGTAGAATCCTGGCTACTTTAGTACTAATCTTTTATTATTTTTACATTGAAAATGGCGTTGTTCCTTGATAAGATTAGGATGGTTATTAAAACATATACGTGTTCAGAGATATTTGTACAGCAACTTTGATATTTATAATATTCTACACTTATTAAGTGGCGAAGCTTGCGAAGTCACTTATTGATTTCACGATGTCTGTCCGTCTGTCCGTCTGTCCGTCTGTCCGTCTGTCCGTCCGTCTGTCCGTCTGTCCCATGATTATCTCGAGAACGGTTTCGAATTTTCAAATTCTGTTTTCAGCAATCGATTACTGATCACCCAGGCATCTGAACCTCCTATTTTGAAATTGATTGCTCAACGGCAACCGTTAGAAACCGCTACAAAGCTGATTGCTTCGCCACTTTGCTATGCTGTTAGCTTATTAGCTAGGTTTATTATTTACAGCTTCATTTGAATGGAAACACCATGTGGAAAACCGACATATTATATAAGACTTAATTAGGATGTACGTGTTTCGTTCATTAAGCCAAAGCAAAGCATTCTGGAAGATTATTAACGACCGTTTTAACGAACCTCATTCATTACTTTAGAAAGCCTTTATGTTGCAGTCCAATGCAAATCAATAAGATTAGAAAAGAAATGAAAAAGAAAAATAAAAATCTTTTTGATGTAAGAAATTAAAAGTTCGTGTGTCAAACGTCGAAATATTTTAATCAATTTAATTTTTAACATGAATTAATAATTAGAGTTTATTATTATTAACTTCATGTTATTGACATCATGGGAATGCAGAGGTATGAATTGATAAATATTAATGTTAATTAATGAATCAAATGATAGCAGTATCTCACGGCTTTGAATAATGTTTTATTTTATATATAAGAGGAGGCAAACGATCATGCGGCTTACCTGATGGTAACTACCTCCGCATATGAACAATTGGAACACTAGGGGAATTGCAGATGCATTGCCAGCCTTTAAAAATAAGCGGCCAAGTGAGAGTCAGACTCGCCCATGAGGGGTTCCGTAGCAGCAAGTAACATAATTTACGATTTATGACGTTTAAAAAAACTACTTACTAGATCTCGTTCAAACCAATTTTCGGTGGAAGTACACATTTTACCACTTTGGAAGTGTCTCTCGCGCAAACTATTTCAGTTTAGAAAAAAATTATATAAGGAACCTCAATATCATTTTTGAAGACCTATCCATAGATACCCCACATGTATAGGTTTGATGGGAAAAAGTTTTTGAGTTCCAGTGCTAAGTATGGGGAACCCCCAAAATTAATTGTTTTTTTTTCTATTTTCGTGTGAAAATCTTAATGCGGTTCACAGAATACATCTACTTACTAAGTTTCAACAGCATAGTTCTTATAGTTTCAGAAAAAAGTGGCTGTGACATACGGACGGACAGACGGACAGACATGACGAATCCATAAGGGTTCCGTTTTTTGCTATTTGGTTACGGAACCCTAAAAAGAGTGTTTCCTATATCCATACAATAGTCGAAGTACGACAACTGACGGGGAAGAAAGGTTCTCGAGGGGCAATCTCGTAACACAATCATCGCGCGATAGCCGGGTTTTAGGCGGTTAGATGCAGTTACGTCTTTGTAAGACATGCGTAAAGTGTATGGATGCAGGTGGCTCAGGACCATGTTTTGTAGTATTTCTTGGAGGAGGTCTATGTCCAGCTGTGGGTTTGTGAGGGGCTGTAATGGTAATGATGATGCTAATAATACATATTAAGCTTTAGGTAAGGAATAAATCTATATACATACATATAAATAAAACGGATGTCTGTCTGTAATCCATGCTAATATAATAAAGCGGAATAGTTTGTTTTGTTTGTTTAAACACGATAATCTCTGGAAATACCAGTCCGATTAAAAACAAATATTTTTGTATATTACAGCCAGATTCATGAGAAATAGTATAGGCTTAAGCTACACCTCTCAGCTAGCTGTAAATGTTGATGTTTGTTAAGCAAGTCAGAAGAAAGAGCGCTGCCGAAATTATTTATTCGTAATATGATATGTAGATACTATGTTCTGCAAAAATATAGACCCATCCTCCATCTAAAAAGGCCTATTTCTTCTTATACATAAGCCTTAATAGGGTATTTTGTGATAAAAATATTGAAAATAATAAAGTGATTTAAGAGCGTTATTATTAGGCATGGCATATTAATCCTTACGAACGTTAGTTACTTCATCATCAAGACAATTTTATGAAGATAACCTTTGTTATTTATAGCTATGTTATTTGGACATATATTTTAAGAGATAATTAAAAATTGAAATAATTCTAGTCTAGGGTTCATTGGGCATTAGGGTTCATTGGGCATTAGGGTTCATTGGGACAAACGAGCAGGGAACGCTTCTATGAGTGAGGTTAGTTCAAACCAAATATTTTCTAAATAATTGACAAAATTAATGGAGTAATTTTATCATATGTACGTTATAAAGCGAAGTTAAATTTTATACACCCCCCTCTCCCTCCCGGGTGAGCGTCACACCCCCGCGCCTCAAACACTGTCCTGGAACGCGGTTTTTTTCAGTTTTAAAGAAAACGGTACAGGATATTATATGAAAAGTCTCTGTGTACGAAATGATCCTTGACAAATTTTCTATAAACCTCTTATACATAAAAAAGCGATATCACTTATAGGGATAACAAAAGCGGTACTCCTCGGGAGAAGGATTGTTGTCTGTCTTCCCTTTGTATAAAGTATGCTATAAAGCATAAGGGTGACAAACAAGCATACTGTTCACAGAGTACATGAGATTATTTACGTGAAATTAAAAGATTTGCAATTTTATTATAATCATTTTCCCTTATCACATGTAGCTCTCGAGATAATAGCAAAAGCTACGTTTACTTCTAACGTACGTTTTTTCGATAAATTAACTATTTGCCCAAAAATATTATAATAGATCTGTCCGTTTTTGTTTAAATTCTACGCGGATGAAGTAGCACTTAAAAGCGAGTTATAATTTCAGAAGTTAAGATATTTTCATCGTTACTATTAGAAATCATAGTGAATTACACGGACATAAATGATATGCGACTTTGGTTCATATAATAAGATTAGTTTCAGTATTAGTCTTACAAAATTAAGTGTAAAGGGTTATTTGCTAGGTAATAACTATTTAACGTTAAGTTACAAATTATTTATTAAGTGAAAATTATTATAAAATAAATCAAATAAAGAAGAGTACGAGGTTCAGCTATTGTTACGAAAATTAGAAATAGCTATTACAAAACATTTTTTTAAATAAAAAACTAAAAGGTTTGTTAACTTTTTTATTAGATACTTAGAAAAAATAAACAAAAGGTCTAAAAGGGAGAAAAGATACAAAAAGACTAGTATTTTGATAAATTACCTTTATAAAAACAGCATTCTTTGATTTGGTGGCCCCCATACAGTTATATTATGAACATTTTTTTTAGCACCTGGTACTTGGCAAGTCTCAAGCTAATCTTAAGTTCGCTACAACTAACATTCAACAATTATAAATATATATGCAAAACACATATTTATCTATCAGATTAATTTAATCATCAATTCCTCCAACAGAAGAAAGTTTAGTGTATAAACAATATTTAGGTAGCCAATTCGATTAAACCAACATTGGCAATTCAGGAAAATAATATGTAACTACAAGGTCAGATATATTTAGTTAGTAAAGATGTTTTAATATCACAGGTGGATCAAGCAATACATAAGCAGGAACTCTACTAGAATTTATTATATTTTTTAGATTTATGTTCACTGTACGTTATTATTTTTAATGATTGTGAAATAGAAAAATCACTCCCATTAACGACTAGGCCCTAATTGACTTCACTTTTAGACGCGGGTATTGTCTGAAGCACTAACTTAACTACAGTCTATTTAATATACAACTACAAATAGAATGTAACAACCGTGAAAAATGATTTCTATTAGCAAGTGAAACGTATCCTGATAGAAGAGATCTTCTTTGTCCGTGCACTTGACAGTAAAAGCTTTGTATTTACACAAACAAAACGTCTTAGTTTCCGGTTCAGAGTTCTTTTTCGCGACATTCGACACGAATATGTTTGCAACGTAAATTAGTTTATTAGAATTCACGATTGGCCTTCATTCATAATGCTATAAAGTGGAGAAAGTTAACCTTAAAATAATATTTTAATGCTACGTTCAGCATACAATTGGGAAACTCGCAGCGCAGCGGAGCATGTTGCTTTCTGCGCAAACTCCGCCGAAGGAGCTCGACTGCTGCCGACCTCCCCCGGGCCTTGACTTAGCTGGAGCTGGAGCTATATTTGAATTATTTTATGAAATATAGCTCTCTTCAATTTCCGAAATTGTACGCTGAATATACAAAGTAACCAGCTTGATATGCAGTTTTTCACATGAATAATCAATAGTCTTATTATTTTTGCGAGTATAACTATACGCTTTGTTGCAGTGCGTAACTTGCTATTTAACGATATTGATTTGCTTTATAAGTAACTAAATTAGTTATCATTAAACGTATTGATGCATAGGGACGCTTTTAATAAATGGTCTGACATGGAAAGGTAGAGATATAAATAGATTTGGGTCGCTTTGTAATGAGGTTAAAATGGGATGAGACGTAAATTTTTAGCGAGATTTTCGCCTAAACAATAATCACTGTACCTTCATAACGTATTTATTTGCAAAAGAATTATAAGAAATATTAAAATAATATATAAACTAAAAGCTAAAATTATTATCAATTTTTTACGTGGTAGCCCACAGTCAGAAAGTTGGAGGTGATCCCCCCCAACTCCAACAAAGCATGTAAATACTTTAGTCCCGCTCCTGATCTCCAGTTCGTGTCGGATTACCATTACATATGACTAAGAGAGAGAGAGAGAGAGAGAGAGAGATAGGTAGAGAGAGAAAGAGAGAGTGCACCTGTACCATATACATACACTTAGGCACTATCTGTATGTGTTGATACAGTGCAGATACGGATGGCTAGTCTTTATGATTGCCCACCGTAACTGAAACTAGGTCTGACATTAGTTTTTGTTATAACACTAACTAATACTACTAAAGTTATAATTATAAATTACATAATTATATGTTTTCAAGTAACAATTCAATAACATGAAGAACAGCTCCTATGAGCACGTTTCTTGAATTTAGATATTCAAAAAATCTTTAACCATTAGATAATTTCAGACTGAAGCAAATGTTAATTAAAAATTCGTCAACACTATCGTTGATCTTTTAAAGTCCACTGGGCTGACACCATTTTAAGAATATTTTAGAACGCGTACATTTCTTAAAAAAGTGTCCGATAGATGCTGGGCATAGAGTTATAAGTCGATCGTCACGTATTATTAGTCAAAAAGTACCATGTGATTGTGAGATTAACTCTTGGAAAAATAGTTTGTATGTTCCGCCTTGCAGCTATTTCTTTCAAACAGATCAGTAATGGCTCCATCTATACTCCTTAATCTGGTTCGAATCCCGCACGGAACAAGTATTTGTATGGCCTACAAATAATTGTTCTGGGTCTGGATGTTTGTCCTTGTGCAATTTGTGTTTGTAAACTGCCTCCACGATACAGAAGAAAATCCTAGTGTGGGAGTAACGTTTTTTAAATAAAATAAAGAGAATTTGCTGTAATTGTCAGCCTTGGCAGGATTGGCGATGGCAGTATCAGATATTTCGCTGACGCTACTTCTCGCTACTAGTTTATTTTAAATACCATCTCTCACTTTGACGAACGAAATGCTTTTGGGTTTTATATGATAAGGACTGGAGATTTAATTTGCAAAATTATCTAGAGAGATATCTAAATTACAAGACAACATATTATACAGTGATAGTGACTTAAAAGGCTGTGAGCTCGTTTGTAATTTTAACTTAAATATTAAGTATGTAAATGGATACTTAAAAACGATCTGATAAAGTCAAAAATATTCCTAACCTCTTTGATTTTTAAGAACATTAAAGTTAAGGCTTACGTTGTCTATGATTCATGATAATATGATTCCAGTTTCTAGATTATAAATAAATTCTAAAGTTTCAAGTGCTACTTGCTGTTTTTCTACTTTTAATTTTTCAAACTTTCAAAGTACTTGCAAAGTTGTACAGCGCTTCCAAATCCGTACTCTCTTTTAGTTTCTCTTTCTACTTATGTACGTCAAAAGACTTACTTCTTCACATATTATATTTTCGAGTGCTCTCATTTCAAATGCATTCAATCTACTTTTGTAGGCTTTCTGGTATAACCACTTCCCTATGTCATGCTTTAAAGTGACAGAGTTGGTGATTTATATAGATTCATATTGGCGTCGAATAGACTTCAGAAAGGCATTTGAAGCGGTGCCTCTTTCTTATCATAAGGGTGTCCTTGAACTGTACAAGCTTATGTAACGTGCATTACACAATCGTCTAGTGACTGCACACTTAGCAATTGATTTGTTATTATTTTCTGAAAAGATCAGATGACTCATTCTACATCTATATAAGACATTACGTGTGATATAGGACTAACTCCTTTACTCTGAGTCAACAAACAGTGCCAGCTCCCGGTAGTTCAGAGCATTTTCAATCGGGAGATCGTGGGGGAAAAGTTCCGCAGGACTTTCTACAAAGTTCTGCATGATATTTTTCGTAAAAGAAGTCTCTTTTCTCTCCACTTTGGTAATCTCTTTGCGGGTGCCAAAAATTTGGCTGTATGATATAGGATTAGGTCTATTATTCACATCTTTAGGAGATACATCTCAAGAGATGGCACAATTGACTGTCATTAAGCTTATTAAATTGCTTAAGCATGTCCTATTTGGTGGTTTGGCGCTTTTTAACTTTGAGTTTTTGCATACACACAACTTAATAATCATAATTTAATCTATGAATGAAATAAGCTCCTTGACGTACTACTAGAGGCATGAATGCAGAGAGTAGTGCTTCTCGAAGTCCCCAAAGAAAACAGTTTCTTACATTTACGTGAACACTACACATTTAAATAAAACTAGTTTTAGCGGATTGTGGTCTCTCTTAAATAGGACAAAATAAAATAGCAACAAAAACTCGCGTTAAAGAACACATAGCTGATGTAAAAATAGACGCTTCGGGAAGTCCGCAGTCTGTGAACACGTACAGGATCGCCCCCATCAATACATTAGATTTGATAGACCACAAATCCTCGCTAAAGAACACCAATTCCTTCCAAGTAATTCGCGAGGCTATTGAAATCAATTTCAATAGAGAAAATGGCTGGGTGCTACCATCTGTTTGGGATCCTATAATTAATAAAATTAAATCCCAACCCAAGTATATAACTGTAAGACTTCAAGATACTATAAGTTCATACTACGTAGATCAGAACAAAAATAAAAAAAATAATAATTTTAATTTGGAGGTAGCCGTGGTTAACTATGACATTGGGATGTCAAACACCTCAGTCCCCCCGGTGACCGTTGGGAATATAAAATAAGTTAACCCTTTCGCCGTCCCATGCACTACATATATGTAGGTCAATACTATTGTCTTACTATTGTGTCTGAAAACTGGACAGTGAAAGTGTTAATATACGCGATAAAATCCGTAAAAACTAGTTTTATTTTAATGAAATTATAATTATAATAAATACTAAATATGTGTTAGTTTTCGGACCATGCAACTAAATGAAATTTTATACTTTAGAGCCCTGTAAAATATAATGCATGAAATAGATGCATTTCTAATAATTACGATTTTATTGTTCATCTTGTTCTCGGGTATTCTTAAGGCGTGGAGCATAGACGTCGCCTGACACATACAAGTAAATAAACTTTGAGAGTGCGCTCCTAGATTAATAAGGGACCAAAAGTCCCATTGATCTATACCCTAGGACTTGACGTTCGTTTTGTATTAAGCGTACGTAGTAAGAAGTCAGCAGCCGATCCATTTTCTTTGATATATAGCCAATGTAAAAGCGCTGTATTTTTTTTGTAGGATAAGGGTGACAAACGAGCACACAGTCCACCTGATGGTAAGTGGTTGCTGCGGTCCATAGACATATACATCTATCCTCGTTTGCGAATCAAAATGCAGATGCGTTGTCACCCGTGAGGACTAAGATGGAATGCCTCATTTCCAGTAAAAAGGGCCTCCGGCCACCTGCACTCACCAAGCGAAACGCAGAGGTAAACCTCTACTTCACGCTGGTTTTCTGTGAGGCCGTGGTACCACCCCGGTTCGAGCCGGCCCATCCGGGCGACAGCAAAAGCTGCCGCGTGGCTCTACTACTATATAAGTAGAGTAAAAATTAACAATTTTTTATATTTTTTAAGATCTTAAAAATACTTGTTCCGTGTGGGATTTGAACAAGCGGTCCTCAACGCCGTAACTAAACCACTGCACCACAGAGCCGCCGACTAACCAATTCACGAAGACAAGATAATCAGTAAATTCGCATGATGTAACGAAGTAAGACAAATAGCCCGTACTGAAATGCTATCTGAAGTGCGGTCAGTGGGTAAGTGAGGTTCAATTATTTTATACACAATGTCTTTAACCGTTCTATGAGCACAATATGTCTTTGCATCCACTTCAGAAGCATTATTTTATTCCTTTTACTTCCTTGAAGTGAGCGTTTAATTTTTATTAAAAGTTTAATTTTATATTTCTAAAGATTGATTTTAGTACGATTTCGCTTATTAATTACGTAAGAACAAGAACAGATATGAACTCATAGACACTCAACATTCTATTGTATATTTGAAATGGAGTGAAGAGACTTATAGAGTGTGCAAAGCAATTTTGCTGCAGTTCAGCACATAGTTCTGATAAGTCAGGTATTATCGAGAGCGAGTTAGAGTCCAAATTAGGTCTGTGATTAGATCGGTATGCCGCGATGTGGGCTTCATAGTATTTTAAGTAGTACTTTGTGATAATTATACCTTCACTAGCATGAATCGTGTGTCTAGCTCAAATTAAAGCAATATAATTTTTACATCTTTATTAATAGCGTCATTTTTTAACGTTACTTAATAAAAATATACGATAGTTCATGTATGTTTATGTAATCCCCTATGCCATGTGAATTCGAGGTAAATGTAAAGTAAAAATTATGATTTCTTATATTTACGCGAACACTTCACATTAAAATAAAACTAGTTTTTACGGATTTTATTGCGTATATTTACTTATTTTACATTCCCGACGTTTCGAGCACTTTACAGCACCCATGGTTACGGGAGGGACTGAGGTGTTCGACGTCCCAATGTCACAGTCAACCACAGCTACCTCCAGATTAAAATTATTACTTATACTGCGTAAATCGGAACAAAAATTAATAATTTTAATGTGGCGGTAGCTGTGGTTAACTATGACATTGGAAAATTTATTTCGCGGTATTTGGTCGTATTGTAACACTCGTGGACGACACAATACTTATATAGGTGAGTGACCCGTTCGAAGTTGCGAACTAAATAGTAAGTTCCCTTAGGTTGCGTTTCCACCAGAGATGTTCTAGGCCGCTGAACGGTGCGAGGATGCGTTAGAGAACACATACCTCGCAACACATCCTTCGCACACTTTCTTCCCTCGTTTTGTATGTACAAAATCATTGCTCCGCAGAGCCGTTTCCACTAGAGCTGCGCTGAGCGAGGCTACGTAAATAAAGTGATTATATTGGTTTTTAACAAACACATCCCTCGCTACGCATTCTCGCACATCTCTAGTGGAAACGCAGCTTTATAGAGCGCGGCGAGACGCGAGTGATAACGACACCGCGCTTTGTCCGGCCGGCCGAATTTCGACGATAACATCGCGCTGGAAAGCGCACTTTAGTCTTCATTATCTCAGTCATTTTTTAAGATAGGAAACAAACTAAAACACCCTTTTTATTGCAATTGTCTCTAGTTTTTTAACAAACATATAAGAAAAATCGATGGCATTTGTCAATAAGCTAGCAATATTGGTATTTGCTATTATTTTTTAATGAACAGAACTTCAAAATTAACAATAAAATTATATGGTAAAATGATGTTCACTAGATCGTTTTTTTATAGGAGAGGCGGAAAACGAGCATGCGGATCACCTGATGGTAAGTGACTACCGCAACCCATAAACGACTGCAACAACAGGGGAATTGCAGATGCGCCGAACCTGCGCCTTGTAAAGTTGCAGGCGGTGTGCCAGCATGAAATATTGTCCCGCTCTGCTGAGCATTCCAAGCGTTTTAGAAGCCAACTTGGCCTTCTCTTCCAAGTGACCACGAAACTGCACGTCTCTCGATATGTCGACGCCGAGGATTCCGATACTGGCTGAGGCAACAAGGGGAGTGCCTTGAAACTGAGGAGATACCACAAAGGGGTGGTAGAGCCACGCGGCAGCTTTTACTGTCGCACGGATGGGCCGGCTCGAACCGGGGTGTTACCACGACCTCACAGAATACCAGCGTGAAGGAGAGGTTTACCTCTGCGTTTCGCTTGGTGAGTGCAGGTGGCCGGAGGCCCTTTTTACGGGAAATGAGGCATTCCATCTTAGTCCTCACGGGTGACAACGCATCTACATTTTGAATTGTAAAAGAGGATAGATGTAGATGTCTATGGGCCGCAGCAACGACTTACCATCAGGTGGACTGTGTGCTCGTTTGTCACCCTTATCCTATAAAAAAAGGGGTTCTTTTTAGCAGTAAACACGCCAACTAGTGTCTTCTGAGAATTAAACTGGACTAGATTTAGTCGCTTCGAATCCGAGACTTTGTTTAGCATAGACTCAACTTCAGACACAGTTTGTTCCGGTACTCGGCGACGTTTACCAGAGAAATATTGGCAAGGCCGGTGTATAGAGCAACCATTGTTGTCATCTGCATAGCAATGAATGTTACCGGTTTGAAACATATCATTGATATGAAGAAGAAACAGTGTTGGTGATAGCACGCAGCCTTGTGGAACACCAGCGTTAATAGGTTTGTAATCGGAGCATACACCGTTTACTACGACCTTGATGCTCCAATCAGCCAGAAAACTGGTGATCCAATTGCACAATTTCTCGGGAAATCCATAGGAAGAAAGCTTCGAAAGAAGCGCTTTGTGCCAGACCCTATCGAAAGCCTTCGCTATGTCCAAACTAACGGTCAATGCCTCCCCCTTGGACTCGATCGCCTGCGCCCATCTATGTATTAAGTAAACAAGAAGATCGTCAGCTGAGCGACTCTAAGGGAAACCATATTTGCAGTCAGTAATCAGCTCGTTCTCCCCAAGATATCCCATGAGCTGGCAGTTAATAATGGACTCCATTATTTTCGAGAACAAGGAGGTGATGGCGATAGGCCTGTAGTTGGACGGATCAGTGTGGTTACTTTTTTTAGGGATCGGGTGCACGAAAGCTGTCTCGAATTCGGGACAACGCCTAGGGAGTAGAACTACCGGAAAAGACGCGTTGGAACTGGTGCCAACTCTGGAGCGCAAGTCTTCAGCACAATTGGCGGGATTTCGTCAGGCCCATTCAACTTGTGTATATCCAGGGAGAAGAGTGCTTTGCGTACTAAGCACTGTGTGAATCGCGGCAGCCTGCAGAACGCAACCGCGAGGGGAACCTGAGTGGCACCACACTCCGGATCAGACAATGGTCCGAAGAACCGAGAGGGGCATCGACGGAAACCTGATATACGTCTGGATGAGAGGTCAGCAGAAAGTCCAATAGGGAAGGTGTATGATCTTCCACACCTGGAATCTGCGTAGGTGAAGTAACCAGTTGTATCAGACTATATGCTAAGGCAAAGCCAGAAACAGATCTTCCCGTGTGATCGGTTAAACGTGAACCGAGCCATTCGGCGTGGTGTGCGTTAAAATTGCCAAGTACCACGATCTCGCGACGAATCCTATACGTCACACGTATGGGATCGACGAGACGGTCTGCATCGGTGTTACCGCTATGGGATCTCGTATTATTTTGGATTTGATTTTGAGAGATTTTGCCAATGCCACTCGATTCCCCGTCGGCAATCAATTCATCGAGCTACTGGCGGCTCATTGCCACATCAGCGTGCTCATCCGTTGGGCTATGCCGGTTACTCTGAATCTACTATGGACATTTTCACAATGAATAAACCGGATTTCAGATCCATATGTCATCACTCGTAACTGTTACTGGTTCCACACTCTTGATTTCAAGTTTTAAGGCAAACGTGACGAGAAGATGTGTGATTGACTAGATGGTAGAACTCTTTTTTCTTCCTAGGGGTCCCTTTGGGGTACGTACCACCCTCTTACCTATTTTAGCCGCCAAATGACAGTATAATATAATAAAGAGAGCTACTGTAATTACAGACAGTGAGATATTTCATCTGCGTCTTAAGAGGTGATACAACAAGATTTATGTAATGCATTTGTATTTGAATCCTTATTTTTTGAAGTTAGCTGTAGGTTTTCATTTTCATTTCATCAGATGAAATGCAAGTTTATTTGTCATTTCAGTTTTATAAATAAAAAAGCGCTGCCCAACAGATTAAGATCCATCGATTGACCTCTCCGTCGAAGATGAACTTATCTAGTCGTAGTAAACTTACTCGTCAAGCACTTAGCGAGCGTACGTAGGGCTTTTGCAACTATCGACATAGGTGTGACATGGACGTTAAAAACCGTATCTTTCCAGTTCAGTTGCTTGAAAACGTCACTCAATGCAGTGATAGAAAGTTTCGGCGATATTACGCCGGTTTTACATTTCTCTACACTTCGATGGGTTTTACACTTTGGTTCTGTGATCGGATAGCCATAATAGCAAAGGGGATACCTACTGTACAAACAATATTACTTAACAATAATACTTCAATATTTCATATAGGCACCAAAATCAACCTAGTACTGATAAAGGGAAATAGTATCACCCAATTTTTGACGGAATCTAAGGCACAAACGAATATGAATGTATGTGGACTATACATACACGCAAGAATAAGTAGCAAATAGAACTCTTCGGTCTTCTGATAATTTTCTTAATAGTATGTAGTCTAGTAAGTCTGCGTGTGAGACGATTAAAATAATTTCCTAAATTAGCACATAGTCACAGCTCAGAGGAAAATTCAGTCTGTAGTTTTTCAAAAGACCATTGTCGCCTTTCTTGAAAAAAAAATCTGCTTTACGCCTTCGATGAAGTGACATAGTGGATAACGGGAATCAACAGTTGCTAAAAGACTTCCTTTTGAAGGATTTTGAGAAGAGCCCGTCGAAGAGAACGTCGTTAAAATGCTGGAGAATCTTATTGTTAGAAACCAGTGTATACATGATCATGAAACCTACACCCTTGAACACTCACGGTATGCACGCCTCCTTAGGATCGGTTCTGAAAGTGTACATTATCTACACTAAGTATAGAGGACTGGTCAAGGGCCCCAAGACTGGTTAGAATCACTGATGAGACCACTGCACAATCAAGCCTGCTGTACTTTACTTCATAGTAACCCGTAAATAATAAGGTATAAAGCAGAGGGCAGAAGAGAGAACGAACGAAAAGAAGAGGCAGACGTCCAACCATATTGAGTGATCAAATCACTCAGTTGGCCTACAGCAAGCAGTGCACATTGCAAGCGACGAAGCCTAGTGAAGAGCTCTCTTGTATTCTCTGCAGTAACATGATGGTCACTATTCAGAATTGAGGAAACGACTAGGATGAATAACAGAATGACTGAACTGATGATACTTCCGTGTTGATTCTAAGCGCACGAAGACGTGCACATGTCAGCATAGCCGTTAGTGAATGAAAACATTTTGAATAGCCACATGTGTTGTGGAGTACAGAGGTGCGAGTGCGTCACTCCCCGCCTCCGCACTTTCGCAGTAGTTAGCCCGATTTGCCTTGTTATTATTTATACGAGTATAACTCGGGTATTATAAATAGTACTCCGTATAATCCCTTGGTCCATAACATATACACAAATAAAATGGCGTCAAGATACACAATGTTACACTTTATAATACGTCAAAGATTACATTTAAACAGAGAAGTAAAATGTCAAAAAATAGCCCTGAACAGAAAACTACTACCGTACATTTTAGCCAACTTAAAAATGAGGTTAAGAATTCAATTGTTTATTTTTCTTTTTTTGCATATATGTTACGCGATATCTTTGTCAATTGTAAACCAATTTTGATGATTTTTTTTAAATTAAATATGGTATACTTCATTTAAATTTGGAGAAAAAATTCTACCCCCAAGAGTGGCAGAATAGGGAAAGAAAATTTTAATGGAACTATTTAAACGACATTTAGATTTTGATATTGCTTAGTTACACTTAAAAGGGTAAAAGTAGTAATTTTAAAAAAAAGTAAAAGACGACTTCGAAGAACTAAAAAAAATAATATATTCTTTTATTTTCATATTCTTTTTTTGCAACGGTGAAAAATGAGCACACAGTCCACAAATGGTTGCTGTGGCAATTATAAAGGAAAATAAGACAAGTTGAAACTGTCTGTACCTATGCTTAATATTTTATTTTATTGAACCAGCTGTGCCGTACAATATTTTTTGGCAGTATGATTCACTGGCGTGTGCACAAAAACTCAGAAAATTTTAACAAATTTTCATAGTAATTAGACGAATGGTATGGGAGGGCATAAAAAAACAAACAAGCAAACAAACTAATATCACATTTTTATCAGAAACCTTTGCGGCTGCGCACACAGCAACTCACTAAATGACATCATACTTAGATAAATAGTATAGCAATACATACAGGACGAAGAAACATTCATTTATGTGCATATAGTAATAATTTCCAGATACAGATAGTAAGTATCTATTTGTACCAACTCTATATTTACCAACTTTTTGGATAACATTAAAACAAGGTTAGAAACAAATTGCGAGACAAATCAAGCATACGAGCGAACGTAAAGCTTGACATATACATACGTTAAATATGTTTTATTCAGTCCGATAGCAAACAGTAACAAATCTTAATATTTGTCGCAAAATTTACAGTTTTCACAGAGGAGACCAAATAAACCAACAAAACATGTTGTATGACTTAATTTATATAACAAGTTTCAAGTTGAATGTTTTTGATGTGTACGCACGGTTAAGATGTGAAGACACATTTTCAATATTTTTGTCAGTTTAAGATGTTGAAGATTATATCGTTGTAATTGCAAAATATATGAAAGTATTTAAAATATTGCCACTTACCTCACTCGAAGTTAGATAGCAGATTCTTGAGTCAGTGCTGTCTATGGATGCTTGTTGCACGATGCCATAACGTGTAGACTCTCTATCACTAGTGTATTCAGAACGGACGCTGTCTTGACGATCGAACACACCCCTGTAATCAAAAAGTAAAATAAGTATAAACAGGAACTGTAATAAAACTTTTATAAATACTTGTATCAACTATATATGCATCAACACTATTTTAATATCAACTAACCCACTTGCATCGATAAGCCCTTATGTTCCTTATAAAATGCACTAGCATTTTCCGACAGAAATATGAACACCTAAATTCAGATGAACAAAGAGTTGAGAGCCTCGCTTGGGTCCGCATTAAGCAGTAAAAGGGTTTTTACTTAAACAAAATGTCGTAATCATTATTTCAAAGTTTAAATCGGAGTAAAAAAAAATCGTTCACGAAACGAATTATAATTGCCAAATGACTTTAAAAGTCTATAATAATTATGTGTGTGTTCTTATTAACCGAGTTTCATAAAAGAAGTTATCGAAATATTTTTGTTGCGTATGTGTTTTTTATGTACGTTCACCGATTTCTCGTAAACGTGTGAACCGATTTTAAAAATCCTTCTTTAATTAAGATAACTATGTAACCACTAGCTGTGTCCGGCGGTTTCACCTGTGTATATCACGCGTCTGAGCCGTGTGATATGACATGATATTCAAGCATTTTAGATAGCAACATATGAAAAAAGTTGTCTATTTACCTACTATCGGCATAATATGTACTTTACAGAGCGAAGTCAACTTTTATCCACAAGAAAATTTCCCGAAGCGCGGTTTTTTACAGTTTAAAGAAAACCGTACACGATATATGAAAATTGTGTAAGTATAAAATGATCCTTGATAAATTTGCTATCAATCTCTTATACATATAAAAAGATATCAGTTATAGTTTACGCGCAATCTACCACAAAATATGAATTTTTTTCATCATTTATCGGTTTTTTTGCTCAAAGTTATCTCAAAAATTTCCCACTTTACCGCCAAATTATGTACAACTAAAGTAAAGTATCAGGCTTGCTGGAAGAAATTTCAATATGAAATAAGCAGTGCCTTTGTACAAAATATCTTTTTTTTCTTCATTGTAACATTATTTTGTGTGCACATAAATTGTTAAATAAATAAATAAATAAAATAAAGAATATAGTATGTTCTTATATTTCTAAACTCTTTCATTTCACGTTGCTATGCTATTTTTTTTATTTCGGCTATTCAGCCGGTACGAGGCTGCCACTTGAGAACCTTTTATCCCTATCGGTGACCGGTTCTTCGAGCTATATGGCTGCCCAATTGCCACTTCAGCTTATTAATCCGCTTAAATATTCTGTTTATCCAAAACAAATCTTAAATAATTTTTCAAAGAAACTGTACGGTATATAAAGTAGAATATCAAAATTCGGGATAAATTGGATTATATATAAAACTAGCTGTTCCCCGCGACTTCACCCGCGTGGAATTTATTACTATTGGATTTTATGGGTTTTTTTTTTTTTGCGCGGAATTTACCGGAAACGTAGCCTAAGTTACTTCTTATAACATCAGCTATCTGCCAGTGAAAGTCCCGTCAAAATCGGTCCAGCCGATTCGGAGATTAGCCGGAACAAACAGACAGACAGACGGACAGACAGACAGACAAAAATTTTAAAAATAGTTTTTTTCGTTATAAATACTGTATGTGAATACTTCCATATGCATTTAGTAAAAAGCTGTTACTTTGACATTACAAACAGACACTTCAATTTTATTAAGTGGCGAAGCTTGCGAAGACACTTATTAAGTGGCGAAGCTTGCGAAGACACTTATTGATTTCACGATGTCTGTCCGTCTGTTTGTCCGTCTGTCCCACGATTATCTCGAGAACGGTTTCGAATTTTCAAATTCTGTTTTCAGCAATTGATTACTGATCACCCAGGCATCTGAACCTCCTATTTTTAAACTGATTGCTCACTGATTGCTTCGCCACTTTGCTATGCTGTTAGCTTGCTAGGTTTATTGATTTCACGATGTCTGTCCGTCTGTCCCTCGATTATCTCGAGAACGGTTTCGAATTTTCAAATTCTGTTTTCAGCAATCGATTACTAATCACCCAGGCATCTGAACCTCCTATTTTGAAAGTGATTGCTCAACGGCAACCGTTAGAAACCGCTACAAAGCTGATTGTTTCGCCACTTTGCTATGCTGTTAGCTTGCTAGGTTTAATTATTTGTATAAATTATATAAAATGTATGATGAATATAAAATCGTAATAATTTTTCTCTTTTAAATTAGCCTCTACGTTACACTTTGTATTTCTCCTGTATCATGGAAGCGATAATATGCACCAATGTTACACACATTTAGACCCAGAGTAATAAATACTGTAGGCCACAGCGTCGCAGGAAAATTCTTATTAGCCACTGGGCGACACACCATTCAGATTGGCGTGATTTATAATCCCTCTTATACACTGCTTATTTGACTAGTTCCGATGTAATTGCATATTTGTTGATACAGCGGAAACTAAGAAATTGGGACAACTAAGAGCCTTTTTTGCGCTTACACAAACACATCTGCGAAATTACTAGGATTTATGCTAATGCTATTTATGATGCTATTGTATTTGCAAGTTTACATGTATATAGTATAATATGCTTTACATACAAATATATCTGAATATAATTACGTATTTCAATATTTAACAAACGTGCTGTACTCCGTTAATATTTTTATTTTATAATAAACGAAGTGAAAATTTTGACAACTTAAAATAAATTTGAGCCATTTTTAGTGTGCAAACATTATTTTGTTTTTCAAAATGTTTTTCCATGTAATTCATAGGTACACTGTAAAACGGTTTATAAAGGAAAACGATATTTATAAGGATTACTTATGTTTACACTAATAGCGTAGTATTCGTGTAAACATAAGACATCCTTACACTTTGACCACAAATCCTCGCTAATGAACACCGATTCCTTCCAAGGATGATTCGCGAGGCTATTGAAATCAACAAAACATCCTTATTTCAATAGAGAGAAGATGGCTGGGTGCTACTATCTGCTTGGGATTCTATAATTAATAAAATTAAATGCCAACCCCAAGCATACAACTGCAAGACTTCAAGATACTATAAGTTCATACTGCGTAGATTGGACCAAAAATTAATAATTTTAATTTGGAGGTCAACTATGCTATAGGGACATCGAACTGGTGTGTTCGACGTCCCTATGGCATAGTTGACGCCTTCCCGCTTAAATTGCTTGAAACGCCGGGAATATAGAATAAGTTAATATACGCGATAAAATATGTAAAAACTAGTTTTATTTACATATTTATAAGGTTTATAACGGAAAGTTTAAAATATAGAACTACGTGTCAGCTATTGAGTTGTGGCACTTAATTATCTGTGGATCTGTTGATAGATTCTGATTCCTTTTAGTAATCGGTATTTGTTGGCGTGGTCGAAATCCGGCCATTAGAAATATCATCATTGTCATAATTACAAACCTAATTTAATAAAGACCGCTTAATACTTTCTTCTATTTTTAATCAAATTATCATACTTTAAAAATGTCTTGTTAATTTTTATAATATATAAAAGTATCGGCATGAAACCTTTTATAACCTTTTTAAATTTAATTTTAAAGCTGCAGAATAGAACAAAAAGTTTGTGTTTGTAATCCTTTCTGGGCTCGATTATAACGCTTGAACGAACTTGTCTACCTCCTATTTCCACTAATGGATATCCCACGTAGTTTGTTTTCGCTTCGTATGAATTTTGCAAGTAATCACTAAAGGAGTTTCGATGCAAAATTCTATAAAATACATTACATTAATTTCTATTAAGTTAGCATTTAAAGCTTGATTTACATAAGAAGTAAAGTCCAAATTTACATCGTCTGGGATGATGATACCCAAAAACTGAGCTTTGTAAATATTAACGAATTCTACACCAAACAGAGTTTCGACCAAGTCGTTTTGTATGTTGAAATACTTATTTGTTATTAATTTATTTAAGGAGTTTGTATTTCATATATGGAGTGCAAAAAGTGGAAGAAAGTCGGTAGTGAAAAAAGTAATTTTAGTATTTGAGATTGAGTATATCTTTAATTATTTATTTCGGTAAGTAATACGAAATAACATCAGATTATGAAAAATAAAATAAAGAAAATATTGCGATCTTGATAGTATTCCAAAATAAGATAATTAAAGATAATAACAATAAGGAGTTTACAGCACAAAAATATATATAATGAAACATATAATGTGGTAAATTTGAACATTCTGAATTATATAAAAAATATTTAATTAAAAGGATGTAAAAAATTATTAGCTAACATCCGTGCAAAAGAAATGTGTTGTGTCTCACCTAGTTTAAAGGTACATTCCGCTCTTTTCTGCCGACTTCCAAAAAGGAGACGGTACTCAATTCGAGTGTATGTTTTCTTTTGTTTTTTTTTTATGTGTGTTACCTCATAACTTTGTACTGGGCGAACCGATTTCGATGATTCTTTTTTTTATATGAAAGCTGATAGTTCTCGTGTGGTCCCATATGAATTTGATCAAGGTCAGACCAATGGTTATTGACTTATTCTTAAATAACATATATTGAAGTCGCTTATATTGAAGTCGGCTGTACAAAATTTTTAATTTTAAATTATTCTATTGCGTCTACTACCGTCAAAAAGACATAGATATATTATGTAGGTGGTGTGTCTTCCTAGTGTTGTGGTGTTGGGATTGAAGGGAAGACACATTATTTTTTTGTTACACCGATCTTAACTAATTATTATAATGGATTTTCACAAAGTAACTCCTGATTCTATTAATCATTTATTTTATATTTTTAAGCATTATATACCTACACTATATTAATATAAATTAGTTCTAGGTTTTATTAAATAACTAGTTGTTCCCCGCGACTTCGCCCGCGTGTAATTTAGGGTTTTAATTATATTGCTCAGAACCCTAATTATTTTTCTCAAATATAAGTAGCCTAAGTTACTCCTTAGGACATCGGCTATCTGCCAGTGAAAGTCCCGTCGAAATCAGTCCAGCCGTTTCTGTGATTAGCCGGAACAAACAGACAGACGTCTGTCTGTCTGTTTGTCAGACCGACAGAGACACAGACAAAAATTTAAAAAAATGTGTTTTTGTTATAAGTACCGTATACACAATGATTTCTTATATTTACGCGAACACTACACATTTAAATAAAACTAATTTTACGGATTTTATCGCGTATATTAACTTATTTTACATTCCCGACGTTTCTTGTCGGATGCAAGTACTTATAAAAAGGTTAAAAATGACCCAACAAATAACACACTCAAAACAACTAGTGATCTCATAAAGAAACACTCCGAAAGATTAAATCTAGACGTAAAATCGATAATACCTACGTGTACCAAACCACCGAAATTGTATGGGTTACCATAAATACACAAGCCCAATGCTCCACTACGTCCTATAGTGAGCCAAATCGATTCACCAACTCACAAATTGGCTCAACACTTAGCGAATATACTCTCACCGCTCAAGGGACATACAAGAGCACACACAAAGGATTCCTACCATTTTGTCAGCGAGATTAAAGACCTACATCTGGCAGACAATGAAACTATGGACAGTTTTGATGTGCAGTCTCCGTTCACATGCTTACCTGTTGAAGACTGCATCTCAATTGTTACTAGAAGGCTAGAGCAAAACAACATGCCTGTAGAATATGCAGTATTACTTAGACACTGCCTTACATCTGGCTACCTATTGTGGAAGGAGGAGTTCTACAAGCAAGTAGATGGAGTGGCAATGGGCTCACCTATATCTCCCATTGTTGCCGATATATTCATGGAGGACTTTGAGGAGAAAGCCCTGCGTACTTCTCCCGTAAACCCAAGATTCTACAAGCGGTACGTAGACGACACTTTCACAATTCTCTCTTTAGATAAAGTAACTGCATTTCTAGACCATCTTAACTCCTTAAATTCTAAAATTCAGTTCACAATGGAGTTAAGAGGCAAACAATTCTTTAGCTTTTCTAGATGTGTTAGTAATTCGGAATCCTGATAACACCTTGAGCCACACTGTGTATAGAAAAAAGACCCATACAGATAAATATTTAAACGGTGATTCTCACCACCATCCTTCACAGTTAGCTACCGTGGGTAAATCTTTGTTTCAGAGAGCACGAGGGATCTGTGACAGTAAACACCTGGCCGCCGAGCTCCAACACGTCAAGCAAGTTTTGCACGACCATAACCTTCGGGTCCCGCGCCTACGTCACAGTGAACGAGTGAAGCCGGCCACAGTCGAGCGAGTGCCTGCTGTACTGCCATATGTCAGAGGTGTCACTGACAAGATTGGCTACATCTTGAAGCGTGCTTCCATTAAAACATATTTCAAGCCGCCGAAGAAGATTTGTCAGTTTTTACCATCAGTCAAGTGTAATATTCCTCTGCAAGATGCAGGAGTGTACAAGCTTGATTGTGAATGTGGTCTCTCTTATATAGGACAAACTAAAAGATCTATAAAAACCCGCGTTAAAGAACACATAGCTGATGTGAAGAATAGACGCTCCGGGAAGTCTGCAGTCTGTGAACACGTAAAGGATCGCCCCCGTCACTACATTAGATTTGATAGACCACAAATCCTCGCTAAAGAACACCGATTCCTTCCAAGGATGATTTGTGAGGCTATTGAAATCAAGAAACATCCTAATTTCAATAGAGAAGATGGCTGGGTGCTACCATCTGCTTGGGATCCCATAATTAATAAAATTAAATTCCAACCCAAGCATACAACTGCAAGACTTCATGATACTGTAAGTTCATACTGCGTAGATCGGAACAAAAATTAATAATTTTTAATCTGGAGGTAGCCGTGGTTAACTATGACATTGGGACGTCATACACCTCACACATCACACACCTCGGGGGGGACCCCCCGTGACCATGGGTGCTGTAAAGTGCTTGAAACGTCGGGAATGTAAAATAAGTTAATATACGCGATAAAATCCGTAAAATTAGTTTTATTTAAATACCGTATACACATTCATATTATGTATTTAGTAAAAAGCTGTTATTTTAACATTACAAACAGACACTTCAACTTTATTTATTTGTATAGATATATCGATTTATTTTGCTTTTATAATTCAACTAAACATTATTAAAACGACTGTCTCGTTGGTGTAGTGATCGTAATCGAGATTTTTGATCATGAGGCCCCGGTTTCGAATCCCAGGTCGGGCCAAAATCATGCTGCAGTTATACATATTCTGTTTGTACCACGAGTGGGTCGCCTCGAACGCCATAAGCCCACGCTCTCACAAAATACCAGCATAAATTAGAAGCTCGATGCTGCTGTGTTTCGTACAGTGAGTGTAGAGAACCGGAGATCCTTTTTAGTTTTTTCAGTTCATCTGCGTTTTATTTCTTAATTGATGATAAATGTAGATCTATGGGCTACGGCATCCACTTACCATCAGGTGGACTTCTGTTCGTTTGTCACCCTTATTCTATTACCGTTTACCGTTACAGCCTATTAAAGTCCACAGCTGAACATAGGCCTCCACCAAAGATTGACTCATAGGGGGAGGGATATCTGCCTTGGTCTATGTAAAAAAGTCTTTATATATAAATTCTCAGTAACAGCTTGAAGTCAGGAAGTTGGTGGTGTTTCATACCCGTACCTCGGAAAACACTTAAAACCATTGGTCCTGCGCCTGATCTCTCTCCACTCAAGTCGGGTTACCGTCCTGTCGGACTATGAGAGTGAGGGAATAGAGAGTGCACCTGCTTGCGCATACACTCACGTACTATAATCCTGTCCTTTGCATGGCCATGGCTAGTCTACGTTGAGACTGGCCGCCGTGACTGAAATTTGGTCTGGAGGACATTATTATTATTAAAGCGACACCTTCATACTATTAACTATAACAGAATCTATTATTTCTGTAAAATTATGGGTAAAAAGATTTAGGAAAGCATAGTGGCGATTGTGATTAATGTTATTTTTGACGAATTAAAGGTGTGTGTGTGTGTGTGTGTGTGTGTGTGGGGAGGAGGGGGGGTGTTAGATTTTTGTTAGTATATAATAATGTTTTCTGACGCACCGTTGTTCGAAACTGTCAGCTCGGTTGCTCTTATACCCGGAGTCATTGAGGCTGCCTTCGTGTCGTAAGCTGGGGAGGGAGTCCCAAGGAGAGCGACGTTGGCCTTGAGGCGGGCCGCCCCGCCAGCCATCCGAGTGCCGATACCACGCTGATCGAGCAGATTCCCCAATACAGGACGCACATCGTGAAGCACTTACAAAACTGCGGGACAACCATAATGTTAAAATTGTTGAATAATAATAAAACTTACTGGTTTTCGTTTATACTGTTTTTACTAACCCCAAATTTAGCAATACCTCCTTGGAATTTCGACACTTGGAGTCGTTTCATATAATTAAATCTCCAAATAGTCAGATCTGGAACAATTATTTGTAGGCCATACAAATACTTGTTCCGTACGGGATTCGAATCCGTGATCCGCAGCAAATAGCGATAGCCAAAAGCTTAGCCACTGCGCTACCGAACGTTAATTAATATAGTTATTTCTATAGATAGATTTGTTTTCACCCTACTGCCCCAGAAGGAGGGTAATGTTTTTCGAGAGTATGTATATATGTATGTATGTCTATTTCTTTGGTACGCTATGTAGCCTATACGGCTTGATGGATTTTATCATATTACGAGGTGTCGTTAGATTCGTATTAAGGAGGGCTAATAATTTTCTACCCACCAGATGTCGCTAGTTGACACTGAGGTAAAGATTTTTGTTACATAATGTAATTTAATTGAGAAGTTGGTTTTTAATAAAAGTTAATCAGGTTCTAGAATATTATATTAATACACAAAACAATGCGTCAGTGTTTTCTCTTTAATTCTTTGCAGATTTTTAACATTTTTTTTATTTTTTCTACTTTAAGAATATCTGTGGTTTGTTTTATTTATTTATAAACTTATTAGTATAAAATATATAAAAGAAACAATAACCTTTACATTTTCCGGACAAATTAACTTTCCCGTTATGTAATCTGTTAAATATTATATCTCACATTCTAGTGGCGCCGCCCTGGTGGCGTAAAAAGTATTGAATGCCCTCATTGTGGAAGTGACATAGGCTATATATTTATATATTGCATTATTTGCAAATATAAAGGAGGGAGTGGAAGGCTTTTCCACGCAGTCGGATTTTTAAATTACAGTATTAATCATTTTGCCTGTTTTATGAACGTGATTGTATCGATTTGATCATTGAATTTTTAATAATTTTATATTGTGGTTAGATTTTCAAAGTTTAAAACTCATATTTAGCAAGATATGAGTGTAATGATATTATGATATGATGAATATGAATTCATACATTCTACACATTCATACATTTATAAATATTTATGTGATGTATTTCTGGGTCTCTTCGCTCTTTTTTTTTAAAGAAATAATAAGCATAGGTTGTGGCTAACTTATACTCATAGAGCAGAAATACTGAACTCACATAGATTTTTTTTTAAACAGACGATTTTGCAGTATATATTAACCTTTGAAAATTTGACCTGTATATGACTATTCATTTAATATTTACATTATGAAAATAAAAACGTTACGATGAAAGTAACAAGAACACTAGAAACTGCGTCTGTTAATATAATGGGTGTACTGACGTAACATAATTTCACTCTCTGCAAAACTTTTGAGGTTGGATTTTTTTAAATGTGGTTTTTAGAGAATCGTGGCCTAAATAAAGTAATTTTACTCGTACTAACCCGAGGTATACACGATAGTACAATGCAATTTGGCTCTTTTTTATAGGAAAAGGGTGACAAACGAGCACACAGTCCACCTGATGGTAAGTGGTTGCTGCGGCCTATAGACATCTACATTCATCCTCTATTACAAATCAAAATGTAGATGCGTTGTCACCCGTAAGGACTAAGATGGAATGCCTCATTTCCAGTAAAAAGGGCCGGCCACCTGCACTCACCAAGCGAAACGCAGAGGTAAATCTCTACTTCACGCTGGTTTTCTGTGAGGTCGTCGTACCACCCCGGTTCGAGCCGGCCCATCCGTGCGACAGCAAAAGCTGCCGCGTGGCTCTACCACTGTACTTCGAAGGATAGATACGATGAGAAAAATGTACACATACGGTCAAAAATTACTGAAGGAATAAAAATTTACAGTTTTCAACTTGAAATCAAAATTTAAAATTGGAAATTTTATTAATTAGGCCATTTTATAAATTTTTCTTGCTTTGCTTTGCTAGTCTTAATGTGTAAGCTAAATGTTGGGTGTAGCAGAAGAAGCATAAAAGTAAAATAAAGGCTGTGGAAATGCGGTTACTAAAAAGTATTTTAGACGTGACTTTAAATTAAAAAAAAGAAGTTATGTGATAGGAAGTGCTGTATTCCAAAAGATAATGTGACCAGGTTTGGGAAAGGAATGCCCCATATTTTCTGCCTATCGCTCTGAGTGAAAGGGGTAAGAGAGCTATATTATGTACTTTAGGAATAAATATATCTGATCTGTATACTTTATAATATTGCATTGTATAACAAATATTTCATTGTTATACTGTGTAGTAGCGCATGGTAACTGTGACAAATATTCCCCTTATGAGGCAATCTATGTGGAACTTTTGGACAGTCCAGCGGTAGATTTTGATAGGATTTAATGAATGGTGAATGATTTGTTGTTGATGTAGGATTGGACATTATTTATTAAGGTAAACTGCGGAATTCGGAGTCAGCTTTTCGAATAGATTTTTCGCTATCAGTCACCCACCAGAGCCTCCTCCGGCAATCAGCAGGAAACAGCTTGTGCAAGTGAGGTTGGTATTTAAGTAAAAAGTTGACAGTACATTTCGATATAATTTGAAACAAAATAATAAGTAAACAAAGTTGAGATATTCCCTCTTACATCTGAACATGATGTCTCATTTATGCGAATACTACACATTGAATGAAACTAGTTTATAAGAGTGGTGACTGACCGATGACTACTGTAAAGCCATCGAATTGGTAGAATAAGATATAAAAAATATATGAAAATAGGTTAGTAAATTACACGCAATAAAATCTGTAAAAATTTCATACAACGAATGAAAAGTATTATTGCGGTAATATAAGTTTTATAATTGTCATATTGATTTCATTAAAGTTATACTTTGTGATGTCAATTAATTTTTAAAAGTATAAAACTGCAATGAAACATAGGTGAGGCAATTATGGAACAGAATGTCACAGGACCCACTATAAAATTAAAGCAATTTACGTCCGTCACAAAGTCACGACATAAAAAAGATGTACGAGTTCGACGTTGTAGTGCTCTGTACGATAATCTAATTCAAAATGGACGCTCCAACCATTCCCAAGAGACGATAGTTTCATGTGAGATACGAAACTCGTCTCGAATCTATTACTAGTTTAATAGAATAGTATGAGTGGAGCAGACATTTCTCTGCAGATGCCAACATTGTGTAACCGTACAACTTGATGTCAGAAAGCTGGGAAGCGAAAGAGTAAACACTGAAATCAAGCAAAACAGTATTTTGCACCCTTACTCAAAAGGATAAAATATGCAAATTAATTTTTGTTGACTATAACTCAGCTGTTTTAAATATATCTCTATCTTGATTTCGTTGATGAAAAGATTTTAAATCGTGTTTAGGGAATCTCCCTTTTATGGTTTACTAGGAGCAACTCTTCTGTATGATTCTTTTAGCTAGTGCTTTCTTGGATAGTCTATAAAAGAAAACCTCGGCACGAACAGAACATAAATAAAACCTATTCCTATCTACTTTTTAGTATTACCGTTCCTGGGATTTCTTCTCTATCGTTGGAGGATTAACATACATAATTTGCAGAAAGACAAAAATCAAGACCTGTTGCATATTATAAACTCTTTGTATTATGTTCTTGTGTTGTTAAAAAATAAAATTTGAGTATGTCACATATCTTAATTTGTTGTTAGACATTTTTCGTTATTTCGAGCTGGATCATTTTAAGTTTGGTAGGTTAGGTGTTATTGTTTGTAGGGCATACAAAAGAAACATGTTACATGCGTGATTCCAATCCAAAGCACTAAGCGCCACAACTCAATGTCTAATCAACCATCAACCTTATTCGATTGTTTTTACTTCATAACTTCTTTTAAGGATAGCAGAGAAAGCATAATTCTTTGGTGCAGGATGAGTAAAAATGCCGATAAGGATGTTATACCCTCGTTGAGTGTAACAAATACGAATACGTTTTCCAAATCGTTGGGTATCTCCGCATAGGTCTATAGTATGAAATCGACATCTTGTTAAGGTCCTAACTGTTGTAAATAAAAATAAATATTATTGCATTACACGCTTATGAGGTGGGCCTATAAATGCAATCTAATCTAAACATTATCACATCTTCCTTAAATTATACGACATATTGTAATAATTCGTATTAGTTACTTTGGTAAATATTTTTATTAGTATTAAAATAAAATGAAGAAAATGTGCTACAAGCAGCACATTTTCACGTGTGATGCAATAAAAATATTAAAAGATATTTTATTATAATATATTCTTTTATTATAATATATTCGTGTGCACTGCCCCATGAATGACTTTATTATTAATTTTGTTACTATTTCTTTAACTTCGATAATGTTGATCATTACTTTTTGGCATAAGACATTAACTTTTTCGTACTAACATAATATTTTTTTTAAATGTATTGGCTTGCAAAAGTTAATATTCTTAAATATATATAATAGAAGTCTTAAAATAGTATTCATGACGAATTACGAGAGCGCAAATTGGAAATTGCATTTATTTAGATTTAGACGTTTTGGTTGCAAAAAAGTCAGTCCATGCAATTTACAATTTAAAATAAAAATCACGTTAGCTGCATGTCCCTACACTAAATTACCGCAAGACATATGCAATATTAGCATTTTGGTTTGGTAGGTTTGATTATTAAATAATGATATGGTAATTAAACAAATTTAATTACTGGTAGGTATGTGTTCCTGATAAGTAATGAATCGTTCAATAATTATGCAATCGGTTGTACACAATAACGGCTAATTTGGATTAGCTTTGTTAAATTTGATTTATTTAATTGACTAAATTAATTATGTAGATAAGTATTATGAGTATTTATTTAATATATTATTTTATATTAAATTATTTTTCGATGACTTTTCCTGGCTGCATTTAACGCTTAGCCCTCAGGACTGACGAGAAGATCCTAGAATTCGAAAAAGAGATGGACTAGTTGCGCTGGGACATTATGGGACTATCTGAGTTTCAAGAGAAGGGAATTCACCGGAAGGCGACCGTCTTTCCCAAGGAGATGTTCGACTTATCATTCGCTAGGCTCAATCAATAACGTAGTCAAGATGGGAAATGTGTCGACGAGAGTTGCGCTAGAGGTCATACAGGCTTACGCATAAATCATGATATACCCCGATGATAGAAGGATGTGATTAATGAAGACTCACGACAATACAGTATAGATAAATTTTGATTTAACAGCCAAAAACGAAAGAATTTTTACGAATGCCGCCCGTGTAACGCGCCCAGCCCACTTAAGTCTGTGTACGGTCTTTCCAATTTGTAATGTATAGAGTAGAGATTTTAAAATATTGTCAACAAGTAATTACTTCTTAATTTTGTCCGATGTCAAAAGTTCCTTATTCAAAAGTCTGTGTTTGTAATAGCGTTCACTTTTTTATATCAGTGTTTCAATGTGTAGTTAACACATTCGCATGAGCAACGTCTTACAACGTCGTGTTGATAGAATTATGAAATGGCGCGACGTCATAGGACGTCCTCTAGATTGTCATATTTATTTCCCCGGATGAACGTTGTGTCGTTTATTGTGGTATATCGGACCTGCGTTGTGGCGGCAACGTTTATAAACGTCGGACGTGAAGAAACGTTGCGCCAAATAACACAGTTCTAAGACATACGTATAACGGCAGGACGTCTTGAGACGTTGTTTAACTCTGTATGGGAAAAAAGTACAAACATTACACCGCCGCAGTACAAACATTTAGAGATGACGTTGCTCACGCGAACGTGTTAAAAGTGAAATACACCTTGCTTAATATACAAAGTGAATTTTTTTATCAATTACAGTTGAGTTTGAACCACTAGGTTTCTAGTTCTAGACCTATAGCACATAAAATAATAATTCGGAATTCGCAAGTCTATCTCTACTTATTAAACCACAATCAAACCTTCAGCTTCAGATTAAACTTCGACGTTGGACACTATTGGGAACACTACGCCCGAAGTTGTTGAAGAGTATGTTTATTTAGGACTAATTTTCCGACTAGGTAAGTTCAACTTCAATCGAGAGGTCAATCGACAGGACAATCTCCGGTTGAGTTCGGGAGATTACGACATGTCTTCGCGTCATGTATTCCTTAAAACCTTAAAATAAGAGTGTATAGCAGTACGCGTTGCCAATGATGTCTGTTATATAGAATTGGTTCAATGCTCGCCGTATGAGCTAATTTAAAGCCACTCGATGGGCTATGGAGAGGGTTAGGCTTTGAGATTCTCTACATGATAGGTAACATAGCTTTACGGATCAGTAGGCTGAAGTGGCAATGGGCTGTTCGTACATCTCGATGAACCTACAATCGATAGGGAAGAAGGGTTCTAGAGTAGTCTCGTATCGGCAAGTTGTAAAACGTGTAATAGATGTAAGACGGCTCCTATTACATTGAGTGACAACCTGATAAGACATATAGAAAGGTTATGAATGCATCAGGCTCAAAACAGTGCTTTATAACATTACTTGAGATAGGCCCATGGTCAGCAGCGAAAATACGATGGATTGAATGATGATGATGTTCAATTATGTATTAAGTTTTGGATAGTTTTACATAGATTTTAAATAGATAGATTTACCCGGGCTGATTTATACTTTACTCCTGTATAAAATAAAACATAAAACGGGCAATACGTTTGTAATCGATTTATTGGTAGTTCTATCGAGTACAGTAATATTATTTGGAATTATTTCCGAGTTCATAATCGGCTAGAAGCTTAGAGTTATTATATACATATGTATGCACAGAGAGAACCTACCATTCTACATAAATTGAGTCAATAATCTTGTTTCGCTTTGATTTTCGAGTTATTTCGTTATCAATGTTAGCAACAGTCGACATCGATATTTTCGTTTTTGTTTATTTAATTTTTATAACATGCTTTATTATACGTCTAAATTGTAAGGAATATAGGATGAATATATTACATTGCTATCATTCGTGTCGCAAACTTTAAAAACTAATAGTTAACACGATAAGCGAATTGGATCCCATTTGTAATGCGAATATTATATGCCGACTACCTGTTCACCGCGACTTGGCCCGCGAGTAATTTCGTGTTTTTTTTCTGCGCGGAACTCGTAATCTTTTTATTAAATCAAATGTACTACTAAGTTACTCTTATAACATCAGCTATCTACCAGTGAAAGTCCCGTCAAAATCGGTCCAGTCATTTCGGAGATTAGCCGGAACTAACAGACAGACAAAAATTTAAAAAATTGTTATTTTGTTATATGTACCGTATATAATTTGATATGCATTTAGTAAAAAGCTGTTATTTTGACATTACGAGCAGAACACTTCAATTTTATTTATTTGTATAGATATAGATTTAGCACATGCTCAGCGGGAAATCCTAGCAACATATTATTAGCAATATATCCAAGTAGATATATAGCTTTCTTGACGGTTATATCGAGACAGCTATATATCTGCTTGAATGAAAATATTTCTAAATCATGAAGTGAAAGCAGGATCTTGATAATGCCGTGTAGCAGTTTAACAGTGGTAGAGCCACGCGGCAGCTTTTGCTGTCGCACGGATGGGCCGGCTCGAACCAGGGTGGTACCACGACCTCATAGAAAACCAGCGTGAAGTAGAGGTTTACCTCTGAGTTCCGCTTGGTGAGTGCAGGTGGCCGGAGGCCCCTTTTAGTGGAAATGAAGCATTCCATCTTAGTCCTCACGGGTGAGAACGCATCTACATTTTGATTTGTAATAGAGGATAGATGTAGATGTCTATGGGCCGCAGCAACCACTTACCATCAGGTGGAATGTGTGCTCGTTTGTCACACTTATATTATAAAAAAGCGGTGGCGTGGGATAATCCACTAGCTCATACTTAGAAGCTCTAAGACACGGGGTCTTCTCATGCCGTGAGAATCCTAAAAGGCGAGAGAGAAAAATTATACAGGAGATAGGCAGCAGTACCTTCCTAATAACAGCTCACACTCACTTGCTAAGAGAGCTCACTTGCTATAACTATGAGAAATATCTCTCCTATGAGGCAATCTGTGGAAAAGACCTATGTTCAGCAGTGGACTTTTGATAGGCTCTAATTAATGAATAGACGATGGATAATATCTTGAGAAAGCAGCGACGAAAAAGGGAAATACTCGTAAGTTAGTAATTTATTTATTGGTAGTTGTGATGGAGCGAGAAAATAGGAGGCAGACCGCGGTCGTGCCGCGGTTATTATACTATTGTAGCAGTGTAGTACTCTCTGTGTACGTTCCGTGAAGCAAACCCGGTTTCGATTTGCCAAACATAAATATATAAAATATTTCAAAGGAGTATTTGGTTATATGTTATAAAGTAATTTTTTACCGTGAAACGCGTAAAATAAGGCTAGGGATAACTTGAAACGAACCTGCTGAATTTAAGTAGATTTCATAATAACCTTATCAACAAATATATTTTAATTTATCACGATAGTGCGAAATTCCACATTATTCGAATAATATTATTATAAAACTTCTATTGTAGTTACTGGATTAATCAAAATCCCTAATTTTACTAATTTATAGGCTAAATGAATATATTGAAAACGTTTTTTGTTTCGCTAATGGCATATCAATTGACGTGTATATGGAATAAAAAGAAGGAACAACCTTGTACAAGAATGAAGGTGAGAATGATATAGCTATCTTTTTCTGTACTACGTAAAACGTCATATTATGTATAAGGAGTTCAAATACTAGAATTTTGTTCTCATTTTAGTATTCTCTATGCTAATAATTAATCAGAGGCCAGAAGAATACATCATCCTTAGGTATAACGAGTCAACTCATTTTCTATGTTACTATATCCAAGTGTTATCTACCATCTTGTTGTGTGATCAGTACATCACAAATTGACATGTTACTATTTATGTGTTTGACAAAATTCGATAGTATACTGGAGTTGTCAATGTATTCTAAATCGGCTATAAATCACCATCAATATTATATAGTTACGTATTTGTCAGACGTACTCTACAATACTAATAGAATTTCAAATGGCACACAGAGCCCTATCTCATTCCATAGGATTAAATAGCTTTACATAGCAATTTTCCCGAGACATCTAATTAAATGCTAAATCTGGCGTCGTTTCAAACCGCGCTCTTTGTTTCTGGTTACTGTGGAATATAGGATTCACATTAAAACGCTTCGCTAAAGATTTTTTCCTTTTAAAGTGATTAACAACAATCTATGTAATAAAAAGACAGTCTAGTATTTGTTACTTTATCCATAATACACATACTTATAACGGAGAATTTCCATTTGTAATTCCGTCGTTACGAATGCAACTAGCATATACCTACACGAGTAGATAAAATTGGGTCAGACTGAATGCCTTACTGACATTTTTAAACTCTATTTTATGCTCAGTACAAATGCATTATACTACAAGAATTTGAAATTTCTGAATAATACGGCAGTAGAACGATTACCGTATACCAGTATATAATGTTTATAAGTTTGAATTTTCTTTTTCATTGAATGAAGTGTATAAAAGGAACATATAGAAACATTTGATGGTAAGTGGACGCTGCAGCTCATGTACAACTATTTATCTATCTCCGATTATTTATCAAAATGCAGATACATAACCCTTAAGTATCTAATATTTCTATCTTAGTATTACAGTAGCCTGAAACTGTCGTAACTCACTATACGAAACGCAGAGTCATTACGCTAAGTCAAATTGAATTTCAATACGACACGGTAACTAGATGCACTCGATGGAGTGTTAGGCCACGGATATGTATTAGAAATCAATGAGCACACATGTTAAGCTCTACGATCAGCTTACAATGGCATAGGAGTTTATTAAATTTAAAACAGAAAACGGATGTTAAATGAGACAATATATCAGTGCCTTATTTCAAATCTCGCTTGTTATTTTCTCTTGTGAGATTTGCATGTATAGACGTACGGTCGTTAAAAGGGCTTACATTTATAATAATTTTAAGGTTATACAAGGAAATATTATTTGAGTGTAATAAATCATAGGAACATATAAAACAGAATCAACATTCTAAAACAGTACTCATATATTGGTTCAATTTTGTTCTAAACCAATTAATCATAAAGGTGTAGATAATCGTAACTAGTAGATAAGAAAATGACATGTTTAATGGTTTTATGTGGTCTAAAAATATCGAGCAACAATGGCTATCGGTTGACTGGAGGGGAGTAGCCATAGAGTTTTTACTCGACACAGAACTGTCTGTCATTTTTTGCGGGAGTAATATGCGCACACAGAAACTATCGTCTGTCCTTACGAAACGCAACTCGGATACAGACAGTGTTGCCAACTGCACCGTAATTACGGTAAAAACACCGTAATCAGCATAGATCTACCACCTACCGTAGGATTATAATTACGGTAGCAAAATACACCGTAATACCCAATGAAGATCGTATCTAAATATGATTATCTATAAACTAAAATAATTTTAGCGAGTTTGATTGTTTACTTTCTTTACGTTACAGTATTTTCCTTTTATTCTACCGACAACACTGTTTTATGCGTCGGGAAATCCCCCAATAGCGTGGTACCAGCTTGGAGATATTATGCGAACGAATTCGGGGGTGCTGTATGTATTTGAATTTCAATGAATACTTAGAGCTTTTTAATTTTCCTAGTTTATTTGTATCATAAACGAGATACGACTAACATTTCATTAATACTTAAAATTACGTAAGAGTTTGTTGTGTTGTGTGGTGTTGTGTGTGATCTGAGTGTTTAAAAATATGGAGAGTGATGGCGACAGCGCTACTGATCGAGAAGATAGCTTAACACGAGTACCGGCTAAGAGAAAGCGTTATAAGCAGAAGTTTCGGGAAGAATGGTTGCTGAATAAAGAATATAGTGACTGGCTAAGAAAGGATAATAGGGACTTATCGAAGGCGGTCTGCAATGTTTGCAATACATCTTTCAGTGCCGAAATAAGTGTAATAAAACGCCACAAAGAAGGAACTAAACACGTGAATAATTTAAAGAGGTGTAGTGCTTCAACGTCCAAAAAACAACAGTCTATAGTAAGCGTTTTTAAATCCATGCCAACTAATGAAAAGCAATTGGTAAAGACTTCAGAAATAAAATTAGCTGCTTTTGTTGCTGAGCATAAGGTATCTCATAATGTCATGAATCACTTAGCAGATTTGTTACCAAAGTTGTTCCCAGATTCTCAGATAGCCAAAGATATTAGATTAAAAAGAACTAAAGTTCAAGCTGTGATAAATAACTGTATTGGGGAAACTGAAAAAGAAAACTTGATCAGTGACTTGAAATCACAAATGTTTTCAATTTTGATAGACGAAAGCACAGATATTGCTGTAGTAAAAACAGTAGCTGTAGTGGTCAGGTATTTTGATCCAATGATTGGTAAAGTTATCACTCGGTTTTGGAATTTGATTCAATTATTTGATGAGAAAACCACCGATCATGTTGCAAATGCCGAAAAACTTTTTAATACTGTTATAGGTTCATTTCAAAAGTATGAGATTCCTACGGAAAACATCATAGGTTTCGGCTCTGATGGATGCAACACAATGATGGGATGTAACAATTCAGTTTCAAGTCGATTTCGTCAACGTTGTCCAGGCATAATTGTGATCAAATGCATTTGCCATTCTCTGCATCTTTGCGCTAGTGACGCATGTAAAGAGCTTCCACTAAATTGTGAAAAAATGGCGCGAAATATTTATAATTATTTTAAATCCAGTAGTAAAAGGCAGAGTGAGTTGAAAGAGTTCCAGTATTTTGCTGAGGCGGATGTGCACAAAATTCTAAGACCAGCCCAGACTAGATGGTTGTCTTTAAATGCAGTAGTGCAAAGGATTCTGGAACAATGGGATGTATTACGTCTTTATTTCAATAGCAAATGGCTGGAAGAATCGGAGTGCCACGATATTCATGCATGCCTGAATGATCCCATAATCAAGGCTTATTACTATTTTTTGGCTTGGATGTTGCCAAAATTTACAACATTAAATAGCTGTTTTCAGAGCGAATCTATTTTAATTACGAAACTACATGGGAAAATGACAGCTTTTTATAAAGAACTGTTACTATTGGTTTTACACAGAAATTATGTAAATTCCGCTCCTATTGAAACTATAGATCCAATGACAGAAATAAATCACAAGGACCTAAAAGACATATATCTAGGTTTAGGTGTCCAGAAAGAACTAGATTCTGTTGAAAATGAAGAAAGAAAGTTAACTCTCAGAAAGATGTGTAAAAATTTTATTATTAGAGCTTGTGTGGGCCTTCGTAAACGATACTGTTTTAATGACAAAATTATGACAGAAATAGCAAAATTTGATCTAGAGAAAGTAATTTCTGATGACAGGGAAGAGTCAGTTTCGTCGTTATTTCCATTACTGCCCAGAATTGCCCCAACTTCAATCCAACATCAACAAGAACTAGATGATGAGTGGCGGAAGTTGCCGTTATACTACAAAGATTTGGATTTAAGTCAACCCCCTGACGTATTTTGGCACCAGGTAAGTTTCCATGTAAACTCGAAGCAACGTGAATTCATATTGGTTTCTATTGTTATAGCAGCCTAATCATTTTTTTTTCAGGTCGCAGAACTGCGTGACCAACATCGAGAAGGGAATACCTATTTCCAACACTTGCCAAAATTTATGTTGGCCATTTTGTCTCTGCCACACTCGAATGCTGAGTGCGAAAGAGTCTTCAGCAGAGTTAACGATATAAAAACAAAAAAAACGGAATAAACTCCTAACGAAATCCATCAAGGGAAATCTCTTATCGCAGCAAGCCATACAGCGTCACGGAAAAAACTGTGTTGATTTTAATCCCACTCACGCTATGATCGCAAAACATAACAATGATATGTATAAAAATATTGAAACAATTATACTGTCCGATTCTGATTAAAAATATGTTTTTTTTTTAACTCTGACCCATAACATGCTACTAAATAAACAAGGTAATTCTACCGTATTTCAAATATATATTACAACATAATTTCGAAAATTCTACCGTATTTTTAGAAGAATTCTACCGTCCGCTAGATTTCAGACTTGGCAACACTGGATACAGACTCGGTCAGTCGCTCAACCTATCCACACATATTATATGAGGGCGATCGGCCTGTGATAGTAAACAAACCCGAATCACACGACCGTTATTATTGTAATTGTAGGCGCGTCTATAATAAAATAGAGGTAGTCGTGTGTTACATTGAGATGGGTATTGTTGCTGTTGGTTTGCATACTTTGGTGTTATCATGTAATTATGTCCTTCACGTTACACCGGTGAGTAATTGTGACGAATTCATGTTACGCTATGGTCGAAATGTAATTGCCTGTACTGAACGTATAGTGCAGTTATGCTGTTTTATTGCCGCTAATGATTAATTACGTAAGCAAGAGATCAAGTTGAACATCAGCTCTCACACTTTTACTGTGTTTAAAAATTAACCTTTCTTGACGTATTCCCGCTATAACCATAATTTTTAAGATTAATAATTTAAAATTAAAAAATTTGTACAGCCGACTTCAATATAAGTTATTAAGAATAACTCAAAAACTGTTGGTCTGACCTTAATCAAATTCATATGGGACCACACGAGATGTATCAGATTTCATAAAAAAAGAGAATCATCGAAATCGGTTCACCCAGTAAAAAGTTATGAGGTAACACACATAAAAAAAATACAGTCGAATTGAGTACCGTCTCCTTTTGGATGTCAGCAGAAAAGAAGTAAATACCAATATTGTGATTAAAAATACTTACTTAAACATGAAAGGTAACGCCATATTTTTGTAAATTTGACGGGGCAGATATCTTTTTACAGCAGTTTAAAACTGAATATTTCGGCATTTTTGTATGACATCGTTTCAGCCGCGCAACTAGATTCAGTCTAGTAAGCAATGTGGCTGCAACTAGTTTTATTGTACGCATAGGACCGCGTGGACTGGTACTTTGACAGAAGAGAATACCTACGTATGGCTACTACCCTCCGGTCCGCCGGTGGCCCGTATTGCTCTATGTTTATAAATATCAAAAATATATATATTGATGTATATTTCGAACATGTGAAGAGAAAACCTTGTACCTCTTTTTAAGCATATTGAACGAACGGAGGAGTATGAAATTTCGCATAGTAAAAGATTATATGGAGAAAGAATAAAGAAAGCTAAAATGTTTATATAATATATGTTGCAAATCAATTTCATTAAATAAAACATACATTTATACGTTGTATTGTACTTTCATATTCATAGGTTTAGTATAAACTGTACTATATTATATCTATGTTCATACTACAAATGTCAAACATAATAGTATGTGGCCGAAAAGTCGAATAGAGATCTGAGATTTATATTCTATAGTAATTTCTTACAAAAACCATATGTCAATAAGTTATAGTTTCTCATGCAGCACTACCACACAAGGCGTTCGGAATGAATATATGTATTACTTTATCGTAATTTTAATAAGCTTGTTCTTATAAAGTTTTGTCTGTTACTACACTTTGTTGTGTGATAAGAGTAATTTTTTTTTTATAGGATAAGGGTGACAAACGAGCACACAGTCCACCTGATGGTAAGTGGTGCTGCGGCCCATAGACATCTGCATCTATCCTCGTTTGCGAATCAAAATGCAGATGCGTTGTCACCCGTGAGGACTAAGATGGAATGCCTCATTTCCAGTAAAAAGGGCCTCCGGTCACCTGCACTCACCAAGCGAAACGCAGAGGTAAACCTCTACTTCACGCTGGTATTCTGTGAGGTCGTGGTACCACCCCGGCTCGAGCCGGCCCATCTGTGCGACAGCAAAAGCTGCCGCGTGGCTCTACCACTGTTAAAAAAATTCGACTTCATATTCTTACACACCCTTATCTTGAACATTAAAATATTTCGAATCCGATGAATAAACAGTTATATTGATCCCCCAGGTATATTATCCGTTATGCGTTAAATTTTTATACGTATCTTTCGTACTTTTTGTTATATCTGATCAAACAGACTTTGTTAAACTTTTGAAAACAAAACTCGCTTTGGACTCGCTTTGTATTACGAGTAGTAATTGCTTTTAAGGCTTTAGCTGATTCCCTTATATTGAGAAGGATTAAAATATTCGTACCACTTTTATAATATAAAAGTTGCAAGTGAGCGAACAGTTCACCATTGATAAGTATCAATATCAAACAAAGATTGTTACAGATGCGTTACAATTCCCGAGTATCTACTATGATATACATTAAGTAGAGACAAGTCATACACATCAAAACGCTTGCAAGATTAAGTACCTACAGATAATAATTATGCCATCAAAAACATAACTTGTAAAAAAAGCCAAGTCTCGCAACTCAGTTCTTCTACCGTAAAAAGTTGTGGGATCCATGTAATACCAAGTCGGTTAATTTATTCAGTCCCTACTTAAGCGTCCTTCTGTCTTAAATTATTACGTAATTAGCTAACCTAACAAAATCTTATAGTGACCATGTCAATATAAAAAATCTTTTGTTTTAAAACGGTAGAAGAACTGAGTTGCGAGACTTGGATTTATTCACAAGATATGTTTTTGATGGCATCTCATTTCTTTTTGTTGATAGTTATATCTACAAAATGAAATGACTCTGCACTGAAATCTGCACCTATTATTCCATTATATTATACATATATAGGTACACTGATTCATTTACTGCAAATATGACTTTGTAATCCTATATATTTATATTGGATTACAAAGTTATATATGTAGTTGGTGTATCTCGTAAACTGGACCGAAATTGTAAAATATTAAAAAAATGATTTGTATATTACACAATAATTGTATTCCAAATTTGAAGCTTCTATGTCTGCTAGAAATGCCTTAGAGTTTTGATGATCGGTCAGTCAGTGAGTGACAAAATTAAGAAACTTTGACTAGTTATAATTCTTAAATTACTAGTTCAAATTTAATGAAATTTGAAATATACCGAGTTCATACAATGCCTACTTGGTTCAGGCTTCTAGTTCTATCCACAACGAAGTTATAGGGTTTCGAAAATGGCCTGAACTGCTTCAAGAAAAGGATGGTACGGCGTTGCCCCTTTTTTGCTCGATTTGGCGGGGGTACTGCCGTGCCCCCAGATAACGAAATGTTTCTATACAAACAGTAATAGCCGTTAGGAGTGCCTCTGATAGAGGGAGTTTTGTGTTCAGCATCAGGTCAACTTCATTATTACAAAAAATCCTCTTGTGAAAACGATTCTAACAGCTCCTTGCTGCATTAGGTCTTTTATTTGAACTAAATGTATTGTCTTTGAACAAGTATGTGTATAAAATATAAGGATACACACGGGTGAATTATTGTATATGACGGGACCAGCGCCATTGCACGTGCGGCGCGGTAGCCGTCGGTGCAGTTAGAAAGAATTCTTGTAAAAGACACGTGTACCGCACACCTGCGGCATTGCACCTGCGGTGCCACCCGTCCTGCTTGTATAAAACGGACGGAGCGGCCACCGTTAAGGCAGTCTTGGCTCTGACGTGAAACGGTACGCTTGTCGTATTCCGTTACTAGTTTATCCTCGACTCGTTGGATAATTAATTCGTGTAAACGAATTAATTATTATTCCTAACTACAAAATTAGTCTCTGTACTATACTCAATTACCCTTTCTACATCAGAAGTAGGATAAAGTCCCCATTTTTGCCCACATTTAATCTTCGAATAGTATGAGGATTATTACATTTGTGGAAGACTTTAATGCATTCCGCATTGATGAATCTGTTTTTATGTTAAATACCGTAATGAAATTTGCTATGCTACTTAAGATATTTTCGTATCATCAAAGTGTAGAGAAAAGATAAAGTGAACTTATTTAAGCCAATTTTTTTTAATTTGTTCGATTGTATTAAAGTATTTTCATTATTTCTTGATGTACCTAAATATTTTAACAAATGTCGAAAGAAGTTGGAGGCTTTCTAATTAACTTATTCAAGTTATGTTGTAATTTGATAGTTCACGCGAAACATGATTATCATTTGCTATATTTTGAAGTTCAAAACGTTTAAGGGATGTACCAAAATAAAGGATTAATTTTAACACGCTATAAATTAAAAACAATAAGTGACAGTTTTGTGTTCTAATGTGTTGATCAGTGTTGCAGTTTGCTCCGAATATTGTGTCGTCGACAAGATTGGGGTTTGATGTCGAGGGATTCGTAGAAGTCTCTACAACAATGATCAATGAGGAAGATGTTATGACGGCTAATCGAACATGGTCAGGTACGGCCGAGCGTTGGTAAGATTGAGCCTACACCGCTACAGCCGGTAACTTATCGGCTGATCTTACGGCAAGGCAATTCAAGCGGCCGCCGAACAAATGGTGATTTGGCGCTGTAAACTGACGTCTGAAGCTTGGTCGGCTTTCGTAGATTCTGCGCAGTTGCCTCCTTTCCTTTGAAATATGTGGTGGTATCCGTCTCTACACATAGTTTCCGTTTTTTGCAATGTTTTCAAATGTCATACAGTTGCCGTTTCTTAAGTGAATATGTGATGAATTTTGGAAGCTCTGAATTCCATAGTTCGCAATACATTTATCTCGATTTCTTTTAATTTTGCAAAGCAGTACGACGATTCGCTAGCGCTAGTACGGCGTGACAGCTCGCTGGCGCGAATGTGGCACGAACGCAGCAGAACGAAAAGCTGGAGTGCGTATGCCTGGAGGTAGCCATATCGGCGCGTTCATGACTTAAATGAAGTCTGGGATGGTCGACCGTTGTAATATTTAACAAGAGTTATTATCTGTTAGCAGGTGGTGATAACTCATAGACCGTATGCTGTTCATTGTCAACCGCACAAGGACGTACGACAGTCAGAGGTAGCCGTGTCTGTGCATCTAGAAAATACTAGAGACGTTGCAACACTCTAGCGAAGCAATTATTCTTGTGCAGGAAAGGAACATGGAGTTGCAGGAAGGCTGTTCTGTGCTGCACTGGGATGTGTCGTTTTGCTGTTGGTTTACATACTTAGGTGTTATCATGTCACTACGTCCCTCACGATACACTTTTGTGTGATTGTGACAGGTACATGTTTGCGGTATGGTTGGTCTATATTGAATTGAAAAAAAAGAGAGTAAGAAAAAAAGTGGTTCTTACTATCAATGCAGGGCGTTTGCCGGTCCAATGATATAGCTACAGGGAATAGTGATTCCGGACTAGCAAATAGTACTTGAAAAAAAAAGAGTAAGAAAAAAATAGTTCTTACTATCATTGCAGGGCTTTGTGCCGGTCCAATGATATGGCTATAGGGAATAGTGATTCCGGACTAGCGAAAACAGTACTTGAAAAAAAAAAAGAGAAAATAGAAAAGCTACAGTCTAATCATTCCGATCTCGCATAAAGTTGATTAAAGTTTTGTGGGGCTTACTGCCGGAACAAAACTGATTGTCACGCAAGTCTGAAGGGTCAATATAGACCGGACCAGACGCTGTTATGTCAGGATAGTCGAACGATGTTTTTTTGTCTACAGATTACTAAAATTGTGATGGAGCGCGTGCGAGGACGCACGCATGTCAGTATGGCCGTGACGGGACCAGCGCCATTGCACGTGCGGCGCGGTAGCCGTCGGTGCAGTTAGATAGAATTCTTGTAAAAGACACGTGTACCGCACACCTGCGGCATTGCACCTGCGGTGCCACCCGTCCTGCTTGTATAAAACGGACGGAGCGGCCACCGTTAAGGCAGTCTTGGCTCTGACGTGAAACGGTACGCTTGTCGTATTCCGTTACTAGTTTATCCTCAACTCGTTGGATAATTAATTCGTGTAAACGAATTAATTATTATTCCTAACTACAAAATTAGTCTCTGTACTATACTCAATTACCCTTTCTACATATACGTAAAGTCAATTTTATTATAATATAAGTACGTACTCGTAAGTCTGATGCTTATTTTGTAGAGCGACGCCAGCAATACTGCATTAAGTCCGAGTATCAAAAACTGGGAAACGTTGTGAATCGTATACTTTGTATGTTTACAATAGGATTTTAGATACTTATTTCCAGACATGCGTTACAAATGTTTTGTTATTCTGTTTTATTTATTTTACAGGGGTATTACAAATATTTCATCGTGTTTTCAGTTTGTACGTACGCACAATAAACGTGGTAGGTACCAGTAGTCTATATTTAATCATTATCATCATCATCATCATTACAGCCTTTTATAAGTCCACTGCTGAACATAGGCCTCTCCCAAGGAATGCCACAAAGCACGGTCCTGAGCCACCTGCATCCATCGACTTCCTGCATGTCTTACCAGGTCGTCACTCCATCTCGTAGGGGGTCGCCCTACACTTCGCCTACCGGTACGAGGCTGCCACTCAAGAACCTCTCTGCCCCATCGGTTGTCAGTTCTTCGAGCTATATGGCCGGCCCACTGCCACTTCAGCTTACTAATTCGTTGGGCTATGTCGGTTACTCTGGTTCTACTGCGGATATCCTCATTCCTAAGTTTATCACACAGAGAAACTTCGACCATAGCCCTCTCCATAGCTCGCTGAGCGACCTTGAGCTTTTTCATACGGCCAGCAGCGAAGGACCACGTCTCAGATCCGTAAGTCATCACTGGCAACACGCACTGGTTGTACAATTTTGTTTTAAGGTTTTGAGGTATGTCTGACGAGAAGATGTGTCGTAGCTTCCTGAACGCTGCCCAGCCGAGTTGAATTCGTCGATTGACCTCTCGGTCGAAGTTGGACTTACCTAGTCGGACTATTTGTCCCAGGTAAACATACTCGTCAACAACTTCGAGCTTAGTGCTCCCAACAACTACCGGCATAGGTGTGACATGGACATTAAACATAATCTTTGTTTTGTCCATGTTCATCTTAAGACCTATCCGTTGGGAGACACTATTGAAGTCATTAAGCATAGTATTTAGATCCTCCAGAAATGCCATAAGGACTATATCGTCGGCAAATCGAAGGTGAGTGATGTACTCGCCATTGATGTTAATACCGTATCCTTTCCAGTTCAGAAGCTTGAAAACGTCTTCCAATGCAGCGGTGAAGAGTTTCGGGGATATAACGTCACCCTGTCTTACACCTCTCTGCAATGGAATAGGTTTCGTACTCTATTTCTGTACTCGGATAGCCATCGTAGCCCTACTGTACAAGCACTTCAGCACTTCGATATACCGACAGTCAACTTGGCACAGCTGAAGGGACTGCAGCACCGACCAAATTTCGACAGAATCAAAGGCTTTCTCACATTCCACATACGCCAGGCATAGTGGCAAATTGTACTCCTCGGACTTCTGTACATTTTGCGAAAGGGTATGTATGTCGTCTATGGTGCTAAAGCCTTTTCGGAAACCGGCTTGTTCGGGAGGCTGGAAATCGTCAAGTTTGCGTGCGAGACGATTCGTAATGACTCTCGAAAACAGCACGTAGACGCGGCTCAGAAGGGAAATCGGTCTGTAGTTCTTCAAGAGAGCATTGTCACCTTTCTTGAAGAACAAGATCACCGCACTTCTACTCTACGCCTCCGCTGTAATGCCACCATGAAGGACGGCAGAAGGATTAAAGAGCCTCTGAAGGACTTCCAGTACCGGTTTTCCACCCGCTTTCAGAAGCTCCGCTGTAATTCCTTCCTCGCCTGGGGCCTTGCCGTTTTTAAGATGCTGGAGAGCCATTCTAATCTCGCTCAGACCGACGTCCGGGATATCTTCGGAATAGTGTCGGATAAGACTCGCTCTTGGATCGTTACTCACACTTGCGTGTGGCTCCAACGATGACGTCTAGAGCTGACCATAGAACCTCTCAATCTCACTCAAAATCTCAGGTGCCCCGGAAACGATGCTACCACACTCGGTCTTTAGCTTTGACAGTTGGCTCTTTCTGGCTGACAGATCTCTGGCAAAGACTTTGGTGCCGTGGTTCCGCTCGATCGCTTCTTCAATACAAGCTGTATTGAAGTTGCGTAAATTCCGCCGCAAGCATTTGGAGATCTGCCTGTATGCTGTTAAATCTGTTGAAGAATGGAGCTTCATCTCCTGTCTAACAGCCATGAGATTAAGAGTGTGATCGGAGAGTTTTTGTGTTCTCCTGCGGTGGGTCTTGCAGAACTTAGCTCCGACCGCAGGGACAGTTTCCACGAACTTGTCGTTCTAATCGTCCACTTCATTGCAGTCTTCTAGGCACTGAAAACGATTTTGTAACTCGAGCTGAAAGGTTTCAGGACTTTGGAACAAAGCACGAGGGGGATGGAGCGTTGACTTCATTAGACGAGACCTCTCCAACTTAATGTTTAGGTTCAGTGTGCCTCTAACCATTCGGTAATCGCTACCAGTTTTCACTCTCGCGATCACGGAGACATCACTGAACAGTTGTCGTCTGGTCGTCATAATGAAGTCAATCTCATTTTTTGTCGAATCGTCGGGGCTCGACCAGGTATGACCTTCAGCGAATACCGTTTGGTGATTCTGAGTATAAGGCACGCAACCCTCGACGACACACTCCCGATCTCTACAACGTTGTTAACGAGAGACTTGTGGACTATAAATCCGACACCGCCTTGAGACAGATGGTCGCCCTCCCGTTGATAGTGCAAGTTGTCGGATTGGAGGATTACCGTGTCCTCCCCCTCTCTTCGGACTTCGGATAATCCTATAATATGCCAGCGTAACTTGTCTATCTCTTCTTCCAGCTCCACGATCTTCTCGTCAGTCCTCAGGGTGCGTGCGTTGTACGTTGCCAGGTCGAGTCGTCTAAGGTGGCAACCGAACCTCCACCGGAGATTCTTAGCACCCCCTGCCCCGCCGTTACCATAGTCGCCACCGTAGCCAGGAATAGCGGAGCCGCCGGGGACTGGGGGCCGTCTCCTTGTTACTCTCTTCATAGGGGGGTATTGGCCATAGTTGCAACGCTTGGCGAGCGGGTTTGCAACCGCAGTTTTTTTATTAAAATTTTGGCTATTATCAGGAAGATGCTGCTGCCCATCTCCTGCCTGTTTCCCTTTGTCGCCTTTTATGATACCCACGGGAAGTTATGGGGTAGTGGATATTCTTGACCGCCACTACACTATATTAAATATCAGAGGTTAAATATTTCGATTTTCCAATAGTAAATTCAGCGTCAAAAGTAGAAATTTCAGTTGACTTAATTTATATTTAAAACTTGCTAAAAAATAAATAACTTTACCTTTATTTTCTACGAATACAATATTTCACATTTTATATTTATAATTAGCGTTATTCGGCATATTATACAATCAAATAACATAAGCTAACCCCAAAATATAAAATTAATAAAAAATGGTTGTTTATTGTGCTCATAAAAAACATATAAGATCAACTGATTAACTGAGATATATTTTATTTTTCTCTATGACAAATTTTCCAAACGTTAACATATTAAACGTTTTTTTAAGAAAACTAATATCAATGCTATTAAAATTTCTTTTAAATATTAGTAGTGTTTTCTGGTAAGTTTAAAATGTTTGTGTTAAGAGTGGTTTACGACCCCCTCCGCCCGAACGGGTCACCTACGTCCAACAAAGAGCCACCCACTTGACTGGCCCGAGGTGGTTGCTCTGGGCGGCGTTGCCTAGCCCACTCCAGGTGCGGTTGGTAGACTGTAGCGAAAGGGATGTCCTCTCTCTCCCTTTCCGTCACAGCCGAGGTAGAGTCGCGCCATATGTAAATTTGGCAAGGCTGCACCGTGCGGTGGTGGTGGGGCAGGGATAGGAGTGTCGGTATTACGAGGCGCCATTCTGCCTACCCTATGCGGTCTGGTTGGCGTTGGAGCCACAGACCAGATCCACTGCTGGGGTCAGGAATACTGGTGCTTCCAGGAGCGTGCGGTGAACTGGTGCGGCGAAGGTAGAAGATCATGAGGTTTTAGTCGGTGCGAGTCCGATATAACCTGTCTTTGCCCCCGCAAGGCGGATATGCGTAGGCATTTTCCCATGTAACACAAAAAGTAGTGGTTTAAGACATTAGCCGAATAGTGGATTCGAACACACGACGGGAAAAATAAGCTTATAAATCAGTAAGGAATAAAAACAAAATAGAGGTGCACAAAGTCCAAACAGCTGATTGAGTAAAGTCCAAAATGATAATTAAGTTACAATAGTGCGAGATACCTGAGTTATCTCCCGAAAATAATCTCTTCTAAACTTCAACAAGAGGGTCAAAATGCTGTACTATTTACAACATTTAAGTTCTTTATAGAAGTCAAGTTAAACAATCTCAGTGGGTTCTGTCGTTAAAAGTAAGAAGAAATATCTAACTAGTATCATGAAATGACAATTGCGATCAATAAATACTCGGAAATCTACGACCAAATCCTACAGGAACTAAAGGAAAGTAAGCACTTGATATACAAGTGAAAGAAGTAGAAAGAACAAATTCAGAGTTAAGTCCTAAGTGCGCGGATTTGAAAAAAATATGGAAATGGAGCAAAATAAATTGGATCGCATGTACAAATCCGTGGCATTGAGGTGGAAAGCTTAAGAGGATCTATAATTTTAAAATTTGTAGTGGATTCGAACACACGACGAGAAAAATAAGCTTATAAATCAGTAAGGAATAAAAACAAAATAGAGGTGCACAAAGTCCAAACAGCTGATTGAGTAAAGTCCAAAATGATAATTAAGTTACAATAGTGCGAGATACCTGAGTTATCTCCCGAAAATAATCTCTTCTAAACTTCAACAAGAGGGTCAAAATGCTGTACTATTTACAACATTTAAGTTCTTTATAGAAGTCAAGTTAAACAATCTCAGTGGGTTCTGTCGTTAAAAGTAAGAAGAAATATCTAACTAGTATCATGAAATGACAATTGCGATCAATAAATACTCGGAAATCTACGACCAAATCCTACAGGAACTAAAGGAAAGTAAGCACTTGATATACAAGTGAAAGAAGTAGAAAGAACAAATTCAGAGCTAAGTCCTAAGTGCGCGGATTTGAAAAAAATATGGAAATGGAGCAAAATAAATTGGATCGCATGTACAAATCCGTGGCATTGAGGTGGAAAGCTTAAGAGGATCTATAATTTTAAAATTTGCAACAACCTCAATAACCCGGGGCGTGGATAAATAAGATATTCATCTTTATATAGAAAAATTACGTGTCACGTTGTTTGTCCGCGATGGACTCCTAAACTACTGAACTGATTTCAATAAAATTTTGCACACTGTGTGCATTTTTGGTCCAACTTGAGAAATAGGATAGTTTTTATCCCGATAAATGACCCTCAAAATTTTTTATTGCGAATTTAAGGATTTTTATAGGAAGAGTCGTTGGAAAGGGCAGAACAACGTCTGCCTGGCGAGCTAGTACTTGTATAACTTTTAGTAACATCAATAGTTGTCATTGTAAGATGGTACAGCGCGAACGTAGCGATCATGATTTCAAGAGCTTAACATTATAAAAGACAAGTACTTAACAATTTGTATAACCTTTAAATATTCGTATGTTAGCAAATATTATATGAATATACTTATAACAAGTAAAGTAAAGACAAAGATAACACAAATCTATCGACGCTTATTGCAATGATAATGGCAAATAGCAAGCTCTTTTATAAGATTAAAGAATATTTTGCATCTATTGGAGATACTTTTTCAAATCGTATACTTACACAAAAAAATCATCTTTTAAAGTTATATACTCGGCATACATTAAACGGCAATTATTTTTAACCTCATTCTACCTTACTCCAGCCTATTTATCAAAAATAATTAGTGTTATGCATAAATTGAAAACCAACTCTGCCCCAGTTCCAGACAAAATAACAACCAATTTAGTAAAGAAAAACATAGATACACTTGCTTTCCTAATAACCTACAAGTTAAGTTAAACCTACTATCCCCTAATTTAAATAAAATAAAGTTTGTAGATTTTTCAGTAAATTAAAAAAATTACTATGTAATAAAATATTGTTTTATATATTAATATGTAGTTGAAAGTGAAATACAGTTTGCTTAATATGAAAACCTATAAATTTAATAAATTACAGTTGAACATCGACCAAGCGACAACTAGTAATAATAAATATGGCATTAAAACAGCAGTTGAAGTTAAAATCACATACAATCATATATTCTCTCATCTATTTTTTCTATATGTATTTTTGAGGCTACTAATATAAATATAAGTACTTAAGTTATTTTATTTAATATATATTATAATTAATTATTTGTATTATGTTTATATATTTAAGCATTTAATATGTATATATACATAAGTAAATATATATATATATATATATATATATATATATATATATATATATATATATATATATATATATATAAAGGTAATGTAATATATCATTCTACCTGACTATCTCTCCTGATCTGTAAACTTATGACCACCTTCATTACATAGAATTGCTTATAATTTTGCTTATAATTTATCTATTAGATTGTTCTTCTTTCCTTTTCTTCTAACAACAATACACCTACCATCAAGCAATATAAGGGAAACCTGTTATTGGCCATACTTTTAGTTTATTACATTAATGTTAATATTTTCTATATACGCTGTTGGTTTTCTAAATAAATAAATAAATAAATAAATAAATAAAAACGAAAATAATTAAATAAAAAATTGTATCTTTGTTATTAAAATGCAAACTCTAATTTTATCCTGTACCAGGCTGCCACTGAAGAAACTTTCTTCCCCATCGGTCGCCATTTTTTAAACTACGAGTATATGGCCTGCCCATTGCCACTTCCACTGGATCCACTGAGCTATGTCAGTTACTATTGTTCTTCTGCGGATATCTTCTTATGAATTTATCCCACAGAGAAATTATGAGTATAGCCCCTTTTATCGCACGCTGAGTGACTTTAAGCTGCTTCATATAGACGGCAGTAAAGGGCCACGTTTTCACCACGACTACTAAATTCAATTGAAACCATTATCAAAATTTATAAAAAAAATTGTTGGTTTTTAAATCTGATTGTTTTGTATTAGTCTCTGGAGTCTTTATCACACCCCGGGTTTTGTCCCTAATTCTGGGCACTTTGGACTAAAATTGTCTTTATTTACATGGGGAAAGGCCTACGAATCTCCGCGTTATGGGGGCAAGGAAGGTTTATGTAGGACTCGCACCGACCAAAACCCCGTGGTGTTCGACCTTCGCCGTATATTAGCAAGGCCACGGGAACAGTTTCGCATACATCCGCGACCCCACCAGCGCCGACTGTTCCATTCTGTTCCCTTCATGAGAGGACTGTTCCTCCTCCCTCCATACGAATTGTCCTAGGTAAATATTCTCGCCAATGACTTCGAGCGTAGTGCTCCTAACAACTACCGGCGTAGTTGTGACAGGGACACATGTATTTTATCCTGTCCATGATGTGTCTTCAAACATATCTGTTGGTACACACTATGGCGATCATTCAGTATTGTGCTGAGGCCCTCTAACGATTATGCCATAATGATTCTGTAAATGAATTTGATACTGTGTCCTTTCCAGTCTAGTAACTAGAAAGTATCTACTAATGCAGGGGTGAAACATTTTGGAAATATAACATCACACTGTTTTATGTCTCTCTGCAGTTGGATATGTTTCATATTGTGGTTCTTATTTTTAGAAAGCCATCATAGCTCTACTGTACAAATACTTCAGGAGAAGTACTATAAAGCCACCTGAAGTTAGTAGGAACTAAAGGCTTAGTCTTTTCAGACGGCTTGTTCGTGAAGATGGAAGTCGTCAATTCTGCGTGCAAGACTATTTGTAATGACGCTCGAAAAAACCTCTTAGACGCGACTCAGAAGAGAAATCAATCTGTAGTTCTTTAATTGGTCACTGTCTCAAGTGAACATGGTGACAATGGTCACCCATTGTCACCATGTTCAGTGAGACCACCGCATTTCTGCTCCACCCCTTCGCAGTAGTGCCACCATGGAAGACAGAATCCAAGAGCTTCTGACAGACTTTAATGAGGTGCCTGGTTTCCATCCACTTTCAGAAGAATTCGATCTTCGTCCGTAGTTTTACTGTTTTTAAGGTTTGGCAGAGGCATTCTAATCTCACTCAGACTAATGTAAGGGATTCTATTCCGAATAAGACTTGCTCTTGTATCGTAACTCAGAATTATGTGTCTTCCCAATCTCAAATATCTCAGGTGACCCGGAAATAACACTACCATGGTTGTTCTACAATTTTTAGTCAGCTGGCTCTTTCCAATAAACCGATCTGTGGTAAAGACTTAGGAGTTAGGTTTCATGTAAACGCTTTTTCAATTGAAGTTGCGTAAATCTCGCTGCATGCATATGGATATCTGGCTGTTCAGATCAGACATCAGAATACTAATTTTTTAAATAAATTGTTCAATTGCACATTGAATAATACTCGTAGTATTATTCGATTTAGTTATGTGGTTTTTAAGTACTACTCTTTGTTTTCACAAATAAATAAATTTTTCAATTACAGTTTGATTTGTTTGATTAAAAATAGTGGTTGAAACAGCGAAATAGAGTACAGTGAGTGATAAATAAATTATAAAATTGAAATTGATTAAAACTAATTTTACAGATTTCATCGCGTAGTTCTTTAAATTCCGGACGTTTATTGAGCTTTAAAACACCCATGGTTACAGATAATGCGAGGCTGAGGTTTTTGGCCTCCTGATGTCATCACCACTTTTAAATATTAATTTTTAATACTGTTCTCCGTAAAACTAGCATAGAGTATCTTGAAGTTTAGCAGTCGTATGCAAGAGTTTGGACTTAATTTGATAAATTATGTCATCCCAGGTATATTGTAGTACCCAACCATGTACTCTATTGGAAATGGGATGTTTTTTAATTTCAATAGCCTCGCGATTCATTCTTGGCCTCAATCATCAAACCTAATGTAACGGTTAGGCCGATCTTGGCCATATTCACATAATGCTGACTTTTTAACAATTTATAAGAGGACTTTTTTTCACTTTCTTCCAGTCCGTTCATTAAAAGATTTTTACCCCTGGATCCTTTGTTTGTAACAACCGCTTGTTAGGAGACCATTGGTTAGTGGATGCTGTGGCTCATAAACATCAACATTTATTCTTGATTAAGAATCAAAGTACAGAGATATTGTCATATTTGAAGTCATAGTTAGGAGTTAGAAGAAGAAAGAATAAAGGAATCTACGATTTTCATCAATTACCTACCAATCAATATTGTTATAAATCATACAAATATCTAATAGAAATCAGCTGTGTTAGATTTTTTTATGGAAACTCACCTTGATTGATGATCGCTCAAATATCCTTGGTCGCGATCACGGATCCGATCCCTGTACAAAAAAAATATTTATATTATTTCAATATTTGTTGCGTTCGGTTATTTTAATTTAGATGTTTGAAAAGGGCTACCAGGTCCTCTTTAGATCGTTTTAGACTCAATGTATTTCTTTGGCAATACAACAGTGGCAGTGCAGCCACTGTAATTTTTATATAATTATTTTGTATAATGATCACTACATCAGACACCATACACTTAAATAAAATAAATTTCCACGGATTTTATCGCGTATATTAACTTATTTTATATTTCCGACGTTTCGAGCAGTTTACATGACAAGATCATGGTCATGGGGGCGGGACTGAGGTATTCAACGTCGACATCGATTCAATGTCATCATACACCACGGCTACCTTCAGATGAAATTATACATTTTTGATCAGGAATTGAATTTGATTAGGGTTTAATTTTATTAATTATACCAAACAGCTGTGGAACGAATGGGGTGTTTCGAGGACCACATTCGGACAGAATACCAGCGTAAAATAACAGGTCAATTTTGCTGTGTTTTTGCGTATGGTGAGTTTAGAGTACCAGAAACCCTTCTCAATGGAAACGAGGCATTCAATCTTAGTCCTCAGAGGTAACAACGCATCTCCATTTTGATTCTTCATCAATGATAGATGTAGATGTTTATGAGCCACAGCATCCACTTATCGTCAGGTGGACTGTGTGCACGTTTGTCATCCTTACTCTTAAATTTTCTTTTATAGAAGAGGGGGCAAACGAGCATGCGGCTCACCCGATGGTAAGTGACTACCGCCGCCCATGAACAACCGCAACACCAGGGGATTTGCAAATGCATTGCCGGCCTTTTAGAAATGTGTAAGGTCTTTTCTTGAAGCTTCCTAAGTTGTATCGGTCCGGAATATTTGCTGGTGGTAATTGATTCCACAAGGAAGTTATGCGAGGGAGAAAACTTCTTCTAAATCGCACAGTGGTGGACCGCCAATCATCCAGATGGTAAGGATGGTAACGCGAGATTTGTCGCGATGTGCGATGGTGAAATTGAGCGACTGGAATTAGTCCGAAAAATTCCTCAGAGCACTCCCCGTGATAGATGCGATAAAATACGCAAAGAGATGCAACATCTCTACGCAGTGCCAGTGTATCGAGCAGATCAGAAAGAACTCGGTCGTCGACGATTCGAACCGCTAATATAAATCAATATTTTCGTCTTACTTCAAAAATGTGTATTATACTTTATTTATATTTTATAATATAGAATTACACGTACAAATTACAAATTCGTTTTTTGTTTAAGAATTAATAAACTAAAAACTTAAATATATATAATATATAAAATAGTTTTAAAAGTTTTATTGCATTTTATTATTAAGTAAAACATTTAATATTAATGATATTTATCGTTCAATGTAATAATATCATATTTATTAAACAAAAAATATAAAATAATCAGGTTTTTAGCGAGGTTTATAGGAACCGATAAAACAACGGTTATATCAATGGCCTAGTTTTATTATCCGTAATGCATTAAATTTCTGTATATATCTTCGGTAAACTTTTAAAATCAAAATTCGCTTTGGATTCGCTCGCTGAAGTACTAATTGCTTTTAGGACGTTAGCTGATTCCTTTATATTTGGAAAATATTGCACCGGGTACTTACTAACATACACAGTAAGTAGAGACAAATCATATACATTAAAATGCTTACAAGATTAAGTACCTACAGAAAATAATTATAATGGCATTTTTATACACACTAGTAGCCGTTGGAAGTGCCATTGAGAGGGGAATCTTTTGTTTTGCCTGCTGCATTAGGTCATTTCTTTAAACTAAATTTATTGTATTTCAATAAGTATGTATATAAAATTTAAGGAAGTTGCTTAAAATTTACTTGCAAAATTTGACATACACAGGTGTTTTAACGTACACGTTAAGATACTTATAAGCATATCGTCGTTGGGAGTGAAACTTGTGTTAAGTATCACGTCAACATTGTGTTTAAGGACAATCCTGAGTCTCCCAAAAATAATTTCTTCTAAGAACAAGAAGAGGATCAAACCTCGGTACTATTTGCAACACTTAAATGATTTATAGAAGAAAAGTAAAACAATTTCAGTGAGATCTTTTCTGAATCTGATCTGATCTTTTCTTTCTGAAATGACAATTGCAACCAATAAATACTCAGACATCTACGACCAAATTCTAAAGAAACTAAAGGAAAGTAAGCCGTTGATATTCACAGCTCACTTCTTCCGGTATGTTGTTCTTAGATCTTAAGCGGATGCTTTTGCTCAAAAGCATCAACATTTAGATTCGATTAAGAATCAAAATGCACATATATTTTCATGTTTGAAAATTAATTGGTCTAGACCCAATTTATTCTTGTTTTATTGAAAAAGGATGACAAACGAGCACACAGTCCACTCGAGGGTAAGTAGATGCTGAGGCCCATAAATATCTACATCCATCATCGATTAAGAACCAAAATGCAGATGCGTTGTCATCCCTGAGGGCTAAGATGGAATAACTCGTATCCAGTTCTCCGGTTCTCGAAACTCACCATACGAAACACAGCAGCATTAAGCTGCTATTTTACGCTGGTAATCTATCTTAAAAAGATTTGTCGTCATTTACCTACCAAATAATAATTTTATGAATCATATACAAAACAAATAGAAAAAACAGGTGTTAAATACTGTTATAAAAATTCACCTTGATTGATGATTGCTTAAATATCCTTGGTCTCGATCTCGGTTCCGATCCCTGTACAAAAAAAAAATATAATTTATTCATTTATATTTTGCAATATTTATTTCATTCGGTTATTTTAATAAAGATATTTGAAAAGGGCCACCAGGTCTATAGACCTTTTTATATATAACATTTTAAAATAAATATGAATTATTGTAATTTCTGTATAAATATGAACATTTTGTTTTACTTTAAGAATGTATATACTTTATTTGTATTTGGTACTTTTTATTATAACTGATCAGAATTACTTCGGTAACCTATTGCGAAGATTTGGACAATAGGACAATTCTAAACATGTTCACACAATGCTGACTTATTAACAACTTAAAAAAAACTTAATTTATTCACTTTCTTCCGGTACCTACGTAGTTTTTAGAGCTTAAACGGAGACTGTAGCTCAAAAGCATCAACATTTACTTTCAGTTAAGAATTAAAAATGCAGGTATATTGTCATCATTAAAGACTAAGAGAATTGAACTTTCTATCTTGAAAATAGTCTCCGGTTGTCATTAGTTACCAACCAAAAAATATTGTTGTCTATAATATAAAAATGAATCGCTGAATGTGTTGCTAAGCGCAAATCTCGAGAGTAGCTGAACCGATTTCGCTAATTCTTTTTTTATAATATTCCTTGAAGTACGAAGATGGTTCTTACGGAGATAAAAAATTAAAAATTGCCTGAAAAAGTATAAAAACAACACTTTTCTAAATTTCTATACAAAAGATTCGTAATAATACTTAAAAGTCAATTTGAACTTTAAATACCATAAATTTTAAGTGTTAGTGGAGGGGTTCCGGGAAGGCAAAATAATCATAATTTTTATTTTTTGATATAATGTAATTGTTGACTAATCAACTTTCTTTTTTCTTTTTTTATCTTACTAGCTGACCCGGTGTCCCGAATAGCAGAATAAGTATTAAAAATTTTTAAAGAATCGAATGTTTGGCGGTACGAAGATCGCTGTGTCAGCTAGTACAGTATACAAATACCAAGTAGAAAGTAGATGTGTTAAATGCTTTTATAAAAACTCACCTTGATTGATGATCGCTCAAATATCCTTGGTCACGATCTCGATTCCGATCCCTGTACAATTTTTTTAATCATTTATTTATTTATATTTTTTTATATATGTTTCGTTCGGTTATTTTTAATTAAGGTGTTTGATAAGGGCTACGATATCCACTATGGATCGTTTTAGGTTCAACGTATTATATTGGATATACAACGTGTAAATGCAGCCACTTTTATGGGCAATTTTAGCATGGATCGATTCCAAATTTTTGTAAATTCTTTATAAATATTAACATTTTGCTTTACTTTAAAAATGTATATTCTTCATTAATATTGTATAATAATACATTGCGTATATAATGCGTATTACAAGTTATAATTAGTTATTAGCTTATGCTTTTTTTATAAAATTACGAAAACTTTTATAGCATTTATTATTATCCAGTAAAACATGTAATATACATGTCATCTATTGCTTAATGTTAATATTATAATTATTAAATAAAAACTGATAAAAGAATCACAGGGTTTTAGTTTTCCACTCTCATACAAGAAACCCTTATAGTAAATTTGCGTCTGGATGTCACAGCATCATAACTACAAAAGTTTCTTGATTGAATTAGATAAAATATAGCTTTCAATTGTAATCCTAATTTTAAATTAATCCATATATTTAGTCAAAATAGGTTTCATTTAAAAAAAAACTACTCAATTTGGAAGAAACGAATGTTATACAGAGTACACTAACAGGATACATTGGGTATTATATATGTTTATTGTTATATTAAATTTCTTAACCATTTTCCACATAAACAATAACACTGTTTCATATCTGTGACAACTTTATATCATATTTCAAAATAAAATTAACATCTAAAAGCTACATAAATTTTACTGTTTTGTGAACATGTTAATTAGGTCTTTGTTTTATTTTGTCTCATTGTTACAGAATGCCATTTTAATTGAGCAGAGATGCGTAATCAAACCTTGTATTGTGATCACTAAGATATCCTCGCTCTCGATCCCTTTCGCGTTCCCGCATCAGCTCATTACGGTCGCTACAACAAAAAAATGCAAATTGACACTTTGATCAATAAACAATGAATGAGGATACACAACAACAATATGAGAATGCAGGTTTAACAAATTATACACGAATGCAAGCTGACATATTTCCTTTGTTTAATCTAATATAATAACAATACAAAAAAGTTATGACTGTAATTTTGAAATTTCCTTGAAAAACCTATGAGGCTATGTTATAAAGCACACTAAATCCAAATTAGTGCTTTTAAAGCTTTTGTCATTTTTTAAAAAAAAATTATTAAGTTTTACACTTTTTTTTCAAATTCATATTTATTTATTGCTAGAATGTAGTACATAATATTATCATTTTGTTATAATAATTATGTAATTATTTAAAAATATTTTAGCGTCAAGTTTTTAAATGTTTATATATAAATGTCAAATATCTAAAAAAAATAAAAAATGTCAAAAAATAAAATAAATATTAAATGCCAAAAAAATAATAATCAGTTATTCTATATTTCATAATTATTGTAGATTTTTTTATAAGTCTAAATTATAAAAACATTTAGTTGCCAGCGATTCTTTTATTTTTATAGAAGAGGGGGCAAACGAGCATGCGGCTCACCTGATGGTAAGTGACTACCGCCGCCCATGAACAACCGCAACACCAGGAGAATTGCAGATGCGTTGCCGGGTTTTTTAAAAGGTGTAAGCTCTTTTCTTGAAGGTCTCTAAGTCGTATCGATCCAGAAAAACCGCCGGTGGTAAACAATTCCACAGAGAAGTTGTACGAGGAAGAAAACTCCTAGTAAAACGCACAGTCGTGGATCGTCAAGCATCCAAATGGTGAGGATGGTATCGTGAATTTTGACGTAATGTGCGTTCGTGAAATTTGGCGGCTGGAATTAATCCGTACAATTACTCAGAGCACTCCCCGTGGTGGATTCGATAGAAATTGCAAAGGGATGCAACATCCTACGCAGTGCCAGTGTAGTATTCTGTGAGATTCCTTTTAAAAATAACGAAAGGGAGGTCTTTAAAAGTGTTAGGCGATTTATTGTAAACTCTACAGCATTTATAAATACATTCAACCTCGTACCGGTAAGCGAAGTGTAAGTCTACCCCCCACTGGATGGTAAGATATGCAGGAAGTTCCTTGGGGTAGGCCTTGTTCAGTAGTGGACTTATAAAGGGATTTAATGATGATAATGATGTTGTATCAATAGAGACGTTAATACGAGTATGTTACGTTTTGCTGTATATTAAAGGAAGACCTTCAAAAAATCCGACTAATTTTTTTTTATATTTTTTATAGGAGAGGAGGCAAACGAGCATGCGGCTCACTTGATGGTAAGTGACTACCGCCGCCCATGAACAACTGCAACACCAGGGGAACCAGGGGAATTGCAGATGCGTTGCCGGCCTTTTAAAAAGGAGTAGACTCTTTTCTTGAAGGTCCCTAAGTCGTATCAGTCCGGAATAATCGCTGATGGTAATCGATTCCACAAGGATGTCGTGCGAGGAAGAAAACATCTTCTAAATCGCACAGTGGTGGACCGCCAATCATCCATATGATGTGGATGGTATCGGGAGTTCTACCGCAATATGCGTTCGTGAAATTTGGCGGCTGGAATTAATCCGAACAATTCCTCAGAGCACTCCCCGTGGTAAATGCGTAAGAAAATGCAAAGGGATGCAACATCTCTTCGCAGTTGCCAATAAATCGAGCCGATCGGAAAGGACTCGGTCGTCGACGATTCGAGCCGCTTTGCGCTGGATGCGGTCAAGTGGAAGGAGCTGCACTGGGGAGCCCCAGCCCAGAGATGGGAACAGTATTCCACTTGAGGCCGAACCTGCGCCTTGTAAAGTTGCAGGCGGTGTGCCGGCATGAAATACTGTCCCGCTCTGCTGAGAACGCCAAGCTTTTTAGAGACCAATTTGGCCTTCTCTTCCAAGTGACCACGAAACTGCACGTCACTCGATATGTCGACTCCGAGGATTCCGATACTGACTGAGGCAAGAAGGGGAGTGCCTTGAAACTGAGGAGATACGACAAAGGGGTTCTTTTTAGCAGTAAACGCGCAAAGAAGACACAAGCTTCTGAGGACTAAACTGGACTAGATTTAGTCGCCCCCAATCTGAGACTTTGTTCAGCAAAATATAAAGAAAAGAACGACTAAAAGACTAAGAGCGAAATGATAGAAAAAATCTTCAATCTACATATACCTTATTATCATATCCTATGATATAAGTGATTTTTCAGATTTTTTAATCGATAGTGTAAAAAGTGATTTTTCTTGTAAATGCTATTGTATATTATTTATTTATAAATCACGCGATTATAAAACCGCTTTTAAACTAGATAGTAGAAGTAAAAATTAAACTTTTGATTAAAAATTAAAAACCCTCTTAAAACTTAAAATAATATAATAATTTTCACAATAATAGTGACAATAGCTCGTGACGTTGATACTAAGGTCTAGTGTATCAAAGAAAGAAGAAAAAGAAGAAAGGCCCGCCTTTAGAAACTAGTATGCATGTAGAAATTATTTCATTATTTTTAGTACGCGATCTTGCTTCTGAGCCGATGCTCAGATGTTTGGCATTGAGTGGCACTCAACGCTAAAAAGCCATCCTCACGTGAATGTGTTCGAGTAAAATCATATGACCTGATCCAATCAGCATATGTGCTGAATTCTCTCCAATAATTGTTATTATTGTTATTTTCTTCCGTAACGGTCGTCAAAGGTCGTCCAATTTATACTTTATCTGAAAGTTAGACGACGGTGCTATGCATGTAAATAATCATATTTTCAAAATAAATTATAAATGGCCAGTGCGTCATAAAAAAAAAAACTTTTGTTAGCAAAACTTTCTGCGTTGCCTGGCGCCAAAAATAAGTTGCAAGTATGTAAGTTGCAATAACATTAGGTGAACCTTTAACACTTGTTACCTAATATTAAATTATATTCAAACCAAAAAGTTTAAGTTAAGGACTAAATTACTACTAATGGCTACACCAGGTATGTTATAATTAAGATAATTTTAAATCTGCTAATAAAACTTTGTGTGGTAATAAACCATTTAATTCAGTCATATTCAGTAATGAAAAAATACCTGTAGTAACCATCTCGATCGGATTTGACATTGTGTTGCCTTTCAACACCAAGGCGATGAGGCATCGGCAGGGTAGATGAGCGGCTTCCACCCCCGGAGCACTGTGAAGCTGGACCTGTTTTAAAAAACTTGTTTTAATTTTAAGTTCTATCCACTAAGCAATCACACTTTTGCGAGACTTCGGTGTCAAACTACTCCACGCAAAGCTGATTGGTATTCGAGAGCTATTGCAAATATTCCGCCTTTTTTAACCACTATTTTTTTTTAATAAAAAAATATTACCTCTACACTGGGATTTTCTTCTGCATCGCTGAGGTAGTTTATATACACCTATTTTACAAACATCCAGATCCATAACAATTATTTGTAGATCATACGAGTACAAATACTTGTTCTGTTCAGGATTCGACCCTGCAACCCATTAGCATTGCAACTCATTGCTAAGCCACTGTGCCACGAAGCCGTCTATTTACTTTCATCTTCACTATAATTTTCCACAGATCTGACCTATTTTTCCTTTTGATAAGCTATTTGAATTCAACTGTGACGTTGCTGTCGTTGGCAGATTTGTCTGCCAAAACTGTAAATGTTTTCGCGTTTTAACATCAAATATATGTCAAAAGAGAGTCTTCTAATCTTCTTTAAGACCACTGGCATCCATAGCTGGTTTCCATAAAGTTTCCATGTATTATATTATAGTATATACATATACACTAATAGACTATAACCGCCTTCAGGATGATCTAAATAAAATAGCTATTTGGTCCAAGGAATGGCTTATAAATCTCAATGCTTCAAAATGTACAGTATTACACATAGGAAAACGTAACCCTCGTCTTACCTATAAACTGAGCGGCGCGTCACTTACAGATGTTAAAATACAAACAGATTTAGGAGTCAAAATTGCAGAAGACTTAAAGTGGGAAGAGCATATATCAACAATTGTAAAGAAAGCTAAGGGAATAATCTACCTCGTGAGAAAAGCTTTCGCTGTCCTAACACCAGAAATGATGCTTAAGATCCACAAAACATTTATCAGGCCAATATTAGAATACGCATTTCAAGCCTGGAATCCATACTTTATCAAGGACATTGAAGCTTTGGAAAAAGTACAGCGTAGCTTCACTAAAGTACCACGGCTATTGAAACAGCAGTCTTATGAAGAACGTTTGAAAGTTTTAAAACTTACAACATTAAAAAGCCGCAGGGACCGAGGAGATTTAATTGAGACCTTTAAGATCTTAAATGGGCATTACGACATTGAGGAGTTTGAGAAATTGTTTATTCGTAATGAAAACTCTCACCTTAGGGGCCATCATCTTAAGCTATGTACCAGCTTTTCAAACAGCAACCCTCACAAGCACTTCATTTGTAACCGTGTAGTCACCGAGTGGAATAAGCTTCCAGAGAACGTAGTCTCAGCTCAAAACGTGAACCAATTCAAGAATAGATTAGATAATCACTTTCTGAACTGCAAAAAGAATAACTAGTGGACAAAAACAGGATACAGGCAATATCAGTTGTCTCAACTGCCTGCCTGTTAATATAATAATAATAATAATATAGCTTGTATTTTCTCCACCGAGAACCAATAGATTTTGCCGTAAAAGCCTACGTACACTTAATCGAAGTCCGAATATTAAGAATCCGATGAAGACTGGTCCAACGAAGGTGTCATGCGCTTCATAAATAAAAGAAAAAATAGTTTATCTGGTTTCTATATTGAAATACGCTTCGTTTTCTTACGAACCGTTCTACGGTGTATAAAGTTGTATGTAGAAATGCAACAGGAGTCCATTTACCATCGGTATGCGGACTAACCACAATTTTTTAGCGTCTAGTCCAGTTATTAGTGATTAGCTGTATACTTAATTATATGTATTAAATAGGGCTCAAAAACAAAATACACTTTTAAATATAAGATATGAAATTTTAGAAATCATTAATTGAGTCTTTAAATCCAACACTTCTTATTTGTCCCAGTCCGTGTTCTTTTATATGTGTTGTCAATTTTATGAAACATAGAGTATTGCCGGTCAAACTTCATTCTTTTGACAATTTTTTATACGTGGTAGAACCATGCTGCAGCTATATTACTGGTTTAGTTGTGGCACGAATGGGTCGGCTCTTTTTCCTGGAAACGAGGAAAATTACGAGGGAAATTCCAGCTTAGTCCTCATGGGTGACAACGCATCTGCATTTTGATTCGTAATCGAGGATAGATGTAGATGTATATGGGCCACAGCAACCACTTACCGCCAGGTGGACTGTGTGCTCGTTTGTCACTCTCATCCTATAAAAAAATAGCCTTTAGTTTTTAAAGTCATTCTGCAGTCGTAAAGAACTCCCACCACACAATGCCAAGCCATGCAGAGTTCACCCGATAGCTCACGTTATTGTTAATTTTGAACCTAGATGTTAAAAAGATAGAGTTTTGGCACTAAGGAATATTTTTCAATTGTCAGATCTAAATGTGAAATGTAAATCTCATCTAATAAATTATACCCTGGTTGAATATAAAAGTAAACCAATTGTACTATCTCATTCATACAACTGTAATTATTAATTTATTTATTTCGTATTTTATTCCTTTAATAAATTTTATCTTAGGATTGAGAAACCGGCCCTTACTAATGATTTGTTGTTCTGAGCTTTTTTTTAGTAAAATATTGTTGGTTTGCGGTTAATTCACATCTAAGTGAAATATCTATCGAATATCATGAGATTTTTCTGCCATTTCCCATTGACGCCTCTTCGGATTCTTTTACGCTATCGTCACAAAATCATTTTATATACAAATGTAAAAACATATCAGACACTTGAATAAGAAATAAAAGAAATACGTTAATAAATTCTCAACTCAATACTTACGCCTGCGTGGTGGATATGGGCTCCGCTGATTTGATGGCGGCATATTATCGTTGTATTCTGAACAAAATACCAATATTGTCCATATCAAAATGAAATATTATAGTACGTGTGCGTGAGATTGCATGTGTGCGTGTGTATAATGAGTTAATTATCTTCTCCCTTTTTATGAAACGATTAAAATTATAAAAACTTATTTCTTACTAGATACCAGCTTTTGCTTTTATCTGGGTATATATTTTATATGTATTGTATTCATCAACTCATATAAATAACCATTAAAAATCCAATGCTGGTCGATATTACTGCACCTATACGAAAAGTTTTTTTAGTTAATCGCCACGGCTGTCAGATGCAGATGTTATAATTTATTTTTTTAGTATTTTTTTAGTGCCCATCTTCTGCTTAGTTTCCCTGTGCTGCCTTTCACGACACCCACGAGATAGTGGATATTCTTACACTTTAATTCATTAATAGTACATCTATCTAGGTGTTGCCTTTTATATGTTCTCATGTTTTACCACCTGTTAATCTTGAAGAAGGGGTCATATTTACATATTTTAGTTCAACGTAGTACTGTCTTTTATTAAAATTGGTTACCGGTGTCCAGCAACATTAGCCCCTTATCGCTTTTATGTAAATATTTATAAGAATATTTAAAAATTAATTTACCTAGATCTTCCATGCTTTGAGTCAGCAAGGCTTCGAATGTGTGCAAGCTGTAGCTTTCAGCATCCATGCCTTTTGCTAGAGTGTTGCGAAGATGCATCTCGTATTCAAGGAGTAGACGTGAGGTGGGTGAACCTGGAGCTGGTGTAGTATTGGATTGTGATGCCTGACGTGATAGGCATGGTTTTTGCTGTCAAACAAACGGGTACACAGTTAGTTAAAGTCGCGACTATATACTATAAAGGTCTAACAAGAAAATTATTGACCAATAAAACGACAACATCAGATTTGCCACTTTAATCAATGTCGAATTGGTATTATTACTATAAAAATACGACCGTTAAATCTAACAACACCTCGCCCTTCAAAATCGAACCTAACGTGTAGGCACAGAAAGCCATAAACGTGACAAATATATATATCTTCATGCAGTTGGGGAAAAAGTAAATTTAGTTAATTTGCTAATATGTAATCATTTTATCATTATAATTACAACTTATCAAAGTTTATTGCTGAATATAGGCCTTTTCCATAGATTGCCTCATAGGTGGGATGTTTGCAATAGTATAATCTTTATTTCAGATAACAAATGAGATCCATATTAGAGATATTAGAAAAATCACTAAATAATAATAATTATATAGCTAGGTGGACGGAGAGAGTAAAATGACACGCACGCACGCACGCATTCACTCATGCACATACGCACGCAAGCGCGCACACACACACACACACACACACACACACAGACACACACACACATTTAAACATAAGTATTCAGATATCAATCAAGTGCATTATGTAAAAGAAAATATGATAGCCTGAATTATTCCTATCAGTCGATAGTTTTTACTAATATTGATCAAGTTTGTGATAGCCCTGAAATCGTATATTGTAATTAGAGCCAAGAGATTATTCCAGAGCTATAATTATATGAGAACATAAATATTATTTGTTTCAGGTTTGGAGACATATTGTATACTCGTAAATGTGACAGTGTCTTAACAGTGGTAGAGCCAGGCGGCAGCTTTTGCTGTCGCACGGATGGGCCGGCTCGAGCCGGGGTGGTACCACGACCTCACAGAATACCAGCGTGAAGTAGAGGTTTACCTCTGCGTTTCGCTTGGTGAGTGCAGGTGGCCGGAGGCCCTTTTTACTGGAAATGAGGCATTCCATCTTAGTCCTCACGGGTGACAACGCATCTGCATTTTGATTCGCAAACGAGGATAGATGTAGATGTCTATGGGCCGCAGCAACCACTTACCATCAGGTGGACTGTGTGCTCGTTTGTCACCCTTATCCTATAAAAAAAATACTTTGATTTTTAGATTTCGTTGATTCTTTTTTCAAACAAAGTGAAATTACCACATGATGATGCTGTCGAAGATCGCGACGCTGACACGGCTCTTGATCAGAATTTCCGTTTGACGACGACGGCGTTGTGGCGTAGCACTGGTTGTCAAACATTACGTTGTCTGAAGGTGGTGAAAGATCTCGCTCACCACCTCCTAATTCCAAGTATAGACCGCGCCCTGGATAGCCGCTCGGTGCAGCACCCACGCCGACGCCACGGCTGTACATGTTCAAATTATACCTTTTTTTCTGAGACATTTTAGTAATAATACTAACAACTACGTAAATCACCTGGTTTAACGCAATTCTATGTGTATTTAAACATGATGTAACTATTTCATTGTGTATTTATCTAAGTACTATCTGCTTTTTAATGGAATTAAAAAAATAATAGGTTTAGTATGTACTCTTCCGCTATAAATGTCATAAATAATTTATATTGAGCAAATGAAATGAAACTTTATCATTGTGCTAAGTATCTATAATATTTCTTTGACTCTTATTGATTTTTATATGACGTATTATAAACAAATATTGTTATTTTATGATGGACGCAACTTACAGTTATCATATTTACTAACAATACCAGTATATACATATTAGTTTTGTCTTCTTATATAGATTCTTAAGAAGGTTTAAATAGGTTTCTAAAAAAAATTTGCTGCTGTAATTTTTTAAGTTTAACAATCCACGTAATGATGGGCCTATAACCAACTTTTAAATAAGTAGAAAAGCGGTACGAACTCGGAGGACCTCCAAGATGGAACAGGATCCCTCCTGAAATGTAAACCATGAGTCCTAAATTCCATAAAGCTTCAAGTCATCATTACGAACATAAACCAGATAAATAGGTAACCATTTGATTTGTATTGGTTGAATAATGTTAGGTGTAACAGCTACTGTAGAGTTATAAAAATTACTATGCTCTCACAAATTTGCTATTTCATCAAGTATAAAAATAGTGAAAGTAAGGACATCGGATTTCCACAAGTGAACGGATATTATATAGTATCAATGGTAAATAAACTAGTCGAAAAAAATGAGAGTCATGCTTTCAAAGTCGTTAAATAAAAACTTCTAAGAACATGACCTTTTATATTAATGTTACCTAGCTGAAGAATACCGTTGTGAGCTCTGTCGGCTATTGTTGTTAACCACGTGCGAATAATGTCCATGGCCATGCATATGCTGCAAGTTTCGGTGGCCATACGATCCACATGAAGGAGGGCAAGGCCCTGTGCCCCCATACCGTCGGCGGCCCATTTCTGGAGATGTCACGGGGCTTTCTGTTGACGGCATCGGCTTAAGCATGCGTTTAAGTGTGTTAGAATCTGAAAGAAAGGAATAATATATTTATTTAATTTTAAGGCTGCGGGACTAGACAGAGTTACTGCTGAAATGGTCAAGTATGGTGGGCCTCGCGTCTGGGACAGCTTTCATCTGCTGTGCAATTTGTGCTGGCGGACGGGGGATGTCCCGGATGATTGGCGATCCGCAGTCATTGTGCCTTTATATAAAGGTAAAGGTTCACATTTTGACTGCGGGTGCTATCGGGCGATCAGCTTGACCAGTTTAGCAAGTAAAGTCTACTCGAAGGTTTTGACACGTAGGATGCAAGAGAAATCGGAAAGATTTCTATGGGAGGCTCAATGCGGATTTAGACCTGGAAGAGGATGCACGGATCAAATGTTTTCTCTCCGCATGATCACGGAAAAGCTTCTGGCTGCTAACCAGAGGATTTTCTGTGCTTTTGTGGATCTTGAGAAAGCATTTGATAAGGTTGTAAGGAAGAAAATGTGGGAATTGTTGCCGGGGTACGGTGTGGATGGTCGATTGCTAAGGGCCGTGCAGTCACTTTACTGTGACTGTAAAGCCTGTGTGCGGGTAGGGCATGACCTGTCACCCATGTTTAGCGTCCAAACGGGCGTAAAACAGGGTTGTGTCATGTCTTCCTGGCTGTTCATACTGTATCTCGACAGCTGTTTACAGAAGTTGAAAGATAGCTGTTTGGGTGTGAAATTGGGTGACATAAAAGTAAATTGTCTGCTGTATGCTGATGATGCAGTGCTTATTGCACCATCAGAGGCAGAACTGCAGGCATTAGTCACGTGTATGAAAGAGGAATGTGAAATTAAAGGTCTCCGTTTGAATGCCAATAAAACTAAGGTTCTGGTATTTGAAAGGGACGAAGAGAGAACGAAGTGTGAAATATGGGTAAATCAGGAATGTCTAGAACAGGTAAATGAAATTGTATACTTGGGGAGTGCTTTTAGCCGGGATGGAAGATGTGATTTAGATGTGGACAGGCGTGTCGCTGCCGGGAACAAAGTCAATGGTGCCCTGACTGCGTTAGTTAAAAGGCAAGGCGTAGTGAAGAGTGCACGCCTTGCAATACATAACGCAGTGTTGGTACCGACTTTGTTATATGGCAGCGAAACCTGGGTATGCCAGAAGAAGCATAAAAGCAAGTTGAATGCAGTGGAGATGCGATCTCTTCGTAAAATGTGCGGCGTTACCATGGCCGACCGAAAGCGAAACGAAGAGATTCGCAATATGGCAGGTTTGAAATATGACCTTATCACAAAAATTGATAAGGGCGTGCTTCGATGGTTTGGGCACGTTGAGCGAATGAGTGAAGACCGAATGGTGAAGAAAATATATAGCGCGAAAGTTAATATTAAAAGGTGTCGAGGTAGACCGAGACTAACTTTCGAAGACCATGTGAGCAAACTGCTCGAAGAGGGGAGGGTCAAGAGTACTCGGATACCTAGACGTGCATGTATGAAGAAGATTATGAATCTGAAAGAAGCGAAAGAGGTATGTAAGGATCGTGACACTTGGCGAACTGTTCTCTCTGGCTACCCCGTCAGGGATTGTGCGTGAAGATAAGTAAGTAAGTATTTAATTTTGTCTTAGGAATTCAATTTTTTACTTCTATAAGCTAGTGCTTGTGCAGTACAATCGCACCAGATGGTAAGTGGTAATGTAGCCCTAGATGGTAAATTGCAATGTCTTAGCGTTAAAAAACTTATTCATGCCTTGAAGATGCCCATATTATATTCGGACGGAAAGACAGAGGCCAGCAAATTATTCCAATTCTTTACTGTACATATTACAAAAGAGGAAACCGTTTAAATTCTAATGCGTAAAATATCGACAACAAATGGGTGAAGACCCGCCGACCGCCTGGTTGTCCGCTGGTGGAAAGGAGAGGGAGGAACTAATTTCTGCGCACACTCACCGAAATGCATCCTATAGAATACCAACAGGCTGGTTACTCTGCGCCTAAGCTCGAGGGTGACAAGATTGGTTTCAACTAAATCAAGGTTACCAAAAAGCCTCTTACGTGTCTCCACTGAGTCCAAATGAGTTTTTAATTCAACATTTTCAATCGTATTTACGAGTAAATTAGATGCGCAGCATTTAATGGTATCATGTATGATGTAGGCATAATTAACTCCATTCATTCTAGTGTATTACTCTTGATCTTCGAACAGTCTGTTTAGAGTACTATTGAAATAATTTCAAATAGAAATAACGTCTTTTTTATTATACTTAGAATAACGAAAATGAAAATGCCATCTAAATCGAGAGAACCTACAAACAACAGAAATACTCTGTTACGTATGCAACATCGCTGCATAGGGATGACGCCTGAAGCGTCAGCTGTCTTTATCATTAGACAATGACTTGACATAGGGAGGATAGTTAGTCTCCTCTGAATCGACCAACAGGTCGGCTAAATGTTAATTCACTTCACCAGTTCATTTTATTTAATAATTTATATTTCCAATAAATTAAGTGTAATAGTAGTCTGAATTATAGAGGTGTATATATATATATGTGTGTGTGTGTATATATATATATATATATATATATATATATATATATATATATATATATATAATATAATATAATATATATTACATACCGTACGACACAATACCCACTTTGCTTTATTGATTCTACAAAAGGAAATTCGTAGAAATGGCTGAAAGGTTTTTATTGAAAATGCATATAATTAAAAAGTTTTTGAAGATTGGAAATAATGCTAATGTATATGTGATACGCCAAACAGGCTACTATGAAGGGTACAAAATAAATGTTGATAATTTAACGAATTTTTTTCATTTAATAATTTTTGGTGTACTTTTCTGACACAGTCATACATACCCATATTCATGTCTTCCGTGCTCTTGGATTTTGTTCGACGTGATCCTGAAGTATTATTGTTGATGACATTATGGTGATGCATAGTATGTTTATCCGACTCACGTGACTGGAAATTATAATAACAAATTGGTATAAGCAAGGGAAATAAATAAATAAATAATAAATTCATACTTAAGATACAATTTTCAACTTACCGATTCGTTACCGTCACCGTAGTCGACACTCTTTGGCATGTGTTGTAGATGCTCTTTTCCGGAACGTGTTGATGTTGATGACGATTTTGAGGTAGTCAGTGTTCCGCCAGCTTGAACACCCTCGGATTTAAGGTCTTGACTATGTTGTGTGGTAGTACCGCCACCGGTAGCTCCTTGAGTTTCATCATTCGTCTGTAAAGTTCAAATATTAATTTTATTAGAGTAAGGTAAAAAATACATGTACTCCATTAATAAATTCACACTTGTAATATCTGATACTTAAATTTGAATCTTTCTTTTTTTGTTATTATAAAACTTGTGGTCTTAAACGTAGTAATACTTTTTACGTCTGCAGAAACCTAATTTTTAATTTTAAAAAGTTATTTTCTTAAAGTATTACTTGAAAGTTCTTGCAAAATGTTTAATAGCTAAAGATAGGTAAAAAGAGTTTGCTGACTCTGATATGGTTATATAATCTAAGAAACTAATTTTTGTTCATTTTCCTATACAACATAAATCACAAAATACAACTTACATTAGTGCCATGTGTACCAACTGAAACAGTGACAGTTTTAGGTGCTGTAGATGTATTTGTAGTCATCGTAGATGTTTCTTGTGATTTAGGAGGACGTGCCGGTGGCTGACTTTCAGTTTGGCGAGCAGCCGCTAAAATAGTAAAAAATTAAAAACAAGATATTTTGACAATTTAAAAAATCTATTGTTTTATTTAAAAATTACTTCTTACAATCCTACGACCAATGAATATTATTTTTAGAAACCTTCAATCGATAGTGTTCATATTACATAATAATTATAATATTATATTACTTTCAAATCTTGTACCTACTCTAGATTTTTAGATGGCTATAAAGGATAGATTTACAAGAAATAGATGCGTATTTTAAAAAGGTATTTGAAATGATAATTGAATAATACATATATTTGAAGACTTCTTCGTTCGACGTTCTTGTAAATCTTATTAATGTGTAATTCTTTTGGAAATTGTACATATGATGTTTTACTAATCATCCGTAACTATTGTAAAGAATAATATAACCTACATCTGTATCAATATTATATTTTATCATTTATTAACAAAACTACAGACCGTGTAATTTTTTAAATTTTATCTTTTTTATCTCTACATTATACACACTAAACAGTTAGATACTGATTTCTTTGATACTGGCAAATAAAATCTAGATATTGTACTGATTAATGGACTTTTGTTATTAAATTTTTTTTGAAATGCTCTTTTTTTAAGATAATGTGACGTGTATTCGCTCGCAGGGATCGAGCTTAGTCGATGTGATATTCGCGTATGATTAACTGTATTTTGAAAAAGGGATTAAAGTGAATTTTGGTGAAGCATATTGTTCAAAAGCAACAGTTTTGGTTAAGTTTGCTTCATTACAAAAACAACAAGGGGAGTCTTGAAGATAAAGAGAAGGCAGGCTATTCATGGTTACTCAAGAAAATGTTCTAGCAATCGAAAAAATATTATGGAGTGCTTGAGCGAAAATCATCGGCAGTCCAAATCATCATTGATGATAAACTTTGAAATACGTGCCGCAAAAGACGATGAGTAGAAAGACTGTCGGGATTGGCGCCTATTCATTTTATGGCAGCTCTTCACGTTGGCCAACATTGTGGCGAATATTGTGGCAAAGATATTAGGCAAGGGTTTGTGATGGCGTCCATAGGTTGGAAGGTCGTTCAGTTTGCTTTGGTCCAGGTCAATGTGCAGACGAATTTATTAAAATGGATATTAAGGCGCTAAATGCTGCTACGGTTTTTTCTTCACAGCATACCGCTACTAACGTGAATGTGTATAGGAAAGGGATCAAAAAGGAATGGAAAAAATATTTCTTGGGTTCCACAAACAATTTTCGGCTTGGTAGAGCTCTATAAAGCGAAAAGTTTCTTCATTGGTCATTGTTAATGCCATTTTGTAGACATTAATTACGACGTGTGAATATAAAATTTAAATTAGTTGCAAGCGATCACTCTAGGAGCTCGTAGTAAACTACACGCGTAAAAACGTAGTAACCTCAACGTGTGGTCGCGGCGGCTATAACTCTACCACAACGCTTTGATCTTTTGTGAAAAAACCGACATCACGCTGATCTCGCGCCAACTTGTGGGCCATCATTCTAATAGATATGTTGGTAAGCACAAACACCCACTGTACATGATGGCCATATGTATTGGTCACAATATTCGCCACAATGTTGTCCAACACGAAGAGCCGTCTTTAAAAAAATTCGACGTCAGCCAATACAAGTAGTGGCGTTGTTTCTCGGCAAGACAGGTCATCTTGCTAGTGTGTTGCTAGAGTAAATAAGAATGGTTAACTTCAAATGGCATGTTATATGCTTTGTGTCCCAAAAGTATGATCAGTTTAAGGTGACAAGCTATCAAAGTTAGAAATACGGACCTTCTCTGGCACGAGACAATGCAGCACTACACACGTCTGCCAGAACACTCGACTTTTTTAAATACAAGAACGTGTCCATCCTACCTCACCCACCATATTCTCCTGACCTAGAATGTTGTGATTTAAATTTGTTTCCAATAATTGAAGAAAAATTAAAAGGCAAGAGGGTTTGGAAACAAAGAAGGCACACTGACTGCTTATTATTTCTAGATTTCTGCGGTGTCTAAAGGACAGTTGTCAGAGGTATTTTTTTAGTAGTATGGATGAACAGGAAACTGTATAGGTGCCCGAAAGATACGAGATCGAAATATTATTATTTATTTTAGTGGTGTGAAATAAAGAATAAATATTATTTGAGTATCTACTTTTCTTTGGCACTACTCCAGTAATTTTTATCTCAATCATCATAATATACATATACGTAACTTCAGTTGAATTTATTTTGTATTGTTATTATTTTAACAAGTATTTATTTTAATGACAAGTGTTCTCGTAAGCATAGATTTTAAAAATGTAAATTAATATTTCTTTAACAAATGGTTGATATTACTACTATTATATTATCTTCTTTATATATAAAAAGTACTAAAGTTTGTCCGCGATGGACTCCTAAACTACTGAACTGATTTCAATGAAAATTTTGGTCAATGTGCAGTTTGGTCCAACTTAAAAGATAGGATAGCCTACATGTCAATTTATAGTCGCAATACAATATTATTTTATTGCAAACTATTTGTCTATTATTTGACAGTCACAATTATCTGTTAGCTCTAAACGATTCTGTCAGATGACGATATCTGTTGACTGGATTGAGTAAATATTCAATAGATGGCGCTATGTTAAAAATACAAACGTTTAATATAAGCTACAATTTAGTAGTATAACCACCACGTGTTGCTGTAAGTATTCTAGATATGGAACCGATTTCAATGAAATTTTGCAAACTGTGTGCATTTTGGTCCAACTTGAGAAATAGGATAGTTTTTATCAAATTTATCAAATTTAAAAATTATAAGTGGCCCTCAATTTTTTTATTGCTAATTTCAGGAGTTTTTTTTGAAAACAAATGGTCGTTCGGAAATGGCAGAACAACGGCTGCCTGGTCAGCTAGTATTATTATATATTACTATTTAAAAAAAATATTAAAAATATTTCTGCCACAGTAACGCTGACACCAAATATTTAAACTTTTTGCGATAAATATTCAGCATTCAGTTATAAACCTTTTCAGGTTTTAATTAATGTTGACTTATAATATTTTGAGAAATATTTCTAGTATTATAAATAAAACTGATACTAATTACTCAATGTATGGGTGGCAGATACTCTTCAGGAACCATCGAATATTCGCCTTTCCATCAATCGTCAGTTTTGCTTTCTTTGTAGTTGTTAGTGCTTTTTCTGTCACTTAAGAAAAAAATGTTATGAATGGAAGCAATCGATTAAATTTTTGCATAAAACTTACGTTTAGGCGGTTGTTGAGTTGTGGGTTGCGAATTTGTGACGTTGTCGTATAGAGATGTAGATGAAGTTGCTGCAGCGACCTTCTCGGAACGGTTTGCTGTTCCACCAGCAGCTGCTGCGTCCGTTTCCAAAGCGCGAGTGGTTGTGCGCGGTAGAGTAGACGAACCTATGCCATAGGAAGATTTAGTACTTACGGGCAAAGATTTTAGTTTTATTTACTTGGTTATTGTCCTTTAGTACTTACGATATCGCGGATCTTGGGATCTTAGCCTTGTGTATTGTTCTTGCGTCATGCAGGTACATTGTGGCTCTCGCCCGTACGTTAAGCTGTAATACATGATGTTTAAGTGAAATGATCCATCCGCAATATAGAGTTCAGAGCGTAAAATTTTTACCTTGAACGGTTCGGACTAGCCGGTGTGGATACTGGTTTCCTTTTCGTTTTAAATTTTTGCTTACTCCCAGGAGGTTCTAATTTTAAACTATAGCTTGAAGAGGCCTTCCGCGAGAATTTGAACGATGGTGACTAAAATCATAAAAAATAAAAAAATTTGCTACTTGCATCTAATTATTGTAGCTTAAAAAATGTTCTTAGTGTCCGATAAAAGAAAAATATATTTTTATTTTGTTATAATCGCTTTTATATATATATATATATATATATATATATATATATATATATATATATATATATATATATATATATATATATATATATATGTATATATGATGGCTCCGTGGTGCTGTGGCTTCGCATCGGATTGTGGCGCTGAGGACCGCGGAGGCTAATCCCGCTCGGATCAAGTATTTGTATGGCCTACAAATAATTGTTCTGGGTCTGGATATTTGTTGTGCAATTTATCTGTGTAAACTGCCTCTACGATATAGAAGAAAATCTTAGTGTAGGAAGTGATGTAAAAAAAAGTATTTTCATCAAGATGAGATTAGGTCCTAGAAGTCACGGATGCTCACCGTGAATGGAGTAAAAATTATCATGTCAATAATATCGAAAATAATTGAATATTTCTTTGAAGTATTTATTATAAAATGAGGGGAATGAAACCCATTTCATTCGTAAAGTACTGTGCCATAAACGTGCATAAAAAATCATGTGATTTAACATACAACGCCTCAGTCAAACAACAAACGATAAAGTGGTCGAATTACGATACTTTTTTATATTGTAATGTTTTAATAAGATATTCTTAAGTCTCTGTCTTTAAAGACACCATTTTACGAAGTTTATTAATGTATTTCATTTAATTTCCGCCTTTAGAATAACTCAAGAAAATATGGTCTAAGTAGCTCTAATAGACTAGGAAAAATATATTTGTGTAACGATATATAATAACAACGCTGTTAATATTTATCGTTTAAATCATAACACAGGAAGGGTTATATGTACTTACACAACATTCTCTAAATTGTTTGGCATCAATGGGAGAAGTAAAGTTCAAGCCCCAGGTATCATTCGTCATAGGATCTTTCCAGTACACGAAGCATTCTGAAGCTTGTCCTATCCGGGTTCCTGTAATGTCATTATTACGATTATATTTCAATTATATATTTTTTTTACTATTTATTTTTAGATCCCTACAAGAAAGGCCCATGTCCAGCAGTTAATTATGCCCTACTACTATCATCATCATTACAGCCCTTCACAAGTCCACTGCTGAATATAGGCCTCCCCCAAAGAATGCCACAAAGCACGGTCCTGAGCCACCTGCATCCATCGACTTCCTGCATATCTTACTAGGTTGTCACTCCATCTAGGAGGGGGACACCCTACACTTCGTCCGCCGGTACGAGGCCGCCATTCGAGAACCATTTTTCCCCATCGGTTGTCGGTTCTTCGAGCTATATGGCCGTCCCATTGCCACTTCAGCTTACTAATCCGTTGGGCTATGTCGGTCACTCTGGTTCTACTGCGGATATCCTCATTTCCAAGTTTATCACGCAGAGAAATTCCGAGCATAGCCCTCTCCATAGCTCACTGAGCGACCTTGAGCTTCCTCATCCGGCCAGCAGTGAAGGACCACGTCTCACGTGGCACGTCATCACTGGCAAAACGCACTGATTGTACAGTCTTGTTTTCATGTTTTGAGGTATACCTGACGAGAAGATGTGCCGTAATTTCCCGAACGCTGCCCAACCGAGTTGAATCCGCCGATTGACCTCTCGGTCGAAGTTGGACTTACCTAGTCGGACTATTTGTCCCAAGTAAATATACTTGTCAACAACTTCGAGCTTAGTGTCCCCAACATCTACCGGCATAGGTGTGACATGGATATTAAACATGATCTTTGTTTTGTCCATGTTCATCTTAAGACCTATCCGTTGGGAGACACTATTGAGGTCATTGAGCATAGTGCTTAGGTCCTCCAGCAATTCTGCCATAAGGACTATATCGTCGGCAAATCGAAGGTGAGTGATGTACTCGCCATTGATGTTAATACCGTATCCTTTCCAGTCCAGAAGCTTGAAATCGTCTTCCAATGCAGCGGGGAAGAGTTTCGGTGATATCACGTCACCCTGTCTTACACCTCTCTGCAATTGGATAGGTTTCATACTCTGGTTCTGTACTCGGATAGCCATCGTAGCTCTACTGTATAAGCACTTCGATATACCGACAGTCAACTTGGCATCGCTGAAGGGACTGCAGCACCGCCCAAATTTCGACGGAATTAAAGGCTTTCTCATAGTCCACATATGCCAGACATAGTGGCAAATCGTACTCCTCGGACTTCTGTACGATTTGCCGAAGGGTATGTATGTGGTCTATGGTGCTAAAGCCCTTTCGGACACCGGCTTGTTCGGGAGGCTGGAAGTCTGCGCGCGAGATGATTCGTAATGACTCTCGAAAACAGCACGTAGACGCGGCCCAGAAAGGAAATCGGTCTGTAGTTTTTCAAGAGAGCGTTGTCACCTATCTTGAAGAATAAGACCACCGCACTTCTGCTCCATGCCTCCGATGTAGTGCCACCATGGAGGACGAAATTAAAGAGCTTCTGAAGGACTTCAAGTACCGGTTTTCCACCCGCTTTCAGAAGCTCCGCTGTAATTCCATCCTCGCATGGGGCCTAGCCGTTTTTAAGGTGCTGGAGAGCCATTCTAATCTCGCTCAGACTGACGTCCGGGATATCATCGGAATAGTGTCGGATAAGACTCGCTCTTGGATCGTTATTCACACTTACGTATGGCTCCAACTATGATGTGTACAGCTGCCCATAGAACCTCTCAATCTTACTCAAAATCTCAGGTATACTCGGAAACGACGCTGCCACACTCGGTCTTCAGCTTCGACAGTTGGCTCTTTCTGGCAGACAGATCTCTAGCAAAGACTTTGGAGCCCTGGTTCTGCTCGATTGCTTCTTTAATACGAGCAGTATTAAAGTTGCGTAAGTCCCGCCGCATGCATTTGGAGATCTGTCTGTTCAGTTGCCTGTATGCTGTCAAATCTACTGAAGGCTGCAGCTTCATATCCCCATCTAACAGCCATGAGATTAAGAGTGTGATCGGAGAGTTTTTGTATTCTTCTGCAGTGGGTCTTGTAAAACTTAGCTCCGACCACATGGACAGTTTCCACGAGCTTGTCATTCATATCGTCCACTGCATTGCAATCTTCTAGGCGCTGAAAACGTTTTCGTAGCTCGAGCTGAAATGTTTCGGGACTTTGGATTAGAGCACGAGGGGGACGGAGCGTTGACTTCATTACACGTGACCTCTCCAACTTAACGGTTAGGTTCAGTGTACCTCTCACCATTCGGTGATCGCTGCCGGTTTTCACCCTCGCGATCACTGAGACATCACTGAACAGTTGTCGTCTGGTCTTCATAATAAAGTCAATCTCATATTTTGTCGAACCGTCGGGGCTCGATCAGGCCCACTTCCTGCGGGGCCGCTTCTGGAAGAAAGAGTTCATCATAAATAGTCCCTCTTTCTCCATAAAGTCGGCCAGCTGCTGGCCCCTTGGGTTCCGTTGCCTATTCCGAATTTCCCTACTTTCAACTCACCGTTCTCTCTTGTGCCTAGTTTTGCGTTGTAGTCTCACATTAACACCGTATAGTGGGTTTTGGAGGAATGCATGGCTCAAGAGATATCCTCATACATTTCCTCCACCTCCTCATCTGGGTGTGCCGAGGTTGGTGCGTAAACCTGTTTGACCTTCAGCGAATACCGTTTGGTGATTCTGAGTATAAGGTATCTTAGGCTCTTTTCGGATTTCGGATAATCCTATGACATTCCAGCGGAACTTGTCTATCTCTTCTTCCAGCTCCAGGATCTTCTCGTAAGTCCTCAGGGTACGTGCGTAATATGTTGCCAGGTCGAGTCGTCGTAGGTGGCAACCGAAGCTCCACCGGAGATTCTTAGCACCCCCTGCCCCGCCATTACCATGGTCGCCACCGCAGCCAGGAATAGCAGGGCCGCCGGAGACTGGGGGCCGTCTCTTCGTTACTTTCATGGGGGGTATATTGCCATAGTTGCCACGCTTGACGAGGGGGTTGGCAACCGCAGTTTTTTGATTGTTGTTTTGCTGTTATCAGAAAGATGCTGCTGCCCATCCTCTGCCTCAGTTTCCCTCTATCGCCTTTTACAACACCCACGGGAAGATATGGGGTAGTGAGTTTTCTTACCTGCTACTATACTTTACTATAAATTAATTACTTTATAATGCCTGTTTGGCATTACAATCTTGGACCGAAATGTTCAAAAGCTCCACGTGACGTAAATGAAAATGCTGCGTTCGACGTGCGACGTTACGATGCGAAACTGTATATGTAATAATTACGTTTGAAATAGTCTTGGGTATCCATATAAAAAATGTGGAAGTAGGTGACGTGGCAGATAAGCTTTACAAAAGTTGGTTAAGGTGGTACGGATACGATCTACGAGTACGTAAGCCGGTAGAATACGTTGAATAGAAATTATTAATACTTTCGTGCCAGGAAAAAACACGAAGATGGTCCGAAAAGTGCTCAGTCGACGTCGTGAGATCGGATATGTGAGCCAATAGACTACAAAGAACCTTACAGACCAGGCAAAGCGGAGACGTATGAGTAGGCAGTAGTCGGATAACGCTTAGAAAAAGATTTTTTTTAAAATTATGTGTATAATCCATACGCAGAGCTCCAAATCGGATTCGTAAACTAAAATTTAAAGTCATTACCATTACAAACTATCAAAAGTCAACTGTTGAACATAGGCCTCCCCCATAGATTGCCTCATAGGGGGGATATTTGCCATAGTTTCCACGCTTAGCAAACGGTTTGGCAACCGCAGTTTTTTATTTTATGATTGTTATTAAAAAGATGCTGCTGCCTATGTTCTGGTTTATTTTACTCTGTCCATGCGTACGACACCCACGGGAATCGGGCAGTGAATACTCAAACGCCGCCACTACACGATGACTATAAGTAAACTCATAAGTTTTTAGTCATACTACACTTAAGTTTAATTTAAAAAAAAAGATAATGCAAAACATTCGCTTAATTTCAAAAATATTATTAATAAAAAATATACAATTTTCTTTGTAAAATCCTTTGCTATGTAACCTAACAATAGCTTCTGCGTACTCGTATGGATTTCGGTCGCTAACACGTGTTACTATCTAGTGTAATTTTAAAACTAGGTTACAGCGGCGTTCGGTTAATTATTCGATCTGCTTTCGTAAATGTTCTCTTTATGACGCCGGAAAACAATAATTGGAATGAAGTTTTATCGTAGGTATGTCTTGTGATTTTATATTGCGAAACATCATTTGAGTTCCTAAATTCTTGTGTATAGGAATATATAAGATAAAAGAAAGATACAAATATATAGGAATGTTTATACATCGCGTACGTATTTAAAATTAATGTTGAACAATTTTAGCAACATAACAAAAAAAATTAAAGCAGTATAAATAAAAACAAAAGAAAAAGTTAAAACATCTAGCTGATTGTCAAGTAAAAAATAAAAATAAAATTATCAGTCTCTCAAATTTATTAACAAAAAATTCACGAGACAACAAGTATTTTTTAATATTTATTTCGGCTGCAGTAGTTGTTGTTTTTGCTATTTGGTAGCACCTTTTTGTCAAGGAACCTGAGTGTATTTGCTTTTGTATTTGTTATAAAGTCATCGCATGATCACTTATTAACATTTTGTATTGCATTCACTAATTCATTACAGTAGCCTCTAAAAAGTCCAAATGTTGGACATAGGCCTCTCTGGGATATTTGTCATGGTTGCCACTCTTGACAGGCGGGTTGCCTACGGCAGTTTTAATTCATTTTTCAGGAAGATGATGCCCTGTTCCGTTTCCTTCTGTCACCTCTAACGACACCCACAGGATGATATGGGAAATAAGATTTTTAAGCAGACATATGTTTTGTATTTTATGATTATAGAAGAATAAGGCTAGAACACGCAGTAAATACCAGTCCCACTAGTGTTTTTTGATTAAACTAATCCAAGTCGAACGCTAACGGTTATTTATATATGGATAACAAGATTTTATAGAAGTTATAATTAAGAATATTAAGATCTATCGTAATATTTAAAACTATTCTAGATAATCATTCGTAATTAGATAATGTAAATATCACCTCAGGGAATAATAATTGAGAAACGTGTTCGTCGTAAGTTTTAAGGATAAAACTTAAATGAAACAAAGAGTTAAATTACATGTAACACCCCGCTATCAGTAATTAATCCTTGCTATTTTAAAGTCATTCTGTCTCAAGTTTTTGTTACTTACACGAAGCACAACACAGCAGTACGCTGATAACCAGTAAGTATCTGTCAGCACAGCCGGCCGACACAGTATACGTAGTATAAATGTATATAGAGTATACATAGAGTAAGGGTAACAAACGAGCACACAGTCTACCTGATGGTAAGTGGATACCGTGGCCCATAGACATCTACATCTATCGTCGACCAAGAAGATTGCTACGATTCCGTCTCCAGTCAGTCAAGTTTTAGCTACCACATAGTGTTTTACTTACTATTTGGTCGACTTCAAAAAGAGGAGGAGATCAAAAATTCAACTGTTTCTTTTTTTAATTATGTTACTCGACAGTTATTTTAAATAGATTTTAATGATCCTTTTTACTGTACAGGTACAGGTTTCAGAGGTGGTCTCATACAAATTTGAAGAAAAAATTCAACCCCTAAGGGTGGAAAAATAGGGGATAAAGTTTTTAATCTAACTATTTAGACGACATTCCAGCTTGTGATATTACTTAGTCCACTCGAAAGAGTCAAAATATTAGCCTATAATTAAAAGTAAAAGTCGACTTCAAAAATCAGAAAAAATAAAATATTGATAGCTTCAGGACTTTGGGGTTCAAATCTACACACTATAACGCACATCGCGGCAGAACTCCCGATACCATCCACACCATCTGGATGATTGGCGGTCCACCACTGTGCGATTTAGAAGATGTTTTCTTCCTCGCACGACTTCCTTGTGGAATCGATTACCATCAGCGATTTTTCCGGACCAATACAACTTAGGGACCTTCAAGAAAAGAGCCTACTACTTTTTAAAAGGCCGGCAACGCATCTGCGATTCCCCTGGTTCTCCTGGTGTTGCAGTTGTTCATGGGCGGCGGTAGTCACTTACCATCAGGTGAGCCGCATGCTCGTTTGCCCCCTCTCCTATAAAAAAATATCTTAGTGACGACTTCTGAAGCTATTTTGTGAAAAATATTTTATTATGTTTAATTCTTCGAAATCGACTTTTAGTATTTATTAAAAGTATAATTTTTATTACGAAATTCCGCATGTGACTGCGGGACGTATTATTTAGCCTTTTTAACTTTCCCTTTTATTGCGAAATACATCACGTTAATATTAACATTTTGGTGTTAGTGTATTATACAATGGACTTGTAGAAAACTTAATCGTTTTCTACAAGTCCATTGTATAAATAAAGTCTTCAGACTTCCTTTCCGCTTTTAATTAAAAATCACGTAACGTTAATGTTGTGAGCTAATTAAATTTTGTTATATTTTCTTTTACAAAATGTGCTACAAAATATTTTATATGTATTAAATTGCATACACCTGGGTCTCTGGGAGAGAGACTATATTATATAGGATATAGGGACTTTTGTTCACGGGGCCAACTTCACTTGTCCCAGTTATCACGCAGAAAAACAGTAAACATTGCTTGATGGTTGACTTTAACTACCTCAATTGCGCAAATTATTAGGCGTACCTGGTTGTAATAGTCTGACGTCGAGGATCTTATCGACTTGCGAGTTATAGGCTGTGATATGGAACACGCATTCCGGTGAGTCCTGTATGCAGGTGATGTTGACTGGCACGAGGTCCTCCGATACCTGCTGCCATTTTACCGTGCCTGCGCCGCTTGCCGACACGTGGAATACCTCAGCCCAAAGTCTGCAAATTAAAGATTAATTTCGCTTATTTCCTTTATCCATTGAGAATAAAAAATGATATTTATATTAGTGCTAATTTATAATATCACTTCGTTATATTTTATTATATACATTATTAAAAACTATAATAATTAAAAAAAAACTAAAACTAGAAACTTAATTATCATATAGTCCTACTATCGTATTCTGTCTACTATTGTATCGTGCCAAGAACGCTGGCTGCGTTTCCCCGCTGAATGGCTATACTTAGCCTTTGAGCGAGAAAAGAACCAGCCCTCTTATCACCAGCAGCAACGACCAGCCGCGGATGGAGTTCCTTTAGGAACTTCACCGCACGTGGACCACACGGACCGATAGCCTCTATAGCAAATTTTATATTTGTTTTTTTTTATAGAATTAAAGGTGACAAACGAACCAAAAGGAAGGTGGACTGTACCCACCTTGACTCTGTGGCCCAAGTCATGCCTGAGGATGGAATACTTTATTACCAGTGAAAGGGTTTTCCTTTTCTCTTCACTCACAATACGAAACACAGCAGTATTATGTTGCTATTTCACAATAATATTGGGTGAATTTTATTATTTCATCATTTACTTTTAAACATTGAACAGTGGTAGAGCCACGCGGCAGCTTTTGCTGTCACACGGATGGGCCGGCTCGAACCGGGGTGGTACCACGACCTCACAGAATACCAGCGTGAAGTAGAGGTTTACCTCTGCGTTTCGCTTGGTGAGTGCAGGTGGCCGGAGGCCCTTTTTACTGGAAATGAGGCATTCCATCTTAGTCTTCACGGGTGACAACGCATCTGCATTTTGATTCGCAAACGAGGATAGTTGTAGATGTCTATGGGCCGCAGCAACCACTTACCATCAGGTGGACTGTGTGCTCGTTTGTCACCCTTATCCTATAAAAAACATACCAATTTTTAATTAGATTAATCATCTGGCTTAGGTATTAAAATCTTAACGAACTATAAAAATATAACGAAATGTTTAATGGCGCAATTCCGTACTAATCCTCTCCGGTTTAACCTCATTGTTAATCTAAAATAATGGACATTTTTCAATATAATACATAAAATATTGCACTTAGATAGTTATGTGAATATCCTATTTGGTTAAGTTTACCTAGAAATGAAGGCTATATTCATGTTTTAATTGAATTTACTAAAGATATTGATTTAGATTTACACCTAAAGCCTTTACGCATTTACAATTAAAGTTAAAAATTAAAGTTATAGCCTATATACTTCCCACTGCTGGACGCAAGCCTCCTATCATTTCTGAGAGGGTTTTAAGGCAAGGAAACGTCCGCCGCGCTGGCCCAATGCGTGTTAGTGGACTTCAAATGTCTTCGAAATTTTTTTTTTATTTTTTTTTTTCTAATTTCTCAGATATGCCGGTTTCCTCACGATGTTTTCAATCACCGCCGAGCAAGTGGTAAATTACTACACTACTTACTACACTTAAAATTGCAATTAACAATGTCATTGGTGTAAACGGGGATCGAACCCGGGTTGCTCGCGTATCGTGAAATTCACAGCGAACGAGCTACCACGACTCTACATAAACAATTGACGAATTAAAAATCATAATCATCATTACAGCTCTTCATTTAAGTTCATCATTATTAGTTCAATAGATGAGCCGCTTGCATTTATCGACTTCTTGCAAGTCTTAGCAATTCAATCCATATAGTTTCCTTCTAGTCATTACATTGACTAGGCTTCAACTGTTTAATGACATCTCCGTGACCGCGAGACTAAAATCTGGCAGCGATCACCGAATGGTGTGAGGTATACTGAAACTGAAAGTTGGAGAGGTCACGTCTAATGAATTAAATGCTCCCTTCTCTTCGTGCTCTAATCAAAGCCCCGAAAACGTTTAGCTCTGATTTCAAAAACGTTTTAGAGCCTATAAAATTCACATACATTGAACAAGCTCGTGGATATTGTCCACACGGTCACAGTTACTCGTAAGTTTTGCAAGACTAGTCCCAGAAGTAATGATTAAACCCAATAATTCTCCGATCAATTTCTTGTTTAATCTTATAGCTGTTAGATGGAAAATGAAACCGGAGTCTTCGGCAGAAATTACAGCGTATAGGCAAGTGTACAGACAGATCTCGAAATTCATGCGCATACTTACGCAGATTCATACAGCTCATGTTGAAGAAGCAATTGAACAAAGCTCCAAAGTTTTTAAGAGATCTATTTGTCGGAAAAAAAACGCCTGTATAAGTTGAAAACTGGCTCTAGTAGCATCAATATCAGGCGATTGGAATTTTTTAGCAGATTTCGGATAGTACGTATTGTCGTTGGAGTACCACACAAGTGTGAATAATGAGCCATTAGCAAGCCTTATCCGACATTATTACGGTGATGTTACAGATGTCAGCTGGAGCGAATTAAGAATAGCTGTCGAAAAAAAAAGGCCCCGGCTCCATCACTTAACTTCGATTTCCGACAATATAGCCATTATGACCAAGGATCCACTTTATTCAATTAACGCAATAGTGTCTCTTAATAGGTAGGTTTTAAGATGAACACGGTCAAGATAATCTGGTTGTCTTTGGAAATACTATGCTCAAAATTGTTGACAAGTATGTTTATCTTGGTTATATTGTCCGACAAACCAAATATAACAAAGGCCGAGAAGCTAATTGACGGACATAACTCGACTGGTGCAGCTTTCCGAAGGTTACAAGACATCATCTTCTCGTCACGTATTTCTCAAAACTTGAAAATAGAGTGTCCTTTACTGCTGGCCTTATGAAGATGCTTAAAACCTCTCAGCAAGCTATGGAGAAAAGCTATGGCCGGAGGTTTTTCGGGAAAATTAATAATGTATCAGTATTCAACTTCCCGCTTTGAAAATTAATATTGTTCAAAAGTAGGAAGTTATAGATTTTGGTCTGATTTTGAGAATGCGTCAGATCTCCGTTTTGAGGTCTAAGGAAGCCGTTCTGACTATTTCCGGCTGGGCGTCCCGCCGTGTGTGTGTGTGTGTGTGTGTGTGTGTGTGTGTGTGTGTGTGTGTGTGTGTGTGTGTTGGGCGGCACGGCGTTGAGACTTCGAGGTGATTAGATTTTCAAGTCGATCGGTCGAGCCTAACTAAAACACTAAATAGATTTTCGAGAGATAAATCGTGTTATTTTTAATTTAAAAAAATATAATAGAACAATTAACATTGAACAAATTATTATCTTTATAAAAAAATTAAGTAACAAAAAATATTACAGTTCACCTTATTATAAGTGTTTAAATATATAAATATAATAAGTGTTTAATAACAAGTGCTTTATACGTGTTAGAGTCACGCTGTAGCTATACGAGGGCACTGAAAATTTCGGGAATCAAGGAAGTGACACAACATTACTATTTAAAAATGTATTAATTGCTTTTCGAAGTATTCTCCGCGAAATTTGACACATTTTTCCATACGATGGAACCAATAATTGAAGCAACCATTCCATTCGGAAGTTGGGGTCTCCAAAATGGCCGTTTTGTAGGCGTCCACAGCTTCTTCAGGTGATGAAAATCTCTGTCCACGCAATTTATTCTTTATTTTAGGGAAACTATAGAAATAATTAGGGCTTAGGTCGGGGCTGTACGGCGGATGGTCTAATAATTCTATGTTATCTTGCTCTAAAAACTCTTCTGTTCTGTGTGCGGTGTGATAACTCACATTGTCGTGATGGATGATGATACGGCGGTTGCAGTTCTCTTTACGGAGTTCAGAAACGACTTGTGGCAAACAAATGCTAGCATACCATTCTGCATTAACCGTTCTTTGTCTCTCAAGAGGAATAGTCGTAACATGGCCGGTTTGGAGACAAACGTGGCCACCATTTTTTTTGCAACACTCCGTGAACGAACAATTTTTGTTGGCTTTAACTCATTTTCGAACACCCAAACTCGTGACTGGTTTTTTGTTTCGGGTTCGTACGCATATACCCAGAATTCGTCACCTGATACGATGTTGTATACAGCATTTGAGGATCCTGCGTGGAATCTTTCGAGAGTTCTGACGCACCAAGTTACGCGAGCCGCTTTTTGGTCTCCACAGAGCCAATGCGGTATCCATCGGGAAAACAACTTTTTTACACCTATTTGTTCATGCAAGATTATTTGTATTTGACTCATGCCAATGTTTAAAGTTGCCTGAATTTCGCGGTATGTCACATGTCGATCTTCCTCAATCAGCTTACGCACAGCATCAACGTTTTTTTGGGTGACTGCAGTTTTTGGACGACCTTGACGGGGATCATCACTGAGCTTGACACGTCCACGTTGAAATTCAGCAAACCAGCGACAAATTGTAGTTTTAGATGGGGCTTTATCATCAAATGCAGAAATCATCCGGTCAACACATTGTTTTTGTGTTAAACCACTTCGAAAGTCATAATAAATCATCGCTCTTGAATTTTCTCGAGTCAATTCCATTTTCTCACTGACTAAACAAGTTTGACAAAACCTTGTGACAAGACCGAGAATCTTTTTTTAAATAAATAAATGGTATTCGATTTTTAAAACCAAGGAGTTTTCAATTAAAATGATTTTAATATGACAGGAACAGTGGAAATATTCCATTCCCGATAATTTTAGTGCAGCCTATGTATTATAGTTGTAACAAGGTAATGAGTCGGCTCGACCGCGCTACTACACTTTCACAGAGTACTAAGCACTACTACAATACATTCACAGCAGCCTGCTGCTCTTTGCACTAGCTTGTTCACTTTACATAGCAGCAGCTAGTGAAAAAAATAAATTTGTTATCAATATGTGAAAAAAATAAAAAGATTTGGTGCAGTCAAAAGATCATGTTAAGTCTAGTAGATTACATTAATCCAACACTGTTCCCGAGACAAGCTTTTTCGTCTTTTATACGTATATCTAAACGTAAGCGCAAGTAATAAAAATATCCTATTATGGAAGTGACTAAAAACCAATGGTTGCATGATATAATCCATAACATATATAGTACAGCTACAAAAAACTATAAGACCCTCGAAATTTCGTTTAGACTCTTTAGCAAATTGTCGCCATTTTAAGACCCATAAAATTAAAATTTAAAATATAATTTCGGGAATATTGGACATTAATTAAAACCTATACTATTACTTTAAGTTTTACTAATAATCACTGTGCCCCAATGTGCCTTCATATCAATTAATTTAATATTTTTTTATGCTAACCTATAAAACCGATATTTATTTACTCTATTTAGTAGTTTGTTTATATATTATTTTATTATTTTGATCGCGGTAATTTTTTGTTAGAAAACATATACAACTTAGATTCACTTCTTTCTTCCAGGCAGAAATTTCCGCTATACTTCAGTGTGCGGAAATCAATCTGAAAAAACACTACGTTAACCATATAATCTATATTAACTCTGATAGTCAAGCAGCACTGCTAGCGCTGAGATCAAACTTGGTGAACTCGAAGCTAGTTGGAGACTGCGTGAACCGCCTAAACGCCTTGGTAGGTAATAATAAGGTACTTTTAAGATGGGTTCCGGGTCATGCGGGTATTGTAGGCAATGAAACTGCCGACAAGCTTGCACGGGAGGGCTCTAATAGTACACAATTTGGATCCGAGCCATTTTGTGTAATCTCAAAAAGCCTCGTTCGATTGAACCTGGAAACTCTTTACCACAATAAATCACTTAAGATCTGGTCTGATACACCAGGTTTAAAACATTCTAAAACCTTAATCCGGGCTTTCAATCGTAAACTCGTTTTGAACGCCCTGGGATTAGGTAAAAATAAATTGCGCATTCTGGTAAGAGCCCTGACTGGACACTGTTTTCTTAAAAAGTACATGTCCATCCTGGGACTAAGCAACTCAAGGATGTACCGGTTTTGCTCCCTAGAGGAGGAAACGCCTTTACAATATCGTAACAAATTGTGGATCCTTAATGTGCAAACGCAGCACTCATCTAGGAAACTATATACTTCGCCTAGAAGAAGTGTAGTTACTCAAAGCTAAGCACCTCCTTCTATTCATTGAGGACGCAGGGCTTAGCAGTGAACTGTAGACATAGCAGCAATCACAATAGATCTTTCAGTGATACTGGTCGCTCTAGACCTGCACAGCTGCTCGTACATAATAAAAAAAATTAGTTTACCGTAAATCTAATTTTGCACTTTCAATTCACCAATTACCATCGTCAAAACAAAACTCCAACCCGAATATAATATTAATATGTTAAATATATGTTAAGACATTAAATGTCGCCATCTATCAATAAACGTTCTTTTTGTTTTATATTCGTTCGTAATTCTGTTCAAAAACCAATTTAGAACGTTTGTTTTTATAAGTTACTTATAAGACAATATCTGTATAGTAATAGTTTAATGCACACCAAATAACATCTGTAATACAGCAGTTATACAGCCTCTTTTATGTTAGTACAGCTACTGTACAGCGTTACTAACGCATAAAGCTGCATAATTTGTGCCAATTTTTTACTTATAAGAACTGTATAAGCGCTTATACTATTTTTATGCAAACAGAAAATACAGCCTCTAGTATAAAAACGAACTTCAATATAGCTCGTATAAGTGTTGCATGATGCGTTGGTTGTAACTAACATTAAACAAACGAGTTGTCAATGAGGATTAAGATTTAATGTCTCACATCCTGTAATTTACTGGTTCTCTATACCTTTCAGACTGGAATAGCAGTGCACGGCTGCTGGAGGTGTGAAGTTGAAGTGGGTGGTATTTACCCATACAGACTAAATAATGAATATCGATAAAAAATCTCAGGTCATAATTTAAGTAATACCTTAATAAATGACCATCACGACGTCGGGAGTTCTGCCACGGGCTGTCCTCGTAACGGTACGCCTTACGGAGGATGGGCGCGCAGGAACACGACGACAGTTTATTGCCCATCGTGCGCGTGCCGCATTCGGCGCACTGCACTATGCTGCCTGGAATAAAGCGTGCTCTCTTAGATAAATTCATAATAATAATATTCGTGAATATACTATATAATATTGTTTCTGAATAAATAAATTAATATAAAAATCAATTGCCGTGCGTCTCGCAATAACTCGAAAATGCGTCAACCAATTTTGGTGACTTTTTTTGTATGTTGGTTGAATTGTTCCCTGGATGGTTTAGATTTACAATTGGACCCTTAAGTTGTCAAGATCCAGAAATCACCCGTGCGAAGCCGGGGTGGATCACTAGTAAACAATAATTATTGATAGTCATTTTTACTTTCCCCACTCGTACGGAAAAGAACCTCTGAACTGGAAAGAATCAGCAAGACACTGAGGCTTTTACTGTGAAAAACATAGGTTGTACAATTAATATTATTTTTTTATAATGAAGTTAATTGTTATTCACTTAAATTAAAATTAATTAATTAATAATTAAATTCACTCATATTAAATTCATTTTAGTAACAGCTTGGAAACCTTTGTGACGCGAGTACCTCATTTCCAGCGGTTGTTATCTACCATGTATTCATTAACTAAAAAAAAACTTTGTTTATTTTAAAATAATTGGTGATAGACCAGACCTTTTATAATTTTTCTAACTTTTTTGTAACCTTACCTACCTACCTACCCTATCTTGTGTTTGTTTCTGTTTTCAGAACTTATAATAAATAAATAAAGCCTTTTATTGCAGAAATTGAAAATATAATTTTAGATATTAATATTTTTATATGTTTTATTTAATTACAACTTTTCAATGAAGTTAAAGTTACGTACACGTCCCATAGGTCACAGGCCTCCTTTCATTTCTAAGAGGATTTCAGGGCAAGGAAATATCTACCGCGCTGCCCCAATGCGTGTATATGCAAAATATTTCGAAGAAACGTGAAGTTCGCCAAAACTTCACGATTCTTCGAAATACTTTTTTCGTTTTTCTCAGACATGCAGTTTGTGTTTTCTTCACCTCACTCTTTTTCTTCACCGCCGATCACGTAGTGATGATGAGTAGCCGATTTAACTAGAGTTAATTAATGTCATAATTCTCAGTATTACGATTATTTTATAATGTTTTGGTTAAACTTAATTAAGCATAAATTTATATTAGTACTAGCTGACTAGGCAGACGATGTTCTGCCCTTTCCAAACGACATTTTTCTTTCCCAAAAAAACTCCTGAAATTAGCAATAAAAAAATTGACGGTCATTTATCGGGATAAAAACTATCCTGTCTCTCAAGTTGGACCAAACTGCACACTGTCTGCAATTTTTTTTTGAAATCGGTTCTATCTGTTGAATACTTACAGCAATACGTGGTGGTTATACTACTAAATTGTAGCTTATATTAAACGTTTGTATTTTTAACATAGCGCCATCTATTAAATATTTACTCAATCCAGTCAACAGATATCGTCATCTGACAGAATCGTTTGGAGCTAACAGATAATTGTGACTGTCAAATAATAGACAAATAATTTTCAATAAAATAATATTGTATTGCGACTCTAAATTGAGATGTAAGCTATCTTATCTTTTAAGTTGGATCAAACTGCACATTGACCAAAAATTTCATTGAAATCAGTTCAGTAGTTTAGGAGTCCATCGCGGACAAACACCGTGACACGTACTTTTTATATATAAAGACTAGCTGGCCAGGCAGACGTTGTTCTGCCCTTTTCGCCGACCGTTCATGTAAAAAAATCCTTAAATTCGTAATAGAAAAAGCGATGATGAGCGTCACTTATCAGGATAAAAACTATCCTATCTCTCAAGTTGGACCAAAATGCACAGAGTGTGCAAAATTTCATTGAAATCAGTTCAGTAGTTTAGGAGTCCATCGCGGACAAACAACGTGACACGTACTTTTTATATATAAAGATTATTTATTCAGTGTAATTTCTTAAGGTACATAAATTTTAAGTGACTATTCTTTCTTATTAAATGGATTTAATTTTTATAACAATAGGAATAGAATAAAATAAGATTTAAATTAGTTGCAAAGTTACAAAACATTTTTTAAATATCTATTATTTATTAAGTTTTTAAAGATCTATTTATTCATTTGTATTTATTTTCTTTGCATGAACCCCTTCTAGGCTAAGACCTCCTCCAAAGAGTTCCATTTGTCTCTGTTTTTATGCTGTTTGCATCCAGTATAGACTTCTTCTTATCTTTTTCATGTCGTCTTCCTAACGCACACATATGGCTTTTATCTTTGGATGGTATGTGGTCATCATAATCTTAGATATTTTATGTTGCTTGATTGAACTTGTTTCTTTATAAAACCTGTAGCAGAGGGAGGTGCTAGTTGCTTTGTATTCTTAGCATTGTTGTCATATTTGTCTGATTTCGTATTGGTATTTATTAACTAAATAGTTCAGCATGCCCAGTTACATAAATCCTTGGTGTCGATAAGTGCAATTTCGGTTTTCTGTTCTTCTTATTGGTTTGTGTGTTTTCAGGTGAGGTAGGCAATGTTGTTTTATTATTGTTTTTTTAATATAATTATTTTATCGTATTTGATTATTATTTATATTATCAAAGATTGTTTAATCAAAGATTATGTTTAATGTCCATGTCACACCTATGCCAGTTGTTGTTGGGAGCACTAAGCTCGAAGTTGTTGACGAGTATGTTTACCTGAGACAAATAGTCCGACTAGGTAAGTCGAACTTCAACCGAGAGGTCAATCGACGGATTCAACTCGGCTGAGCAGCGTTCGGGAAGCTACGACACATCTTCTCGTCAGACATACCTCAAAACCTTAAAACGAAATTGTACAACCAGTGTGGGTTGCTAGTGATGACTTACGGATCTGAGACGTGGTCCTTCACTGCTGACCGTATGAGGAAACTCAAGGTCACTCAGCGAGCTATGGAGAGGGCTATGCTCGGAGTTTCTCTGCGTGATAAACTTAGCAATGAGGATATTCGCAGTAGAACCAGAGTAACCAACATAGTCCAACGGATTAGTAAGCTGAAGTGGCAGTGGGCCGGCCATATAGCTCGAAGAATCAACTACCGATGGGGGACAAAGGATCTTGAGTGGCAGCCTCGTACCGGTAGGCAAAGTGTAGGGCGACCCCCCACGAGATGGAGTGACGACCTGGCAAGACATGCAGGAAGTCGATGAATGCAGGTGGCTCAGGACCGTGCTTTGTGGCATTCCTTGAGGGAGGCCTCTGTTCAGCAGTGGACTTATGAAAGGCTGTAATGATGATGATGATTTGATTATTACACTATAGCTCTTTTTACTCTCTGATTTCAGTTGTTCTAGTAATTCTTTTGTTTTTTGTAATACATATGCCAGGTAATCTTAAGTTATTTCATGTAATATTTAGTGTCATTAAGTGAGCTGACCCCTTTTTGTTTAAAAATTTTGATCTCTAGGCCGAGAGTTGTAAAAGAATGTATTTTTTATTAAATTCCTTATACATAGTATGTTTTTGTTAACTTTTATATTTTCGCAAATATAATAGACAATGTAAATTTATTTTTATAGGCTTTGCCTCTTTTTCTACAAAACAAAAGTACTTTCTAAATCAGTTGTGTTTCCAAAGGCAAACAAAAATAAAATGGAAACAGTGGAATCAACAGGGCTCATCAATTCTTCCTTCCTTAAAAGAAATTGATATTCATGTACTTACTCAAATAGTAAGTAGTTTTGTGAATTTTGTAAACTTAGTTTAATATCGCTTAAATATTGATAAAGCATTATTCGCTTCGTCATATATAAAAGATTGGCATTTAAGTTTGAAAATCAATGTAATACCATACATAAATAGTATTGTATCAAGGTTATCCCCTACAAGATAAGATAATTGATTAAAAATCGGCTAGGGATAGGAATGGACTGAAGATTGAGCACTTTGGAACTCCAATTGCAGACGATATGGGAGAAGTTTAACAATTGAAAATGAGTGTCTGCGTTCTATTGCTTAGGTATGAAATAATAATTTAAAAAAAATAGGTGCATGAGGTGCAATTACATCTATTATGTATACAATAACTTTAACAAGAATACCTCATATGTCTAATACTTTCTTTTACGTGAATACATTAAAACAATTTAACGAAATTATTGTAAAAGATATGCTACGACGACATTGGCGATGTAACTGAGCGGCACGCTGGAAATAGCCTGGTTAATATCGCATAATAAGCTTGATTTTTACAAAAATAACGGCGAGAAGACAATGTTACGTTACAGCTAGGCAATTGATTGTGAAATTGCAGGCGGAACACCAGATCCTAGCAGTAAAGACCGCATGAAGTCAGCCTTCAAGCTAGTAGATCACTTCAGATTCCAGCACAATAATGAAGCAATCACGGAACTACATTACAATAGGCAAACAAACATTTGGCATGGAACTATCACCAATACTCTAGTGTGTTATTCTTGGATTAATTCCTGTCGTGCTTCTATCCAGATTCACGGAGTATTGCAAAACGGAGCTTGGCAAATCTGGACGTAAAAATAGCCTGTAAAGTCCTAAGGAAGTCCATCCATATCAAGGTGGAACAATCATTGGATGGGTGGGAATCAGTCTTGCTCCAGCCATACAATTAGCATTTTTGTACCTAAAAAGAGTTTTTTTATATACAAAAATGTTTTGGTTAATATTTGAAATATTATAGTATACATATCAAATGAATTAAAAAAAAACATGAAATTCAACGACTAAAGCCTTTTTTTTTTTGCGGATGGAAAATCATCAAATGACGCCTTTCGCTCTGGGTGGAGCGGAAGGGAGTGTCAGACTTTTACTGACTAAAAACCATCCGTGTTCCTTCAGTGCCCTTACGTTCCGGAGCCGCGGTATCTCTTTCGAACAGCCCGCAGCCCCGGCAGGCGTCGGCCCTTGCGGGCCCCTTCACGATACTGACAGCTCTTTGAGGCGCGCGTGGAACAAAACGCGCCGTCGACACGGCCTGTCGTCGTTAGACGGACGGACGGCGAGCTACCCATTGCTTGCCATCCACAGGCCCGCGCCTACGGTGGCCGGGGGCGACGACGTAGCCCCCGACGCCCGGGGCGTCTCCCGCAGCGGCCGGGAAGGAAAGCTGCTGCTCTCTCCTTCTCCCGCTCCGCCACCTCCTTCGCTAGCATCACTGCTTCGCAGAAGGTGGTGACGGCATCCCATTCCGTCTCGCTCCGGACCATGGCTTCGACCAGGGCCGGACGCGAGAGGTCGCCGCCGCCTATCGCCGCTACGAGGACACGGCGGTGCTCCGCCCAAGCAGGGCACACCTCCACGGTGTGCTCCACCGTGTCCTCCGGTCGATCCTCGCAGTGGGAGCACCCAGGCGTTTCCTCCCGCCCGATTCGGTGCAGGAACCTCCCGAACACACCGTGTCCGGTGAGGACCTGCGTCAGGCGGAAGGTGAGGACGCCGTGGCGTCTCTCAAGCCACTCCTCAAAGAGGGGTCTTATCGCCGCTATAGTGGCGTGCCCAGCACGGGGTTGCGACAGTCGCTCTCTCCATGTCGCCATGAGATCACGCCGGAAGTCTGTCCGCTGCACGACAACTTGCCGCGGCAGCGGGTTTTCCCCCCAGCATAGTGCCTCCGTGCGCCATTCGTGCAGGCGCGCGAGGACTATCGCCTCCAGATCCCATGGCGGCAATCCGGCAAGGAGGCACGCCGCCTCGCGGGAGATCGTGCGGTAGCCGCGAACCATTCTCACGGCGACCACCCTTTGGGGCTCGTTCAGGTGGTGGACGGCAAGCCGCGCCAAACCACGCGCCCACACCGGGGCCCCGTAAAGGGCCATGGACCGCACAATCCCCGCGTAGAGCCTCCGGCAGGAGGCGTTTGGCCCCCAAGGTTCGGCAGGAGCCGCCTGAAGGCAGCCCCGGTCCGTTCCAGTTTGGGAGCCAAACGTCGGAAGTGTTCAACGAAGTTCCATCGGCCGTCGAGGACGAGTCCTAGGTACTTCAACGTCAACTCGACGCCGACGGATACCCCTCCTACCATCACTGAGGATCCCGGTGGTGGCCTGTTCCGAGGACCATGGAAGTGCATGGCCTCGGACTTGTGTAGAGCCACCTCAAGACCCAGCTGCCGGATCCTCTCAACGACTATCGCAACCCCGCGTGTCATATTTTCCGCCGCCGCCTCGTACGACCCCCCCTGTGCCAGTACCAGCGTGTCGTCAGCATAGCAAACTACGCTGACGCCGGTAGGGAGGTCGGCGCGCAGCACCCAGTCGTAACCGATGTTCCACAGAACGACTAAAGCCTGATGTCGGTTCTTCTCTATAGAGGTCTTAGAGGTCTGAAGTTATTGTAGAATAAGACGTTCCTAGGACGCTTTAAATAAAATTATAAAATATTTCCTACTTTTAAATAGGTTTAGGTTTAATGAATTTATTTCTCATAAAAAAAGTGTTTCACTTACAATGAGATACCTACAGTAAATTAAATAGCAGATTTCCGAATTATCGCCTCTGGTACTTAATTATAATTTATGACTAAATCAACAATTTATAAAGACAGTAATGTGCAAACATATTTTTGATGTTTACTAACATTGTTACATTTTTAACATTGATTGATGATTGATTGATTGATGACTCTTTCGTATTAAATTGATTTTATTCCATAATTAGTTAGTTTAATAAGGAGTTCAACTTAGTGTTTGTTTCTTAGGTTGTGTGTATTTTTTTTTGTTTTTGTATTGTGGATGAAACGAATGTCTGTGGTAATATTTTCAGTGTGTGTTCTGTCTGTGGTGATGTAGTATTTAAAATGCTGGGTTATATTTAAAATTTTAGTTTCTTCATATATTTATTGTATTGGAGTAAGGTAATAAATGATAGCAAATTAAAACTGATTATTATTTATTCTGAGTTCTTTGTAGGCTATTGAGATTTGTTTTATCTGCTGATCCCTAAATATTAATTAATATTTTTTTAATTTAAGTAATTTAAAATTAAATAATTAAAAATTAAATTCAATTAATAAAATAGATGTATTGTTCCTAGATCTTATTTTTGTAATGGATTACGTATGTAGCTGTTACATATCACTTTACTACTGCTTAATTTTCTGGGGTCGGGTAGGCAGGCTCATCTATATAAATAAATAAAATTAAAGTATCTCTTTGTAATAACAAAATAACTGCTTTTTACTAAATGCATATGAAAGTATATACGGTACTTATAACAAAAAAATATTTATTAAAACGTTTATCAATCTCTTTGTTTATTCCGGCTAAACTCCAAAACAACTGAACCTATTTTGACGAGACTTCCACTGGCAGACAGCTGATGCTATAAGGAGTAACTTTAGCTATTTTTTTGAAAAAGAATTAGGTTTTCGTGCAAATAAAATTAAATACAATCGTAATAAATTACACTTGGGTAAAATCGCGGGGAACAGCTATTGCTTTTATAGCTGAACCCTGTTTATAAATTTAAGCAAATATGCAAGTAGTATAAGTTTTTTATTATATTTAATTTATCGCATTTACAATGTAAAAACCAGGGCCAAACCAAACCAAAATTTAAATATTTATTCATTATTATTAGTATAGATCTCTTAAAAGTATTTTCTTTAAGCACGTATACAGTTTTTCTTACATCTAAACCTAAACCACTTAACTTTTTCTTACACTCCAACCACTCTTCAAGAAATCTCAAAATCGTAAGCAGCCAGTACGTCTTCTTTACTTTCAATCCCCTTACCTTTTCATTTTCCTTTGATTTTTGGAAACAGATAAAATCACAAGGTGCGAGGTCACAAAGATATGGAGAGTGAGGTAGGAATTATTAAAATATGTCTAATAATTTATGTAATTTCTACCTCACTTATGAAACATATTTTATGTAAAAAAGATACTGACAATACTTTTTGGTGACAAACTGAACATACCACACTGAGTAAACCGTCTTTAGGTCCTTATACTTATAACTAGTTGTGTCTATGCATCCTACTAATATAATACAAATAAATGTTTGTTGTGTATGTGTATTAAGTATAATAACTTCTTATTAATTTAAAATAACGTAACGATACTTCAGTGCGTATAATACTGAATGAACGGCGGCAAACATATACAGATTAAATTTTCCGAAGATATGGAAACTGTTAAAATATTATATTAATAGCAATAAACTTTCTCAAATTTAATTATTTAAATAGCCTGCTGCGTCTAACAATTCTCTACCTTTTCCATCGCCCTTTGTGGGCAATGCTTAACCACGAGTGAAAATAACACTTATTTTGCTATTTTCACTTGTGAATATTTGCAATATCTAAATGCTCATTAAGTTTAAAAAATGTCAAATACACGTTAACATGAGATAAAACTCTACGAAGCAAATAGTCGCTCTTATAAATATGTGTTTTGCTAAAGAAAAACATGCTGTACATAAAATTTTGATGTCAAGTGTTAATTAACATCAACAAGGCGATAGCAAGAACGCTGATACATCAGTCTTTAACTTCCTCAACACAAAATATATTTTTTGCTAACCGCTAGTTATTTTTAGATAAATATAGTTTTCCATAAATAGACATGAAGAACTCGTTTTAGTAAATTAAAAAGATGTTATTCAAAATTGTCTTGTATCTTATACTGTCGAAAGGATTAATTCTTAGTTTGTATAAATGGATTATTTTTAAATTTATGGCATTTTTAGTTCATTTCGCAATAGTCCAGACATTATTTTATTAGTAAGAGCCAGGTTTCCGTAACTTTATAATGTTTAAAAATTGAGTCTGTTGGAATGAAACATTTTTTCATTTTCCAAGATATTCGGTACTACCGGTTGCAAACAAATACGATTGTGAATTATGTTATTTACGTGATAATTATTAACTTAAAGTGCTACCTTGCATGAAAAGGTTTGATGTCATTTGAAGGAATAAATAATAAACACATAAGTATGAAACCTATAAAGATATTAGTGTTTAAAATTATAAACATCTTTAACGTCCAGATTCTAGAAATTCAGAAGATAATATGCAATTCTGCAATTTGCAAGCGGCTCTTCACTAGATTTCTGACAGTATATAACCCATACCAGATTGTAATAATCATGACCACAATTATGAACTTGTTTTAAAAGGTAACAGTCCACCCGATAGTAAGAGGCAACTGCAGCCCATTGATAACTGTAACAAAGCTCAAACAAAGAAGGCCGCACAAGCGTTATCATCATTTGGGACTAAGATAAGCCTGACAGTTTTTAAAACCATTCATCCATCCATTCACTACAGCCGATAAAAATCCATCGCTAAACGAAGGCCTCTCCCTTATGCTATAAAATTTATACTATACAGGAAGAAGTTGACGCTTATCTCCTTTTTCAGTTTCCCTCTGTCGTCTCTCACGACACCCACGGGACGTAACGGAGTAGTGGATACTCTTACACCGCCAAAATTATACTTACTCTACTAATCAAATTGGAACACAAGTAGATGCAAAGCTGTTTAGCGACAACAGTTGGTAAGAGAGTGGCACCAACCCAGATGCTATTTTAGGGTGTCCACCTTGTGATCTAGTCCTATGGCCTATCAAAGTTCTACAAATTAGTAGTCCTCATAAAGTCCTATCTATTTAAGATCCATTTATGATTTTTATTTACACTCTGTGACCAATCTAATAAAAATATATAAGAAAAACATGGTGTTCTTACCCGCGGTCCCGTGATGTCACCAGGTGCCATCGGTGCGGAGCGAGTGTCCGCGGTTCAGACTCTGTGAACGTTGTGTACCGTGCCTATAGTGATGTTTCACAACGCCATGCTGCAATAAACGCGCCACATTATTGTAATGTTGCTTGAATACAACGCTCGTTTGAAGATTTATATTTGTTTTTAATGTTTTTTTATCTTTAGTTCTAACTGGATTTTAAGTACAATTGGTCGTTTGTTTTATTATAATTTAGACTAAATAGCACAAAATAATAACTGAAAAGTATAACAAGTTTGAGTTTGCTCACAACTATGTATATTAAATAAGCTATGTTTAATTACTAATGTAAATAGCTAGCATGCACAATTAGGAAACTTATTTGTGAGATGGTTTGAATAGTATTTAATAAAAAATTTATATTGACTAAATGAAATTATAAATACATTTAATACTAAATTATGAGAAAATGAAATTTTTGAAGGGTTTTGATATCGACAAATAAGTCTCTAATTTTATTAACTCTATGTATATTATAAGACTAAAAAATATTGGGGTGAAAGTAAATGTAGAATGAAATGAACATGCATGAAATCTAAGGTGAAATAATTTATATTCCGTTAGATACGCCCAAATACATAAATATCATATGCGGAATCCCAACAAAAATATTTGATTATAAATTGATATTTATGAAAAAGATTTTACTGAAATTATTGAAAACTATTACAAATTTATTTGTTAGGATATACGCAGTATGTTTGCATGTTTATTATTGAGGTCAATGTAAATTATCATGAATAATAAAAAACACTTTAACATTTTGTATATATACGAAATATGTAAATAACAGCCTTATATCTTATGTATTTCATAGTGAATTTGCATTTAAGTTCTGGATAATAAATTTTGATGATACTGTAAACGATTAAATGTGGGATTCTCCACGATTAGATCTCAAGTATCACAATTCTTTGAGTAAAAACTTTGTTTGTAATAGTGTTAACGTTACCCTGTACTTTTTCAAAACCCTAGTGTTAAAAAGGACGTGTTTATCGATTACCTATGTTTCATCCCTAAGAATAACGAGGTAAATCAATAAAATATAGCATCTGAAGAGCTTGAATAGTTTACTGACACTTAATATTGAATTTCAGTAGCACGACTCAGTCAGTGATAGCAAATAATAATTAAAATTCAAGAGCCACATTTCGATGTCGATCGTGGGGCTTCTATCGCGATAGAGTATTCCACGTAGGTATATGTGGGTCAACCCAGTTCTTAGCCTAAATATGTTTAGATATTAAATTGTATTTATTTATTTATTCTTTATTGCATTCCTTAATCTAAAATAATACAAAGGTAGGTGTGTTACAGATTAAACCTGAAAGTTTGTTAATCAGTGAAATAGAATACAAACAAGAACTATTATTTTTTATATTGATATTCAAAATTCTTCAAAAACACAAACATACGCATGCAAGGTTGTAAAAATGTTAGTGATATCCTGTTAAAATGTTTTATATTTGTTATTATTGGTAAATTGTTTATGTTTGCAACAAATTTTATTTTTATAACATACAATGTGAAAATTTTAAATAAAATTCTTTTATATCGGTAAGCCAAATTATTTCAATATAAGGTAAATAAAAAATCAAATATCTCGCGCTGTAAATGCCGATAATCCATAGCTTCATTATAGTTTATATTAGCTTTCTATGTTAAGGCTTCTAACTATTAGATTTGCTATGTGCTATTATGTGATAATGCTATTATGGATCATGTCAGAACATTTAATTAGATATTATGTAAAAATATTACCTCATACAAATATAAATATACATATTGAAGTTTTGTAAAATTGTATTCATAGTCGATTAAGAGCATTGACGTTTTTAGTTAAAATGTGAACATGCATAAGTAAATTATTATATGACCGTGCTATACGTTTAAAATATTTTAAATTTAGTTTTAATTAAGTTAAAATACCTATATTATAGACATACACGAGGTGGGAGGGGATACAAACACTCCATGTGCAAATTAATTTGAAGGTGCTACGAACCTCGAAATTGTTCCAATTTTGCGCAGAAAATTTAGCAGCCTCCACGCTCTCTTTAGCACCCATGATTATAGGTTTGTGAAATCACTCGAATGGGCTATGACAAGTCGATATCGATGCGTATGCTTTGAGTGGTTCGTGACACTAGTTAGTAAAATACAACTGTACTCTCTGTAGAGAGTTGAATTTAATAAGCATTTAAATACCTCTATAGGTGCACGTTGGAAAAGTTTAAAATTCACAGCAGCGAATAGGATATGAGGGATGTATGCAGCGAGCAAGCGCACGGGGCGGCGCGGTGCAGGAGCGGCGTGTAAACACCGCCGGCAGCTGGCCCGAGTGGGTCGCCGCAGCGAGACCTACCGTTACTAGGTCTTACCGACCGCAAGAATCACACTACTAATTACCGTCCTAACTAGCTAGCACCGTGGAAGTCGCGATTATGGAGTAACATCTAAATGTGCGCAGAATTGTATATGCGGCGTCACGATAAAGCTAGCGGTGCGACAGGACGACACCGGCGGCACGGCTCAACGTCAGAGCGGACTGGGTCGCGAGGCGAGCGTGCGTGGCGGCACCGAGTGCGCACAGTCGACGTTCGTAGCCGCGCACCGGCCGCCCGCCGAAAGCCGAGACGTAGCGACGCCCAAACCTAGCGCACCGCGGACAGCGCCCACCGAATGCCATCTATACACGACCCTCGATACTTTCAACACCTAAGAGACTTTACCAATATCCTAAATATATAAACTAATTACATTGGTAATACAACCACAAAATAATTCCCATTCGAATTACACCATCGCATTATTAATGTATATTGAGATCAAAAAGATCATCAATGGAAGCTTAGAGAGGTGCGGCGTAAGGAGGGCAATGCGCGCGCATTTTCCCTGAGACATTCGATTTTGGTCCATGACCGTTGGATGCTTACTGTGGCCCTCCGAGTGATTTAATAGTCCATTTTAGTTATGACACAGCACACAAGTGCTTATTAATTTTAATATTATAGTAAACTTTACATTCACACCATCGATCGTATGTAATAATTTAGTGCCTTGTTCGAAATTTGCCTCTATTTACTTGATTTATTTTTGTAAACAAGTAAAGAAATAATATAAGGCTATAAATTTATTTAATAGTATAATATATTTAATAATATATTAAGTTTGTATGTACACCTCCATGAAATTTGCCTGGTGGCGGCTTCAGATAATCCATGACCTCATTTCGTCCCGTGAGGGTCATAAGAGAAGACTATGGGAAAAAGCCAGAAAAAACTCATTGCATCAAGAGCTGTATGGCCATCCATTTGAGGCAGCCGCAAAATATTTGACGAATTATATCCGACTGGCGACGGGGAGCTGCGGCGAAAGTACGAGACGTTTGGTAGTGCGATAGTCAATCCACTTGCTAAACGTGATGATTAAGAGAACTATTTCCTTTATTAACGGGCTGATGAAGAAAATAAATATGCATTCGATTACACCGGTAGAGAACTACGGGATAAGGACACGGATTACGGATCTCTACTAAGGATCTAATAAGGAATGTCATACATAAATTAAGATTTTTTTATTTAATCCAAACGTACATATATCTAAATAAAAATATGTATGTGCTTTGCGACCGCAGTTTTTATTATTTTTAGTTGTTATCAGGGAGATGCTCCTATCCATCTCTTATTTCATTTCCCTCTGTCGCCTATTAGCACACCCACATGATGATATGGGGTAGTGGATTCCTTTACATCGCCACTTGATGACGTAATGTTACCCACATTAAGCAATTTATGTGAGTAGTCTATACTGAGCAGTGAACTTGGATAGGCTGTAATGAACACATGAAAAATTAATTTTCCTTAAATTACTCTCGTATGATATTAAAATATTTTAATCTTTTTTTAATTACTAAGTCCCTTTTACAATAGATAAAGATCCATAATGCATATTAAAAAGAATCAAAACTACACATGAATTAAAATAATAAAAGTCCGTGAACAAAATAAAAACTGTCAGAATACCAGCGTACAGTGGCAACTTAATTCTGCTATATAAGCTAGAACCAGAGACCCTTGTTACTGGTAACGATGCATAATGTGTTAGTCCTCAGGGATGACGACGCATCTACATTTATTTATTATTTATTTATTACATCTGCATGGTGTCTATGGACCACCGCTTACTCTTACCATCAGATGGCACGATTTTTACTCTTATTCTAATAAAAAGGATTAGGGTTACCTTCGAAGCAGAAAGACGGCGATGAAAGTTATATTTTAAGTCAAATATTTTACGTCTGCCGTTAACGCGGTATTTAAATAGCCACGATTCAGATATATGCTATAAGATCTTTCTAGCATTTCCCATTAACGCTTCTTATAACACATACGAGACTAAATGAGGCGATAGATTTTCTTACACCGCCATTACGCGGTGATATCAATACAAATTGATATAAATACAGGCAAATTTAAACTAAGCTCTAGCGTGTGAACTTCCATCTAACTGAATCATCTAATGTTGTTTACTATTATGTTTGCAGTTTTCTAATGTTAAATTATGAAGTGTATTGGATATCTAAAAAATTAAACCCAACTAATATTTCAAAGCATTGAAATAAACGTACCAAACTTTGTCCTATCTATTTAACAAAAATATTATATTATAAAAAATTATAATAGAATAAAGGCGACAATCAGGCACACAGTTCACCTGACGATAAGTGGATGCTGTGTCCTATAGACACCTACATCTATACTCGATTAAGGGTCAAATGCAGATGCGTTGTCACCTCTGAGGACTAAGATGGAATGCCTCGTTTACATTAAAAGGGGTTTCCGGTTCTCTACACTCACCACCATACGACAGCAGTTGAGCTGCTGTTTCACGCGGGTATTCTGTGAGAGCGTGGTCTCCTCCGGTGTGAGCATGGCTCTACCACGTAATGTAATATAAAAATAGTTATTGCTCGTTCGTATTTAATACGCTGCCATACCGTTCTTTAGATTGCGCTAAAACTTTGTCAACTTAGTGCTTGCACAAGTGCAAAGTTTATAGGTAAACTACAATCAACTTAGAATATGTGGCGCAAGTATCGTACCAACAAATTTATTTGAAAGTTATACATCACTCAACTTCAACGAACGTATTGTCATTCCTAAATAATATAACTCTTCCAAATTTAAAATGATACTATGTACGACAATTATTTTTCTTTATTATTTCTGTGACAGCAACGCGCCGGGTACTAGTTAATATTATATAATATTTATATACGTGTATGCACATATATAATATTAATGTATTTTTGAAACGGTGCTTCGAAGAGATTTTAATTAACACTCCACATGATTATTTGAAGAAAAGAAAATAATGTCTTTTAGACCGAATTTCGATCACAATGGCCATTTTCAACGGAAACCTGCCATCGGCACAGAACAGGATAACAGTGCCCAAGTGTATGCACAAGCACAGGTGCTATCTCTATTCCCTCACTCTCATAGTCCGATGGGATGGTAACCCGACACGATCGGAGAGAAATTACGTACTTTCCGAGGCACGGGGGTAAGACATCTCAAACTTTCTAACTCCGGTCAGCTACTGAGAATTTCTTGACGGAAAAATTCATTGACTGATTTTTTTGGTCCGACCCGGGATCCGAACCAGGGACGTCATGACCAGCAGTCGCGTTTACAACCACTAGACCAAAGACTCAGTCAAAAATAGCTTCATGTCTTACCCCCCAAAAGTTATCAAATTTTGAATCTCATTTTTATATTTAAAAAGGGCTCTGTAGAGAAAACGCCTGCGATAAGCAGTCATAGGCATAAATAAGGAAATAATTTTATAGGTGTTCCGTTTCGCTATTTTTAGCACAAAACACTCACGACACTAAACAGAAGTCTCTGTGAAGCCACGAGAAGAAACTAGTACCATGATATAATTACAAGTACGAAAAATAATTTGTTTGTTATTAAGTTATTGCTTGGAATATTTATTTTCAAAACTTTTGATTCTCTGACAAAAATAATGCTACAAAATCCTTTAGATCGTATTGAGTTTATATTATTTCATCCCAATGAGCCCCATCGCCATGCACTATAGTAGTGTGCAACCTCCGTACGTAAACGAGTACGAACGATTTAGGTACAATACGATACTATACGGTCGTGATTATATGCAATAAAAGATTTACTCCTCTCAACCTTCACTTACTCAGTCTACAAAATATGGCAGAACCGAGCAGTGTGCTGCTGGGTTCTGCCATATTGTTTTACAAAGCTCTACATTTTGTAGGTATTATCGCCTCGCTTCTATTGATGATTTTTTTTATTTACCAAGTGTAATTAAAAAAAGACGAAGATTTTATCTGTATACAAGATCAGATTATTATGATTATCTATAGGAATCATCTGTTGGTAGGATATTCTAGGGCATGGATCTGCCGACATATATCGAGCTTTTCACAATTCCAATAAAATTCATAGGTAGGTCACTTCCGATTGTTCGGCGCTTGCTTTCACAGTATATCGATACAAACGTAATCTAATACTTAGAGTTCTTCGTCAGGCATTCGCTCTAAGGTATGATTTCGTAGATTGAAATCCCCTTTATTTACCGAAGACTGTGGACAAAAATGACGTATTATCATTGAGTAAAGGACTGTTATTGCGAATAAGTTAAATCGTACTAATATTCGGTATATTTCGGCTAGGCGAGAATATAAAAAAAATTACAAACAATATTACCGATACTACAAGGTAATAGGAAATAGTGCATCGATGATTTCGGCCCCGGATTCACAATCTATTAGGTGAATTTTATTTTTCATTATTTTTAATTTTAAAGGAAACTTTTAACTTTTTATTTTAATTAAAAAATTACTGTCTTATCTATGTCGAAGTTTTTATAATTAATGGTGGATACTCCATCAAGAAATGTTGAACCTAAATTTTATAAATTAGTAATGGTCAGCCGTATTGACAGTAAAAGCCAAAAAAAATGTTTGGCGCTAAAACAAGCTTAATGCTTTAGGTTAGTTTTATTGCGGAACTGACGTGCTACAATAACAATTATAATTAGCTATACATTGCGTTTGAACACTCTTATAACGTGGTGTAATGTACGATAGAATACTATTATAGCATCGAATATCGCTTAAAATAAAAGAGTTCAACACTCAAGGGTCACAGTTGTGGAACTCAACTTTTGAAGACATAATAGAGCTCTTTAGTTATATGTTACAACTCACCGATTACAATTAAACTTTTGTTTACGTGGTAGAACCATGCTACAGCTATATTACTGGTATAGTTGTAGCACGAATGGGTCGGCTCCACCGGGGAAGGACCACGCTCTCACAGAATACCAGAGTAAAATAGCAGCATAACGCTGCGTGTTTCGTATGGTGAGTGTAGAGAACCGGAGACTCTTTTTTACTGGAAACGAGGCATTCCATCTTAGTTCTCACGGGTGATAACGCATTTGCATTTTGATTCGTAATCGAGGATAGATGTAGATGTCTATGGGCCACAACAACCACTTACCATCAGGTCGACTGTGTGCTCGTTTGTCACCCTAATTCTATAGAAAAAAACTTTTATTAAAAAGTTAAAACTGGCTTCGAAAACTAAGAAGAGTGAAATAATTTCGACATAATAGCTCCTGAAGTCTGTGCCAAGACATTGTATATCAAAGAATTAAAACCCCCGATTTCAGAAGCTATTATGTGGAAATCATTTTATTCTTTTTGGTTTTTAATGTTTTTTTCTTTTTTTTAATTTTAATTATTTTACTATTTTAAGTGGTCTGTAACAACTAGATTGTCTCATGAATAGATTTTTGGTAGTGTTCTCTTGCGAGGATTTGTGATGTGTCAAATCTGATATAGTGGATTATCGATAAAATAAAAACCTACGTAAAAGAACATGTACAGTAAACCTCGCTTAATACGATCACGTTTAATACGATTTCCCGCATAATACGCCATTTCATATCAGTCCCTGCAACTTGAGGCTTGTTTTCATAAATTTTTAACACGCTTAATACGATTTGTCATCCCGTCTAATACGCCATCTGTGCAACACCCGAGCCGAGTCGAGTAGCACGCATAATTCTCTCCATTGATAACTACACCCTAAAAATGTTGAAATAAAGAACATCAAGCTTGTTTTCATACATCACTATCTTAAAGGATTGGAAGACGCTGACAGCAAACAACCTCAAGGGTTGTTTGCTGTCAGCGTGCATGATGCCAACCTAAACATTGCAGCGGTATGGTAAGCAATTAAGCCTTAAACCATACAAAATTGTTTCAAGAAAGCAGGTTTCCAAAATAACAAAGCTAACGTCGTGTTCGAAAAAGAACCCGCGATACTGCAGGGTTTTCCTGGATATTCTTCCATTGATGACAATGTTGCACCCTACGAAACCCGTTCAATCGAAGATCTTATTGAAGATGTAGATAACACCCAAAAATAGGCCCTAAGTGATGATGATGAAGATGAAGGAGAGTCAACTTCGATTTTATCACACGCAGAGGCATTATTAGCAGTAAACGATTTAATCTATGCTATTTGCTATTTAGGTGCTATGTAGGTATCTTCATTCGGGGACAGTGAAGACGCATTGCAAAAGTTAACTTATATTGAAAGCCCTATCCATTAGTAATGCATCAAAATCTCTTGGTCAAACAAAAAAAAATGATTACTTAAAGTAATGTCATTATGAATAATAACTACATTACTTTAAGTATGATGTAACGTATTTAAATACATATACATATGTTTAATATTTCTAATAAATCTACCTTTCTAACAAAGTTATAAACATACCTATAATTCAATACCTATACTCACTATCCCGCACAATATGCTTTAAGGCTGGGTCCCTTCAAAATCGTCTTAAGCGAGTTTTACTGTAGTTGATATGAAGATCAACCCTCTTGGAAGTTTGCAGTCTGTGAATACCTACAGGATAGCCCCTGTCACTACAACAGATTTGATTGTCCACAAATCCTGACAAAAAAAACACAGATTCCTTTCAAGAATGCTATTGAAATCGAAAAACATCCTAATTTCAACAGAAAAGATGGCTGAGTACTACTATCTACTTCATCATCATCATCATCATCATTACAGCCCTCCAAGTCCACTGCTGAACATAGGCCTCCCCCAAAGAATGCCACAAAGCACGGTCCTGAGCCACCTGCATCCATCGACTTCCTGCATGTCTTACCAGGTCGTCACTCCATCTCGTGGGGGGACGCTCTACACTTTGCCTACCGGTACGAGGCTGCCACTCGAGAACCTTTCTTGCCCATCGGTTGTCGGTTCTTCGAGCTATATGGCCGGCCCACTGCCACTTCAGCTTACTAATCCGTTGGGCTATGTCGGTTACTCTGGTTCTACTGCGGATATCCTTAGTCCTAAGTTTATCACGCAGAGAAACTCCGAGCATAGCCCTCTCCATAGCTCGCTAAGCGACCTTGAGCTTCCTCATACGGCCAGCAGTGAAGGACCACGTCTCAGTTCCGTAAGTCATCACTGGCAACACGCACTACTTGGGATCCTATAATTAATAAAATTAAATCCCAACTCAAGCATACGACTGCAAAATTTAAAGATAGGCTCGTTTGGAGTAGATCATACAAAAAATAAAAAATAAATAATTTTAAACGAAAGGTAGCCGTGGTTAACTATAACATCGGGACGTCGAACAACTCAGTCCCTCCGACCATGGGTGTTGTAAAGTATTCGAAACGTCGGGAATATAATAAAAGTTAATAAAACACGATAAAAACCGTAAAACTAGTTTAATTCATTAATAATATTGTGTTTGTTATATAACTATTAGTTTCATCTCTTTCCTAATGCACCTTTAAATATTTTTTGGTAAAATTAATTTAATCATAATAAATTTAATGAAATAAAATTAAGTGAAGTCATAATTTCTCAATATTTTTGACACAATAGACCCTATTTAAATTTTTTAGCAAGAAAGATACAAATGCGTTGTTGCCGCTAAGGACAAAGAATACAGGCCTAGCTCTATTAGAATTACGTACATTGTAATGACAAACCAAATATACCGTTTCCGAGCCACAACATGTGAAAGAAAAATAGTTTAAAAATCTTCGTTGGACTTGGTCCCAGCTTACGAACTACATTATGAACCGATGTCTTGAGAGTGTGTAGTTTTAACACAGTTTACGTTTCATAAAATTCTTGACTAGTTTAGTTTCTGAACCTATAACCAAACGCCAGCCAGCAAGTTGTCAATATTAACAACTTTGCTGGCTCCCCGTTTCTTAGTATTTGAACATAAAAAGAATATTTTTACTTCACTTAATGAGTTCTAGACAATGTTAGGTTAAGAAAAACATGTTTTTGTTTAGTTCCTTTTGAGTCTTTTACCTCCATGGGCCCCATGAAAAATAATTTCATTAAATTTCTAATTTAGTATTCGTTTTTTACAGACGGACGGAAAGACAGACAGACAGACACCAGACCAGAGTGTAATGGGGTTCTGTTTTACTTTTTGGGTATAGAACTCTAAAATAGGTCTCTGGTTGTCACCACAATATTGGTTCAATTTAAAATTTTCATCAATTTAAAGCTCTATAAACATGGTGAGTTTAATAAATAATAATTACAACTAGCTGCTCTTTTTCTGAATATTTCAATTAGATCGCAATATTCCTTATGCCGTGCCCATGATACATGTTTGTGCCGCGACTGATGTTCATGAAGTCCCGGGTTTGAATCCCGGGTCGGTTCAAAATCAGTTATTGGGTTTTTTCTGTCACGAAATTCTCAGTAACAGCTTGGAGTCAGAAATTTGGTGGTGGTTCTGCCCCGTGCCTTGGAAAGTACGTGAAGCATTTAGTCCTGCACCTAACCTCTGGTCAACCTGTCGGTTGACCGTCCCATCGGAATATGAGCGTGAGAATAGAGAGTTTGCCTGTGCTTGCGCAAACACTCGGGCACTAGAATCCTGTCTGCATAGTCTCCTCTATCTCTAGAGACTGGCCGAAGTTTGGTATGGAGGATATTATATGTTTGCATTTTAGTTATGATTTGACAAAAACTTGAAATAAAGGTTACAGGTTTAGAGGAATTAAACTATATTTACCGTATGACAAAGAGTATATAACCACTACGTTTCATTTTTATGATAATGCAATAGAAACCTTCTTATATCTATATTCCTTCTTATAACTAAATGGTGATATAAGCCACGATAAACTTGTGATATGCATCAGATGGTACTCATTTCTTAAATACTGATATTGAACGTGTAACAATAAAATAAGGCATCTAGTTAATACGAAAACATTTGGCACTCTCCTCTGCTTATAGAAGTAATTTTAGTACGTTCAGTTTTTGGCACATTCGTTTTTTTTGGCGATCTATTAAGACCGGATTTTATAATCTCTGTTATGATGAATAGTTATCTTACTCGCCTCTTTCATGCAGATTCAGCATAGCTTTCGGTCCCAATTTCCCTACAACCTATGAAGCGTGAAGATTTTGGCGATATCTCTCTTAACAAAGGTCCATGATATATTTGCACTGTCGATGTTAATTTGAATAAACGGTCTCTAAGACTTTGTAATACAATTAATAAAGTTAGAGTGAAGAAGAATTCAATTTTAACTTTAAGATAGGTACCAATTATTTCATTGACATATTTGATCCAAGAACTAATTAAATAAATGTAAGCATTTTTCATTCCAGTTATCACAGTTGAACTCGTCTTCATCAGGTGAGATGTTCAAACTAACAGACTTGGAAGCTTAATTAAGGTAAAAGTAAGCATCTCGTACACTTCTGTTGGATAGAGATATTTACTTTCAAATATCCGCCGCTAGGTATAAATATGTGCATCGGGTACTCACCGACTACTCTTATTGATTTCCGCAGTCTTAACACTTTATCATCTCAGTAAGGAATTGCTTCTTAAAGCACACTGTAAGAAATAATATACATTTTTTTTATAGAATAAGGGTGACAAACGAGCACACAGTCCACCCGATGGTAAGTGGTTGCTGTGGCCCATAGACATCTACATCTATCTTCGTTCGCGAATCAAAATGCAGATGCGTTGTCACCCGTGAGGACTATGATAGAATACCTCTTTTCCAGTAAAAATGGTCTCCGGTTCTCTATTCATCGCAATTATTATTGTTTTACTAGCTGGTAAGTATATTTATTAATATATTTTTATTTATCAATAACTGGTACCCGGCGCGTTTCTTCCAAATTTAAAATATCATTCTAAATTTGGAAGAGTTATATTGCTTAATTGGGAATGATATTCATTGAAATTGAATGATATATAACTTTGAAATAAATTTGTCGACACCCACTGTAAGTTAATTGTACTATGCCTTTAGCCTTCGTGCAAGTGCAAGCAATAAGTTGACAACGTTTTACCGCAATCTGATGCACGGTATGGCAGCGCATTAAATACGAATAGCAAACAAATATTATTTTTTATATATTAGAATAACAGGTATAAGTACTAAGCTACTTCGTTGCAGGTTAAAGGTAAATAAAATACCTGAGATAAAATTATGCAATAATACAAATCAATAGATTTCGGACTTGATTGTACACGTAGTGTATTCTGGAAACTGCATCCTGTTTATGTGATTAGCGTATGCTTTATTTGTGTAGAACGAGACAGTATTCCTTCCCGGCAAACCGCTTGCAACTTTACAAGGTGCAAGTTCGGCCCCACGTGAAATACTGTTGTCATTTCTGGGCAGTACTTTCACTTATCCGCACCTAGTGAAGATTGGCTGACCAAGGAAATTGTGAATTGCACGAACCCTTGGTGATGGAAGTAAACATCGTGAGAAAATCTAGATATCTAAATATTTAGAAATCTAGAACATTTAAAATTACTAGGTAGAAGGACTGCTCTGCCTCTGCCTTGCTATCCGTCAGGGTAAATACGACCCTCTTAACTATTTCTGCCAAAAAAACAACGCCTGCATTGCTGTGTTCCTGTTTGAAGATTGCGAGGCATTCCATATTAGTCAACAGAGGTCTGTGTTCTTAATGGTATCTTATAATTATACATAATTTTTTTATTCAATGTTTGTATTCTTCTTTGTTTGAAGCTGGCTGCAGGTGTTCATGAACTTCAATTGTAACTTAACATCAGTTGGACTGTAAGTTCGATTGTAACTTCAGTTCTATAAAAAAAACGCTTACTCTTTGACTTGCTTTTTTACTATTTTGGATTTATCTTTATATTCTTTATATTTTGTTGTATTAAACCCATGGGTGGGCCTGAAGTCAGTGTGGGCCAATTTACGAAATATCTGCCTCCACCTAGACAGCCTCTACGGCTTCCAAGCTTTCGAACAACACTTTAAAATGCATAAATTATTTTCTGAATTTAATTACAACAAAAATATCTTATTTTATTAACTGGTCTGATGTATTACTGCCCTACTAAAACTAATAATTGTTACGATGATTATTGCGACAGAAAGTTAAAAATAGTCGAAAACCACAATTTTAACAGAGTTCTTATTTTACGTAGTAGAACCGTCCTGCAGCTATATTAATAGTATAGTTGCACGAATGGGTCGGCTCGACTGGGGAAAGACCACGCTCTCACAGAATACCAGCGTAAAATAGCAGCTTAATGCTGCTGTGTTTCGTATGGTGTGTGTAGAGAACCGGAGACCTATTTTACTGGAATTTACGGTTGACAACGCATCTGCATTTTAATTCGCAAACAAAGATAAATATACATGTCTATGGGCCACAGCAACCAATTACCATCAAGTGGACTGTGTGCTCGTTTGTCACCCTTATTCTGTATTATAAAAAAATCCTGTGAAAATATCATTTATAAAATATAATTAATATTTGATACTCTTAAATAATTATTAATTATTTCAACAGTAGTAGAGCCACGCGGCAGCTTTTGCTGTCGCACGGATGGGCCGGCTCGAACCGGGGTGGTACCACGACCTCACAGAATACCAGCGTGAAGTAGAGGTTTACCTCTGCGTTTCGCTTGGTGAGTGCAGGTGGCCGGAGGCCCTTTTTACTGGAAATGAGGCATTCCATCTTAGTCCTCACGGGTGACAACGCATCTGCATTTTGATTCGCAAACGAGGATAGATGTAGATGTCTATGGGCCGCAGCAACCACTTACCATCAGGTGGAATGTGTGCTCGTTTGTCACCCTTATCCTAAAAAAAAAAAAAATTCATATATAAGTACGAATTAATATAATACGTGCATTATAGAATAGAATAACTTTTATTCAACATAGATCATTACATATTAATTATTGAAAGTAATTTTTCACACTCTTTTGGAAAATACCTCTGTCCTGGAAAGAACCAGCAAGAAACCCAGCGGGACTTTTTTTAAAACATTCACTTTACAATACTTTTGTTTGTACAAATTTTAAATGAGTTTTAATAGAACCAGCATGGTGGTGATCACCTCATTCCCAGGGATCTTTTTCATTTATGTATTCTTTGATATTATAATAACCCTTTTTGTACAATTTTTCTTTAATAAAACATTTAAAGAGCCGTGGTAGCTCAGGTGGTTAGCGCGCGCTGTAAATTTCACAGTAAGCGAGCAACCCGGGTTCGATCCCCGCCGGCACAAATTAAATTGTTAATTGCAATTTTAAGTGCTGATTTACCACGTGCTCTGCGGTGAAGGAAAACATCGTGAAGAAACCTGCATGTCTGAGAAATAAGAATAAAAATATTTCGAAGAGAAGTGAAGTTCCCCAATACATATTAGAACAGCGCGGCGGACATTTCCTTGCTCTAAAACCCTCTCAGAAATGAGAGGAGGCCTGCGCCCAGCAGTGGGATGGTATTTAGGCTGTAAGTTTAACTTTAAAACATTTGAGCTTGTTTATTGACAAATTTTGTATATTTTCTGGGATTTTGTTTTAATAGCGTATACGTTGCCCCATAAATGAACTAACTAACTGGTATAACAAGCTTATGTTTGTTCCTAGTGTTTAAAGTATTAACATCTTTATTCTTATCAAAGATTTTACGTTTTTATGTACATATATTACATTTTCATAAATATATTGCGATCACAAAGTTAATATGTTTATTTCTTTAAATTTTTTCTCTAAGGGACTCATTACAATTTAAGTTATAAATCTCCCATACAGCTCTCTTTTGCAACACACATATGGCTTCGATGTCAGTATCATTACCCCATAGCGAAATTCCATAAGACATCACGCTATGAAGTAACAAAAATAAACTAATCTAGCCGTTTCAACATTGGTAAAATTTCTAATCTTTCTTACAACTTATGCTGCAGAACTAAGTCTGCTTGCTAATTTAGATATATGGGGCCCCATTGAAGCTTCACGTCAATAGTAATACCAAGAAAAACAGTGGTATCTACAATATAACTCTCCCCCCCCCCCCCCCCCGTATTAGAGAACACATCGGTATTTTAATGTTTAACATTAGGTATTGTAAATTTAATACATTTTGTCTAATTGCCGTTTAAGAGCAAATTGTTGGCGTTAAACTAATGTTTTAATTTCGATAGTCAGCTTCGATCATCAGCAAATAATACTATATCATCAAGGTCATCGACGTCATAAGGTAAATCATTAATATAGACTAAGAACAGGAATGGGCCAAGAATCTAGCCCTGAGGAACGCCCATTGATACTACTGATCTGGAGGAACCTATACCATTGATAACGACTTTTTGAGTTCTGTTATTTAATATGAAATATTAAGTCTAAGCCCAATATTTTAGACACCGTAATGTTATAGTCTCCTGATTAATATCTCATGATGAATACAATTGAAAGCCTTGGGAAGATCACAATATACCTAAGGCATCCTCTGAACTCTCCCAGGCATTAAAATGTATTTCGTAAGCTCGGCACCTGCGTCAGACGTCGAGCAACCCCTTGTGAAATCAAATTTATTTTTATTAAAAAAAATAAACATTGATCTAAAATTATCTTTTCAAAAATTTTAATGATAGTTGGTAGTACAGAAATAGGTCTAAAATTAGCGAGATCCAATCTACTACCAGATTTATATAAAAATATTACTTTACTATATTTCATTAAATCAGGAAACACACCAGATTCGATATTAGTATTAAAAATAATAGCAAGATGAGGTGCAGTTAAATCTATTATGGATGCAATAACTGTAACGGATCCATCGATATCCCATTAGCCTGCGGTTTTCTTCATATGAAGGGTTTTAAAATGTTTTACAATATCTTGTGGAAATATTTTTTCAAATCTAAATTCTTTTAAACTGGTAGATCTTTGTGTTACGAGGTTTGTTTTTACCGGTTGAGCTATTAATTATACTCCACGTCATTTTAATTTTATTTTTAACGGTCTTAATTTTGTTGCTAATATGTAAGGATTTGGCTATGGAGCACACTCTTTTAAACATTTTAGATTAATTTTTGACATATTATCTAAAAATAGCGGAAATATTATATGATCTTTCATGGTAAAGTTCATATAATCGTTGTCTGCTCTTATGAATTCCTACTGTCGCCCACTCATTAAAAACCTTGCCACTGATACTGGAGAATGGTTTGGAAGTAAATGTTTTATTAAATTTGTTGCTTATAAGGCTAAATAATACTCCATATAAATAGTCTGAATTGTTCTTGTAAGAAAGCGATGGAAGGTTTTTTAACATATTACTTCTAACTCTCTTCAGGCGTATTGCATTAATCGGAGGAAACACAATTTTCTCAATTTCTTATTTTTTATGCATATACGGCAAGGAAACCAATTGTCCACAGTGATCTGAACTTAGTTTTTGAATTTCTTGATTGTATATACAATATCTGTAAAAATATTATTAATACAAGTTGCACTACACCCTGCAATACGTGTAGCTTCAAAGAATAAATTATCAAGATTGTATGATTTAAACAATGAGCAAAATAATAACTACTATTAAATATACTAATAATACTGATGGAAGAAGCTTCCGGGAGATTGGTATTAAAATATCCGCATACTACAACAGATTTATTATATTTATTAACCTTAACTAAAACTTATTCCCTAATTTTTTCAAAGGTATCAAATAAGTAGCGGCATAAAAGTCTAACGGTGACTGTTATTGCGCATACATCGCGCTGATTGGCGCGACTTATGCGCAATTAGCCAATTAGCTGGTGACCTGCAACACAGGATTTTTTACAAAAACCTACATCAGGCATCAGTCTCTCACAAAGCTGAAACCTAATTATGGCAAATTGTTAATTTTAAAAGTACTATTTGTGAAGAAAGCATAAATGATTTATTATTATTGGCTCGTGCGTATCGTTTCTGATTGGCTCTCCAGTCGCATTCGTGCAATTCAATTCGTGCGCGTCCCCTCCACGTTTCGTTCAGCGCTAGACTTACGTGCCGTGACTTGTACCTCGGACATAGGGGTCTGTAAATACTGACTACAATGAGGTGCTCAAGCTGAACTCATATCATTTCATATAAAATAATAGATTTACCATTTATACATTCACTTTAAAAATGTGACTCTTCTTTTACGGTAAGATTATAACATGCTCTTTGAGTATACGAATTTTTTCATATAATTGAACTGGCAAACGAATTTACAGTCCACCTCATTGTAAGTGGCTGCTGCAGCCATGCAAACAATGTCTATTAAAGAAAGCTACTGAGGATTAAGATGAAATGTCTGTAATTACACCGGCTCTCAATACGCTTTAACTGAATCACAGCAGTACAGGAACTGCTTTTTGGCAGCAGAAATAGGTAAGAGGTTGGTGCTTACCCAGACGGTTTTCTAGGCAAAAAAATAAGCCCTACTACGTAACAAACGCACGAGATATACACGATAGATATCACAATTCTGTTAATAAAAATCCTTCAAGACTTTATAACGTCTTCTTGTTCTTCTCAGTAGGTTCATAAAAGTCTACTGATGGGCATGTTGTGCCAGTCCCTTCATAGGATTTGCCTTAATCGTGACGCTTAGCAGGCGAATTAAATATAACAGTACCAGACGTATCGAATCATTGACGCTGCTGCCCGTTCCCGGTATTGGTATTTTACGTCTTTTGTTATAGTATAGAGTGACAAACGAGCACACAGTCCACCTGATGGTAATTGGTTGCCGTGGCCCACAGACATCTACATTTATCCTCGTTTGCGAATCAAAATGCAGATGCGTTGTCACCCATGAGGACTAAGATGGAATACCCCTTGTCCAGTAAAAAGGGTCTCCTGTTCTCCACAATCACCACACGAAACACAGCAGCATTAATCTGCTATTTTACGCTGGTATTCTGTGAGAGCGTGGTCCTTCCCCGATCGAGCCGACACATTCCTACTAGAACTATACTATTAATATAGCTGCAGCTGCGGCTCTACCAAAACGTTTATCAAAAGCGATTTAATTTCCATAGTCTCCTCTTGTGACACCCAGCAATGCCACTGACTTATTTATTTGAGCACCACAAAACAAAACGCCAAACAGTGTTTTTGAAGAGGCTTTTTGATATATCAACTTGTGTATATTTTTATCGTACCATTTTGAAGTCAGCCCTGACGCTACCCGTTGGATGAAATTTCGTTGTGTGATTGTCTGGTGATCTGTGTGTCATGGACGATGTTCTTTTTTTTTGTATTTTATTAATACTAGTATGAAGAAAATATATAGCAGTCGTACTTGAATAATATATATACATATATTTAAAAACATTACAATACTAAGATTATTATGTATTCTACAGAACTCTCGGTGTTCGAGTCGGCCATGCGTCTGACTGTATTTATATTACTATTTGGTTTGTTACAATGGTGTCGTTAATTAAATTTGAGGCCCAAAATAAAAAAGTTCCAAACCAAATAATCTACCAGATTTTTCTGCTAGGAAACAAAAAGATTTTAAGCGAATGAAATCGTGGGTAACGCTAAAATTTATATAGGTTCCAAATAAAAAGAAGTCACTATTTATTTGGAATGCTTAAAATAATATTGTCAAACATTACCATGGATAATGTCATGCACATTATGCGTCGAGCGAAATAATTATAATATTTTTGATAAATTAATTTAAAAATAACCCATAGAATTCATCACCCTATTTCATCCAATGGGTAAGATCCGTAAGCAGCAACTATAGGATTTACCAAAAAACTTACTGCTGCTATAGATGGCGGTAAAACCAACTTGTTTTATACACGTTAAATAACCAGGCCTACGACGGAACGCAGTTTCAAATTTGCACAACATCTTGTACGGTGAAACAAGGTCACAGTCCACCTGACGGTCAGTAGACTGTGTAGCTCATTGACATATACATCTATTCTCAATTTAGTACGAAATTGCTAATGCTTTGTACCCTTCAGCAATAAGATGGAATTCCTTGTTTTTAGTAAAAAGGATTAGTAGTAAGTAAAAACACAACAGAATGAAGCTGCTATTTACGCTGGTTTTCTGTGAGAGAAGTCATTTCCCGGTGGACCAGGGAACTACCTATTTTTGCTAGAACCATAATACACCTGCAGCGCGGTTCTACCATGTATGAACAGCCTAGCATGACTATTAAGGCAATGCTCTCTACAAAGAAAGTCCAGCAGTGGTCTTCCAGGTGTTGATGATGAAGAAGAAAATAATGAAATATAAAATACGTTAACGGAGTATTCTTTTCATTAAAATCATTGCGTTCACTGAATACCTCATAATTTCTCATTATCGTATTAATTTACAAAAGGTGAAAGACTTTTATTTCTTTACATTAAAATTTAGCATTAAAGTATGAATTTAATTAAAAGTAAAACATAATTTATAAAGGCTAAATAGGCCAGTAAATATATGTGAACAAACAAGCACGTCTTTCATGGCTTAAACTTGTTTCTGAAGAGTTTCGGAAGCGACGTGAAAAAACGCTTAGGTCAAATAAAGGTAAGCATTTGCCCGGTAATTAAACAGTATTTATTGCCGGAGCATATGTATATGTTCGCAGTGTATATGTGCCATATACAGCGCGTGTGAAAGCAGGAAGTTGTCTTTTCTTTACAGTGTTGCCACTTTAGGAATTTTGTCACAAGCTTCGGTGATCGCGATCACAGCCCGCGAATATTGGTCAAATTCCAACTTGATTGACTACTCTAAACAGCGTTCAAGGGAGTAGTTATCATATAAATTTGATCAAGATCTGACAAGTACTTCTGAGTTATCCTTAATAATGGGTATTTAATTGACTTAAACTACATTGATAATGTTATTATTTTATTTATATTGAAGTCGATTATACAATTTTTTTTAATTTTACCACTTCTTTTAAATAACCTTACGCCAACAGTAATGCTGTGTCACCTATAAGGGTGCATACATCAGTCCCTAGATTAAATTCACGTTCAATAAAATTTAATAATGTGTGCACTGCTGGTGTCCTATGAATAAATAAATAAATAAATATACAGTAGGATTTTCTCCTATATGGTGCAGGTGTTTTATACGGTTTACATATATAAATTGCACAAGGTCGCACATCCTGACCCGAAACAATGATTTGTGGCCATACACGCACTTGTTTCGTGTGGGATTCTAACCAGCGGCCCTGTACCGCTGCGAACAAATGCTCAAAACTGCGCTACGAAATCTTACACTCTTACTCAGAGAGATTTAAATATTTAGGTACTCTTACTTAGTTTGAAGAGCAGCTCCCTCGCACAATATTTGTGTCATTAATTATGAGGATATTTTATTTTTAATAACATTTAAAAATATCTACTAAAGACTTTTTGAAATAGATTTATATGAAATAAATGTTGATAGATTTTTTACCATTGTTATTAGTCACTTGACGATTTTATAGTCATAAATTATATAAAACGAGAAGAATTTTTTTGTTGTTGTGTTTCATTTCTAAATTTGATAACAATCAATTAAGGTAACTTATTTTCATATTTAAAGTTTGTTTGTTTGTTAATTTTAATAAAAAATTGTAATCAAAGGTTTTTTACATAATATATACTGGCTATATCCGCGACATCGTTCAATAAGATCTTTTTCTTCTGTTGTTTTAAAGCCGAGTTAATTGGTAATTTTCTCGTTTTAAAGCTTTATTAATATGGACATAATTTTTATTTTATTCTTACTTATATTTAAATTTATTTTTACATAATCTTTTATTTAGTAGCTATGTGTATGGTTGTTTCTGACAAATAAGTGCATTTTCTTTTTTTCTATTGTTTTACTTATAAAATGTAATTTCATCGTCAGAAAACTAACAAAGAGGGTTCCAAATAAAAGCATACTAATAAAATTTAGGAACGTACAAATGAACTAGGATTTTTTTTATAGAATAAAGGTGTCACACGAGCACACAGTCCACCTGATGGTAAGTGGATACCGTTGCCCATAGACATCTATATTTATCCTCGATTAAGAATCAAAATGCAGATGCGTTGTCACTGAGATGGAATGCCTCGTTTTGAGTAAAACAGGGTTTCCGGTTCTCTACACTCACCATATGAAACACAGCAGCATTAAGCAGCCATTTTACGCTGTTATTTTGTGAGATCGTGGTCCTACCCCGGTCAAGCTGACCCATTCGTGCTACAACCATAATATAATATGTTTATCTCTGCTAAGCCTAATGGTTAACTGGGAGAGAATGCCTTAAGACATTAAGTCCGCCATATCTACGATTCTTCTTTTGTGCATAAAAGTTTAAATAAATTAATTAATTAACATAGTTGCGGCGTGGCTATACCACGTACAAATAAAATCAAAACTTAGAGCTTTTTGGACTCCAGAAAAACTGCTATTTTAAGGAGAAAACGGTTATTCTTTTTGATTTTTGGGTCACACATAAATACGACCAAAACATTAAAAAAGTATCTTGAATCTTTACTGCTTGCCATGTATATAATGTCTTTATTGAATAAAAATCTCGATATTGTTTCACCTGAAATAATATCGGATGAAACACCGGAAAATAAATTTAAGAAATTTCAAATCAGTAACAATAGGTTACTTATCTTGAAAAACTATTTCCATGACACACATAATATTATATAATGCAAGGAAAAACTCGTCAAACAACCTCGTCAATTTTTTAAAGTTAAAAAGCCCAAGCGAAATGACCTTTTCAAATACGGAACCCTAACTAAACACATACATGTTGTCATATCAAAAGACCTCTTCATAAATAATGTTGAATATTTTGCTTTGTGGTGCTAAATATTAAATTGGCATCATCGTTTGCGCGGGACAGTGTCTGGGAGTGTTAACCAAGTGACAAGAAGCTGCTTGTGAGGTTCAAGCTCAGAGCGTTGGTTAATAGTCCTCGCATCGTATCTTATTAATCGGCACTTGGATTTTTTTAAACGGGAACGGGTTATTATTATTATTATCGGGAATGAACGATCTTGTGCAATAAAAACCCTTTTATTTGCATAACAATCATTGGCAACTCTGCTTCAATTTAAGAAGCAACTAAATTAAGCCGAGTACCATTATAAAGGTTTAAAGGATTTTAACACCTGTCGCCGGCCTGTCGGTAAATGTTAAAACTAAATCTACGGCTAAATATTTTATCATAAAGTGAAACAACTTTTACTTATAAAGATTTAAGTCAAATAATAATGAAATTTCATTAGCGATATCTTTAAAGGAAACAATACTTATGTCAAAATTTTGGTTAAGTCTATTATGGAAAACTTTTTTAATGAATAATAATATAATAAATAGTTCATCACCGATATGATCGCGATATAAATAAGTAACGTTCGGAAAGTAATACAAAATATGAAAAATATTGAATAATTTAATGAAAATCATAAATTTCAAAGTAAATTGCGCATAGAAATAAATAATTTTATTTACATCATTATTTCATTGAAAATCGTCACTATTAAACAATTTATAATAATTGGGAACAGAACGATTTATAATCATTAATATCACCCATAGTATAGATTAGTAACTAAGCGAAAAAATATCCCTTTATTTATTTCGATAAAAATAATTAAATTAAGAGGATAGATTGAATAAAACACGATTGTAAAGCCAATATATAAAAAAGTGAGAAACACAAACTAGAAAAATATAGACACATAGCACTCCTCCTATTATTTTTAAAAATAATAAAAAAAAATATTTTCAATAAGTTGTATTTCTTCTTTGAGCAACATAAAATTTTCACTATAGAACAAAACGGGTTTCGTAAAGACAGATCTATTTCATTGGCTATTCAATTAAAAATGCTACAATTAATGTTGATGAGCATATACCCGTTTGTGTCTGTAAACTAGAAATTTATGGTGTAAGGGGGAACACATTACATCTATTGCGATCCTACCTTTCCAAAAGACAACAATGCACCCAAACAACCAAAATATATCATAGAACGAAACCGAGAGAAATATCCTGCTCAAAATATAGAACCGTCATTAATGGTGTATCACAAGGGAGTATGCTTGGGTCTGTAATATTTCTTATACATTATTGATTTACCAAAGAGCATAAGACATCTTATGATATTATTTGCTTACGACAGTACAACGATAGTAAAATATACAAATAGAAATGTTTACGAAAACAAATGCACTTACTGACATTGTTTACTGACTTACAGAAAATCAGTTAAACGGATAAATTTGCCAAAAACTATCTACATGCAATTCCATCACAATAAAGCTAACCCGCTAGAACTAAGCATTGACTACAAGGGATCGCCTATTACAGAGGTAACTTCCACTAAACTCGTAAGCATAGAGATAAATAATAATATGAAATGAAAAATAGGCGTCCAGACACTAGCCATGGGCCTAAATATTCACATATTTTTATAGAATAAGGGCGACAAACGAGCACACAGTCCACCTGATGGTAAGTGGTTGCTGTGGCCCATAGACATCTACATCTATCTTCGTTTGCGAATTAAAATGCAGATGCGTTGTCAGCCGTGAGGACTAAGATCGAATGCCTCTTTTCCAGTAAAATGGGTCTCCGGTTCTCTACACTCACCATACGAAACACAGCAGCATTAAGCTGCTATTTTACGCTGGTATTCTGTAAAACGTGGTTCTTCCCCGGTTAAACCGACCCATATATGCTACAACTATACTATTAATTTAGCAGCAGCATGGTTCTACCACCTATGATATATATTTTCTAGATACATCTTAAAATTAATTATATACAATATTAAAAACTATAATAATAATAAAAAAAACTAAAACTAGAAACTTAATTATCATATAGTCCTACTCCCCGCGGTATCGTGCCAAAAACGCTGGCAGCATTTCCCCGTTGAATGGCTATACTTAGCCATTGAGCGAGAAAAGAACCAGCCCTCTTATCACCAGCAGTAACGACCAGCCGCGGATGGTATGATATATATTTGCTTTAAGAAAACCTTCAAAATTATTAACGTTTATTAGGGTATAGTATAAAGATGAGGCAACTGTTCAGTTAAAGATACTATATATGTAACTCAAAATAATGTATTAGAGCGATGTTCGGGCTTAAATCTACTGATAGTTGCAAACCGTATTTTAAACAATAAAAAAATTTGACACTTCCTAGCTTACACATAAATGAAGTAGCAATATTTGTGCATTCCAACCTGTAATCATTTACTTAGAGCAAAAAAAGAAAAACTCAACGTTTAAAATATAAAATTGTTAATGTACTAGGAAAAACAGCACTATTACGACATAGTAGAGTATAGGATGGCCCCTGTAATCTACAGAAAATAATTTTACCCAATGCAAGAATATATATATTCATGAAAAATTTTGAATCTTTTATGTTTATTTACAAAATTGTCGTTTTTTTCTTCTACTGACATTTACTAAAACTATACAATTACTTTTTGATGATTGACTTCGCAATTTGTATTGGTTTGAAATTGCAATTATCGGAATTTTTTTTTTTTAAATATTTGTATGTCAATTAGTAATAAACCTAGCAAGCTAACAGCAAAGTGGCGAAGCAATCAGCTTTGTAGCGGTTTCTAACGAAAAAAAAATTCAAAATAGGAGGTTCAGATGCCTGGGTGATCAGTAATCGATTGCTGAAAACAGAATTTGAAAATTCGAAACCTTTCTCGAGATAATTGTGGGACAGACGGACATACGAACGGACAGACGGAGAGACGGACAGACGGATAGATGGATAGACGGACAGACATCGTGAAATCAATAAGTGACTTCGCAAGCTTCGCCACTTAATAAGTAATAGTAGATCATTTAGGACACAATACGCAATTGTTAACATCTTTAATGTATTACTTATGATCAACAAATAAGCATTTTATTATTAGGTTAAAAACACAAGAAGTCCATCAACACGCAGAATGACACCATGATGAACTCTTATCATCCCCAAAAAGTCTGCCAAAAATTTGTGATGCTGTTTCCAGCTACGGGAAATATACAGGTTTTTTAAGAGTACTTTATTTTTTCATTGAAGGAGAACATCTCACCTTTTGTACTTTTAACAGACAGGTGCTATTAAAAAGAAAACTTTCAGCTTATTATCTTACGTTATTATGTTTATTATTCTTCTAATAATATTCTTACTTCATGTCGATTCACCTATATGTAATATAAAAATCAGCAGCAATTATGAAAAACCAAACAATATAAAGAAAAAATACAAACTAAGTATTCTATAAAAAATTCATGCGATGTTTTTCGTCCCCGCCGAACATGTAAATAAACACTTAAAATTAAAATTAACTCTTTATTGGGTGCTGGTACGAAATTTTGATGGTGATGCAGTCCCTTCAGCCAGTCACTTCAGCGGTGCCAAGTTAACTGTCGGTACGTCGAAGTGATGAAGTATTTGTACAGTAGGGCTACGATGACTATCCGAGTACAGAACTAGAGTACGAAACCTATCCAACTATAGAGAGGTGTAAGACAGGGTGATATAATATCCCCGAAACTCTTCAGCACTACATTGGAAGACGTTTTCAAGCTACTGGACTGGAAAGGATACGGTATTAACATCAATGGCGAGACACTCACCTTCGATTTGCTGCCGATGTAGTTCTTATTGCATAGTCATTGGAAGACCTAAGCACTATGCTCAACGGCCTCAATAGTGTCTCCCAACGGATAGGTCTTAAGATGAACATGGATAAAACAAAGATCATGTGTAACGTCCATGTCATACATATGCCGGCAGTTTTTGGGACCGCTAAGCTCGAAGCTGTTGACGAGTATGTTTATCTAGGGCAAATAGTCTGAGTAGTAAGCCCAACTTCGACCGAGAGGTCAACCGACGGATTCAACTCGGCTGGGCAGTGTTCGAGAGACGAAACATCTTCTCATCAGTTATACCTTAAAACTTGAAAACGAGGTTGTACAACCAGTGTATATTGCCAGTGACAACTTAAGGATCTGAAACGTGGTCATTCATTGTTGGTCGTATAAGGAAGATCAAGGTCGCTCAGTGACCAATGAAGAGGGCTATGCTGGTGGTTTCTCTGCGTTATATACGTCTTAAAGATGAGAATATCCGCAGTAGATCGAGAGTAACCGACATATTCCAACGGATTAGTAAGCTGAAGTGGCATGGGTCGGCAATATACCGATATAGCCGACAACTGATGGGAAAGCAAGGTTCTCGAGTGGGAGCCTCATACAGTAGGCGAAGTATGGCGCAGCCTCCCACTAAATGGAGTGACGATCTGGTAAGACATTCAGAGAGTCGAATGATGCAGGTGGTTCAGGCCCGTGATTTGTGGCATTTTTGAGGGAGGCCTATGTTCAACAGTGGACTTGTGAAAGGCTATAATGATTTAATGACAGTGATGAAGATAATTGTTGTTGGTGGGGTTGAACCTGGATACTTAGCGTACTGTGAAATTTACAGCGAACGCTTAACTCCTGAGCTACCACGGCTTTTTTATATTGAAAGGTCCACCTCATTTTCAAAACGTTTGTACATTAAATGTATATTGAGGCCTACTGTCCACCTCCAAATCATCCTCTTAAAAAATTATTAAAACATAGACTGTTTTACCAAAAGAGTTTATTTGGCGATTCTGGCGACTTATTGCTTGGACGAATTTAGCCTAATCTGGTGGCGTTTGGGAATTGATCTAGTGACTTTAGTTTTTGTCAGGTGGCAACAATGTTTCCGCAGTTTCATATAGTACAATTCTGCTTTCTCAAGCACACCTCACTCGGACGTGCAGAGCGTGCACATTGTTCGTACTAATGTATTTATGTTTTGTACTCTTTATAACAGAATTATATTTATAATATAAATTCTGTTTTAATTATAAAATTATGCGCTGCATACTATTTCAATCTACTTGTATAAGTAATTCTAATGTGAATAGCTTGAAAAATTCGAACAGTTACCATTAGTATATGCTCAAGATTACGAAAACTGAAACGAATTGTTGATATGGCTTAAAGTAATTTAAGTAAGAAGAGATTTAGCTCGCGTCTAAACCTACTTGAATTTCAAGTTAGCGGAAATCAAGTTGTTAATAAGAACTTTAAAAAATTGGTCCTGTTTACAACAAATTAAATAAAACTCAATACGATGCTCTGAACTATCAGACCAGATTATATTTCAACATATTATTTATCATATTTCAATATTCATGAAGCGTATAAGAACGAAATACTCTGTTTTGTAACACAAAATTAGTCGAAATGCAATGAATAAAAAAGTTTATACTTTGTCTACGGTGTTAACGTAACATAAGTCGTAGTCTAAATTTAAAAACCCCTAACCGATCTGTGAGATTATTTTAGATATCGTTAAATGATTCTGTTCATGTAATCCTTAGGTAATAAATAAAAATACCTCAAAAAATAAAATAAAACGTAATAAAATGGGGAAACTTATATGACTACATGTTTAAAGATACCGTTGGCGAAGACTATGTTACCAGATTTTAAAAATTTGCTGAATATGCTAATAAAAACAAGTATATTAAATAACAATAACATTTTTATTTTCATTAATAATATGATGTTTTTATATGCCCCATTCAGATTGCACAGGTTGTTTGCATATTGGATGTGAAAAATATGTTTACTTAAGGAAATATATATATGAAAATTAATAATTTAACAACTATTCTTGAACTACAGAAATTATTTAAATATTCTAATATAAAAACAACTCCTTCATGATTTTTGTAAAAAGGAGAGGATTTGCAGTCCTACCGTCTTTTATTTCTATTAGAAACATATTGAACTTCTAAGTTCAAAATTAATAAACAAAGTGAATTCCTAGAAATTTGAAAATACATAAATATCGTGAAAATAAAATATAGATATGAGCGCGTTTTATCTCAGAGCTTCAAGTTATGCAATTTCATACTGTGTTGTGTATAGTTTATCTGCTGACTGGTGACCTAACGTAGCCTTTAGGGAAACTGGGTTATTTATGACATCTGAAATTTCATATTTTCATATCTGTTTCATCTATATTTTGTTATCTGGCACTAACGTGATATCTGTTTGACATCGACTTTTTCTAAAATATACCTATAATTTTATGGTATTAAAACTGAAAGTTCATTTCTATAAACTATTATTATAAATACACCATATAATTAACGGACCTAACATGTTAAATAGTAGGGCACTGAAATATAGTAAAACAAAATCCATTAAAGTATCCACAGATATAACGACAGTTTTCATATTCTTTATTTTCATTTTATTTATTAAAGTTTATTTCACTTACTTGAAACTCATTTGATTAATGTAAATAGATATAACAAATTATTGTTTGTCTGTTCCCATTAATATCTAATACACTTAAAATAAAACTAATAAAACTTATTTGCAAAGCATCTAAGAAAAAACAAGTCTAATAATTTGCAAATACAGAACTTGAAGTTATAAGTAAATTATATAACTTGGCAAAGTTAGATTATATTATCAAATTACGAAACTCATTTTAAAATTCAATGGGGTACGCGTATCATATGTTTACTGTCGACAATATTTTCAGGTAGAACTTTATATAAATAAGTTGATGCAATGAATAATGCTTCTATTTTAAATGAAAATCTACCTACATGACGATGAATGGCAATTCTTAATAGTCAACTATTAAGTTATTCGGCTTAGTAAGCCCGATATACATAGATATGAATGCAATATGATGCTTCTCAAGTCTAAAAGCTTTGTCGTCCACACTACAAACGATTTCAGAATTATTAACATCTAACTTACCATAAGCACATCAATGCAAATTATTGTCCAATTTTATTACTTGTTTACGTATATAAACAATATTCTAATGTCACATAATACTAAAAACACAAAAGATTGAGATATATCTGTTATGTATAAATAGAAATATTTTAAAGCGTAAATGGAGTAATATTTCGCCAATATTTTTTTTCTACTCGCCCACATTCGTCAGTGACGTAGTACATGTACTCGTTGCTTCCTATTTTCCGTATTACATAAACTTTATGATAGTACTAGAGCCGCTGCGTGTTGCATGTTTCAATTTAAGCATATTTTTAAATGAAACAGTTTAAAATATTACTTAAAAAATTATACGATCGATTTATGTACAACAAGGTTGTACAATTTTGTATCAGATGTTTAAGAAATATCAAGAATTTTTATTCACAGATATATCTTAGACATCACAGAGAGCGTACTGGAACAATCCAAAAAGCAGATGTTTAATTGTCTGAATCCTTAAGTAATAGAATCCAAATTTTCCGTAATCAGACATGATAGCGCCGAGAAAAGAGGTTTTGCAACGATGTTAACGACAAGTTATTTGAAGAATGACATCGATGCATCCGGCCTGCGGGGGCGGCGTCGATAGCTACATTCTATTAATATAATGGCAAAGGAAATTTGCTTGTGAATTACGTTAAACACCACGTTTTCTGTACGAGCTTAGTACTGAATCAGAGGGCCAAGGTGTGAAATGTCAAGTGATAAGCACTGATGTGGTACAGAACGCGTGAGTAACGTGCCCGTTCGGGCAGTCGGAGCGCGGCGCGACACACACTAGGGCGGGCGGACACGGCAGCGTTACGTCAGCGAGGGGCAAGGGGAGGTGGGGCCTTAGAAGGGCCGCGGAGCGGGAGAGTACAAGGGGAGCTGCGCCCCGCACTGCTGCATCCTCCGAGCGCCTCTTCGCCCGGCTTCGATGAAAAACGTGACATCTTCACGTCGCCCTCCCTCGCGGCTCTCCAAGGACTATGACGCTCCACTAGCGGTCATTTATTACAGAACTTATTACACAGATGCGATTATCAGTTAACCTCATTCAATAGTGCACAACTAATTTACATTTATCCCTTGCGATTTGACATAAAACCTAGTTTCATTGCACCGAATATTACATTAACATGTGCTTAATTTCTGTACTGTATATATAGTATGAGAAAAACATTGTTCCGTGAGTGATATTATTTGCTTATATTTTAAAACTTGTCGCCTTGTCAAAAGCGTAAGAAGTTGACGCAAAAAAAAAATAAAAAAAATAATTGACAGCCTGCCAACTATGGCGATTACGACGAACTCCTACTTCTACAACAGAGGCCTATTTACGGGGGTTTAAGTAAGAATATAATAACTTTTTCTCCGAATGTCGTCCTCACCTGCTCGTACGTAGTATTGAATCATGGATAAAGGTCGTAGAACCAAGTAATGGCAGAAAACTATTCTAAATCCCAAAGAGATCCCAAATCCCACAAACTGGTTATGGGAAGTACAGTAACAGTGCAGGTTTTGATATTGTGCTCACTAGTTAGCGTGGTTAGTGCGGCATGGGAATTGACGTATTCTGCTAAAAGTCTACATCTAGCTTCAGACTTAAATAGGTTTAGAAAGGAAAAAAATAATAAAAATATATAATATGTGTGGTTACTGGTGAATAATTATTAAAAACTATACAGGTAAAAAAATTACAAATTATAATTTTTAGGTAATAGTAAAAATGCAAATCATAAAGAAAATTTTTGGAAAACATATATTTTGCTTCAGAGATACAAGAAGAATATTCTATGTACTATAAATATTTGTCATTTTATTTACTAGTAACGGTCCATAAACAACCTATACGGGTCGCTACGTGACAAAAATTATTTACAATAGAAGAAAAGATCTGATAATTAATAGAACCAGGCGTTAATCAATGGAAATCCATTATATATACAGCCGAACCTGGATAAGTGAGAAGAAATAGAATAGAATAGAATAACCTTTGAAGTGAAAACTGCTTTAGCCGCTTTGAGTGATTTTATAGCAGAAAAACTTATGGGTTCGCGTCACCGATGACCTCAACATGCTAATTTCATATTTTAGTAGTCACGAGCATGTTAATTTCTTTTTTCGTTAACTTTTACGTTATTATTACGTTAATCTTTTTTCCTGATTTCCACTCAAATTTCGCCTATAAACGAGACATTATCAGGTTATCACCTGAAATAATTAGGTCCCAAGGTTAGAGGTAAACGCTAGTCACTATTCGAAAAAGGTCTTGAATAGTTTACGTGCTGAAGACGATGAAGTCATTTAGTTAGTTAAAGTCAAGGCTTAGTTGGCTCAATATAATCTTTAAAAAATATAATAGAATGTAGAAATTTGTAGTTTTGTAAATCCATGATTTCTTATTCAAAACTAGATTAAAGTCTTAAACAATTTTTTCTTTTACTTTTATAACTACGAAACTTCACCTATGTGAAGCCACTCTTGATATTATTTGGATTATTTAAGAATCCTGAAACAGAATTTAACTATTATAATCGCATCAACTTAAAATTCACTTTTTTTACTTTGACTGTCTTCGGTTTGAAACTTTAAAAACAACGACATTTTATAAATGGCTTCGACCTTACCTTAATTACTAAAATTAAACTTTTAATAAAAAGTAACAGCCAATTCCAAGAATGTTAAAAATAATAAAACTATTACCTTAAAACTGAAATCGATGTTTAAACATAGTGTATAGAAGAATTAAAGCCACAAAATTAGTAGCTACTCGTATTATGTGGAAATTATTTCTTCTTGGAAGTCAAGTTTTATAAAATTTTAATTTTGACAGTTTCGAGTGGACTAATATATTAATAACTTCATAACAACTATATTTTCATTTTAGTAGTTACACCAAAAACATTTGTTCCCTATATTTCTTTATGGGCGTAATTTTTTCTCCAAATTTATACCTACAGAACCACTCCTGAAATTATCCTATTTAATAAAAAAGTATCATCTAATTCGATTCATAATTGACGAAGATATCGCGTAACATTAAAAAAAAATTAGTTAATTAAATTAATTATTACAAATTAGCCTCTAAAAAGCTTGGCGTGCTCAGCAGAGCGGGACAGTATTTCATGCCGGCACACCGCCTGCAACTTTACAAGGCGCAGGTTAGGCCTCACATGGAATACTGTTCCCATCTCTGGGCAGGGGCTCCCCGTTGCCAGCTCCTTCCACTTGACCGCATCCAGCGCAGAGCGGCTCGAATCGTCAACGACCGAGCCCTTTCCGATCGGCTCGATTCATTGGCACTGCGAAGAGATGTTGCATCTCTTTGCATTTTCTTTCGCATCTACCATGGGGAGTGCTCTGAGGAATTGTTCGGATTAATCCCAGCCGCCAAATTTCACGAACGCACATCGCGGCAGAACTCCCGATACCATCCACACCATCTGGATGATTGGCGGTCCACCACTGTGCGATTTAGAAGATGTTTTCTTCCTCGCACGACTTCCTTGTGGAATAGATTACCATCAGCGATTTTTCCGGACCGATACGACTTAGGGACCTTCAAGAAAAGAGCGTACTCCTATTTAAAAGGCCGGCAACGCATCTGCAATTCCCTCCCTGGTGTTGCAGCTGTTCATGGGCGGCGGTAGTCACTTACCATCAGGTGAGCCGCATGCTCGTTTGCCCCCTCTCCTATAAAAAAAAACATGCAAACAAAAAAAAAATCGAATTAAGGACCTCTTCCTGCAAGTGCAATGAGGGCATCCACGACTTTTTCTGCCACCAGGGCGGCGCCACCATAGTATAAAGAGAGGGAAGTACGTTATCTTCAAACAAACTCACTGTGCGCGGCTTGTATGTGTGCGCCATAGTATCTATGAGGCGCCGCACGCACACTTAAACACAATCTCGAAATGTTTCTCAATGCGCCAGTCGGGACTAACACAGCACGAGGTTCACGCGTCACGGCTTTTGGCATCGCTAAATGAATGAAAAGTGTGTGATAATCGCAGGAGAACGTATTGCTGTGTATTTGGGTGTCTTAATAATTCATCGATTCCAGAATTGTCTCTGTTCAGATTACCTATTGAACAGGACAGGTAAGCGAGTCACTTATTATAGCATATAATTTTTACTTGACGATGAGATACCAACTTACATATTATTGTTGTATTAGTTGTCTATCAGACAGAGGAAGATTAGTAACTAAGTACCTACTTACGGTTATAAAATCGTAATTAATTATATTTGCAAAAGTTATTTATAAGGATGCGGATATATTACACATTAAAGTTTAATAACAAGTCGTTTCGTAATAGTCGAAACCAAAGAAAGTATTTTTCTGTAGCTAATTTGTAATTTTGTAATAAATGTGTGATTCAATATATATATGCTTGTATTAATTAAAAATAAAAATTAATATGGTCCTTTATGTGTGCAAATACTATATTATGCCTATTAAAAATAAAAAGTAACTAGTATATACTAAGTAAATAATTTAAACACGAGCTCACACACCGCCCCGCCGTTTTATTTTATCCCTTTTTTTTATAAATAATACTGCTCTGAATCTTAATACATTTCTGTATTTGTTAGGAAAACCATTGTTGAACTTTATCGACTAATGATCACTGAATTAGTTATACAGAGATGTGTTATTTTTGGCAAGGGCCGGGCTTTAAGCTAATGATTTGGTGACAGTGACAACCCTGAGACAGTAGGCAATTATATCGCGGATTGGCCGGAGATAGCCTACTTGGTGTCTTTATACTATGGCGCCACTTTACAGTGAGGTAAAATATTTGACAGATTCCATAGCGGGGATGATCATTTATTAGAAAAACGTAACCTTTAAGGTTTCTTTCTGTATTATTAGTTATATTTTATATTAATTACATTAGAAATGAATAAACCAAACTATAAAATATAACTAAAAGCCGATTTTTTTTTAAAAGAGTTATAAAGTGCATAAAATTAAAAAGCAAACCACTGACGCATTGTGTTGTGTATTAATATAATATTCTAGATAATGGTAAACTATTATTTAAAATTAATTTCTCAATTCATGTTCATCTTACGACCTATCCGTTGAGAGACACTATTGAGGTCATTGAGCATAGTGCTTAGGTCCTCCAGCGATTCTGCCATAAGGACTATATCATCGGCAAATCAAAGGTGAGTGATGTACTCGCCATTGATGTTAATACCGCATCCTTTCCTGTCCAGTAGCTTGAAAACGTCATCCAATGCAGCGGTGAAGAGTTTCTGGGATATAACGTCACCCTGTCTTACACCTCTCTGCAGTTGGATAGGTTTCGTACTCTGATTCTGTACTCGGATAGCCATCGTAGCTCTACTGTACAAACACTTCAGAACTTCGATATACCGACAGTCAACTTGGCACCGCTGAAGGGACTGCAGCACCTCCCAAATTTCGACGGAATCAAAAGCTGTCTCATAGTCATACGCCAGACATAGTGGCAAATTGTACTCCTCGGACTTCTGTACAATTTGCCGAAGGGTGTGTATGTGGTCCATGGTACTAAAGCCTTTTCGGAAACCGGCTTGTTCGAGAGGCTGGATGTCGTGAAGTCTACGACAACTTACAACTCGAGGCCTATTGTACCACATTTCTTTTTTTCATTTTTTGTTAATATTTATGTAATTTTTGGCGTACAATAAAGTGTTATCTATCTATCATATGACATTAGAGGCAATGTATTTAAATTGTTCCAGTTTTATCTAAATAACCGTCGTCAAAAAACGGAAAAATGTAGGTTAAATCTAAGTACCAAATCTGAAAACATAAGCTCATCGACAGAGCGTTTGGTAAAATACGGTGTCCCACAGGAGTGTCTTAGGGCCTCTCTTATTGAAGTGTATATAAATGTCCTACCAAATGCCACTAAGCAACCTATGCTACTGCTAGCTACCTTATTCGCTGACGATAGTACTATACAACAAACTGTGATGACATCTGTTCTTATAAAAATTACATAAATTAATCATTAATATTAATACCTGCTTGGAAAATGGCAACACCAGTTACCACTAGCGCTCTCTAGTATTGAGTGGCAGAAGTAGGCGATTCAAGATCCTTCCAGAAATTTCCACAATTTTCTAGAACTATCGACCTAGTCAATTGGGACCGGTATGTACTCGAACATTCTAGATGAATCGACAGTAGAAGCTTCTGGAACTATCTGAGGCTCTATATAAGGCCGGTATAGACCACGACCGGAGTCAACATTCCGCTTGCGCCACCGCTCTCGAGCGGACATGTACAAGTTGACCGTGCTTACGTTCCCGTACGTTAATGCCCACTCGCTCTCGCGCCTCCGCTCTCCTGCTCACTCTGTGCAGCGCTGTCGATTTGGTAAGTTTTTCGCCGCTAACTTTCAGATCTTGCCCCCCTGCCTCCTGGCGGGGAGATTTGACTGACCACTGTTTGCTTTTTCTTGTTATCTTTTCTTGTTAATTGTTTTGTTATTTTTTTTTGTTATTACTTTGTTATACCGTGTATATTGTTTCTTACCCCTCTAGACCCTGTTATTTTGAAAACTTACTGTTAGAGAAAAACGTCGTCCCCCTCCCCCAACATGTCCACAAAAGACCTTATTAGGTCGATCGTTGCCGCCCCGAACCACTCCTTTGGTCTGTGTATAAAACTGGACGAGGCGGTTATCGCCGCAGTCCAAACTTCAGTTGCCCCTCTGGCATGTCTCCCATCGCCCTCCGTCGCGGCGTTTCTGGCGTCCACTCAGGCTGCCCCGCAGACCGGCTCCCCTGTGTCCCCCGACTCCGACTCCATGGAGTGCTCGGACTTCGCGTCCGTAACCTTGTCCTCCTGGAAGAGGACCGCCACCCACATAGACTTTTCATCTGGTAGCTACTCCGCAGATTCCAACGACACCTTCACGGAAGTGAAATCATGGCGCGGCGGTAAACGCGCCGCGAAAAATCGCACTCCTTCTGTTTCGGCGGCCCCTGCCACTCCCTCAAACCCTGCACCACCCGTAGCTGCCTCTGCCCCCGCAGCTTCCGCTGCCGTTTCCAAACCCGCAGTCCCCGCCACTGCCGAAGTTCCACCAATGTCACTAGACATCCCTCCGCCGTCCAAGTCAGCCTCTCGCTGCGCTCCTACCCTGGCTAAATAGCAGGGCCCGCCCACTGTCTTCGTAAGAGACAAGGCAAAGTTCACTCGCCTTTCCAAAACCTGTTATGACACAGGTATGAAAACGACCAGGCCACCAACGTGGGTGAAGCCATCAAATTCATACCTCAGTCGATGGACCTCGCTCTTCCGGAAAAGCGTAAGGTCAGGGCCGTGATCCGCGGTGTCCCATTTGAACTCGCCAACGAGGACATCCTTGAGGACCTTAAGTCCCAAGGATTCCCTATTGAGGCCGTGCACGAAATGCACAGCAACAAAGGCAAGAGGTTCCCGCTTGCCCTTGTGATCCTCACGAACATGCCGGAGGCTACAGCCATCTTCCGGCAGGTACGCACAGTGTGCGGCCTGTCGAGAGTGAGGGTTGAGCCCCCACACAGGCGCGGTTTCCCGGCGCAGTGCCACCGCTGCCAATTTTATGGGCATATGGCGGCCAACTGCTCTCCTCCTCCCAGGTGCGTTAAGTGCCTAGACAAACACAGCTCGAAAGAGTGTCCTCGGCCCCAAAACGCCGAATCCCCACCCGCTTGTGTCCTATGCCAGCAGTCTGGCCACCCGGCGAACTACAAAGGCTGCCCTTGCGCTCCTCACATTCGTCCCAGCATACAAGCTCCACCGCCGGTCAATGCCAGAGCATTCCCGGCCCTCCCGTCAAGAATGCCCTGTCATGGCCTTTCCCAGATTCTTTAGGGCCCCTTTCGACCCTATCAGGTTCCCGCAAGGCCCTCTTCGGCTCCCTCTGGGCTTCTCCCAGCCTTCGCAGCCTCCAGTCTTCCCCTGGGGCCCAAAAAAGCCGACCCTCCGCGGACAACCTCCACCCCTCAGCAAGCACAACCCTCAATGGTTGATGACCTAAATACAGTGTTTTCCGCTATTAGGAACATAAACATTGGAGAGATTGCAGTCCTAGCATGTAAACTGCGCGGTGTTCAGTCCTCTCAGGACCGTCTCCTTGCTCTTACAGAGCATCATAACCTACTGTGTTCCTTGTAACTTGAATTTATATAATTTAAGTTAATATAAATTAAATAAATTAAATGTTGCATTATATAATGGCAGAGCACTCTGCTTTCCCAAAATCTCACGGTCGTATCAAGCCTAAGGGTTTATCGCTTATATCCTTTAACATTCACGGGTTGTGGATTAACCTCCCAGAGCTTAAGCTCTTTCTTCGAGGACGCGAAGCCGACCTCCTCCTCCTCCAGGAAATTAATCTCAAAATTAAGGACATTTAAAGCCTTTCCATTCAAAAGTCTTCTCTTCTTCGTAATGACAGACCCCACCGCCAAGGCGGCGGTACGGCCATTTATTACAAGAAGACACTTCATTGCTCTCACATTTCTACTCCGCAGCTTACCAACATGGATGCCACAGTATGCAGGCTAGCTATAACTGCACATCAGTCCATCGTCATAGCCTCCTGCTACATCCCCAGTGGAACCCTCCCCCTCAAAAAAGATTTTGAGGCTATCTTATCTTTAGGCAACTCAGTCATTATGTTTTGAGATTTTAACTCCAAGCATACTGAATGGACCTGCCGTACTACCTCTCAGAGTGGCAAGAAACTGCTTGATATCACGCAGTCTCTTGACCTTACCGTCCACAGTCCCCTCGGTGTCACTCACTATCCCGATAACACCAACCACGCTCCCGATGTGCTAGACTTTGCGTTAGTCAAAGAAGTTTCCTTCAACCTCAGGGCGATCGATCTAGGATCTGACCACCGACCGGTCTCCCTCATTCTTGGCCATCAGCCATCTCCCTCAACGCCCTCCACGAAAACTTTCACTAACTGGAAGGGCTTCAAGGAGTACCTAGCTAAAGCTGGACTGGACTCAAAGGACTACCCCATCGACACCGCGGTCGATTCACTCTCCACCCTTATAAAATCCTCCCTTAAGGAGAATGAAAGGGTCGTCCCGGTTGTTAATAATGATGGTCTTCCCCTACATATTAGCAACCTATTGAAAGCCAAGAGAGCTGCTTTCCGGAGAGCAGCAATCTATCCTACCCCCGAATATAGGTGTACGGCCAATCGTTTTCAACGAGAAGCCCGTTTCCGCCTCTCCGAACTTCGAGACCTCGAAAAGAGATCAATGCTCAAGCTCATGTAGAATGTCTCTCCCTCTCATACAGCGTACTATCAGATGGCAAGAGTCCTCCGCATAGACGCTATCACCCTCACTCTCTCCCGACGATACAGTTGCCTTCGAGGACGAGGAAAAGGCTGAGTGCTTTGTAGACAGCATTGCCACACAATGCTGTCCTAGCTCTCAACCAATCGACCCCTAACACATCCAGACAGTGGAGGATGAGGTCCGCCGCCGGAACTCACCCTCCACTGCCTATGACCCTATCACTGTGGCCAATGATGAGATCTTATCCCTCATCAAAGGACTTAAGCCCAAAACGGCTCCGTGGGCGGATGGCATCTCCAACGAAACCCTTAAACACTTTCCCGAGCAGGTGTTAACCCTTTTAACTATTATCTTCAACGCTTGCTTCAATCTTAGTCACTTTCCCACTACGTGGAAAGAGGCAACTTTCATTAGTATTTCCAAGCCAGGAAAGCCTCTCAACCTCCAGTCATCGTTCCATCAGCCTCCTCAAGGCCATGGGCAAACTCTTCGAAAGAGTCATCCTCACTCGCATGAGGCTCCATCTGTTTCCCACAGACGATGAAACTTTTGTCATCCCCCACCAATTTGGTTTCCGAGCGAAACATTCTTATTCCCAACAAGTTCACCGTATTGTGGAATATATCCTTAGCGGTTTTTATCATCGTCGTCATAAGACCATCGCGGTCTTTTTCGACATTGCAAAAGCTTTTGATAGTCTGGCACGAAGGCCTTATCTACAAACTATATAAAATAGGTCTCCCTGATCGTCTTGTACGTCTCGTGGCCTCTTATCTGATAGATCGTGCCTTTCGTTTTAGACACGAAGGCACTCTCTCCTCTCAGTACCCCATCAAAGTTGGTGTCCCTTAGGGCTCAGTACTTACTCCTCTCCTGTATATCCTGTTCACCAACGACATTCTCATCCCGTCGAAAGGTGTTCAGCTCTCCCTCTTCGCAGACGACACTGCCCTCTATTGTAAAGGTATCTCGCTACCTTTCATACGGAAAAAGATCCAAAAGTCAGTTGATGACCTAGGAGATTGGTTCCAAAAATGGCGTTTCGATGTGAACCCGGAGGAGAGCTCCGCCGATTACTTCGATTATAAACGACGCCGCCTCAAAAACACTCCACCAATACGTATGATAGGGACCCCTGTCCCCTGGCATCCGTCTGCCAAATATTTAGGTGTCACCCTTTACACGAGGCTCACCTTCGGGCCCCAAGTCAAAAGAGTAAGCCACAACGCACGTTTTTATCTGAGTAGGCTCAACAGTATGCTGGGCCGACACAGTAAAATGTCCTTCCGAAACAAGCGAACCCTTTATAAGGTCTGTATACGCCCAGTCATGTCTTACGCGGGCCCTATATTTGCTCACGCTGACCCCAAAGTCATTAATGAACTTCAAATAGTTCCTCTTCTGTCGTCGAGCTACGAACGCACACAGGTACCAGTCAGCCAGTCCCAAAGGTGGTGTTTAGTGGGTAGGCACTTCTTAGTGCGTCCCACATAACCACGCAGCTGGCTGCGTGGTATGCTATGAGCATTCACCACCTCCCTCCCCCGCCTTGCATTGTGCGCAAAATAAAAAAAGCGACCGGAGTCAGTGTTGAGTTGGCGATACAAGCGAATACTTCGAAGCGATACAACTGTGAACTAAAGTGATCAGAAGTACAATTGTGTTTTGTAATTAGTGTTCTATAATTAAAGTGTGAATTTTGATAATTTACTCAGCAGTTTTTAATTGTCTCGAACCCCAAGCTCGTAATACTACGGGTATTATATAATTTAAATTTAAAAATTTTGTACAACCGACCTCAATATAAATTATTAAGAATAATTCAAAAACTATTGGCCATACCTTAATCAAATTTATACAGTACTACATGTGGAGTACCAGGTTTTAAATAAAAAAAGAATCATCGAAATCGGTTCACCCAGAGAAAATTTATGAGGTAACACCCATTAAAAAACATACAGTCGAATTGAGTACCGGCTCCTTTTTGAAGTCGGTAGAAAATTCTAAATAACAAATTGTTTTGGTTGTAGCTAAATACTCTTTAAAACACAAAGCGTGCACACAAGGAACGAATCGCGCTCTTATTCTTTTGCTGGCTCACTTGATCCGTTTATGTACATCAGCTTTCACTTGAGTTAGGGAGATCCAACTCGAGCTAACTCGAGTTAAGTGCAACTTAACTCGAGTTGACCCATCAATACGTGGAAATAGGTTAGAATTGGTCCTGATAAGGAGAGCCGTCTCCATTATGTATAAGGACGGAAGTGTAAGAATTCTGTGTTTATTCCGCAAGTCATTTGCGTGGGCCGTGACTCAAAATACCTTCCTTGATCGCTGTTAATCTCTAAAGGTACTCCAAAACGACAGAAGACTTCATGATCTAGTTTATCTGCAACTGTTGAAGTTTCTTGGTTTGTAATGTCGAAGACTTCTGGCCAATTAGTGAAGTAATCCATCACAACCATGAAATACTTGTTACCACTTTCACTTTCCGGAAACGGACCCACAACGTCAAGGGCTATCCTGTCCCATGGTGCAGCAACATTGTACAATTTCAATGTACCTCTACTACGAGTATAAGGTCCCTTTACAGCCGCACAACTTGTACATTTGTGACACCAGTCCTCGACATAGTCACGACAGTGGAACTAGTAAAAACGTTTTCGGAATTTCAGTACAGTTCGTTTAACTCCCAGATGGCCTCCTGAACAATCATTATGGTACAGCTGTAGAACATCCGGTACTTTAACTTTAGGGACTACCATTTGCAAATAACAGCTGTCTCCTTGAACGTTTTCCCATTTACGGCACAGGACTCCATCCCGAATCAGCAAGCTGTCCCATTGGGTCCAATAGCTTTTCGTGGTTTAACTAATCGCTGAGACGTCGCTCCACTTGAGCTAAGGAGCACAGGCCTTCATCCATTCCAGAATCGGCTTGATGTCCGAATTTTCTCAACTTGTTTTCATGTTGTGAATGTTTTCAACCCGATTGTTCACTTGGTCGATTCGGATTTAAGTTTCCGACAGACTATTGTATTGTTGAGCAACCCTATCCTTAACCTCCCTCATCTCTTTCCCGAAGGTAGCACGAAGATCTTTAATGAGGAGTATCTGCTCTTTCTTATCGTGTTGGAGATGCTCTTCCATTTTCTGTACGTTGTAGAGCCATGCTGCAACTATATTAATAGTACAGTTTTAGCACGTCTGGGTGGGCTCAACCGGGGTATGACCACGCTCTCACAGAATACCAGCGCAAAATAGCAGCTTAACACTGCTGTGTTTCGTATGGTGAGTGTAGAGAACCGGCGACCCTTTTTGCTGGAAAAGTGGCATTCAATATTAGTCCTCACGGGTGACGACGCATCTGCATTTTGATTCTTTATTGAGGATAGATGTGAATGTCTATGGGTCACAGTAACCACTTACTATCAGGTGGACTGTGTGCTCGTTTATCACCCTATCCTAAAAAAAAAACGACGGGCCTGTTCCTCCTGTCGGCGGGCATGTTTCTCCTGTCAGCGGGCCTGTTCCTACAGCAACATTATCAGATCACCTAAATCAGGTGCTGCAGATCCAGGAGCTGCTGACAAATAGGCCACCGTGGTCGGCAGCTGGCCTCTGCTGACGTCTGCGGCGTTGCACCACCAAACTTCTCTTGTCCGTCTCCTGCTGGCGTTGACTTGGGGTACGGATACCCTTCGTGACGTCCTTTGGTAAAATCGGCATGATTTGATCCCACTTCTGACACCAATTGTTACGGCTTGAGGTTCGAGATAATTAACAACTGCCGAGTGAATTATCAAAATTGACACTTAAATTACAGAACACTAGTTACAACTTAAAACCACACTAATAACAAAACACAATTGTACTACTGATCACTTTAGTTCACAGTTGTATCGCTTCGAAGTATTCGCTTGTATCGCCAATTCAACACTGACCCCGGTCTTTTTTTTCAAAGTGTATGCTGTTGGCCCTGCGGCCTTTACAGCTTCATCAAAATAGGCTCGTAAGTGAGTACTTACGAGCTATTGTGTGTAACGATTCTGCCAGCGGAGAGGCCGCGCGAAGCACCGCGTCGTCGACTGCAATCCCGAGGCACCCCGGCCCCTGATGTCGGAGTGAGGCTCCTCTTGCTAGGGAGGGGACTCGATGTGATTCAAGGGGGTACGAACGTACCCTCGTAAAGCTACGTACCCTCAAGGAGGTATGAACCTCGGCTTGAACCACTATCTAAATGTGGGAGAAGGATCGCAAAACTAAAAACGCCCCGTATCACGGTGGTCCATTTGCACAATTTCTCGGGAAGCCCATAGAAAGGAAAATTCGAAAAAAGCGCTTTGTGCCAGACCCGATCGAAGGCCTTCGCTATATCCAAACTAACGGCCAATGCCTCCCCCTTGGACTGTACTGCCTCCGCCCATCTATGAGTCAGATAGACCAGAAGATCACCAGCTGATCGACCCCGACGAAAACCGTACTGGCGGCCACTAATTAGCTGGTGATCCTCAAGATACCTCATGAGCTGGCAGTTTATAATGGATTCCATTATTTTGGAGAACGATGAGGTGATGGCGATAGGCCTGTAGTTGTACGGGTTTGAGCGGTCGCGTTGTTTAGGGATCGGGTGGACCAAAATCTTCATGAATTCGGGACTATGCCTTGGGAGTAGGAGTACTGGAAAAGACGCCAAAACCGGTGCCAACTCCGGAGCACACGTCTTCAGCACAATGGGAGAGACTCCATCAAGCCCACTCGACTTGCTGACGTCCAGGGAGAAGAGTGCTTTGCGAACCGAGCACTGTGTAAACCACACATCCGGCATGGAATATTCACACCGCGGGATGGTCGGCAGTGTTTCCCCCCCGTCATCATGAGTCGAGTTAGACGCAAAAAGGGAGCCTAAAAGGTCGGGTTTGTCTTTTGCGGCTTGGGCCAGTGAGTCGTCCTCCTGTGCAGAGATGGTAGTGATGGCTTACAGAAATTCCCTTGGACAGCCTTGGCGAGAGACCAGAATGTACGCGTTCCCGAAGGAAGGCGAACTAGCTTCTCGCCAATTCTGCCGATGTGCTCAGACCTTGCTTTGGCAATGACGCTTTTGAACGACTTGAAGGCGAAATTATACTTCATTTTAAGAGCGTTGGTGTTTATATCCCGAGACGTTGATGCGTCAGCCCAGGCCCGGTATCACTCCTGCTTAAAGCGTGATGCTATTTTACAGGAGTAACCAAACCATGGCTGGGATCTGCCTCCGATGGGCAAAACAGAAGATGGAATAAAAAGTTCCATACCCTGAAGTACCACATCAGCAACAGAATCGGCAACAACGCTGGGATCTTCCGGCGAGAAGCAAACCCGCCTCCAAGGGTAGGATGCAAAAAAAGACCGCATCCCGTCCCAATCAGCTGAGCTGTAGTGCCAAACACGGCGGCAAGCTGCAGATCGCAACTGCGATTGGAGCGTGAGTAGCACCGTACTCCGGATCAGACAATGGTCCGAAGAGCCCAGAGGGGCATCGACAGAGACCTTATATTCGTCAGGATGAGAGGTCAGCAGGAGGTCCAACAGGGAAGGTACATGATCCTCCACATCTGGGATCCACGTAGGTGAAGTAACCAGTTGTGTTAGACCATATGCCTAGGCAAAGTCATAGACAGATCTACCCGCATGATCGGTTAAACGGGAACCAAGCCATTCAGAGTGGTGAGCGGTAAAATCACCGAGTATCACGATCTCTTCGGGACCTGTTGTAGCACGGAGTCTGCTGTGTAGGCATTACCGCTATGGGACCTATAGAGGTACCCGTAGACGCAGCGATGGTCGTAGCTGTCTACGCGCAGCCATAGGATGGACAGGTCCGTACCTTCAGGACTGCTGAGGCGTCGAATACAGATGTCCTCTCTGACTTATACGCAAACTCCAGCTCGGGGCACAAAGGAGTGTTCTAATTTGTACCCCGGGTAGGAGAGATATGAAGTATCAGCCGGAGAGGACACCTGAGTCTCGGTTCAAAAGAGCAAGGCCGGCTTCGCTGTCTCTAGATGGTACCATTACCACCATTTATTACCATTACTGTCCATACAGCGTTAAGGTTGGAATGAAGTCCCCTGATGTTAAAATAATTCACGGATACCCTGACAGGGGTCGCCTTGGTCTTATTGCTCCATCTGCCCCGAGCAATATTAGTCGCGAGTGGAACCCCCCCCCCCCCCCCCCAGAATACACGGGGCAGCCTGACCACCCACGCTCAGTAGTGGAGTAGTTTCGTCGTAGATGCTCAGCGAGGAATTCCCCAGGGGTGCTGGTACCCTCCTGGGGTAGTCTTTTGTTAAATTCTGCCACCATATTGATGGGGGGGTGGGGGGGGAGTGAGCCTCCGGCCACCTGCACTCACCAAGTACAACGCAGAGGTAAACCTCCTTCACGCTGGTATGCTGTGAAGTCGTGGTACCACCCCGGTTCGAGCCGGCCCATCCGTGCGACAGCAAGAGCTGTCGCGTGGCTCTACCACTGTTAAAAGCGTTATTTAATTCGGATTCCCTCCCCTGTGGAGGAGGTGGGCGAGGTCGATCTATTTATGGAAGTGATCTCGTCGTCAGGATTAAGAAGAACGTCCTTGGGACATCTCCTGTGGGGAGCAGCATCACTTTCTGGGGAGTACGAGCCCGCCTAAGTTATCAACTGATTGTTATGATCTTTGATCGAATTGAAGTATCTTAAGGATAATTCCTTAAGATACGACTGGATGGTGGGCATGCTTAGGTTGCGGTGGAGATTCGCGTTCCTTACATAATATGGAGGTCCTGTGATTCGTCGCAGAAACTTGGTTTGGACAACTTGTAGCTGCTGAAGTTGATAGGGATGGACGTGGGAAAGGAACACAAAGGACACACCTGCGCATGTCATAATGGAACGTACGCAGATTTTGTAAAGATTCAGTTTGTGTCTTAAGGACAGGTAACTGCGATTTTTAGTTAGGCTGAATAGACGAAATACTACAAATTTCGCCTTATTATTAACAGCTTTGATGTGATGAGAGAAGCTCGTCTTTCTATCTAATGTTACCCACAGGTATTTTACCTTTCTGTCCCAAGGGATTGGGACATTGTAAAGAGAGATTGTTCCTGTCTTGTGTTGTTTGAGTCTCAAGAGTGTCTTTTCATGGCGAGCTCTCGTGTTGAACATGATAGATGCTTTTTTCAGGATTGAGTTCGATTCTCCATTTTCGGCACCAATCGTCTAGTGCGTTTGCTGCAGTTTGGAGTTGAATGGAAGTCTATTGTCCGATGTGAAGAGGGTTCTCTCATCTGCGTATAGTGCAATATGAATATCTGGTGTCATTGGCATATCGCTCACTTAGAGTGAGTAAAGAGTCAGGAAGAGTACTGAGCCCTGGGGTACCCCCGCTCTGATGGGTCTGGATGAGGAGAAAGTCCCCTCGACCCGAAAACGAAAGGACCTATTGGCTAGAATGTCTTGTATGATTTGACAAATCTTATAGGCACACCTATATGGATTAGTTTGTAAACGAGTTCATTGTGCCATACTTTATCGAATGCCTTAGCCACGTCAAAAAACAGAGCACCTGATATGCGGCGCGCCTGTTCGAATTTGTGGCGTAATCTAATATGTGCTCCGTGAGGCCGTGCACTTGCTGAACACATGAGTGTTTGGTTCCAAAGCCAGACTGCTCCTTTGGAATCAAACTTTTATTTAGCACAACATCTCTCAGACGGCTAAGGATGATTCGCTCATAGATTTTCCCCATGGCACTGAGGAGACTGATGCGTCTATAGCTAGATGCCCTATATCTTGGTTTGTTCGGTTTGGGAATACCAATGGCATCCGCTTCTTTTCATACATCTGGAAAAGTGCAGGTGGATAGAAGTGCCTTGAAAATGACAATGGCGCAAATCAACTTAGGAGATAAGGCCTTGAACACCTTATTATTAATACCGTCTGCGCATGGCGCTTTACGTAGTTTGAGCTTCTTGATGATGGTCTTAAACTCATCGAAAGAAACGGGGGGGGAGTGGATCATCCGTTGGTAACATGACGGATAAGTTAGCTGCTTCCTCATCCACCTTTTTCAGGTGGACTGAGGCTAACCCCAGTAGCAGTTTATACCGGCCTTATATAGGGCCTCAGATAGTTCCAGAATTTTCTACTGTAGAAACTTCTGGAATGTTCGAGTGTATACCAGTCCCGATTGTGTGTGTTGTGATTTCAATACTACTGCACTCCTGAGCGTGGGTGCTCAGGCTGCCCCGCGTATTCTGAGGGGGGGGGGGGGCAAAATTCCGCTTAAAACAATAACTGCTCGGGGCAAACTGAGCTACAATACCAAGGCGACCCCTGCCACGCTATCTGTGAATTTCTGGAACATCAGGGGACTTCACTCGAACCTAAACGCCATCCACTACCCTCTCGAGACGGCGAAGCCGCGCTTACTATTTCTAACCGAAACGCAAGTGTTCTCTACAGTTGATAATTCGTATCTCTTCTACCCGAAATACCAATTGGAACACTCCTTTGTGCCTCGGGATACAGTTTGCGTATACGTCAAAGAGGACATCTGTTCCCGACGCCTCGGCAGTCTTGAAGGTTCGGACCTGTCCATCCTTTGGTTACTCGTAGACAGCGACGACCATCCACGCGTCTACGGGTGCCTCTATAGGTCCCATAGCGGTAATGCCGAAACAAAACGACTCATCGACCACGTCAATATGGCTACAGATTCCTTGTTACAACAGGTCCCATCCGCAGAGATCGTGGTCCTTGGTGATTTTAACGCCCACCACGTCGAACGGCTCGGTTCACGGTTAACCGATCATGCGGGGAGATCTGTTTATGACTTCTCCTTGCCATATATTCTAACACAACTGGTTACTTCGCCTACGCGGATTCCAGATGTGGAGGATAATACACCTTCACTGTTGGACCTTCTGTTGACCTCTCATCCGGACGGATATCAGGTTTCCGTCGATGCCCCTCTCAGCACTTCGGACCATTGTCTAATCCGGAGTGTGGTGCCACTCATGCTCTCCTCGCGGTTGCATTCGTCAGGTTGTCGCCGTGTTTGGCATTACAGGTTGGCGGATTGGGACGTAATGCCGACTTTCTTTGCATTCTACCCGGATGATTCCAGCCCTGTTGCTGACTCTGTCACTGAAGTGGTGTTACAGGGAATGGAACTATTCATTCCATCATCTGTGTTACCCATCGGAAGGAGATCTCAGCCTTAGTTTGGTCGCTCATGTAGGACTGCATTACGTAGTAAGCAGGAGCATTATGAGGCCTGGGCTGAGGCTACGACCGCTCGAGATGTAAACACCAGCGTGCTTTAAAAGAAGTACAACTTCGCTTCCAGGTCCTTCAACAGAGTTATTGCCAAGGAAAAGTCAGAACACATAGGCAGAATTGGTGAGAAACTAGTTCGCCTTCCTTCGGGTACCCGGGCATTCTGGTCTCCCGCCAAGGCTGTCTTAAGGAATTTCTGTCAAGTCATCACTACCATATCTGCACGACTCACTGGCCCACGTCGCAAAAGAGAAAGCCGACCTTTTAGGCTCCCTTTTTGCGTCCAACTCGACTCTTGATGATGTAGGGAACACACCGCCGACCATCCCGAGGTGTGAGTGCTCCATGCCGAATGTGCGGTTCTCACAGCGCTTGGTTCGCTTGGCACTACTGTTCCTGGACATCCAAAAGTCGAGTGGGCCTGACGGAATCCCCCAACTGTGCTGAGGACGTGTGCTCCAGAGTTGGCACCGGTTTTAATGCGTCTTTTCCGGTACTCTTACTCCCTAGGCGTAGTCCCGAAATCATGGAAGACAGCTTTTGTCCACCCGATCCCTAAAAAAAGCGACCGCTCAAACCCGTCCAACTACAGGCCTATCGTCATCACCTCATTGTTCTCCAAAATAATGGAATCCATTAAAAACTGTCAGCTCATGCCGTACCTTGAGGATCACCAGCTGATTACTGACTGCCAATACGGTTTTCGTCGAGGTCGATCAGCTGGTGATCCTCTTGTCTACCCGACTCATACATGGGCGGATGCAGTAGAGTTCAAGGCATTGGCCGTTATTTTAGGACATTGCGAAGGCCTTTGATCGGGTTTGGCACAAAACGCTTCTTTCGAAGCTCCCTTCCTATGGACTAACCGTGAAATTGTTGTTGCGTGTTATCACCAATGCTGTTTCTTCTGCATATCAATGATATGTTGCAAACCGGTAACATTCATTGCTGTGCGGTTGACAGCACTGGTGATGCTGTATACACCGCCCACGCCAATATTTCTCGGGAAAACGTCGCAGAGTACCGGAACAAACTTGTCTCTGAAGTCGAGTCTTTGCTGAACAAAGACTCGAATTGGGGGTAACTAAATCTAGTCCAGTTGAATCCTCAGAAGACACAAGTTTGCGCCTTGACCGCTAAAAGAACCCCTTTGTCGTATCTTCTCAGTTTCAAGGCAGTAACCTGTTGCCCCAGCCAGTAGCGGATTCCTCGGCGTCAACATATCGAGTGACATGCAGTTTCGTGGTCACTTGGAAGAGAAGGCCAAATTGGCCTCTAAAAAGCATGGCGTGCCTAGCAGAGCGGGACAGTATTTTATGCCGGCAAACCGCCTGCAACTTTACAAGGCGGAGGTTCGGCCTCACATGGGAATACTGTTCCCATCTCTGGGCAGGGGCTCCCCAGTGCCAGCTCCTTCCATTTGACCGCATCCAGCGCAGAGCGGCTCGAATCGTCGACGACCGAGTCCTTTCCGATCGGCTCGATTCATTGGCACCGTGAAGAGATGTTGCATCCCTTTGCATTTTCTTTCGCATTTACCACGGGGAGTGCTCTGAGGAATTGTTCGGATTAATCCCAGCCGCCAAATTTCACGAACGCACATCATGGTAGAACACCCGATACCATCCACACCATCTGGATGATTGGCGGTCCATCACTGTGCGATTTAGAAAATGTTTTCTTTCTCGCACAACTTCCTTCTGGAATCGATTACCACGAGCGGTTTTTTAGGACCGATACGACTTAAGGACTTTCAAGAAAAGAGCGTACTCCTTTTTAAAAGGCCGGCAACGTATGTGCAATTCTCTTGATTCACCATATGTTGCAGTTGTTCATAAGCGGCTGCAAACATACCAGGTGAGCCGCATGCTCGTTTGCTCCCTCTCCTATGAAAACAAACTTTAAATTTTACATTCCGAATATCGGTAAGACGTGCTGATACTTATAACATTAATACCAAGAATATATCTCTGCCCATGCAATGTATATCTCACACATGTTATAGTAAATAAAATATCTTATCTTATCTTAACCCGTGTTGACTGCGCTAACTATTTCACGCTAATATTTTATGATTGATGAGACTGTGGTCCTTCTGCGGTCAAGCAAACCCATTCGTGCTGCAGCCGTAATACGCTGCATCCTGACTCCACCACCTTTAGAATCAGGGCCAGGGGTTTTTTCGAACCAGTGGTAATTAAACAAGAGAGTGACTTTCAATAAGTATTATTTATAATCTATATTGAATAAAAAGTTTCTGTTTCAACATAGCAGGTGGTAGCTAAATTTTCAATTGATTCTACAGCGAACACATATCCGCCGAAAGATGAAATTCAATACAACTCGCAGTAAAGAACCAACTGACTGCTGCAAATAGCCTATTCCCAAAGTTTAACACCAACTAACTAGCCCTGTGTCAAATGAAGCTGTAAGAGCTGCATAGGCCAACAGCGCCAACATCTCTAAAACAGACGATAGACGACGTCTGTGAGATCACTATTAACGAAATACAGATGTAGCTGCGTAATTACCCAAGAAAAGTGCAATCCCTGATCATTTCGATAGTATTGCAAATGTCATTCTGAACGACATTCAAATAGCTCTGCAGACAAAATAGCTCTGCAAAGTGCTCGGTGTGGATGAATTTACAGTGGGACTACTGAAAACATTTCAGAGTTGAATGGAGAACCGGCACTTACACCACTTTGTAAGCAATTTTTTCCATCCATCACGGTTGATCTTAGACCATTTAACCCAACCTCACCTACGGGTGCCCGACACTCTTGGACTCTATTATCGAAAAGGGTCTAGTAATATAGACCTTATAAATTATCTTCGGTAAGCTATACAAAAGACTGAAGAGTATAATCTGCCGTCATGTCTAACGTATTCAAACTAGGAGAAAGCAATCGATATAGTCGAAATTTGGGATCTCCTACTGCCACTTCCACAGTGCAAGATTGACAGTAGGTATAAATCAACAAATTTTCTCAGAGGAACTGAGACGTGGTTTTACACTGCTAACCGCATGAAGAACCGTAAAAATAGTAATAGACCAGTAAATAGGGGGTTGGTATCGAGGATTCTCTGTCTGTTAAAATCCGTAAGGAGTATATCCAAAACAGAACAAGTAAAACCGAATGAACCTTATGATTTAGCATGTTGATGTGCAATGGGCTAGCTATATAGCTTAAAATACTGAAACTTTGTTATAAAGAAAGGTTCTCAAGATGTAGCCTCTGACTGGCAAATGCAGTCTGACGAAAGAATTACATTCGGCCGTGAACTTATAATGAGTTGTAACAAGTGGCATGCGGGAAGTAAGGACTGTGTAAGAACCTCCGAATGAGGCGAAGTTATAGCCGACATAAGAATTTTTAATTTTCGTATTTTGGCATTTTTCACCCCCTAGGAGCGTAATGAGAACTTTTCGTCTCTATTCAACCATGACCTCCACAACATCCTCTACATGATAGGCTATTCAAACTAACTATGCCTAAATTTCAAGCCACCCCCCAAATTTTTGGTTTTTAGCCATTTTGACCCCCTAGGAGAGTATTGAGAACTCTTTTCCCCTTTTCAACCATAATCCTCACAACGTCTTCTAAATAATCATCATCATCATCATCATTACAGCCTTCCATAAGTCCACTGCTGAACATAGGCCTCCCCCAAGGAATGCCACAAAGCACGGTCCTGAGCCACCTGCATCCATCGTCTTCCTGCATGTCTTACACCTCCTCATTGTCGTCACTCCATCTAGTGGGGGGACGCCCTACACTTCGCCTACCGGTACGAGGCTGCCACTCGAGAACCTTTCTTCCCCATCGGTTGTCGGTTCTTCGAGCTATTTGGCCGGCCCACTGCCATTTCAGCTTACTATTCCGTTGGGCTATGTCGGTTACTCTGGTTCTACTGCGGATATCCTCATTTCTAAGTTTATCACGCAGAGAAACCCCGAGCATAGCCCTCTCCATAGCTCGCTGAGCGACCTTGAGCTTCCTCATCCGGCCAGCAGTGAAGGACCACGTCTCAGATCCGTGAGTCATCACTTGCAACATGCACTGGTTGTACAGTTTCATTTTCAGGTTTTGAGGTATGTCTAACGAGAAGATATGAAGATAGTTTCCCGAACGCTGCCCAGCCGAGTTGAACCCGTCGATTAACCTGTCGGTCGAAGTTGGACTTACCTAATCGGACTATATATCGGTAAATATACATAGGCATAGGTGTGACATGGACGTTAAACATGATTTTTGTTTTGTCCATGTTTATCTTAAAACCTATCCGTTGGGAGACACTATTGAGGTCATTGAGCATAGTGCTTAGGTCCTCCAGCGATTCTCCCATAAGCAGTGGCGTAGCTACCCAGGGGCTAGGCGGGGCAGTACCCCAGAGCCCCCAAGCTAAAGGGGCCCCTCGGCCTCCAAGAATGACGTTCTAAAAATTATGTACTATCCTAGTTGTATAAAGACTTTTCGAGTTTTAACTTTTCTTGAACGCCTCGAAATGAAATCATAAAAATTACTCCAACTTCCAGAAATAAATATAACATTGTAAAAGATAATTGTTTATTTCGTTTTATTGTCTTTTTTATATAGAAGAGTGGGACATACGAGCAAACAAATATAACACCAGGGGAATTGCAGGCGCGTTGCCGGCTGTTTAAAATGGAGTAAGCTCGTTTCTTGAAGCTCCCTAAGTCGAATCGGTCCAACAGTAGTATACCGCCAAACATTCCGATGATGTGGATTTGTGAAATGTGTTGATGAAATTTTGTGGCTGGAATAAATCGGAACAATTCCTCTGAACACTCTCCGTGGTACATGCGATAGAAAAATGCAAAGGGATGCAACACCTCTTCGTCTCGTCTTTCATCTTCGTCGATCGTCGACGATTCGAGCCTCTCTGTGCTGGATGCGGTCATGTGGAAGGAGCTGGTACTAGGGAGCCCCGCTCCAGGGATAAAAACAGTTTTCCATGTTAGGCTGAACCTGCCCCTTGTAAAACTGCAAGCAGAGTACCGGCATAAAATACTGTCCCGTTCTGCTGAGCACGCCAAGCTTTTTAGAGGCCAATTCAGCCTTCCCTTCCAAGTGAGCACGGAACTGCACGTTATTCGATATGTCAACGCCGAAGATTCCGATACTAGCTGAGGTAACAAGGGGAGTGCCCTGAAATTGAGGAGTTACGACAAAGGGGTTCTTGTTAGTGGTAAACATATAAACTTGTATCTTCTGAGCATTGAACTTAATTAGATTTAGTTGCCCCAAACCGAGACCATATCGAGCAAAAACTCGACTTCCGACACAAGTTTGTTCCGGTACTCGGCAACGTTTTCCCGAGGAATATAGACACAGCTGGTGTATAAAGCATCACCAGTGCACGTTACTGGTTCGCAACATATTATTGATAAACACAAGAAACAGCGTAGGTGATAGCCCATAGCCTTGTAGAACACCAGTATAAATAGGCTTGTAAATGGAGCATGCACCTTCTACTACGACTTTGTTGCTCCAGTCTGCAAGAAAACTGCTGATCCAATTGCACAATTTCTCGGGAACCCCGTAGGAGGGGAGCTTTGAAAGAAGCGCTTTGTGATAAACCCGATCGAAGGCCTTCGCTATGTTCAAACTATCGGGCAGGTTCTCCCTCTCTGCCTCCGCCAATTTATGAGTCAGGTAAGCCAGAAGATCACCAGTTGCGCAATGCCGACGGAAAACGTACTGGCGGTCAATTTTCAGTTGGTGATCCTAAACCTCATGAGCTGGCAGTTTAAAATGGTTTTCATTATTTTGGAGAACAAGTTGGATAGGTCTGAGCAGTCGATTTTCGGTTATTTCTTAGGGAATGGTGCATTAAAGCTGTCTTCTTTGTGTTCGGAACTACGCCTAAGGAGAAAGAGTTTTAAATAAGACACGTTACGACTGATGCCAACTAAGGAGCACACGTCTTCAGTACAATGGGAGAAACTCTATCAGGCCCATTCGATTTGACTTGTTTAGGGAGAGTAGTGCTATGCGCACCGAGCGCTGTGCAAACCGTGTCGTACCGACCTGAAGGTGAAATTATACTTCATAACATCGGTGGTGATGCACTCCTATTACAGCGCGATGCAATTTTACAGGAGCGACCAAACCAAGCACCATAGATGATAGAATAAAGAGTTCCATTCCCTACAGTACCACAGTAGCAACAGAACCACGTTGGGATCATCTGGCGAGAAGCATACCCTCCCCTGTCCTCAAGGGAAGGATGTAAAAAACGACCGCATTCTGTCCCAATCGGCCGACCTATAGTACACGGCGGCGATCTGCAGAACCGCGATGGGAGTCTGAATAGCACCCAAAGAGTATAGTAACTGTCCGTGGCACCATAGTTAGGATCAGACAATGGTCCAATGAGCCAAGAAGGGCATCGACGGAGACCTAATATCCGTCCGGGTGAGGTAAGCAGAAGGTCCTACAGGGAAGGTGCACGATCCTCTACATCTAGAATCCGCGTAGGTGAAGTAACCATTTATGTCGGGCCATATGCCAAGGCAAATTCATAAACTGATCTTCCCGCATGATCGGTTAAACGAGAACCAAGACATTCAGCGTAGTGTCCGTTAAAATCACCAAGGATCACGATCTCTGCGTATCGGACCTGTTATAGCACGGAGTTTGCAGCGATTCGGACGTGGTCGATTAGTTGGTCTGTGTCAGAATTAAATATAGAGGCACACGCAGACGCGCGGATCGTCACCGCTGACCTTTAAGACTGCTGAGGCGTCAAGAACAGATGTCCTCTCTAACGTATACGCAAACTCCAACTCGTACAAAGGTGTTATAATTTTCCCGGGTAGGAGATACAAAATATCAGCCGAAGAGTACACCTGTGTTTCGGTTAGAAATAGCAAGGCCGGCTTCGTCGTCTCCACATGGTAGTGGACGGCGTTACAGTTCGAATGAAGTCCCCTGATGTTGTAGAAATTCACGGATAGCGTGGCAGGGGCCCCTTTGTTTGGTTGCTCCGTTTGCCCCGAGCAGTATTAGTCGAGAGCGGAATTCCCCCCCGATACACAAGACAGTTATAGCACCCACGCTAAGGAAGAGTAGGGCAGCTTGGGCGTGGATGCTCAGCCGGGGATTCCCCAATACCAGGGGTGCTGGTACCCTCCTGGATGTTTTCTTATTTAATTACACTAACATCTTAAGGGGAAGAGGGGTTAGGCCTCTGACCACCTGCACTACACAGGCGAAGTAAACTTCTACTTCACGTGGTTATCTGTAAAATCGTGGGTTTTCTCGGTTCGAGCCGGTCCACCTATTCATTCTTACCAGATCGTTTTTCCATCTAGTCTGGCTCACCCGTCCGACAGCAAAAGCTGCCATGTAGCTCTTCACTGTTATGTTGTGTTCCTATATTATTAACTGTAATCTACTTCGCCAGTGTTTATACGTTACACATAATACTTAGTAGTAAGTAGCTTTGCTATATTATGTCCTGCAAGGGGCGACAAGGAGCTGATGATGAAATATTTTTGCACTTTTAAAGTATTTAGGTTAGTTTAAATAGGGCCCCAATTTCATATATGCCCCGGGGCCCTTGGTTACATAGCTACGCCACTGGCCATAAGGATTATATCGTCTAAATGGTAGGCTATTCAAACTGACTAGGCCTAATGTTCGAGTCACCCCCCCAACTCATAAAGACTTTACTACCAATGATGATAATGATAATACTCGGTGAGACTCCTTACTACTGACTTACAAAAGTTTACTCAAAGTAGAACTATTAGAAGCGAAAAAGCATAAGCTTTATAACTGATCTCGCAGCACCTCAACAAGTAATTTATTTTCTTTCCGGTTTCCTTCGCTTTTTTCGATATTGACCTTTTCGTCTTAATCAGCCTTTAACTTTCCCTTAGAAGATAGGTTTTGTCTTAATCGGTCTTGATAGATGATGGCAATACCAGATGTCTCAAACATTAGTCTGCTTCCCACTTAAATCTGGTAATATATTAAATTTAATGAAATATGTATAGTAATTAAGTTGGTACATTGATTAATAAGGTAACAATACTACATTTTTACATTTTGTAATGGTCCTGGATAATTTTCGATAAGAGAAAAGAATTGATGCCAATAATTTCAGGTAAATTTATTTAAAACATTAGACCTGTAAGGCGTTGAATTATGAAATAAAACACAATTTACTTTTTATAATTTATTTTTCTTTGAAAAATAAAAAAAAACAAAATGTAAACTCTAAACTTAAGAAATACAAAACTTTTACTTATTCGGCATTCAGCAAAGAATGAATTAAAAATAATAATAGCTAAACTTTGTATATGTTTATAATGTTAACTTATCAATAAACTCTATTTATTTTATTAAATTATGAGGTAGACGATTTCAATTAGTCTTAAAATTCTTAAAAATAAAAATTATGTTTTAATAATAAAAATGCAAGAAACCCGTATTTATAATACCATACGTATTGATTTGTAATTTGAAATATAATTTTATTACTTAGTAGCCATTTTGAAATGATGCTTCGATTTTGAATAGCGTAATATCAATACATAATATATAATTTCATATAAAATTAAATAGCATTTTGGAGGCAAAACACAAACGAATTAAATATGGTTATACAATAAAATATTGATTATACTAAATTTGACATTAAACTGGCAATTAATAAAATTATATTTATAAAAAAACTTAAATCTAAAATTACAAAAGACAGTCCACGGCAATGATTATATTTAAGCATATATTTGCCTACAGGCGGAAACATTAATAATAAGTAAATTTGTTATACACGTCTCAAACGTGACATTTTAGGTAGTAGGGTTGACAAACGTTATCTAGTTTACCTTAATTTACTTTTTTCTTAAGCTTATTCAAAACTTACCTAACTTTACTTAAATCTAAAAATCGATGGGTTACTGATTATTACGTTCATTAGCTCTACTATCATATTCATAAAAGTATATGACATATGCATATGTTAAAAACCTATTATGTTCGATTTTATAATAATTTTTTTAATGAATGACAAATTTCACTGTATATATTTTAATTTTGATTTTTTAGGCAAACTTTGTTTTTATCAAAAAAGTAACGACAAACCTATATCGAATTTATTTGAAAATTTTAAGTTTTAAATTATTTATATTGAAAATAAACGGTGTTAAGTACCATATTAAAATTAATTGGAACTTTACCTTACGACTTATGAATAAAAGTTTGAGCAAGCGATAAAAATGTGTTTAATTTTATTTGTAGTAAACTTTTCAAATGTTGAACCTGAATCCTTTCTAGTTCAATGTGACAATTGAAACCAAGAAAAGAAAATTAATAAAAATAAGCTCAATTGACGTTATTATTTAGTTTTTAATTTTAATAATTATTGCAACTATATAGATTTTGCTTTGGCACATCAATTTTATATAGTTACTGAACATTTATTAATTGTTAAATAGATATGACTGGCACACTTATAAAATGTAATTTTTATTCAAACATGTTGTTTTACTTTATCTGACAAAATAGATATTTTAGAGAATAAAACACATCAAGCTAATTTAATGGTTATCATAGACAAGTTAATTAGCGTTCCTGGCTTGAATCGTTAAGTTTGCATTAGTGGATTGTTTTACACCGCCACAACACATATGGGTATCTTAAGAAGCGACCGAGGGAAACAGTGACGGGAAATTGACAGAAGCATCTTCCTGATAAAAGATCAATATAATAAAAAACTACAGTCGTCCGCCCCCTGCCAATCATAGCAACTATGTATAATATATATAAATTAATCAATAGAGGGTGAATTATGTCAACAACGGACTTTCGATACGTTGTAATTAATGAATGAATATAATGATGATAACAATGAAACTATGTTGTGATTCAAATTAAATTAAATTTCTTTGAGTTTTTTTAAATAAAGTAAATCTTGAAGTTAGACTAAAGATTATTATGACAAAACCAAGGTAATGACGGTTTGTCTTAATTATTTCTTTAGCTTGTTCTAAAGACTACAATAACAAGAAGCTAAATATTAAAGTTGTTAGACAAAATTTCACTGTATTTATATGATAACTAAAATCATGGTCAAATAGGAATTAGAAATACCTTGAAGAGTTAATGAACCAAAAATTGCTTTATGAGAAGTAATTCACACTGGAGCGAAAACGCATAGACATATACATTCTTCTCATTCTCAATTACGGAGACATCCAATGTCTGATTTTAATCCTAAAGTCTAAACTCAGGGTTTGCCAAAAATGTATGGGTGCGCAATACTTTACATTGATCGCATTAATACACCAAATTATATAAAAACTTTTAGAAAAATTTACTTCGCAAATATCCGCGTTATAAAATAAAATGATGTGTCTTACCTAGTATGAAGAGCACCTCCCGCCCTCCCTCAATTGCGTGCACTATCCCCGTCACCACTAATATAGTAGTAAATACAGATAGTGCACGCAATTGAGAGAGGGCGGGAAGTGCTCTTCATACTAGGTAAAACACATCATTTTATTTTATAACGCGGACATTTGTGAAGTAAATTTTTCTAAAAGCTTTTATATAATGGATTTCCGCAAAGTAACGCCTGATTCTATTAATTATACCATATTATATTCCAAAACTACTGGGCTGGTCACACTGACCGTATTTCCAAAGAACTTTGGTCGCATAAAGCTAGAAACGATGAACTAAATAAATTTTCAATTAAATGGCAATGAACAGCACTAGAACGGTATCAATGAAAATAAGTTGTGTTAGGCTTAACAGTGGGACGTTAAAGACTTCTTAAAATAATCTTTGCGTTGTAAAGAATATTTTTAACATTTTTCAATTACATGTTTGTATGCTTGTAGCATTAAAAAAAGGATAGAATTCTTATAAGCAAACTATTTTAGACGACCTACAAGTAAATGTCAACAAATGAATGATTTATTCAGTCAAAATATTTATTTTCCAACAAAATTAATACAGAAGCTGTTTTTATCTTTTCTTTTTCAATAATTTATTTCGTTCATAGCCAAATAAAATTAATCTAATCGTATTTAACTATTCTCTAAACATAACATCAAATCATCGAAAATAATATAATATAGTAACAAAATTAATAATATTAATGTACAAACACAAGCTTAACTTTGGATATACAATATAATACGTAAATTAATTATGATATCCACACTTGAACACAAAAATTTGTACTTAAGTTACGTTTGTAAACTTAATCCCTATGGATTTATGAATTAAAATATTATATATAGTTTGCACTAAAATTGATTTGTACTCATCAGTCTTGTTCTTATTTCAATATAAATTTTATTAAAATGAGGTAGTTTTGTTGCATATAAGTAATAAAATGTTACTTTTTATTTATAATGTTTTTTCAATACGAACAACCAAAAATGACTGGTATTGAAATTTAGAAGTTATATTCCTAGAAATTTATTACCGCATTATGACTGTTGGGGACTGCTCTGTTGGCTACCGGGAGAGCTGCCTGAACTCTTCGATTGTGACTCTTCTTTTTTCTTTTCCACCTTAAATATTTTACATTAATCGGATTAACATTTTACTAAATACAGCCAGTAAATAAAACAATACATTGCTACCTTACTTTTTAAAAGGCCTCAGACATTCAAAATAGTTTTTTTATGTTCATTTACGTACCTTAATAGGACAATCTGCAATAAGATGATCTTCACTCTTGCAGTTGTGGCATCTCTTTGGTTGTGGTCCAATGCTACACTTGGCAGCTATATGGTTTGCGAATTCCCCACAGTTATAGCAACTGAAATAAAAACAAATTAAATATTGTTAAGACTTTTCGTGTATCAAAAAAAAATATAAATGGTATAATTTGAAAACTATAGACAGGGATAAAATAAACAAGATTGTATCCATAAGGCTACAAATTAACCTATTGCGTCATTAGCAAAAATCTATAGTCAAGACATAGATATTTGTTAATATAATCTAAACGAGTGGGATGTGGGAAGTAAAGACTGTGTAAGAACCCCCGAAGGAGGCGGAGTTATAGCCGAAATTCGAATTCAATTTTTTTTGGTTTTTGCCCATTTTGACCCCCTAGGAGTATAATACGAACTTTTTGTCCCTTCAACCATGACCCCCATGACATCCTCTACATGATAGGCTATTCAAACTGACTATGCCTAAAGTTCGAGTCACCTCCCAACTCATTTCTAGTCTTAACTTCCAATAATCTAAACGATATCATACATCAAGGAAGTTTTGATACATTGTTAAATTTAATTTTTTTATTTATATTTAGGGAATTAGATCTACGTTGGTACCAATATCTAATTTATTCATTATTAAAATAATTTAATGAGATAAATGAAAATTAACTCATTCATACCGTATTTTTCTGAAGCGTTTTTTAGAGAGTGGACGACGGTGCGAGCCCTGGCAGTCAACTGAAGATGGTCCGGAAACACGAGTTGCTTCCAAACCCTTTTCAGATTCTTTACACTCAAATTCCACTTCTTCTTCGTCTCCCAATGATCTGAAGCCCGGCATTTGAATAACGCTCTGGAATTTATAATTTAATTGTATTACTGGTTACTACAATTGATATCACAGAAAAACAAATATGAAAGAATTATTAAAATAATGTTATGATGGCTTACAGGAGAGATAGAGTTACAGCACAACACTAAAATGTCTCGAGTAGACTTAGTCACTGTCAGATAATGAGTATAACATATACAATAACAAAACAAATTAATTATAAATAGGCAATATTTTTAACCTATAGGCATGAGAGAGAAAACACTTTATCAACTTCCAATTACTTATTCATGACCTAATATCATTTTTACGGCTAGCGTTATTGCAGCCGAACGAAGTATTTTAGTGGCATAAATGTATAGAAAAAACATCCGGCCTTGATAAGCTGAACAAACAAACAAGCGCACTATCAGGTCAACCGCCAGATACGGCAGCATGTTTTCAAAATGGATTTATTTTTTCCAACTATTGACAACTTATAAACGAATGATATTTTTCTAACTTGAATTAATAGTAATAATAAAAAATATTAAAATAATAAGTAAGAAATAAATTCTCCCAACCCTTGGTCGTTTGATTCCTGCCGGGAACTTCTGTCAGGTAGCGTTCTATTTATTTTATTTTATTTTACCTCTTTTCTTATTTTTACGTAATTATATATTTTTATTTATGCCAACCAGACGAGAACAAGAAAAAGTAACCCTTAAAATAATAATAATAGAACCTTACTTTTGATTTCTTTTGTAATAAGAAATGCTTTGTAATGACAAATGTATATAATTTTATGACGTGGTAAAGCCATGCTGCAGCTACATTAGTGGTATAGTTGTAGCACGAATGGGTCAGCTCGACTGGGGAAGGACCACGCTCTCACAGAATACTACCGTAAAATAGCAGCTTAACGCTGCTGTGTTTCGTATGGTGAGTGTAGAGAACCGGAGAACCTTTATACTGGAACCGAGGCATTCCATCTTAGTCCTAACGGGTGACGTGGCATCTGCATTTTGACTTGTAATCGAGGATAGATGTAGATATCTATGGGCTACAGCAACCACTTACCATCAGGTGGACTGTATTCTCGTTCGTCACCATTATTCTATAAAAAAATTGATACAGCTATGTGGTCAGCCATTTGGCCTTTATAGTGTATTTAATATGAAGCTTTCTATAAAATGCATTATTTAAAAAAATACTGAAACATATTACTATTTTTGACATAGATATGAATAATTATTAATACAACAAAATAATCGGAAAAATTATCATAACCACCATAGTCTCCATCAAGTGACTTTAACTATGCTCTCGACTCTAAAACCATTTCTCTCTTCTAATGAACAAAATATCATCATCATTGCAGCTCTTCACAAATACACGGTTAAACATGGGCCTGGCCTTCCTTAAGTGTTACAATACACAGTCCTGAGCCACCACTACATCTAGTTCTAGTAAAATTTTATACTGTGTTAAAATGCTGTAATGTACAAAATATATAAAAGTTACCAATCTGATTTAACTGTGCTATTTATTTATTTATTAACAAATTTACACTATATTGCTATCACCTTAGTTGTAATCGTAATAAACAGCGGAATTAATGCCATTTGGAATTATTTTTTAATCAATCTCGCTCCCGGCGAAATAATCTATACAAATAAATAAAATTGAAATGTCTGTTTGTAATGTTAAAATTACACCTTTTTACTAAATGCTTATGAAAGAATATACGGTACTAATAACAAATATACAATTTTTCAAGTTTTTGTCTATCTGTCTATCTGTCTGTCCGTCTGTCTGTCCGTCTGTTTGTCCGTTTGTTCCGGTTAATCTCCGAAACGGCTGGACCGATTTTGACGGGATATTCACTTACAGATAGCTGATGTCACAAGGACTAACTTAGGCTTGTATTTTAGAAAAAGAATTAGGGTTCCGCGCAAAAAAATTAAAACCCCAAATAACACGCGGGCGAAGTCGCGGAGAACAGCTAGTCATAAATATCAATCGAAGTAATATATTATGCTTATATAAAAATTCCATTGTATATAAGTATACAGTAGGAACAAAAATGTTAATATCAACTAACAAGTGATTTTGTTAAACTTACCAGTCTTTCGGAGACTCTATCCTATTCGATGATTTTATTATGTCTTAGGCAAGAACAATCAAAGTAGCGTAGCCAGAACAATAAAAGACTTATCAATGAAATTTGCGAAATGTTGCATTTTATCTATACATACAACACATACATATACATACTACATACAAATAAATAAAATTGAAGTGTCTGTTTGTAATGTCAAAATAACAGATTTTTACTAAATGCATATGAAATAATTTAAAATTAAAAATTTTGCACAGCCGACTTCAATATAAGTTATTTAAGAATAACTCAAAAACTATTGGTCTGACCTTGATCAAATTCTTATGGAACTACACGAGAAGTATCAGCTTTCATATAAAAAAAGAATCATCGAAATCGTTTCACCCAGTACAAAGTTATGAGGAAAACAAAATTTTTAAAATTTTTGTCTCTCTGTCTGTTTGTTCCGGATAATCTCCGGAATGGCTATACCGATTTTGACGGGGCATTCACTGGCCGATAGCTGATGTTACAAGGAGTAACTTAGGCTATATTTATTTCAGAAAAAGTATTAGGGTTCCGCGCAATAAAATTAAAACTCATGAAATTCAATCGTAATAAATTACCCGCGGGCGAAGTCGCGGGGAATAGTTAATCCTACAATAAGAAAAAAAAATTAGTCTTGTCATGAGTAAGAGAAAGAAACTTAAAATTTTCCTTATGATTTATCATAAGGAAAATTTTTAGTTTCTTTTTAAAGCAGAGTTGGAATTACATAAGATTGAGAAACGACTCGGCTGAAAAAGCTCTTTAGCTTAATATAAAGATTTTGATCCAAGCTTGGGTACTACACGACTTATTTCAGTGACATGAGGTTCTTAGTTTAATATACTGCCAACCATTGAGTTATATGTACTACGTACTAGAGAAGCTATTCCAAACAAAAATTGTGCGCTACTCTGTCTTCGCGCATGCGCGGGAAATAGTAGAGTCGCGTATGCGCGAAGACTTTATTTTAATATAAAATAAGATATTAATATAAAATAATCTAAGGTACGTCTCTAAATAAAATGTAATAATAATTATCTTATGGAATTCACAAATCTTCAATTTACGCAATATTTAGTTTAGTGTACGGATTGCAGTACAGTTCAGTTGAACATAGTCAATGTTCGGAATGTGAAATCTAGTGTGAGTTACATATATATATATATATATATATATATATATATATATATATATATATATATATATATATATATATGTATATCTCGATGCTGCGAACATACAAACCAAGATTGTTTAAAGAGTAAGAGAACGATTCAAATCAATCCATTTTAACCAGTGTCTAGGAATTTTGCAGGTTTTAGCAGCCCAACAAATTAGAACTTGACTCGAAAGCGAAATGGTCAATAGTAAACATATTTATGGTTGATATTTAACTCGTAATGAAATCACTATAAGATTTCAAGTCATTAACGTATAGTTATAAAACAACCACATCATACAATACCCTACATCAGTTAAGCAGTTCATTGCTGGTCAAAAGCCACGGCCATAATCAATAAGCATGGACGGCGAATTGACAATTGCAGTTCCAGACGTAACGCTAGTTTGATGGTATTTCACGTCGTCGTTCTTGAAATTTTACATCTGCTTTAAAGAAGAGACGGCGTCTAATGAATAATAAACGGAGATTAGTCAAGATAATACTTAAAATATTCTGACACAATCTGACAATTATTGGAGTACGTGTGACGTTATTGGTGTGAAAAAACCCTGAATTAATGAATTTCTTAACATGTCGCTTGGCTTTTCTAAAGGATATCCTAAGGATAACGTGGAGTCTTACACGTCCACAGTGTATCTTTTCTTAAAGACACTGGAAAATTTTATTAAATAGGAAAAGCCACCAAGCCTTTCTTAATAGCTTTTTAAAGATATTTTTATCCTTAAGATTTCTTAGACGTAAAAAAATTTAATTGCTAGTCTTATTTGATGAAATCCACTGCTGAACATAGGCGTCTCTCAAGAAATACCATAAAACAAGGCCCTGAGCCACCTGCATTCGTCAACTTCCAGCATCTCTTAGCAGACCGACCCTCCATCTAGTAGGGAGCCGTCCTACACTTCGCTTACCAGGAGGCCACCACTCGAGAACCTTTCTTCCCCAGCGACTGTTGGTTTTTCTAGATATATGGACGACTCATTGCCATTGCAGCTTACTGCCGTTTGGGCTATGTTAGTTACTCTAGCTCTACTGACGATATTCTTATTCCAAAGTCTCTCACTCAGGGAAACTCCAAGCACACCTATACCTAACCCTTTCTATAGCACGCTAAGCGACTTTGATCTTACAATTACGATTAGCAGGGAAGTACTACGTCTCTGATCTATAATATGTCGTCAGTGTCATTTGACCAAAACATTGAATTAATTAAAAGATTTGACTATATCATTAAGCAGGAGATAAACATCATCTGTATCTGTAAATCGACTTTCCAGACCGAATTTCGGTTACGAAGGCCACCCTTAATGGAACTAGCCATCAGCACAAAACACGATTGTAGTGCAATACTGTGCGCACATTCTATTCCCTCAATTTTATTAGTCTGATGTAACGGCAATCCGAGGCACGTAGGTGAAACACCACCAATTTTCTGATTCCAGGCTGCTACTGAGAATTTCTTGACAGAAAATTCCAATAACTGGTTTGGCCCAACCCGGGATTCAATCGTGCGACATGACCAGCAATTGCGTTCACGAACACGAGATCGATAACGCAGACGTCAGGCGGGATTATATAACCTAGCAAGCTAACAGCATAGCAAAGTGGCGAAGCAATCAGCTTTTCTTTGAGCAATCAGTTTCAAAATAGGAGGTTCAGATGCCTGGGTGATCAGTAATCGATTGCTGAAAACAGAATTTGAAAATTCGAAACCGTTCTCGAGATAATCGTGGGACAGACGGACAGACATCGTGAAATCAATAAGTGTCTTTGCAAGCTTCGCCACTTAATATTCCGAAAATGATAATGGTGATTGTTATATTGTTTATATTATGTTGCATAATGTAATGTGAGTCTGTGCAGAATTGATGCAGTTGCAAAAATTAATTTAAGCTGAATGTAGTAAAAAAGGTTATTTTTATAATATTTCATAAATTAAAATATACATGCATTTCCTTTGAAAGAAATATTCATTTTCTTGCCGAAATTATTCAGTTACATCATTAACCGAATGAAGTAGATTATATGTGCAGTGTTTAGAAATTCCGAATTAAAATAATCATTCAAAGGCCAGCGTTGCAAAGGCTATCAAAATTCATATGGAATACAATGTTTTTCAGCTTCTACTATAAAATTAAAATAAATTGTGGACTTTTGGATAGAAAACGTTAAAACTTTTATACTTGGTATTTTATTTATGAAATTAACTAGGCTATCTTTAATAATTTGTTGAAAAAAAATTACGGTAAAGACAATATGTGAAAGATAATTCCTTTTATTTTTCCACTAGATGGTCAGCGCAATTAAAAATGAGAGGAGAAAGAATTTGACTAGATTTAATAATTATAACGATACGATAATAATATATACGATTTAATATTAATATTCATTTAAATGCATAATTACCTGATGTACGAAGACATCTTGACCGCCATCGTCTGGTGTGATAAATCCCCAGCCTTTAGCCACGTTAAACCATTTACATCTTCCGCGTCGCGTTACCCCAGTAACTCCACTAGCACCTGCATTACCCGCACCTGTAACACCAACCACAATGTTGAAAATATTTAATCCTAATTATCATCTATTCTTTAATTTTAGAAGTATTTTCGGATCAAAGAGTGTTTTGCTGATAATCGAATGTTATTTGACACATATCCTACCTACCTAAGGCCTGATTTTTCTCATATTTTCTAAAATAGAATTTAATCAAAAAATTATATGTTCAATTCAATTATAAATACAATTATCAATAAAATTACAAGTACAATTGTGATAGTTAACCAACATCTAACCTAAGCCATGAATTATTTTTGATATTATCCACTAAAAGACATAACACACTTTATGGGAAAAGTTTCCTGCAACTTATTTCAAACTCATTGTAAAATCAGAACATATATGTTCGGACTTAGCTTTGGAATAACGTACTGCCTCAATTGGTTGTCCTTCACATCTTGACGATTTTTGAAATATTTTTTCTAATCAACCCCGAACAGTCCTCAGTTTAATATTGGTGATTCATTAGTCTTTCATAGCAAAGCTACTTTGCTGTTTTTACGCTTAGCAGAGGGTTGCCGATCTCAGTTAAATATTTTTGCAAAAGTCAAGACAGGTTGGTCATCATAAGGCATGATATTTCTCTGGCATTTTCCACGGTCACCTCTAACGAAACGGATGATTGATATATTTTTGCATAATGCATCAAAATTATTAGTAATCATTTTTAGATTTGCAAATACTTATTTACTTATTTAATCTTTATTGATAATACCTTAAAATATAGGGTAACAAAGGACGAACTTAATGCCTATCGGCATACTTTACCAGTCAAGCCCTGGAGTGATGAGATTTTGTGGCAGGTGCAATTACATATATACCTATATACATACATACTATGATATACATTTAATACACAAAATCTATACATATATTATTGTATATTAATATATAAACAAAACATGTATGATACATTATAGTATTCATATCATAAAAATACATAGATATAATATATACGTTACATATATAATAATAAAATACATATATTAAAATTGCAAATAATAAAACATCTAAATATGTCAAACTTTGTTTCAAAAAATAAGTCATGTACCAACTTTTTAAAACAGCCCTCTTTACGTTTCAGAATTCTAGTTTCGTCTTTGTCAGATAGTGAGCCATTTCAAGCGATCACGATAATGAGAGTTGTGATCATATTTTCAGAGACCAAATATATATATCTAATATAATTATTGAGACGACGCTCTAGCTTGTTAAGAAGATTTTGGTTCAAATCTGGGTGGTACACATCTGCATAATCAATAATGGACATTATAAGTGTTTACACAAGTGTTAGCTTAGTTTTGATAGGAATAAAGTTCAGACGATAGAGGGCTCGTAATGTGGCAAATACTTTGCGGCTCATTTCGGCAATTCAGTTCATTATGTTGTCCATATACAGGCTAAGATTTTTTATACAGGAAGAGAACATTCTCCAAGCAATTTTGGACAACATTCTCGAGCTACCTACGAGTATATCTTGACACTTCATTGAATTAGCTGATATTCCAAAAGGCTTAGACCATTATTTTACGGCTTCTAAGTTCAGATTTAACTCTTAAATAGACGACTGCAAGTAAATTTTGAAGTTGTCAGCATACAGATGGTACAAACAATTAAAGATAGATGTGATCAAGTTCACAAAAACTTAAAAAAATTACGGCGAAAGTATACCGCCTTGTGGGACGCCAGCATCAAGACTAGCCTACTGCAAACGGACTGCTGACGCCTGCAAAAATATGAAGAGAACTAATCCAAGTCTCAGGTACGAATCTTAAATGAGACGGGATAGAGAAAAGGATATCATGGTCGAATGCGTTAAAACATTAAAAAAGTCAACAAGCTACCATTACAGTGTTTTTATTTTCTTTTCCATCCCTTGTCTGATATCTTCCGTAACTTTGAGTAATGCAGTAGTGGTTCTACGATTAAGACGAAATCCAGACTGATTATCGCTAAGTAAGTTATGTTTAAGTACAAAATTGGAGCATTTTTTTTTGTACACAGCCTACAATAACTTTAGATAGAAAGGGCAATATAGATACAGTATCAGTAGATAGATACAGGACGAAGATGATTAGGTAACGTGGGATTCGAAATTGGTAATAGTACGAATGAAAGGTTTTTTCCAGATAGTTGTTTACTGACCTGAGTCTAACGAAAAGTTAATATTGTAAGTAAGTGCAGCGAGTACATACTCCAGTATATTGACTATGATTGTTCAACTGATTTAATCACAACCTAGAGCCTTGGATTTAATGGCTAGAACATTTTTTATAATATAATTTTCGTGCACTGGAAAAAATTGAAAAAAAGGACTTTGAGATATTTATTATTGTTGTTTATATTTTATATGATTTATTATTTTGGCATTTGAAATAATATTTCTTTTCTGAATAATTTTAGAATAGAAAATAATAATTTTAATTCAGGTATATAAGATGATGTAATTTCTTATTAAAAGTCATTTTTACTTTAACCACTGGTTCGGAAAAAAACCTCTGTCCTGGGAAAATCCAGCAAGAAACCCAGCAGGACTTCTTTTTCAAAGTAAATTATACAAAAAGAAAGGTTGTATAAACTATTTACAAAATTTATTTTAGAAGCAGCTTGTCAGTGACCACCTCCTTCTCAGGGGTTATTATCAACCATGTATTCATTTATATTATAACCCTTTTTATACAGTTTTCGTTTAATAAAATATTTAAATAATTTGGAAATTCTAAAAGTGCACACCTCGAACGCTCGTGTAATGTTTTGAATAAACAAATTACTTTTATTAATTACCGAAACACTTATTTCGTTTACAGCTTGTATTGAAGAAGTGATCCAGCGGAACCAAGGCTCCAAAGTCTTCGCTAGAGATCTGTCTACCAGAAAGAGCCATCTGTCGAAGCTAAAGACCGAGTGTGGCAACGTCGTTTCCGGCAAACCTGAGATTTTGAGTGAGATTGAGAGGTTCTATGGGCATATGTACATCATAGTTGAAGTCACACGAAAGTGTGAATAACGATCAAAGAGTAAGTCTTATCCGACACTATTCCAATAATATTCAGGACGTCAGTCTGAGCGATGTTAGAATGGCTCACGAGTACCTTGAAAACGGCAAGGCACCAGGCGAGGATGAAATCACAGTGGCGCTTCTGAAGGCGAGTGGAAATCCGATACTTAATAAAATTAAATAAAGTCCTTCAGAAGCTCTTTAATTCCGTCCTGCATGGTGATACTACACCGGAGGCGTGGAGCAGCAGTGTAGTGGTCTTGTTCTTCAAGAAAGAGGACAACGCTTCCTTGAAGAACTACAGATCGATTTCCTTTCTGAGCCGCGTCTACGTGCTGTTTTCAAGAGTCATTACGAATCGTCTCGCATGCAGACTCGACGACTTCCAGCCTCCTGAACAAGTCGATTTCCGAAATGGTTTGAGCACCATAGACCACATACATACCCTTCGGCAAATTTTACAGAAGTCTGAGAAGTACAATTTGCCACTATGTCTAGCGTATCTGGACTATGAAAAAGCCTTTGATTCCGTCGAAATTTGGTTGATGCTGCAATCCCTTCAGTGGTGCTAAGTTGACTGTCAGTATATCGAAGTGGTAGGTCTTAAGATGAACATGGACAAAACAAAGATCATGCATAAAGTCCATCTCACACCTATGCCGGTAGTTGTTGGGAGCACTAAGCTCGAAGTTATTGACGAGTATGTTTACCTGGGACAAATAGTCCGTCTAGGTAAGTCCACCTTCGACCGAGAAGTTAGTGAACAGATTCAACTCGTCTGGGCAGCGTTCGGAAAATTAAGTCACATCTTCTCGTCAGGAATATCTCAAAACTTGAAAACGAGATTGTACAACCAGTGCATGTTGCCAGTGAAGATCTATGGAACTGAGACCTGGTCCTCCACTGCTGGCCATACGAGGAAGCTCAAGGTCGCTCAGCGAGCTATGGAGAGGGCTATCCTCGGAGTTTCTCTGCGTAATAACCTTAGAAATGGGGATATCCGCAGTAGAACCAGAGTGACGGACATAACCAAACGGATTAGTAAGCTGAAGTAGCAATGGGCCGGCCATATAACTCGAAGAACCGACAACCGATGGGGAAAAAGATTCTCGAGTGGCGGCCTCATACCGGCGAGCGAAGTGTAGGGCTTCTCCCCACTAGATGGAGTGACGACCAGGTAAGACATATAGGAAGTCGATGAATGCAGGTGGCTCCGGACCGTGCTTTGTGGCATTCCTTTGGGCAGGCCTATGTTCAGCAGTGAACTTGTGAAGGGCTGTAATGCTGATGATGATGATGATATATTTCGTTTAAAGCTACAAAAAATTGATTATGTTTAATTAACACAAATTATTTTCACTACTTGATACCGGTGATTCGTATTTTGTTACCGAAAATAATTGTCAAATAATGAATAAAATAAAATAAAATATTAATGAACGGGACGATTTACAATAGTGAAATTCAAAAGGCTAAGTATTAAAAGCTAGTGATGCAACGAATACTACTTTTACGAATACGAATACGAATATCAAACTTACTATTCGGCGAATACGAATACGAATATCTCGCCATGGTAATAAAAAACTAATTTATTTGATGATTTTCTATTGTTCTAATAATTAAAATTTACAATAGGCAAATTTTTATTTAAAAACATGGTAGATTTTCTGGTTTTAGGCGATTTCTTTTTTCAGTTTTAATGTTCCCAACCGTTGAAAAAAATCTTTCCGAGGCGACTGTACATAGTTTCAGTGAAAAATATTTTTGGGTGTCCCCCATTGTTAAGGCTAAGGGCCAAACAACACGTATTTTTTACGTGCCGACGACCCGCGTTTTCCAAGTCCGCCAGTAATTAGAGTTGCGTACAAAAATATTAGTTTTTAAATATTCGTGATCAGTATTCGCCGAATACGAATATTCAATAAATGTCTACTATTCAGCGAATACGAATATTCGTATTCGTTGCATCACTATTAAAAACTAAAGCTAATTAAAAAAAAGTAAAATGATAAATTCAGTGTTTCGAAAAATATAATGTTCACAAGTGAAATTATTTTCAATTAACTTTTTTATATAATAATCGAAATAAATAATTTTATAACTATGTCAGAAGTATTTTTTATATCACTGTTTTACTAAAGCTACTTTTGTCTTTTGCGAACATACATTAAATTTTCGTAATTAAACTGAGAGGACAAATTTATTTCTATAAAGTTTTCTCTGAGAGACTCTTTCGGTCTCAGGTTGTAAATAGCTCTTATGGCCCTATTCTGCGGAACAAAAATAGTTTCTAAATCAGCCGCATTTCTCCATGGCAAGACCAAGATCCCATAAGACATTATGCTATGGAAATAACTGAAATAAACTAATCTAGATCTCTCGACACTAGTGAGACCTCAAATCTTTTTTACAGTATAAGCCGCAGAGCTTAGTCTGCCCCACTGAAGCTTCGCGTCGAGAGTTTTATATATGATAAAGTCACGCTGAAGCTATGTATATTATAGTTGTAGTACGAATGGGTCGGCTTTTTTTATAGCATAGGTCGACAAACGAGCACACAGTCCACCTGATGGTAAGTGGTTGCTGTGGCCCATAGACATCTACATCTATCCACGTTTGCAAATCAAAATGCAGATGCGTTCTCACCCTTGAGGACTAAGATGGAATGCCTCTTTTCCAGTAAAAAGGGTATCCGGTTCTGTACACTTACTATACGAAACACAGCAGTGATAAGCTGCTATTTTACGCTGGTATTCTGTGAGAGCGTGGTCCTTCCCCGGTCGAGCCGATGCTGCCAAAATGAAATAGCCGCTTAATGTTGCTTTATTTCGTTTGATGAGTGTAAGAAAACCGAAGACCATTTTTACTGTAAACGAGGCATCCCACCTTAGTGCTTAGGGGTAACAATGCATTTTGCATTTTGATACCTAATCAAGGATATATGTAGATGACTTTAGGTCACAGCATTCACGTACCATCAGCCGGACTGTGCAGTCGTTTGTCATTTTTATTCTACAAATATTACACCTGTATATTATCAAGTGAAATTTTGAGTAAATACACGTTCCTCCTTTCTATTTTACATTACCAATTTGACATACCTACTACACATAGCTAGTATTTTTTCATGGCATATTTTATATCTTTACAAATCGAAAACAAAAATTTATAATATCAAAATTTTCAAATGACAAACAAACTTTATGAATATGATCGCGTTTAATTTAAACAAAAAATAATTGTATTCAATTTAAAATTATATTTTATTGAAAGACAATTTCATGTTTACAAAAAGAATAAATATAACTTACTAATTTAAAACCGAGTTATAAACAAAGATTGCATCAAGTGAATCGTCCCCTAATTTTAGATGCACACATGCTTAGATGCTTTACCGTTCGGAAATCTATTAGCAATAAATAAGGGCCCACGATCGTTTACAGTACTAAGGAAGGGTATACTATTCCCCTTATCGGGCTCTTATACAAAAAATAACGTGGGAACCGAATGAAAGAATGAACTCTTTTTATGTAAAGATATCGCTATTCGAGGTAGATTTAAAGACCTCGTTTTAAGGGAGTTAATTAATAGTACCTACGTGTTTGATATCAAATTTGAATTTAGATTTACAAATAACTTTAACCTTCATTAATAAGCGTTGGCGAGTTTTGTAATTACCGATCTTCAATGACTAATCAACATGATATTTCCTGTAAAAAAATCATACGTATTTAAGTTGAATAGACAATGACTAAGTTCCGGTAGGAAAGAATCCAAATGAAAAAAAAATGAGCATCTGTGATTAATGTGATATGGGCTACCGAGTGCCTACTTGTAAACATTGAAATAAATTTAGTCTATATAGACAAAGTTCAGCACTTTAATTTAGGCTCAACATAATATTGCAACTAAATTTAAACTATTTATCATTAGTATAAGTAGGTTAGAAGTTTTTCTAATTTTTTTTGTCGTCGAAACATTATTACATATTTGCTCTATATTTCACTCTATATAACTTAGAAACTATAGTTTTTATTTTTTAAACAATATCAAGGCACATTCAAGTACGTACATCGAAACCGATTAGTACAATTAGACCATAGGTTTGCTAATACGGCATGTGTTTTGTAAGCTAAGCATATTATTTCTGGCGGCAGCGGCGGTAGGTAAAAGCAGTAGGCACACGTGGCGACGACGGCGGGGACTCAAAGAATGCTCGGTATTTAGGTTGCGTTTCTGGTACCTCTTCATTCATTGCCGTAACACTGCACCTTGCCGGTGCGGGCGCGTTTACTAGCGCTAGCGCTCTGTCACGGTTGCCGCATCTCAAATCAACTTTACTGACGTAGTACTCAATATTTATTATTCCCTATACTGAATTAATGAGAAAGCGTAAACATTCATTTCAAGTCTTATGCGGGTTTAGTTTCATAATATGCATTTTCGGCATACCTCGATGTTAGTAAAACGATCATCGTTCGAAAGTAAACTTTCTTTAACATTGTAATGATTTTTCTTTAACAGTTAATTTTTGTTGTTTTAGTAGAGTACAAGTATAAAAAGGCCAGCGTGGGCTTAGCCCACTCCACACATGTTATCTATAAAATCAGTACAAATACTAAAAGTAAATAAGATATTATATGCGTTTCGGCCTAGTCTCGTCTTAGCGAGCGATCCAGGCAGCCAGCTTCACTTGTCAATTATATTTAGATGTGTGATTTTAAAATTTTGTTATGAGGGGTACTGTAAAATAACAGTAACATCATTCAAAATTAAAACTTTTTATGTAATTTCAATGCACCAAATCAAAATCAATAATATCTGCCATTGGTTTAAAAATTACTTTGTGTAACGGTAAAGCAGTAGCGGGAATAAACTCTTGGAGCACCTTATCTGTTTTTCTATAGCGTATTACCACATAATAAGTTGGTATATATTACAATACCTACAATGATGGATTTTTAGATTGTTTCATATGTGGCATATTTACCATAATTACCACCGGTTCTAAAATGACTTTGTGGAAAGAATAGCGGTAAGTTCTTTTGTTTTCGATAGTGTATTACAATTATGGATTCAAATTCATTTCTTCATTCATTACAGACTATCAAAAGTTCACTGCTGAACGTAGGCTTCTCTCACAGATTGTTTATTGTGGTTTATTTTTATTATCCATAGGCGGTATATTTACCATCGATGACACGCTTGGCATGCGGATTGGCAATCGCAATTTTTGTTTGTTATTTTGCGTCGTTTCTGCCTTCTTGGAGACGCTGCTGCCCATATTCTGTTTCATTTCTCCCCTATTACGACATTCGTGGGATGTTATAGGGTAGCGCATCTCTTAGGCCACCTATACACGATAATAATGAGGTGATTGTTATACCATGCTGTTTCTAAATGTTTTCGTAACAATTGTATAATATATTATATTGTGAATTGTGCTTAAAATAAGTTTCCCGCTGGGTTTCTTACTGGTTCGTCCCAGGACAGAGCTTTTCCGAACCAATGGTAAAAATTAAAAAAATACTTTCAATAAGTATTACATATAATCTATACTACATAAAAAAAAATCTATTCTATTCTATGACAATTCTATACATCAAAGAAAATGATTTACTTACGAAATATATCAAGCCCCAAGCTTTTACATGTAGTAATAATATTTAACGTCGTACGTCCCCATATCAGAGATAATATTGACAGTAATTGTAGACTATATTTTAATAGTACAGTTGTATGTACTATAAATATTAAAATACTGGTGTACTATAACATAAAAATTAAAACTAATTAAAAGTATTTGTCATGTTTTATTGACCTAAACCGTAACTAACAGAACCTTAGATGTAACTAATTAACCTGAGTTTGGAAAATTTGTTAGTGTTTAAAGAACTTCATTAACACATTATTCGGTTATTTCACGTTTCTTTCCTGAATGAGACGTACACACAAACAAAAGCTCTCTCCAGTCGAGTTAGCGTAATGAACTGAAGGGAGTTGGTTATATTTGTATAGAGCATTCCGGTAAAAAGACGTGTTGACTTCACATAAATGGGGACGAGTGCATTCACATATTATGTTCTATTAACTTTTTCTACATTTAATGTAAAAATTAAATATGAGAAGATTAAAAAACGTGGTCTATGAAATAAAAGAGTTTAATTTATAAAAGCTCTTTCGAAAGAACACAAAAAATAAGAAATAAATTTCTTTTGTTGTATCCATGATTTGCGTAGTTGCGTCAATTTCACACTTGAATGAGATAGTAATAACTACATTAGTATTTTTAAATAAACGTTCCATTGATTTTAGCTATATTTTCACTATTAGTTGGAGCATAAATGAGTTAGAGATGCTGAGTTAGCTGAGTGAATCACATGATTTATTTTGACCGATTATAAAACACAACTACCACCGTGGTACATATACTACCAATGAAATATCGTAAAAAAAATATAGAAATAGAAGAGTGGACTTCAAAATTTTTATAGATACTTAAAGAATTTATAATTTTATTTTATTTCAGAAGCCAACAACATAATCTATACATATAACAAACCTGTAATTTTAATATTACCTGGAAAAATAACAAGTCCAGGGGACTATATAAAGAAAGCTAATTTATCGGTTTTTAGAATTTTTGATTGTCTGTATGGGTAACATAATACACTTAGGCTACTTTACTGAAAAAAGAGGCTTATATTTTCGTAATGGCTGGTGATGTTAGAATCATATAGGAATTTACGCAGAGCTTTTACGATTTACTTTATAAAATAAAAATAATATAAAATATGTTTACCGTAATTTAAAACTATGGCGATGATCTACAATGTAAGTTTCAAAAGGTGCAATATATTACAAAATAAAGATTCAATTTGATTGCAGAAGTTGCTGACTAAGAAAATATTTAACTAGTTAATTTTAAAATAAAAAAGTCTATAAAATTCAAATTATTATATATATATATATATATATATATACTTCATTATATATATATATAATCCAACAACAAACCGTTTATTGGCGGTGTAATAATATCCACTACCCCATATCATACCTTCCTCATACTAGATAAATAGGTATTAACCCTTGCATTAAGCATTGAACTTTTGCTCGCATATGCTGCAATGGAAATCCAAAACTAGTTCCCGCGATTAATAGACATTATGTATATTGCTTGTAGCGTAATCATCTATAAGTATTTTTTTTATTTGCACATTGCAGTTCCATCAAAATAAAACAAATACAACAATTTCTTTGACAAATTAGAACAGCAAATGTTAATTGACTCTAGAACAACAACGAAATAAACAAATGACAACAAAAATGCATTAGATGAGGATGATTTTGTATAAGAATCACTAATATCAGTAAAATTAACTTTTTGTTTTCAGCTCGTTTAACAACGCGGAGGGTAGCAGAGTCGGTGGAGTGCAGCGGCCGGTAGCGCGGCGCATCAGAGCCGTATGTCTAGTCTGTTTACACAGCATGGTGCGCGTGAGTCCACGCGCAGCGTAGACCTCGTCCTCTCCCTTCGCCCACCACACCGCCCGCATCTATGCCCATTCCACACAACACGTCAGCATACACTTTGGAATTTCAAATATCATACGCATGCTTAACTTTTGATTGCATTCCATTGGTGACCCTTTTAAATGTATGTTAATAAAATATTCGCTTCTTTTATTCTATAGTCAATATAAATTTTCATCACATTTTTTTCATTGATAATAATTAAGTATTATTTTGTTATTCGATCCAACAAAATCGAAATAAGAAATACCATAATATACTTTTGTTTTCTAATCTGAAATAAACTAATACCACATTTTTAGGGAGAAACCTTGGCGTTCCCGCTTTATTGTTAGTTTCTTCACCTATTACATATAGGTTTTAACTATTTGAAAACAAGGAGCTAATTTCGGACCGATTTATTTTAGAAGCAGGAAGGGGAAATACTGTGCATATTTTAAGTCGAACTAACCATTAGACGTTTGGAAGCACCCCAGTGAAATCATAAAATCTTGTACGAACATGGCTAGTTTTAAAAATGTTTACTCTTTTTGTATTAATTTAAAATATCGTTGTCTTAAATTTGGTGGTAACGACAAAATCGGGATGTAAATATATTAAAAACTAAAAGACTTACGACACCAATAATTCTCAAAACAATTAAAAACAAGATATTTCTTCTTTTTAAATTATTCCACTTGTATATAATAAAAGTTAAGTCAGTAATAAAACTGCAGTATCATTATGTAAATAAATAAAAACAAGCAATTATCGATGAGGACTATCGAATTTTAATTATTGATAACAATAAATAGAACGCTATGGCGTAATTTGAAAGGAACTACTAAATCCATATTGGGCACATGTATTGTTATCTTAATTATGTTTTTTATGACTTCCTCTTAAGTATTTTATATTTTATGCGTTGTAAACAATCGATGGAAATATAGGGTTGTATCTGCAAAACGCGCACGATAAGTAAGAAAGATCAAGTTTCATTTTTAGTCATAATTTTGAGTCATTTATAATTTTAGCGCGCAACAAAGATGTTACAGCCTTACATTGGAAGTGTTTTGTAGAATTATATTAATGATCAAGGAATATCTACGCAATTTAAATAGTTGGATGACGCATGGTTGAAATTACGTTTTACGTTGTTTACTATTATTTTTAACTTGCTTTGAACATTTATTGTAATACAAAATAAAAGAAACCGTAAAAATATCTCAATTTGTCACAATAAAGTTAATGTGTGCTATTATTTTTCTTGATGCAAGTATTATAATTAACTATGCAGGTGTAAGAGCTTCCCAAAAAAACAATTCCATTAGTAAAGTTAAAATTCATTTAAGTATATGATGTATAATTATAATGTTAGACAATTTTAATTGATTAATAATTGATACTAAGATTGGCTGATACATTAAATGAGTTCAAATGATCTAAAATATTCCGCATGTACTGCTATTGACTGTTATCAATCGCAGGTACGGAATTTAAGCATGAGTCATCGTCAAGTGGCGCTTATGTTTCGGGAACGGAGCTTAGAGGGAAAGAGACAGTACAATGTACCACCATTCAGATTTAATTGACTGGTTACGAACTCGTACCCTGTCGTAGGGACGAGCGTTACTTAACATCGACTTTCTAAAAATTCCAAATAGTTTGTTATTCAGTAACTGTCAATGAAAAGAAATTATACTTGGAAATACTTATCTCCACACAATTCTATATTGATACACTCCCCATTCCAAGATTTTAGAAATATTATCATTTAATTTAAAAAACCTAAAATAATCGCGGTTGACACATTATTATTTTTATTTAAATATTATTCCTGTAATCGTCAAATTAATATATATTTTTAAATTAATTTCGCTAACAAAAATAATTTACTATCGATAAAGACGTTAAACACTTTCACATCGGTATATCAAAGACAAAACCACGTAGTAAAAGAATGGTGGGGAATAAAGATAGTCCTTCTGAAATGCATTTAACTGTAACGCACGATAAACTACCTATATAATTCTCACATTATTAAAAAAGGACACAAAGAGTTATATTCCTTATTCTAAGTAGTATAGAGTGGCTCTTACATAACTACGAGAAGAATGTACGCATTGCATACGGGTCGTAGAGTGCGAGCTCCATAAATGTAGTCGTATGATTAGCATAGTAAACAATTATAGGTACTACGAACGACGTATCTTGCGTGATAAATAGTTTACAAACACCTTTCTAAACTTATTGTAACTAATAACTCCTCGTTCATGTACAAAGTATATCTGCTATAAACATACAGTCCCATACATCTATTGATATTGGACATACATTTTAACACAATATTGAATTATTAATAATTTAAATTATTTATTTATGTTTCTCAAATTCCAATTTACTATATTTATTTTCGATAAAATAGTTGCAGGGTCCGTAATACGCACAAAATATCCGGATTAATCACAAATAATTAGACGTAACTTGTTGCTGATAATGATAATACGCAAACAACAACTTACAAAATAAAAATACAGACACGACACCAAGCAAACATGGCACACATATGTCTGACATCAATGAAACGAGACCATTAACCTCAATTTAATTAATTTAAATTCAGTTGTAAACAATTTCTATAATTGCCTTCCCAGGCGCTACGAGCACACAGCACATCCGCTCGATAAGGGTCACGACAAGTTCCAATGCATGCAATAGCTTTTAACATAAGTTGATTATAGGAACGTTCACCCCTCACCACGTGCATGGATTAATACAACAAACACACTCGTATACGTACGTTAAAGAAAACACCGAGCAACGATAGAGAATTTCTACAAAAACATAGGAATGTGTACTTACTTGAAGACGGAACTGCATTTCCGCCTTCCCTCCCGGTCATGTTAGTTAAAATATAACGTAACGTGCACCACTAATATCACCTCTGCGTGTCATACATCCTCCGCAAAAAACAGAAAAACCACTTGGATTACGATAAGTTCATTAAACGTTTAACTTGTTTTTCAAAAATAACAACTCTCAAAATGTTTTCGGTGCATGGGAGTGGGAAAAGACGCGCGTGCGCGCGTAGCGACTAGCGACGCGTACGCAGGTCGACTGCATCGAAAATGAGTGGTAGTGCGATAGTGGTGAGTAGTCGACGCGGTGATGCGGTCGGTCCCTTCCCGGATATCGTCAGGCAAGTAGTTTTTAAAATAGAGAAGCTAACGGAACGTGTTGCCCGCCCGAAAGCGTCGGCAACTTTACCCCAACCCGAAGCCCGAACCCGAAATATGTCACTTGGCGGCGAGGAGCGCCGTCGTTGACTTTACGACCAATTCCTCGGCGCATCTACGATATGGGAACTTAGTACTCTGAACGAGTAACCGAACCCGACTGAGCCGATGACTGCTGTAATATTTACATTATTTCCTCTTTTAGATTTTTAGAAATCTAAAATTTCTAATAACCTAACAGCATTATAATTAAATTGCTATTACTAAGCCCAAAAAGGTTTAAAAGTAGAGTAGTTTAAAAGTAAAGGTAGTAATTAATTTTAAGACCACACTACAAAACCACCGATTGAAATACTTTAAGTTATCTTTAATTAAAAAGATGGTTCTAACTTCGAAGAGGCCTAATTGTGGCCCAAAGTGGGTGTCTGTCTACTACGCCACGAATTCTAAGTTCAATTCTAAGCAGAGCCAGCAGGGAAGATACTAAATTGTTAGTTTCCAAATGTGGCAGTGTTGTGATTGCGTGAATCTTACACTCCATCTTTGCCCGCATCAGTCTACCTTCATTCTTATAGTATAAGCCTTACATTGAACACAGGTAAGTTAAGTGAGTGTACTTTGTTAGCGTTTAGCTTCTGACTATCTGAAAGTATTGCCGTGATCGAAAATTGTTCAGGCGGGCACCACGTTACAAATAAAGGAAAATAATGTAAATAAAAATTTTAAAAAAAGAGCCTGTGTGATATGCAAATACTAAATCTACCGATTTACCGACAAATATTACTCATACCAATATGAATTATAATACTATAAACAAATTCTTCAACCCCTAAATTTAAAAAAAAACTTCATAGTAGTATCACCTTCATACCTATTTTTGTAACCAAACAACAGAGCCTTCTGTTGTGTTCCAATCTGAAGGATATAAAATTATATTTTTTTATTATTTATCATAGTTTAAAACTATCTATAGTTATAATTATTTTATATAATTTTAAACTTTATTTTAAAATATATTTTATTTTTAACTATATTTTAACAGTGGTAGAGCCACGCGGCAGCTTTTGCTGTCGCACGGATGGGCCGGACTACGTTTCGCTTGGTGAGTGCAGGTGGCCGGAGGCCCTTTTTACTGGAAACGAGGCATTCCATCTTAGTCCTCACGGGTGACAATGCATCTGCATTTTGATTCGCAAACGAGGATAGATGTAGATGTCTATGGGCCGCAGCAACCACTTACCATCAGGTGGACTGTGTGCTCGTTTGTCACCCTTATCCTATAAAAAAAAAACTGAAGACGGTCGCGGTTGTTGAATACCTCAGTCCCCCGTGACCATGAGTGCTGCAAAGTATTCGAGACGTCAGGAACAAATTCCGTAAAAGTAACTAGTTTCATTCAATTAATCATTAATAACTAATTAATTAAAATAAAAATAATATTCAAAGCTTAAATGAAAATGGCTTAAATTTAAAGATGACTAACGCTAAAAATTTACCGATTTTTTTTTATTTTAAATTATGACTAATTCACACTTTTTATGGATTAACTTTATTATCTACATTTTTCTGATGCCATTGCATTGTCTTAATCTAAGCAATTTATCTGGAAAGTAGCTTTACAGCCATATATTAAGTTATTATATAGGTATTAATTAACATAATATCATTAACAAGCAATAATAAGACAGAAGCCCATTTGACGATATTAATTAGACCTGTTTCTCTTCTGTGAAAGCATGTTATACTTTCGAACCCTAAGCCTCACCTGCAGTTGCCGATATAGAATCACCTGTCCATTGCACCGGCGAATATAGGTAGTGTTACAAAACCATGTTTACTATTGAAATAAATACTGGTCGTCCAGATGTGAGACGGTGATTAACGACTAGTTAAAATGTATTTAAGTTTTAACATCTCTAGAAATCAATTAAAAGCTTTCTGAATTTTACTCATTAATAAATTTAATGATAAATTCATTTAACAATTATTTAACCTGCCAATATTAAATAAGTCCTAAAAATTTTAAACTTAAATTAGTAAGTTTTTAAGCTGAAAAATATTAATTATTAATTAAGCTAACATTTCATCATTTAAATTTAAATGTATAACATAGTTATAGAAGTCTCCCACAAAAGATATTTCGATTAATAAAGTTCAGAAATATAAACATTGTTTATCAATAAGCTAGTTCCAAATAGGTTGTTTAATATAAATAAAAGAAACATAGCAAGCGTATAAAATATATTTTTGCGTAATATGACTATATTATTCTCAAATCCTACGAACTACTTATTACCAACGAACATTCAATGAAATAAAATTTCTGCAGGAATATTTTACAACCCTAAAACCTAAACAATTGAGGAAGTCCCCTCATCAAAACGTCACAATCTTACGAACTTGCCCATCAGGCTTATTGTCACCCATCTAATCCACGAATGATTATGCACGTATAGCCCAACAATGGCCACTGTACAAGAAAGACAAGTTTTGGAAATAATGAAACTCGGCTGATTGTCACGTTTACTTTCTCCAATGTTTTTCTCACCATCATACGCGCTATCTTGCGAACTACTTTACAACGTATCAATCTATAACGAATTAGCTCCACTTATAAACTTTGATTGTTGCCTTACTTCCCCTTCGTTATTATAAGGCAAACTCATTTTATCAAAAGGTGATAAATATTTCTAAAAATATCAAAAACACATTGTTATCAAAATTCTAAAGCATTTGATAACTACTTACTAAGAACAAAACTATACGATTAGTTTTGTAATTACTATGAAAATAATTAATTTAGTTGATTATGTAAAGGTTTATAAATTATTGACGTTCATGGCAGGGGAATCTTATAAATATATACTTTAATTTATATAATTTTTGGGAATACCCTGAGTCCAGCAGTAGATTCAAAAGAAAGTTTTTAATACTTTGGGTTACTCATCACCCCTTTTCTTAAAATGATTCAGTACTATACTAAGAACTGACTGACTCATGGCAATGGTCACACCAATTAATTAAAGTAATGACGATACCTTGCAAGTTAACTTATGACTAATATGTATTACTAATCTTAAAATGTTATTGATTATTTATTAAAAAAAATGAAAGTTGATACTTAAATCTGTATTTCAAAACAACGGCAATTTTTTAGTAGCGTCATCTTTAGTTAAACGTAGAATAGAATATATTATATTATGTAGAATGACCATAAAATACTTGTAATGTTGTCATACACAGTTGAAGTTTATTGTGACAAAATACGGTAGATGGCAATACTAATGCTCTGTTCAGCTACTGCCATCTTTTGTTAACTTAATTATTTTAAAGCAAATTGTTAAAGCTGTCTTAAGACTAGCATAATAATGAGGGTTTATTACAGATCAGAGACGTTTCCCACTGTAAAATAGGGGTGGTGCCAATGAAACGGTGTCAAATAAAAATTAAGCTTTTAATAATAAGTAAAAAAGGACTAAATATAATTGACATGGACTTTTCTAATAACTTAAAGGATATTTCTAAAGTTTTGTATTGATTATGAAAAAAATACACGTAATAATTATATAGTAGAATAGTTATTCGTTTAAACAAATATTTATATATGTCTGCTTTCGTGGACACTACGTACTCGTAAGCTATAATATACGTATACATGTATACCGTTAACCTCATCTTTGAAGCCATATCTAGTGCTGAACATTGACTTCCACAAGCAAGGTTCTGACCTAAACGTAGTTTTTACATCATACTCTTTGTCTTGGACTAGTTTCTGTCTCGAATCTTTTATGCACTTTAAGATAGCATGGTTATCATCAAAAACGCCATCTAGATATAAGCATAGAAACACGTCCATACTCTATGAATAACTGTTCAACAGATTCGAAGTTCGTAACTATTAAATACGATAGATGGCAACAATGATGCTTGTTTCAGCTACTGCCATCTATTGCTGATTTAAAAAGCTTAGCCAACTACATTTATAGAGAAGCTATTAAGTTCACCCCAATAAAATGACGGCGTATTTCTGTTTCCCATTGTTAAATAGGGGTGGAGCCAAAAATATATCGTCCAATATAAAAAGAGTAGGTAGGTATCATCAACTTAGTAATAGCAGTTTCATTTTTATCGCCATCAGCCGCTAGGTCCTCGTCCGTCTATCAAATGCGTGTATCGTGTGCTGGTGGGATTATCACTTAAAGAAAAAAGACTGCAAATTTACATTTTTTTCCTTACACAACCTCGTATTTACCTCAGGTTACTTTCTTATGAAATTCTATCTTGCAGTAAAATAAGTGGTTTCTCCAGAATGTCAAGATGTCAATATGGCAACAAGTAAAGTATATACCTATTAAAAATTCATCGCACACAAAATTCATACTTCGTAAAAGAACTCTAGTTACATGTAGTTAAAATAGCTTGTCGATCGACAATCAAAATTATTGTGATTATAATTTTGTATTATCGTAATTAATTTAAAACTAACCAATTTCCGTTCAAACAGTTGAAGGATGGCGGTTCCATCCAAAAATCGCAAATTGGATATAATTTTTTTTATATCATGTTAAAACTGAAAAAGAGGCGACCATAGTATACATAAAACTACTTTTATGAATATTGTCGCAATGTTTTTATTTATTAGATTAAAGTTGGTATAAAAGGTTTAGTTAATTAGAGGCCACTTTTATAAGTATTGATCTAAAATATATGTCATCATTATCATCATTATCATTACAGTCCATAACTAGTACACTGCTGAACAAAGGGCTCCCCAAATGAATGCCACAAAGCGCGGTCCTAAATCACTTGCATCTATCAACTCCTTGCATCTCTTACTACGTAGTCATAGTTTCATCTAGTGAGGATATATACAAATATACATAAACATATATTTTTTTCAATTTCAGTAACTTTATGATCTAATGAATTTATGACCTGAATCTGATGATCAAACAGAGTATGAAATCTCAAATATTTTAGCGTGAGATTTGCTGGGAAAAATGTGGTTATATTTTCCAATTATTACTATTTTTCTAAGGAAACTAATATTTTTTACATACAAACTGATGCATTTTCTTAATATTTTCAGCTAAATGCTGTAACTGTCTATTGTTCAAGGCCCTTATTTTTTCTTTTTAGCATTATATCAAAGATTATATTTCTTTACTGTTATTTTATTTCAAACATCACATAATTTTCTCTTAAGCATGACTTAGTTTCGGTATATTTTGTAAATTAGCCATTAACCACGCTACACCTTTTGACTGTAGCGTTAGTCGTAATGGCGGCTCTTCACGTTGGCCAACAAAGTGACAAATGTGTTGGTCAATACCAATGGCCATTGTGTAGAGCGGGTGTTTGTGCTTACGTTGGTATGCATTGGAAATTGGAATCATGGCCCACAACCTGGCGGGAGATCCGTGTGGTGTCGGTTTTTTACAAAAGATCAAAGGGTTGTGGCAGAGTATTGGCCGCCGCGTCCACACGTTGGGCGCACGTTTACGTTTAGTTTGCTACGACCTCCCAGATTGATGGCACGCACTTGATTTAAATATTATATTCACGCATCGTAACTAGTAACTAAAAATGGCAGTAACAATGATAAATGAAGAAACTTTTCGCTTTATAGAGCTCTACCGAGCCGAAAATTGTTTGTGGAACCGAAGAAATAAAATATCTTTTTTCCGTTTCTTTTTGATGACCATTTTCTTATACACATTCACGTAGTAGCGGTATGCTGTGAATAAATAAACCGCAGCAGCCATTAGCGCCTCAATATTCATTTTAATAAATTCGTCCGCACGTGGGCCTCAACCGAAGCAAATTGAACAACCTTCCAACGTGTGGACGCCATCACAAACTCTTGGCTAATATCTTTGCCAACACATTCGCTACTATGTTGGCCAACGTGAAGATCCGCCTTTAAGAGAATTACCACTTTTCTCCGCCCCTAACTAGATTATGCAAACAACTTGTAACGTATAAGAGCAATTGTAGGTAGAAATTATTTATATAATTGTTTGTTGCTTTTTGGGTGATTTATTGTACCTAATAAGTTTAATTATTGCTTGTTATATTCTCTATTTTTCGGGGAGCTTAGGTAATAATTTGATTGTATAATGCGTATTTAATATCTTTGTAGTATGATAATAATGATGATGATGATGTAGCTGCATTAATCGAGTGCATAAAAATTATAATCAATTCGTAATTATCTAGATTGAGACGCATTTGAATCAGAATTTTCTAATTCAGTGAACGCAAAGAATACTTTCAGTGTTCACCGACCACATAAAAAAAGGAAGAAAAATCATGTTATTTTATTGAAGTAAGGGTGAATAATGATTATACATGATTAACCTGATGGTAAGTACATGCTGTAGTCCGGAGACAATTATACACACAGATATATTATATGCTCCATAAACAATTAAAATGCAGATGCATTGTCGCCACTGAGGACTAAATGGAATGCCTCGTTACCAATAAAAGGGTCACCGATTCTCTAAGCTTGAAGCTTGAGCTCGCACATGAAAAGCACAAGTATTCTCTAAGGGCGTGCTCCTTTCTCGGTAGAGCCGACGAATTTGAGCTGCTGGCAAAACACAATTGAAAGTAAGTTCACATCAGAGTAAATTGCATAAATAAATGTATTATCTTAGTAAATAATAAAATAAATAACTGTACACTCTATATGAATATGTATTATACACTGTTTTTCCACTTTTTAGACTCATTACACTCACCACACGAAAATCATAAGCATTATGATGCTATTTGCTCTGATATTCTATGAGTTTAACAATTTATTTTTACTTTCACACCGAAGACTATCTTGTTCTATTTTATTACGGTTAAATGTAGTGTAAATATGGGTACCTGTAAGTAAATTAGTAACTTAATAAATATATATTATATTAAAAAATAAGCCCAAAAATTGTTCTTATCTAAGATACATCTAAATAAAACAATAAAAACCTGATGGAAGTTGTAAAGTAAGTATTTACCAATATTTTCATTATTTTGTTATTAGTTTACTTACGGTTATTATAACATTTTAGCTTATATTAGTAAAAAAATAACTTACAATTTTTATTGTATAGAACCACATCTCCATTGACAGCTCCATTTGTTAAATGCGGCGTACAATGCAACTTGCTGGCTTCGATGTCGCAGGCAGAAGCCCAGTTAGCTGCGGCAACTGCCGCGGCCGCTGCTGCCGCCGCTGCAGCCGCCGCCGCCGCGCATACGCTGCACTCTGTAATGACGTCGTAATTTTAATATACATAGAACAACCTCTCATCCTTAACGCATGCACTTTCTCCGCTCCGTCGTGGGTAATTAATAATTACAAAATTTATAATAATCTATCATGTGTACCTTTAAAGAACGATTATTATTTATAATCGATTACTTATAACCGTTCACCGTGTACATTTGAATAAACGTTCGTAAGTAATAAACAAAGCAACTAATAATAATAATGTCCTCCAGATCAAATTTCGGTCACGGCCACCAACCAGTCAGATGAACAAGAACAAACAAACGTAGAGTTTATATCTAGGGGTATAGGTGTGACATGGAGTTTAAGATCCATATTCATTATGAACATAAAAGTAAAATATTGTTTTCCAAACCTTTTTTATCTATAATAGTCAGTCGAGAAATTTTCGATTATACGCTTGAAGAGCCTAATCTTCACTCTGCGATAACCGATTAAACAGAAAAGCACATTACACTGCATTTTGCTTTGCCTACATATGTTTACTGATCAGACTAACTGCCACTGACAACGCCTCTTTCGGTGGATGAGAATTTGTAAAGGGAATCTCTGGTTTTCATGCAACTATATAAGTATCAAGAGTGCGTCTAGAGTAATAGATATATTATACTAGCTTTAGGTTCATCAGAATATTTGTTGAAACACTATAGATTTAAAATTTCTTTAGCTGATTTCAAAAAACAGAGGTAGTTTACAATTGTGCGCGATATCTTCAACAATTTGGAACCGATTTTGATAAATCTTTTTTTTTATTAAATAGGTTATGCTTTATGGGTAGTGTAACGGTGCATCTGAATGCGCTCTTACAAATATAATATAATATTAAATAAATAATAGTAATATAATAGTCTATTCTAAAAATAAAAATAGTGGTAGAGCCATGCTGCAGCTATATCCCTGGTATAGTTGTAACACGAATGGGTCGGCTCGACCGGGGAAGGACCACGCTCTCACAGAATACCGGCGTAAAATAGCAGCTTAATGCTGCTTTGTTTCGTATAGTGAGTGTAGAGAACCGGAGACCCTTTTTACTGGAAACGAGGCATTCCATCTTAGTTCTCACGGGTGACAACGCATCTGCATTTTGATTCGTAATCGAGGATAAATGTAGATGTCTATGGGTCACAGCAACCACTTACCATCAGGTGGGCTGTGTGCTCGTTTGTCACCCTTATCCTAAAAATAAATACATATTGTTAATTTACAACAATTATTCTACGGAACCATAGAATAGTTAATTTAATCGGCACAGCGTGAACCATTTTGCTCACTAATCTCTAAAACAAAAGACTCGGTAGGATTCGGACACGTAGACGAGTCCCCGTTTGGACCATTAAAATTTAAATTATTCGAGGTGCAGTTGATCCCGCTCGGATGAGTTCTTATTTACTGAAACATTGTAACTGTTCTACTTAATTATTATCTCTTCTGCTGAGGCTGCTTAGTGCTCAGCTTTAGGATTTTTTTAACTTCCGGTGTTATAGGAAGTTTCCCTAATACTGGGATTCCAGGATCTACCTACTACCTAAAGGCTACCTGCTTGCCGAGTCGCGAGCTACCGGAGTCTTCGCCCACCCTCCTACCAACGGTCATCATCACTGTCGGGCTTGGGTATCACCGGCTTCTTCTGCTAGCTGGCTGTCTACGACTCTGAGGGAACAGCGCCTGGACTTCGCCCCGACGTCAGGCCAGTGATCCCCTTCATAGAAACTTACTTGATCTACCTACTACCTAAGGGCTACTGCTTGCCGTGCCGCGAGCTGACGGAGTGTTGGCCTACCCTCCTACTAACGGCTATCATCACTGTCAGGCTTGGGTATCACCGGCTCCTTCTGCTAGCTGGCTGTCTACGACCCTGAGGGAACAGCGCTTGGACTTCGCCCCTACGTCAGGCCAATGATCCCTTACATAGAAACTTACTTGATCTACCTAATACCTAAGGGCTACTGCTTGCCTTGCCGCGAGCTAACGGAGTGTTGGCCTACCTTCCTACTAACGGCCATCATCACTGTCGGGCTTGGGTATCACCGGCTCCTTCTGCTAGATTGCTGTCTACCACCCTGAGGGAACAGCGCTTGGACTTCGCCCCTACGTCAGGCTAGTGATCCCCTTCATAGAAACTTAGGAGCGGATGTAAGATAAATAAATAATTTACTATAAATCTTTATCTTTTTGAGAACCCACCTACTTCTGAACCCCTAACGGTGCAGTAATTTTATATTTATTTGAACAAAATGTTCCTTCTTACGTGGCAAAATAGGGGGGGAATAGTTTTAAATGTATTTAATTTACGATTGTATGTTATTTAGTCGACATTGAGATTTTTATTAAGGAATATCAAAATCTCAATGTCGACTAAATAACTCTTTTTTTTATAGAATAAAGGTGACAAATGAGCACACAGTCCACCTGATGGTAAGTGATTGCTGTGGCCCATAGACATCTACATCTATCTTCGTTTGCGAATTAAAATGCAGATGCGTTGTCAGCCGTAAGGACTAAGATAGAATGCCTCTTTTCCAGTAAAAAGGGTCTCCGGTTATCTACACTCACCATCCGAAACACAGCAGCATTAAGCTGCTATTTTACGCTGGTATTCTGTGAGAGCGTGGTCCTTCCCCGGTCGAGACGACCCATTCATGCTACAACTATACTATTAATATAGCTGCAGCATGGCTCTACCACGAACTCACTCGAAAGGGTAAAAAAAATAGTTTTCCTTTTCTATTAAAAGGTTTTTTTAGCGAACTTCATACAAAGAAGACTACAGATATCATTTATCACCCTTGAAGAATTAGATGGAATGTACAGATATCATTTATCACCCTTGAAGAATTAGATGGAATGTACAGAATATCATTTATCACCCTTGAAGAATTAGATGGAATGTACAGATATCATTTATCACCCTTGAAGAATTAGATGGAATGTACAGAATATCATTTATTACCTGTAGTGTTATGCTACTTACTTATCATTTTACATTAATTTAAATCCATTTTTCCATTCTGTTTCGATTTTCTGCATTCACTTCAAAACTGGATATTTTACATCACCTTTATTTCCATAGGATCCTGTAACGATTTTAAACCATAAGAACACAATCACAAATCATTTCTACTTCGTATTTTCACATTATCAGCACTTTTAAATTGGTGTCAATGAAGTCTACCTTTTTTCGATCTTTTAGTTAGTTTTCCTTAACTCTACAATTTCGGGCTTTGTGTGGGTAGTTGCGCTACCTTTTTTCCTATATCAATAATATCTCCTTTTCCACTTAAATCTTGCCGTTTTCTTATTACAAGCCTAAAACTAAAATTTGACATGTTTTGTTATTGTTGTTTATTTGGTCTCCATGGAAATTATATTCAAATTTGCTACCGGTCTGTTGTTTCTATTTCGATAATTCCACATAAATACTCTTTCCTCTTGACCATTTACAAAAAAATTGCGTTTAATTTAAATAATTTTTCCGTTCTCTCTAGAAAGATATAAAAGCCGAACAATCGGTGAAGAAATTCAGTCTTGCTTCAGTTCTCGAATTGGAAGCATCTTCTAAAGGCCTTATCCCGGGGCCGCTCTGCCCCGGGATCCTGCAAGCCTCTGTCCTACCTGAAGCCACTGGACTCTACGAACCTCTGCTCTATCTGAAGTCGCTGGACTCTACAAACCGTTGCTCTGCCTGAAGTCGCCGGGTTCCTACAAGTCTCTGTTCTACCTGGAGTCACCGGAACCTGCAAACCTCGGTTCCGCCTGAAGTCACCGGAACCTGCAAACCTCTGTCCCGCCTGCAGTCACCGGATCCTGCAGACTTCTGTGATGTCTGAAGCCGCCGAGGATCCTGCAAGCCCCTGTCTGGCCTGAAATCGCCGGATCCCGCAATTACCACATTCACCGGAGGTCGCCGCTGCTACAGCGCCGTAGCTGAGAAGAAGAAGGAAGAGAGAGTCCAAGAAGGAAGAATCTGAGTCTGACGATGAAGTTATGGGCTTCGGTCTCTTCGACTAAAGCTTGCTTAATTTAATTTTTCACCTTTACTGCGCCTTGTCCATTCCCTTTTGATATAATTGCTTTCCCTTTCATTCTTAACTCATTATTCATCATTCATTTATACATCCTTTTCATATCTTCAAAATTCTAAAACAAAACTTCTTCTAGTTTTTCAACTTATCTGGATTGTATTTAGGCCTTCATATAACACTTCATTTACATTCATCACTCTAAGTTACATTCATCACTCTAATATTTTTTATTCTAGATAACTTAGAGGTACGATTTTTAATAATATTTTTATTTCTTAAACTTAACTTTACACTTTGCACTTTATATAAAATTGTTTTTGAAAGCTGAAGCGAAACAAACCATAACTTTTCTAAACATTTATTAACTGTTAAATACTTTTCTAAACATTTATTAACTGTTAATTTGTATATATGTATAAATATAACTGTTAATTTGTATATATGTATAAATATCACCATTTTCACCTTATTATTTTCTTTTAATTTGTTTGTTTGTTTGATGATCCAGTGTTCTTCAACACATCTTGCTTTAGGACCTCGAACTTTCGTTGGTTAATCGTCACTTCTTATTTTTATTTCAGACACATCTCGTTGGTGATGTTGCTGATCTCTGGCTTTGAGCCCTACCGCTCTGGCCGTTCTTAATGTTTACTTAAGTCATAGCGACTAAAGCTTACTTGAGGTATTTCTTTATCTTTATCTTCACTTGGGAACGGCTGACTACTCCCTTAATTTTCTTCACCTTTATCTTCACCTGGGAGCAGCTGACTACTCCCTTAATTTTTTATCTTCACTTAGGAGCGGTTGACAACTCCTTAAATAAGCCTAAATGTCCTTATCTTTATCTTCACTTAGGAGCGGTTGACAACTCCTTAAATAAGCCTGAATGTCCTTTTGAAAACACACTTTTAAAGTGGTGTCTCTTCGACTAATTTTTTTTTTCCACACAGGAGCGGATGACTACTCCTTAAATAAGCCTTAATGTCATTTTGAAAACACACTTTTAGAGTGGTAGTCATTGAATGTGAACTCCACCCTTACCTGAATGCAGATGATGAATGTAAGAGATAGTATATCTGATTTTGACTGGTGATGTCTGTTTCTGCAAAGCTGTGTTTTTATGGTTTATTTTAGAATGTATATATCAACATTTTTGCTGAGTCAAAAATTTTCCAGGGTCGGGGGGAAAATGTAGTGTTATGCTACTTACTTATCATTTTACATTAATTTAAATCCATTTTTCCATTCTAATGCTTTAAGAATAAATAGAATATTGAAATCATCATCCCCGCAGTTATCGAATTTGACACATCTTTTTATCGTACTGTTAGTAGAAAGTTACTTCTTAGAATGAATGATCAAAGTTAAGAATGCATCGAAAAATGCTGTGGTCCAACATATTTCTTAATGCGGCTCTTAATTGATAAGTCTAAACTGCATCTATACGACCATAGTTGAATACCTCATTCAGTTTAATTTAGAAAACTTGGAAATTACGATAGTTTTTTTTGTCAGTAACAGTAAATAACATACAGTGTTTAAATAATATTTTCTTTGGAACAATTAATTCAGTATTAAGTTTTTTTTACTAAATACTATATAATCTTAGAATATTATGGTGTACGGTCTGTATATTTTTACTCACATGCTACTTACTTATACCGCGCGCGTTGAAGTTATTTTTAACAAACAAACGATCTGTGCGTTACCAACGCAAAAATCCGGCCAAGTGCGATGATTTTTAAAGTACCGCGATGTTTCTATTTGCACTCAACAAATACTGTACTACTTCAGTGTACACAAACAAAACTAAACCATTTAAAGGACTCTCCACTCGGATATTTCTTATATCTAGTTACATTATGTTCTGCACAAGCGAAGTCACAGCCAATTATAAAACACTTACTTTTAAGAAAAAATAAGTCTGATAAACAGTTTAAAAGTTGTATTAACCACATTAAATATAAATAATATATAAATTAATATTAGCCGTGTGGTGGTGACATGAAAGTATTCATCACCCTATCTCATCTCATGTTGTCTTAAGAGGTGTTACGCTTGTCTAAAGGAATACCAACTTGGAATACTTTATCATCCGATACATGATATTACAATTATCTCGTATTTATACCAAAATAAACCTAGCAAGCTAACAGCATAGCAAAGTGGCGAAGCAATCAGCTTTGTAGCGGTTTCTAACGGTTGCCGTTGAACAATCAGTTTCAAAATAGAAAGTTCAGATGCCTGGGTGATCAGTAATTGATTGCTGAAAACAGAATTTGAAAATTCGAAACCGTTCTCGAGATAATCGTGGGACAGACGGACAGACGGACAGACAGACAGACGGACAGACATCGTGAAATCAATAAGTGTATTCGCAAGCTTCGCCACTTAATAATGAAAAATATCCAGTGGCGGGACCCAGCGTAAAAGGAGTGCATGACATCTGCTGCAATGTTAAAAATCCAGTCCTGTCAAATCTGAAAAGCGATTTAACTCAAACCAATACATTTCGTATTGTTCTCAGCATATCTATTACTGCAAATCTTCGCCCTATTTATCACCTGAATAAATATTGAAAAACATAAATATATATTGATGACGTAAAAATTACAGTGATTAAAAATCAGAATCACCACTTTTTTCGTTTTCTGCAAAACTTCAAATGAAAACTAAGCAAATATATATTATTTGTTATGTGTCAATATCCGAAATCCATCTCAATCTCATCTCGCCTAAAGTCAGCACTTTCAGCTACCTTACTGGGCTGGAGGGGGCACCCATCCACTGTTTTTGGTTTATTATTACCTATGGAGTGATGAGCATTAGGTTTCGTCATTATAGCGTTGTTTTTCGCGTCGTTCGCAAGTCAGCCGATTTAGCACGACAAAGTTTTAACTTTGATAATTTTGTAATGTAGTAGAGCCATACTGCATCTATATTATAGTTGTAGCACGAATGGGTCGGCTCGGTCGGCGAAGGACCACGCTCTCACAAAATATCAGCATAAAATAACAACTTAATGGTGCTGTGTTTCTTATGGTGGATGTAGAGAACCGTCTTAGTCCTCAGGGGTGACAATGCCTGATGTCTGTGAGCCAAAGTATCCATTTACCATCAGTTGAATTGTGTGCTCATTTCTCACCCTCTATCTCTATCTATAAAAATACCCTACTAAAAACATTATGGAGGCACAATATATCGACGAAGTTAATGAAACATTATTAAATTTTGAAAAATGGTACGTACTTCGTCATTGAGTTCGGATAGCGGTGATTCATCGAGTTACAGTGTTGACAGTCAGACAAAGAGACAAAAGAAAATAAAAATGGATCAAACCGTGCGTAATGAACATTTTGAGTTTTTTTCCAGCATTTTCCCCAAGTGGCCTTTTCGACAAATCTTATTACAAAATCTAGTGAAGTTCCTTACCATAACCAAAAAACAGTTCCTTCACTTACGAGTAATCTTAACTTACACTGACCTGCAACAGCAGGCAGACACAAAATTAACCAGTTCAACCTATTAAATTTGAGTACCACAGTTAAAGGTCCTATATACGTGCGTGCAAGTCAAATTCATTTAAGGACATTGGTAAAATTACTGTGTTTTAATGGTGATGATTGATATGCTGTACGGTTTATTGATGCCCAGACAAATATTTATATACCCCCGGTTTTGTCGAACTTGCCGTGAATGATTCGTTAATACGATTTGAATTTGCAATGTTGCGTGATTATTTGCTAGAACGCTCCTTAGCCACCACCTTACTAGGCAGTAAGCACTAGTGGATTGGGTCAGTTATGTCTCAAGAAACGTTGACTCCAAATTCATTATTTGATAAAATAGAGGCCTTATTTTCTAAGGAATAAAGGATTTGTTTCAAATAGTTTGTGGTAGACGAGCAGAACTTATAAGCTTACGCCGAAGTTTATTATTGCGGCAAATTCTGAATAGTATCGTCAGACAGCAGACTGTCTCTTAGTTTCGGGGTCATAACAATAAATCCAACTTTCATCACCCATAAGTATATCATGCGCAGCACAACAGTGATGTTATCTTCAGTCGTCGCCATAGAAGGCCGTCCCTCACATAGATCATCGATGAGATTAGTGCAACCACGTTTAAACTCATTAAACCAGCTGTTAACAGTGGCACGAGATGGGACTTCATCGTGAAAGACCAATCGAAGTCTATCATAACTTTCTTTTTGACTTAAATGCCATTGAAAATAATAAAAAATCATTATACGATAAATTTTCTCGCGTTAAATCATGCTGACGTGACACAGACAATTTTCAATTTGCTGCCAAATCGTAAACAAATGACAAATTTATAAAATACATAAGTACACAATAATATTGGCAAAGATTTCCATTTTCAAAATTTGAGCTTATTTTTTTTTTATTATATCGATTACAAGTTCCAAAAGCCAGTTCTAAAAACTTTCAGTGTCGCCCTTGTAACATGAAACACAAAACGCAATGCAAAGACCTAATTGCAGAAAAAGTGCTTAACGTTACGCACTTGCACTTCAACAAGAGCTCTTAAAAGGCCTTAAACAGCAGATCTTAATGGGGAGACTAAATTTTGCCACTTTTGTAACCCGAAAAGAGTAGCCTCACTGCCGAAAACTGCAATACTTCAGTCGACAGTTGTCAAAGAGCCACCGTTACCGTCAAGTAAATATTCCACTACCAGTTCAATCTATAACTATAGATATGAATGCAGTAACTCATATTCTAACAACAAATTTTTCAGATATCGGCTGGGGTACTCAACTCGGCGATATAAGTATCGGGGGGACCAGGATGAAAGGGCAACTAGCCTGGTACGTAAACAAAAAAGAAATGTTCACAGTTCAAGAAGCGATATTACACGAACAAAAACTCAGAATTCCCAAGTGCTTTTTCGGACAGAGAATCGAACAGTGGTGTCTTACATAAACAAGGAATGCGGAAGCAAGCCTAAAAAGCCTTTCCAGCAAACTCGACCGCTCCTCATGGTTCTAGACAAATTCAATATACACATTCAATATACCAGGCAGAAGTTTCAGTGTCAAAGTAGACGCTATATCACGCCAAAAGGCTTACCCCGAGTGGCACCTCACAGCAGCGGTGAGATCCAAAATATTTCGAATGAAGGGCACGCTGAAAATAGATCTATTTGCGTTAAGTACTGTTCATGTGACTTCAAGGTATCTTTCGTAGAACATTCAGGACAAGCAAGAGCAACACCATAATGCATTTTGTCATCAGTGGCGCTACAAACTAGCGTGACTATTTCCACCACTGAATTTTATTCCCAGAGTAAACCATTTGAATCACGCCAGCGGACTGTATATGTATTAATTACCCCGAAAAGGAACAAGGTGTTTTGGCAAGCAAATGTTCAACGCCAAGCTCTATGAACAACCTCCCTTATCAGATTCCAAATCTAGTCCTTTTAACTTTAATAAACATGAGAACGGGCAAACACCCACCACAGATTCAAGGCTTGCTCTTGTGAGCATGGCTGATTTTGGATGGCAAGATATGTTAACAAAATGGACGGATAAAGAATATAAATTGTTAATATCAAGTTGAGGAGGTTCAACAATCAACACATACCTATAAATCAGCATGGAATAGATGGAAAAATGGTGCAAGTCTAATTCGATTAATTATAAATATTCTAACCCAGGACAAGTAGCCCGCTATGGCATATTTACATTGTGATATATATAGGCCTTGCCTACAGAACAATTACATAAATCTGTGATTTCAACATTCACTTCAAAAGTATGTTTATATCCAAATTTCTTTATAAAACATGTATTAAAACAATATCTGTGGCCCGTACCAAACCAGCAAACTTATTCAGTATACCTATAAGTGAATATAATCTAAATGTAAACAAATGTATGGAGTATCCAGACATACAGCTACATTATTACTTTGGACTTTTTTATAGAATAAGGGTGACAAACGAGCACACAGTCCACTTGATGGTAAGTGGTTGCTGTAGCCCATAGACATCTACATCTATCTTTGTTTGCGAATTAAAATGCAGATGCGTTGTCAGCCGTGAGGACTAAGATAGAATGCCTCTTTTCCAGTAAAATGGGTCTCCGGTTCTCTACACTCACCACACGAAACACAGCTGCATTAAGCTGCCATTTTACGCTGGAATTCTGTGACAGCGTGGTCCTTTCCCGCTCGAGCCGACCCATTCGTGCTACAACTATACTATTAATATAGCTGGAGCATGGCTCTACCACGTATAAACTTCTAGTCGGAGAGTTGATACTCGTAACTTCACTTTGTTTATTTATTTCACAGACATAGTACAATAAGTTGTTGCAATATAATATTATAAGGATCATTTATACGTCTTACTGGTATCGGCGTAGAAATAGTAAAAGTAAAAAAAGTAAAGTAAAGTTGCAGCCTATTTACGTTCCACTGCTGGGCACAGGCCTCCTCTCATTTCTGAGAGGGTTTTAGGGCAAGGAAATGTCCGCCGCGCTGCCCCAATGCGTGTTGGCGAACTTCACATGTCTATGAAATTTTTTTTCTCAGACATGCAGGTTTCCTCACGATGTTTTCCTTCACCGCCGAGCACGTGGTAAATCAGCACTTAAAATTGCAATTAACAATTTCATTGGTGCCGGCGGGGATCGAACCCGGGTTGCTCGAGTACTGTGAAGCTTACAGCGAGCGCTAACCATCTGAGCTACCACGGCTCTTCGTAGAAATAGCACAATAATTAATTCTTAGTTTTTTTTAAATGTAATTATAAAGATATAATAATATTATATTTGCATATTGAATTATAATCTGAGACAGTCTGGTAGGAGGCCTAAAGAACATCCTGAATATTAATATTCTGGAAAAGACAATTGTTAAAGATAACTCTAAATCGCTCAAGGGATATATATCATTCATTACAGCCAGAGGTGAGGCTAGCCTGCATCCCGAGCTGTGATTGCTGGGTGAGTAGAATCACTTTTGAGAGAGGCAGGTATTGAATCTACTCCTGGTACAGTAAGATCAACAGCAGCTTCCTTAAATTGGTTAGAAATTTTCCGTAGATAAAATTCTTGCGGCTGGTAATTGGAAAACTGTACATACTTTTCAGTTACTATAAAAATGAACTAAAGGAAATTACGATAAATAATTCTGTATTTTAACCGACTTCAAAAAGTAGGAGGTTCTTAATTTGAATGTATGTTCTTTGATATCTTCGCAGATTGTGAACCGATTTTAAAAGAGAAAAAAAGGGAGTTCCTCAGTTTGACCCGCATGTTGGTATGAATGTATATATAGTATGTATGTTTGTCCGCGATTATCTCGAGTTTGGCTGAACCGATTTTTATACGGTTTTCGGAAATGTCTTTGTTAGATTATGTAGAAGATTTTGGTACAAAAAAAGGATACCCCGTGACGTCGTCCGCATGGATCCATTATTAAGCGATATATTATTAGTTCAACTTGACCGGTTTTGTCGATGCCTTTCATTAGTTCTTTGAAGTCAACATTTACTCTTTATCTAAAGTTTAACTTCTCTATATTTATACAGAACCATCCTTGAAAAATAACTTATTTAATTAAAAAATAATTATTAAAATCAATTCACAACGGACGAAGATAACGCGATATGTGGTTATAGATAGAAAACAAAAACACAGTTGAATTGGGGACCTCCTCCGCTTTTTTGAAGACGGCTAAAGGAATTATAACTATTTTTTTTAATTTATAGGTTTTACGTATAGGGTGGTCCCATTAAACGTTGAAGACAAACTTCCGCCCCCAAGGGTGGAAAATAGAGTAAAAAGTATCATATTGGACCATTGTTTAAGGAATTTCATATATAGTCGCAGATTGAGATTTTAATGATTCCTTTTTTATTAAATAGGTTATGCTTCAAGGGCGGTCCCATAAAAGTTTGGAGAAAAAATTGCACTCCTAAGGATAGCAAATAAATAACTTATTTTTTAGCAATTTGAAGTCGGTGTTTACTTTTTGATTGAGGTTATAATTATTATCAAATTACTTTGATGCTATTAATCAATTCATAGAGCGAATAGATTAATTCGATTTGTTTTTGTAATTAATAAAAGTAAAAATCGTTTTGTTAATAATAAAACGATTGTCCAGTTATAATCAAATATTATTAAGATGAACATGGACAAAACAAAAGTCATATGTAACTAACGTCCATGTCACGCCTATGCCGGTAGTTGTTGGGAGCACTATGCTCGAAGTTGTTGACGAGTATGTTTATCTGGGACAAATAGTCCGACTAGGTAAGTCCAACTTCAATCAAGAGGTCAATCAACGGATCCAACTCGGCTGGGTAGCGTTAGGGAGATTACGACACATATTCTCGTCAGCCATACCTCAAAACCTCAAAACAAGATTGTTCTGGACCTATGGATTTGAGACGTGGTCCTTCACTGCTGGGCGTATGAGGAAGCTCAAGCTCACTCAGCGAGCTATGGAAAGGGCTATGCTCGGGGTTTCTCTGCGTAATAGACTTAAAAACGAGGATATCCGCAGTAGAACCAGAGTAACCGACATAGCCCAACGGATTAGTAACATGAAGTGGCAATGGGCCGGCCATATAGCTCGAAGAACCGACGACCGATGAGGAAGAAAGGTTCTCAAGTGGCAGCCTCGTACTGCTAGGCGAACTATAGGGCGTCCCCCCACAAGATGGAGTGACGACCTGATAAGACAAGCAGGAAGTCAATGGATGCAGGTGGATAGGGCCCGTGCTTTATGGTATACCTTGAGGGAGGCCTATGTTTAGCAGTGGACTTGTGATGGGCTGTAATGATGATTGTAATTGTAGTGTAATATAAACTTTTTGTCTCTGTGTATCTCTTGTAATAGATATTTTATTATTTTACCTTACACATCATAGCGTCAATAACTACCATAAGTCAACATCATGTGATAACAAACACGTCTCTTAAGATAGGATATCGATACATTACAAACAATAGAATGTCGTACCATAAAATAAAACTTACCTATTTTTTTTAATCAACATCCGTAATCCAGATAAGGGCTACCTGATGTATCATGAGTACCATAGTAATGAGACCTGGTGCCAATCAATCCTTAAATAACAAAGTAAAAACAGAGTGCCAACTCCAGGGCGGTAAGGGAGCCGGAAGTTCTGACTTTAGGCAAAAAGACTGGTGCTTGACTCAAGATAAATATTTTGTTTTATATAATTATAATAAGAGTGACAAACGAACATACAGTCCACCTGATGGTAAGACTGGTGCTTGACTCAAGATGGATATTGTTTTTAAATATAATAAGGGTGAAAAACGAGAATATAGTCCACATGATTCTGTGGCCCATAGACAACTACATTTATCCTCGATTAAGAATAAAAATGCAGATGCGTTTTCACCACTGAGAACTAAGATTGAATGCCTTGTTTTCAGTGAAAAGATCCTCTGGTTCTCTACACACACAATACGAAACACAACACCATTAAGCTGCTATTTTACGCCGGTATTCTGTGGAGCGTGGTCCTATCAAGCCGGTCCATTCATGCTACGACCATAATATAGCTGCAACTTGGCTCTACTACGTATAGATTCCGGATATTGATTAAAAATGATAAGTTATATTTTAAGGTAAAATTCTCTATTGCGGTTACCGTCATCAACATAGTTAAATTTAAATTCGTTTATTATTGTTTATATAATATAAAGTGATGTTTGAAGAGTAGTAAGAGTTAACTGGTTGTAAACAGAGTTAAAAGCATATAACATGCTGTAATACTTACAACAGCACCGAATATTCTAAGCTCAGAATACAGAGTATTCTGAGATTCTAAGGTTAATTTAGACATTAAACTTTTTTTCAATATATTGCGTCGTAAGCCTTTTCTACAATGGGCGGCCCATTTTCAGCACTAAACTGTTACAGGCTTATAATGACGAGCTTCTTTAACTTAATTCGTATAGATTTTAATTCCATCGATATAATAATTAACTACGTTAAACGAAAACATTTTAAGTTATAAACAAATATACTAATAAATTAAAAATACTAATTGACTAAAATTATGATTTACAATCGATTTATAAATCAGCCAGTTACATTATGTGCTCACCCTTCATGTACTTGAGGGAGCGTAACCCACCCCTCGCGTTCACCAGGCGTGTCACCACATAATCGCGTATCACTTAAAACAGTTATACATACGTAGTTTTTTAATAATATAAAAAAAACTGTATTACAATCACTGCACTTGACACCAGGGGTACAATGTTATTGGTATTTAAACGTCAATAAAACTTGCACGGAGCGTTGTCAAACACCTATTGATTGTATTTCAATAATATCAATACATTTGTGATGGCCTCAATAAAAAGTTTTAGTAAACATGCTAGAGGCGTATCGCGTTTGGCGATTAGCGAAAGACTGCGTGGTACTTTTTGCGTACTCTAGGGTAGCGCGCAGGAACGCTGGGGGACGCTAGTGGCTGCCTACTTGGTCAACATATTATAGTATTGGTGCGACATATTATAATAATATATTATAATTAAAAAAGTCATAAAGATACTGCGATCGTGCTTACTGGATACCGGCAAAGGGATAAAAGAAAAACTCATAGCAGTGTAGCGTAGTAGAAATATAATATATTTATAAATAACAAAGTAGAAATCAATTCCAATGTTTTCCGTAAATAAATACTGTTGTTGCTAAATAATAAAGACATTATTTCAATAAATACTTGATAAACAGTATATTTACTTTTGTTCATCGACTGAAAAATATTGCATCATTTTATCGAAACTTTCTAAATTATAATTTTTGCGTGCGATAAAGTTTCTACATTGTACTTAAGTGATAATTACTTATTTTTTACACCTCGGAATACAGAACTGTAGAACACAGTTCTGAGTTTTACTTTTGGTAAAAAATACTAACATTTTTTATAAAAAAAATGTGCTGTGCATATATAACTTAAATCTCTTGTCAGACGAAATTTTATCCGTGTTTGTATGACTTTGATAAATTCTAAAAATATCAAAGGCATACATTACATTTTGTATTAAGGTAGTTCAATTAGCATTTCTTAACTCTTATGGACTTTAAATTTTCATTAAAGAAAAGCAATATCTGTCAATGTATTATTTCAATATCATATTATATTGTTTGATACCTACGAAACGTATTTCGACCATTTTTATTAGTAGGGTGACGCATGCGCAGTACTGCAGTGAATACAAACAGCCGGCCGTTCGCACATCTGCTGGTCAGCTCGTGGACACAATACTCTGCTGGCAACACCAATATCTTTGTGCGGTTTAGGACAAGATTAAAAAGTATATTCAATTATCTATATTTTTTTATTTTAGACGTAGAAGAGCGACGCTGTAGCTAAATCGTGGTTATAGTACGAATGGGTCAGCTTGATCAAGAAAGGACCATGCTCTTACAGAATACCAGGGTGAAATATTTAGCTTAGTGTTTCATATAGTATTGAGTGTAAAGAACTGATCCCATCGAACCGTCTCAACTTGGTCCTCAGGGACAACGCATGGGAGATAGATGTAGATTTGAAAATGGTCCACAACATCCACTTGTCGCAAGGACTCTGTGCTCGTTTTTACCCTTTTCTGTTAAAAAATACTATAGCTAATAAAATATTTTATAAAATATTAGTAATACTAAAGAGATACCAAAGAAGAAAAGCTTTTATCAACTTGAAAGATTTATAATAAAAAATAACTTCTAACGTGTGGTAGAATATATAAAATAAAAAATATAAAGAACTTAGAGTAGAGATCCAAGTCAAGGAAGTAATTTAGGATAAGAAATGTGATAGATATCTATCGTAAACACATAAAACTTAACATCAACATATCTATGTAGTATATAAGTTAATTTCATGAAAAATATAGTAAAAGTAATCACATTTTAATTTTGTTTAGTTTAAACGTGTAACAAATAACATTGAAATGCATTTAAGTGTCGTTTTATGGTCACAGTAGCCTTACCTGACCCACCCCAAGGCTTAAATGGAACCGCACATTAATGCTCCATTTCTTGCCAAAAACATTCGCTTGAAAATAAGATGTTTTAACATGAAAGCTAATCAGTGTTCTAAAAAAAATGTTATATAGCTCATTGCTTCCTATTTTGCGTCTTAATTTTCAAAGTACCATTACAACTTAGCTTCATTATAATATAACAACTTCAATATACTAATTCCAGTTCGTTAGAAAGTTAGGCGTGACATTTTAAAATAATTTTAAGAAAAACCTTATCAAAACTCAATCAAAATGCAAAAAAACACCATTGAATATAATTCATGAAATATTTACATTTAATAAGCTTGAAGATCAAAGGTCCCAACTAGTTTGTAAATAGGGGAGTTTTTTTATTGATAAATAAAAAAATAAAGCACAAAAAAGCTACTGTTACAAAAAAAAAACACAATCAGACGCGTGTCAGAGAGAATTTCATAGCGATTATTTACAGACCTGACAAGAATCGTTAATCAGACTCAAACCTAGATTGATATTCTTTTCTTTTTTTTTTTTGACAAAATACATAATGCATTTTTATCTAAATCATTCTTACTATAGAATACAAACTTTTAGGCAAAAGTTACAAGTATCTCTTGTATATTCATGACGATATTAGGGCAATTTAAAACAATACTATTGTCATGAGTTTTATTTTATAATGAACGGCCTTTACTTATAGTACTTGTGCTTCAGAGCTTTCCAAGGAATTATATTTACCTTATATTTATGCAGTGCGTTAGAACCCAGTGCATCTAATAATCGTTATTTATGTACCCACAATTGGCACAACTTTTTTTTATGGAGGATTTTTATTATACAGGTATGGAGCAGAAAAATGTATTTCTTACTTTTCTAATGGAGTTCATATAATGCCGAAATATACTTAATTTCTCAATAATGCAGGTTTTCTGAAAACGTTTGATTTCAGCGCCGAGCGCGAGATTTTTTTTATAGAAGAGGGGGCAAACGAGCATGCGGCTCACCTGATGGTAAGTGACTACCGCCGCCCATGAACAACCGCAACACCAGGGGAATTGCAGTTGCGTTGCCAGCCTTTTAGAAAGGTGTAAGCTCTTTTCTTGAAGGTTCGTAAGTCGTATCGGTCCGGAAAATTCGCTGGTGGTAATTGATTCCACAAGGAAGTTGTGCGAGGGAGAAAACTTCTTCTAAATCGCACAGTGGTGGACCGCCAATAACCCAGATGATATGGATGGTAACGCAAGTTTTATCGCGATGTGCGATGGTGAAATTGAGCGGCTGGAATTAGTCCGAACAATTCGTCAGAGCACTCCCCGTGATAGATGCGATAAAATACGCAAAGAGATGCAACATCTCTACGCAGTGCCAGTGTATCGAGCCGATCAGAAAGAACTCGGTCGTCGACGATTCGAACCACTCTGCGCTGGATGCGGTCAAGTGAAAGGAGCTGGCACTGGGGTGCCCCGGCCCAGAGATGAGAACAGTATTCCATGTGGGGCCGAACTTGCGCTTTGTAAAGTTGCAAGCGATGTGCCGGCATGAAATACTGTCTCGCTCTGCTGAACACGCCAAGCTTTTTAGAGGCCAATTTGGCCTTCCCTTCCAAGTGACCACGAAACTTCACACTATTCGATATGTCGACGCCAAGGATTCTAATACTAGCCAAGGCAGCAAAGGGAATGCCATGAAACGGAGGAGATACGACAAAGGGGTTCTTTTTAGCGGTAAACGCGCAAATTTGTGTCTTCTGGGGATTGAACTGGACTAGATTTAATCGCCCCAAATCCAAGACTTTGTTAAGCAAAGACTCGACTTCAGACACAAGTTTGTCCTGGTACTCGGCGACGTTTTCCCGAGAAATATTGGTACGGCCGGTATATAAGGCATCACCAGTGCTGTCGTCCGCATAGCAATGAATGCTACCAGTTAGCAACATATCATTGATATGCAGGAGAAACAGCGTTGGTGATAGCGCGCAGCCTTGTGGAACACCAGCGTTGATAGGCTTGAAATCAGAGCATGCATCGTCTACTACGACCTTGATGCTCCGATCAGCAAGGAAACTAGCTTAACACTATTTATCCACGCTGAACATCCATTTGCACAATTTCTCGGGAAGCCCATAGGAAGGAAGCTTCGAAAGAAGCGCTTTGTTCCAGACCCGATCGAAGGCCTTCGCTATGTACAAACTAACGGCCAATGCCTCCCCCTTGGACTCTACTGCCTCCGCCCATCTATGATTCAGATAGACTAGAAGATCACCAGCTGATCGACCCCGACGAAAAACGTACTGGCGGTCACTAATCAGCTGGTGATCCTCAAGGTACCTCATGAGCTGGCTATTTATAATGGATTCCATTATTTTGGAAAACAAGGAGGTGATGGCGATAGGCCTATAGTTGGACGGGTCTGAGCGGTCGCCTTTTTTAGGGATCGGGTGGACCAAAGTTGTCTTCCATGAATTCGGGACTACGCCTTGGGAGTAGGAGTACCGGAAAAGACGCTTTAAAACCGGTGCCAACTCCGGAGCACACGTCTTCAGCACAATGGGAGGGACTCCATCGGGCCCACTCGACTTGCTGACGTTCAGGCAGAAGAGTGCTTTGCGAACCGAGATAGAAACACTTTTATAAATCTAAAAAAGGTGCCACTGGCGACCGTTTGAAATTTAAGGGTAGGATCTTAAGTTCGAGTACTCCTTATATAAAACAGAAATAGTTCAATATAACACCCTTCTCATAAGTTTAAACTTATGAGAAAAGCGTATAGTTTCTAGCTGCACAACATTTACAAACACTCTAATAGCATATGATTAACATAGCGTAACTCATTTCGGGCTCTTATGAAAAATGATAAAATTAAATAATAGTATAAGAAGTCTAACTTAGTAAATCGTATTCTTGTCATCTGCCGAAGAAACAACCAAAACTTGGAATAGGTTTCTGAATAAACAGTAACCGCGCTTCATCAATGACTTTGTTAACAAGAGTACTGATTACATATTACTATTTATTATATACTAGCGACCGCACCGGCTTTGCATGGGTGATTTCTGAATCTCGACAACAGCGCCACCTACCGAGTCCAATGTGAGTCTAAAACATCTTTGTTTATTAGATAAGGGTGACAAACGAATACACAGTCCATCTGATGGTAAGTGGTTGCTGTGGCCCATAGACATCTACATCTATCCTCGATTACGAATCAAAATGCAGATGCGTTGTCACCCCTGAGGACGAAGATGGAATGCCTCATTTCCAGTAAAAAGGGTCTCCGGTTCTCTACACTTACCATACAAAACACAGCAGCATTAAATTGCTATTTTACGCTGGTATTCTGTGAGAACATGGTCCTACCCCGATCAATCCGATCCATTCGTGCTACAACCCTAATATAGCTGCAGCGTGGCTCTACCACGCGTATAAAAACCACTAGCTCTACCACGTATATGAAAGCGTTTGAACTCGTTTTATCATTAGGCTACTTAAATATTTTTTTATAGCAGAGGGGGCAAACGAGCACACAGCTCACCTGATGGTAAGTGACTATCGTCGATAGGGGAATCACAGATGCGTTGGCGGCCTTGTAAAGAAGAGTAGCCTCTTTTCTTCAAGGTCCCTAAGTTGTGTCGGTCCGGAAAAATCTCTGGTGGTAATCGATTCCACAAGAAAGTTGTGCGAGGAAGAAAACTTCTCCTAAATCACACAAAGTTGGGCCGCCAATCATCCAGATGGTATAGATGGTATCGCGAGTTTTGTTGCGATGTGCGATGGTGAAATTGGGCGGAATTTGGCTGGAATTAGTCCGAACAATTCCTCAATGCACTCATCGTGGTAGATGTGATAAAATACGCAAAGAAATGCAATATCTTCGCAGTGCCAGTGAGTCAAGCCGATTGGAAAGAACTCAGTCGTCGACGATTCGAGCTGCTCTGCACTGGAAGCGGTCAAGTGGAAGGAGCTGGCACTGGGGAGCCCCCGCTCAGAGATGGGAACATTATTGCACATGGAGCGGAACCTGCGCCTTATAACGATGCAAGCGATGTGCTGACATAAATACTACCCCGCTCTGCTGAGCACACCAAGCTTTTTAGAGGCCAATTTGGGCTTCTCTTCCAAGTGACCACGAAACTGTACATCACTGGATATGTCAACACCGAGGATTCCAATCCTGGCTGAGGCAACAAGGGGAGTGCTTTGAAACTGAGGAGACGCCAAAGAGGTTCTTTTTAGCGGTAAACGCGCAAACTTGTGTCTTCTAGGGATTGAACTAGACTAGATTTAGTCGCCCCCAATCCGAGACTTTGTTCAACAAATACTCGACTTCAGACACAAGTTTGTTCTGGTACTCGGCGACGTTTTCCCGAGAAATATTGACACGGTCGGTGTATAAAGCATCACTAGTGCTGTCGTCTGCATTGCAATGAATGTTTCCGGTTTGCGACATATCATTGATAGAAGAAACAGCGATTTAATTTAATTTAATAACATATTATATAGCACATCGATTGATGTTACCGCGCGAAATATAATTAATTCTTTTAGGCGGCAGATGTCTGCTTACGAATGACCGTTGTCTGTCACTCAATCACGGTATTCAGTATTGATCTAAAAAAAATGACCCTCGCTGACCAAACATTAAAAAAGTTATACAATAGAGGAAAAAAACCAGCACGAGGATTGAGTATAAAAGCCATATTAATGGGAACGCCATTCATGAAGATTGCACTCGCGTGCCACCCCTGTAGTGTACGTTAAAAATCAGCCTTAAAATTGGCAAATTATAGCTGATTCCCAATGATTTATTTGACGCTACTTAAATAATTATACTCATAAATAAAATATAACATAAAATATTTACTTTTGTAAATTAAATTGTATGCCAATTAATTACTCCTTAAATGTTCCAGTACAAACCGCAATTTTTCCACGTCTATTACTATTACTTAATTTATAATAAATTAAAAAAGAATTATTACAGAAAGAGCCGTGGTAGCTCAGATGGTTAGCGCTCGCTGTAAGCTTCACAGTATTCGAACAACCCGGGTTCGATCCCCGCCAGCACCAATGAAATTATTAATTGCAATTTTAAGTGCTGATTTACCATGTGCTCGGCGGTGAAGGAAAACATCGTGAGAAACCTGCATGTCTGAGAAATAAAAACAAATATTTCGAAGACATGTGAAATTCGCCAACACGCATTGGGGCAGCGCGGCGGACATTTCCTTGCCCTAAAACCCTCTCACAGATGAGAGCAGCAGTGGGACGTAAATAGGCTGCAACTTTAAACTTTACTTTAATTACACAAAATAGAATTTTGCTTTAAAACAACAAATATCTACTTTTATCATATTCGTAAACACCAATTAACTATTTGAAATGATTAAATATTTTAAATATTGCAGTAAACCCATAGGGAGGCCTTGAGGCAATCTATGAGGAGGACTATGTCCAACACTGTACTTCTATCTATGAGCCATAATTATGATGATTAATATCATCATAGAGATATTTGCTCGGTTTCTAAAGTCATTAACATACACGCCCTTAGTTTTGCTATTTGATGCACAAACTTCTGACGACCAATAGATGGTGAATATCCTATACAACTATGCTGAACTCAGATTCACTGAGTGGTAGAGCCACGCGGCAGCTTTTGCTGTCGCACGGATGGGCCGGCTCGAACCGGGGTGGTACCACGACCTCACAGAAAACCAGCGTGAAGTAGAGGTTTACCTCTGCGTTTCGCTTGGTGAGTGCAGGTGGCCGGAGGCCCTTTTTACTGGAAATGAGGCATTCCATCTTAGTCCTCACGGGTGACAACGCATCTGCATTTTCATCGCAAACGAGGATAGATGTAGATGTCTATGGGCCGCAGCAACCACTTACCATCAGGTAGACTGTGTGCTCGTTTGTCACACATATTCTATAAAAAAAAATGTACGTAAGTATCAGCTATCCACTCATCAGCAGACAACTTAGCGTGGTTAGTATTCGAAAACTTTCAAATTTGTGCATCTTTTGACGCATTCTTGGTTTGATCTGTATCCAGCATTGGATTCAAAAGGCATCTAAAATATCTGTACTTTATTGAAACTAAGAGGACGATTTCTGTACATTGAATTAATTGTTTTTGAATTTTAATTGGATTATACTATAGGTACTATAGATGCTGAAACAACAATTTTCGGAAACCTTTTGTCTCTGTCTGCTTGACTGTCTAAACGTGGATTACAGTAATCACTCTATCAACATTATGCTATTTAGCATTTTAGTCGATATGATTATCTACGGCATGATCATCTATGGCAATGCAAAAAGGTTTAATACTCATAGGTTGAAATGACATGAACAAAGGTCACAATGGAGACTGTATTACGTATAGTTTTTAGTATAGGTATTATCTGTTCAAACTTTATGATGTAGCCGAAGTTTTTAGTTATACGTTTTTAAGTAGTGCCAAGTATCTGTTAAAAGTGCAAAAAGTGAGATGTTCTACTTCAACTTAAAAGTAAATTAAGAGTCCATATATGTCCCGCTGTCATTAAAATTTGCTCACGTTGATATGTCAACTCTATCTATATATCTATACGTAACAAACTTTTTCAGTTTTCCAGATGAAATTACAACTTATCAGTATTAAGAAATTAAAAATTAATTTATTAACCAGAAATGTACGTACACAGTATACAACACATTAAAGAATAAGTAAATATATAAAAGAAATACATATTATATTACAATTTTAGTTGAAACGGTAATGCACTTCAAAAAATAAAATAAGGCTCACTGTAACAAAGCTTCAAACCGAGCTAATTCTTAATTTATTCGGCTTAAAAAAAGGTTTAACGCAAACGAAGTGGCGGGCTCAGATGGTATAAAAATATTTAATAAAGGGGAAGAATAAGAAGACTAGAATATTATGGTGACTGAATTTAGACCATGGCTACATTTTGATGGACTTTTTATAAATCTATTCCTATCGCCTTTGTGAACGAGCAAGTGATTAGCGATCGCAGTTCTAAACCTTTCTCAATTATTTCTTAAACTTTCTATTTAGGAATTACTGCAGCATCTACCAAATGAAGGTGGTTAATTTATGTACGGTAATGGTGCTTACATACTTTACTAAAATTGAAAAGGCTAAAGGTCCTTTCACCTTACCTGTGTGAAACCCACGAAATGCTATTTAGTAAAAATACAACCATATTTGTAAAGGTATTAGTGACTTTAAATAAACTACGAATTTATTTTCTATAACACAAACATGCTTCAGCATGTCATCGAAAGCTGTGTGATATTCGCGCAGGCGTAGAATGGGGATTCGTAAAACTTATAATGCACTGAGGGGGCGTTTGCTCCCACGACACAGATGACAACTTTTTGCCTATTTGACAGGGCTCTTCAATCGTAGTTCTGTCAAAAATAGGCACCCTTGTGTGAATATCACTAATAATGCTTGAATGAAACATTGGCAAAACTGAATGACAAGCTTAAATCGCAGCGAGTTTATTTACTTAAAATTCATATTAAATATTTACAAACCATGATAGGGCTATTTATGTATTAATAAGTGAAAACATTGTGCTAATAAGAGATGATTGATTGGCTTATGTAAATTATGTGTCTGATATTTTAAATGATATTTAATGACAAAACATATTTATACCAGAATCTGGATTTGACATTGTACGTAAAATTATTCTGACTGTGCTATTATTATTAAAACGTTAAAAAACTGAATTCTATATTATATGGGACCAGGTTTAACATCAAGTAATATGACTCGACTGACTTTAAAGAAATTGAAAGAAATATAAGTAGACGGAGCGCTCACTTAAATGTATATTAAAGTGTACTTATTATGTGTGGTATTAAAATGAGTTCAACACAGATTTGTATGCAGTGCTAAAAAGGGACACTAACCATAAATTCAGACCAGAAATGCGTATCGACTCCTAAAACCACTATATCTTTGCGCAAATATTGGCTTAGGCTAGGATTCCAATTTTTACATAGTAAAGCTTAGTCTACAGTGTATAGTGGGTATGCAGCACGAATGAGCAGTGTCAATCAGAAATAGACCACACTCGCACAGAATATCAATGTTAAATAAAAAAAATGTATTTGCCCACAGTCGAAAGCTAGCATTTTAGGATAATATTTACAGTAACTAACAAACTATCCATCAACAAACCGAATAAATTAAAAAATTACTAGATTATATTTTCACACTTACTCTTGCTGTTATAAACATTAAGAGTGAAAATATATTCTAACACTTAATGTAGATAACATTCAGAATAATAATTTGATCTACTACTTAGTAAAAACGTGAACTGCTTCAAATCTAAAAAAAAAATATTTTATTATTATTTTGAATGACCTATAACTATGATAATATATATTAGACAAAAACCAAACTAAATAAATCAGTAAACACATAACTCTCGTTAGAATGACTATAGTCAATAGAATATCAAATATTAGAATTTGTTTTTATAATTAACAAATAATTTATATAAACATTAAAAAATTTGAAACTTTGAAAATCTTTAGAATTCTCAAGTCTTTTGTTTTTAAATAAAATTTGATAATTATTGCTCTAAATCATACAAGAATACCTGTTTGTTGTTTTAAATAGAAAAAGAAAGCAGCGTAGTAGGGCTGCAGAAAAGTATACTTGCAGAATGAATACGCCGGCTGGACCGGAAGAGGATCACCCCTGCGCAGAATATCGGCGTAAAATAGCAGCATAATATTGCTGTGTTTTGTATGGTTAGTGACGAACATTGGAGACCCTGTTTACTTGTAACGAGGCATTTTGTCTAAGTTCTTCCGCTTAATCCACTTTTATTTATTTTTATTTCATTCATTTTTTTTATTTTTTTTACACATATGGTACTTTATTATCTTTAATTAATTTGTTATTTAGACACTACATGAATAGTATTTAAATAAATAAATAATTCAAATTATTAAAGCTATGAAATGTAAAACTTAATGTAACCTAATGATTCAGAATTACAAAATCACCCATAATTCTAAATAAAAAAAAACATTAAATGCAAATAAAAATAATATTTAAGTTATAATTATAATATAATATATTGGTAGAAATTGATATATGTAATATACATATCCCACTGCTTAATCTTCTGCGCAATTAAAAGCTGTCATATCCAAACGATGCTAGAATACCAGAGTAAAATAGCAGCTTAATGCTGCCTTGTTTCATATGGTGAGTATAAATCAGATAACAAGAGTCCTTTTACGGAATCGTGGAATTCAATCTGAGCTCTCAGGGGTGAAAATGCATGTGCATTTTGATTCTTAATCGAAAATAGATGTAGACATCTGTGAGCCGCAGCAACGCAGTTGTTCGCCCTTATTCAATGTCACCTTTGACAACTAGAAGAACATCGTACTAAACAATCTAACACATCATACAATGCAAATTTATTCGGGTTTTTGACATCTTTTTTATTTTAGTTTTTAATTTTCGACTTACAACAATATTTTCAATGTCCTATCTTACAAAATCAATATTAAAGCGAGAAAATATAACAATTTGTTAAATCGCATGATTGTTGCTGGCTTTATTATTTTTCCCTTCATTGCGAAAAGGGCGAGGACCCTCGCTGTATAAAGGATCCCTATTGGTTGTTTCTTAGAGGGACGCTGCGCGCAAAAATAGGGTCGAGAGCGACCCGCGCAGCCAATCAATTCACTCATTTTTTAAATAAAGAGCTAAAAATAATAAAAAAACACATCTTTTTTACTTGCCATTATGTACCCTCGGCCATACAGAGTACAATGATTAATGATTCGTGAAGTTGATGTTGGTTATATAATTCATAAAGAAAAATCTAATATCACGGAATAAATAACGAGATTCTCTTCGTATATAAATTCATAGATTTTGTGTAAAGAAGCAAACTAATTATTGTCCCTTAAGATTATATTAATTTTATCATAACACCTTTATCTTTGTTATTTAACATCTTAACTCATAAAATGCATCACATTTTAGATAATAAGTTCTGCTAATATTGCAAGATTTTAAAGTAGTCAATATTTATTAAAATAAAGTACATAATTTGAAGATTCGTGCATTTTACTATATTAAATGAAATCAAGACAAATCAGTTTATCAAAATATTAATAACTTATATATTTAAGTGAATATAATAAATAATAATATTATATAGTCATCACCATCATCATGGCATATCTCTAACTAATAATAACGCTAACTGCTTAGCAGCTGAACTGCAACAAATCACAACTAAACTACCATTTTCGTGACAGAACGTTTTTTTTATATTGAAAATAGTTTCCTTTATATTTTTTATATTTATTAACAAAAAATATTCGATAGCGTAGGCCTTGAATCTGGTTTTAAATTATAACGCGAGAAGCAACTGACAGAAATATTTAACCATCACGTAGCGATTCCAGAAAATTAGGAGAGTCCTATGAGTGTCCATTGCTTGTTATCACCTCTGTATTTGTAAAATCTTCTCTGCTTCGTATAATATTATACTAAATAGGATTTGTAAAGTTCGTCAATTCTTTTAACTATATAAACTCCGACGTCGCTACACAAAACTTTATATTGTGATCAACCGACGTGATATGAACACACAACCAACAACCTTCGGAAACTACAACTTCGAACCTTCTTCATCGTCCTCAAGTACCCCATCCATTCGTTCCTGAACAGATATTGTCCGCAGTCTTCACATTCTGCACGCCATCTAACTTTTCAAAGGTTCATCGCAGCACTGGAATAATAATGCTTCCTGTTCCTTCAAGCTACTCTCTGCGCGATAGTGTTCAGCACGGCTCTGAGCCTTACTGCTCGCGTCTGCTTCACGGCACTCTCGCAGGTCACTTGCCTACTTCTCGACTCACCGCAGACTACAAGGCTATTCCCTGGCACTTGCATATTTGTCGACATCTAAAGTACACTATTGATCTCCGGTCTGATCAAAGGGTGATGTGGCGGTGCTATCGTCGCGTCACTAGTGAAACGCGCTAAAGCCTAAATCACGCTATCAAGGATTTTAAGTGGAAACAGTATATATAGAATAGCTCTGAACTACCATTCGGAGCGTTGGCCGCTCCCCGGGCTTGACCGGCGGGAGTTATCCCCTTTTCTTTTCACATCAGAAAAGATAATTAATAATTATGTAAATGAAGGTCTCAGATAACGACTTAAAACTTGAGCACATATTCTCTGTTTTCACTAGAATTTGTCAGTTTTCGGCAGCACCGCTCAACATTCCAGCGTGAGATTTAACGAGTGTGTACAGGTTTGTAAACTTAAAATTGCATTTTTTTCAGTGGTGTTTCCGACTATTTATGGAGTTAAAACGTACAGAAGAAAAATAAGAACAACAGGAAAATTGTAAACAAAAATTATCATATAATTATTCAAAAATTTCATGTATCCATACTACATAATTACCACATTCGAAAAATATTGTAATGGTTAAAATATTTCAATTATTTTACCATAATTTAATCAAAAACTGAACTAAGACTCGACTCGACCTGGCAACATATAACGCACGCAGCCTGAGGACTGAAGAGAAGATCCTGGAGCTGGAAGAAGAGACAGACAAGCTACGCTGGAATATTATAGGATTATCTGAGGTCCTAATAGAGGAGGAGGACATGTTAATCGTTGTAAATATTGAGAGTGTGTTGACAAGGGTTGCGTACATTATACTCAGAATCACCAAACGGTATTCGTTGAAGGTCATACAGGATTACGCACCAACCTCGGCACATCCCGATGAGGAGGTGGAGGAAATGTATGAGGATATATCTAGAGCCATGCATTCCTTCAAAACCTACCAAACCTGCAAAACCAAAACTAGGCTCAAGAGAGAACGTTGAGCTGAAGGTAGGGAAATTTGGAATAGGACATCGGAACCCAAGGGGCCAGCAGCTGGCCGACTTCATAGAGAAAAAGGGACTCTTAATGATGAACGCTTTCTTCCAGAAGCGGCCCCACAGGAAGTGGACCTGGTCGAACCCCCGACAGTTAAACAAAAAATGATATTGACTTCATTATGACGACTACAGGACAACAGTTCAGTGATGTCTCAGTGATCACGAGAGTGAAAACCGGCAGCGATCACCGAATGGTGAGAGGTACGCTGAACCTAAACGTTAAGTTGGAGAGGTCACATCTAATGATTTCAACGCTCCGTCCACCTAGTGCTCTAATCCAAAGTCCCGAAACATTTCAGCTAAAAGATTGCAATGTACTGGACAATATGAATGACAAGCTCGTGGAAACTATCCATGCGCTCGGAGCTAAGTTTTGCAATACCCGCCGCAAAAGAACACAAAAACACTCCGATCACTCTCTTAATCTTCTGGCTGTTAGACGGGGTATTTTTTAAATAATTTTTCTTCACCATTTGCCTATATTACTTATTCTGAACCTTCTCTTCACATTTGGCCGCTTATTGCAAAATAACCCTTAGATTTTAGATTGATTTTATATGAATAGATGTTGGATTATTCCATAATTTACAAAGTTATCTATGTCGTATAGTGGGCGAAAAGGGGTAAGCTAATTATTGCGGAACATCTCGTATTTCAAATACCAATCCTCTGGCCAAAAGTTGGGATTTAAATGAACTTAAATTAACATTGGCTGCTTAAATTAAGGATTATGATTTCTAAAGACTGTATATTCTAAGATCCGAAAGTAGCAATTGAGAATTGAAAAAAAAATTGTTTGACAAAAGTGCATATTGATATTGCAATTACTTTATTTACTAACCTTATTCAATCATTTACCCAATAGTATTCAAACAATAAAAAGGACCGAAATTCAAATACAAATTAAAAAACTGGTTGGAGGACATGCGTTTTATATGCTAAAAGAATTTTAAGGATTAATACCGTATAAATTGTAAGTATATTTTAAATGTTTTATTTTGTAAGTAAATCTATATCTACATTAGCTATCTGTCAGTGAAAGTCTCATCCAAATCGGTTCACAGGTTTATTGCGTGATGCGTGTTCATTGATATGGGGTGATGGATATTCTTATTTCTTACACCGCCACTATTACTGATGATGATTGATGAATTATTATTAATGATGATTATATTATTGATGATAATTAAGATGATTAGTATTCTATTATTAATGATGAAATTGAATGTTTGTTATTGGTGCATTAATTATTTAATAATTATTATATTTAATATTATTTATTTTATAAAAAAAAAATTTCAAAGAAAAAGAAGTTCAGGCAGTAAGTGACTATGTAAATATAGTATATGATTTTATTTCTTCTAAAAATAAACGCGCGGATTTGAGAAAATATTTCTCTTTTATTTATTTAAAGGCTAGGTAATAAAAAATATAATCAATAAAAGCGACATCTATTGCATTTCTGTATAAAGCAACTATTGCCTTGCACTGCGACTACTCACGATTGGTCTGACAGAGTGCATCATACTAGAGTCCGATGTGATTTTTTATATCAACGCTAGATGGCATTGGTACCAAAATTTAAAATAAAATAACCGCATATCAATAACAATCGTGTGTCGGCATCATAAAAACTGCTACCCATTTCAAGTTTCAGTTTTCTTCTGTCGCCTCTTAAGAAACCTTCGAGATGATAAATGAGGTAGTAGATAAATATCTTGTTTGTACCTATATCTCTCTTTAGCCTAATGGTTGACTGGGACACTACAACTTTGTGCATGAAAGATTAAATAAATAAAATAAATAAATATTCTTACGCCATCACTACACAGCAATAATATTATTTGTACCTAGATATTTTAATGTTTTACATCAAACATCGCTGACTCTGTTGGGTACGTCTAATCATGTTAACATTTCTCATGATGAAATGACTAGATATGTAGGACATATTTTTTTAAATAAAATATTCATTAAATTAAGGGAATTTAAACGATTAATTACAAAAAGCAGGCCAAAATTTATTTACTAATATAATCTTATTACAACGATAACAAAAGTAAACTAAAGTGACCGGTTATTGTTTTTGTTTTATTATCTGAAAATTCTTTGAAATAATATTATATATCATGTATATCCGTGTACTTATCCCTTATATGCAAACTTATGAATTTAGATATTGAGCTCAACTAAAAATAACGAATTTCATACTTAAATTGATAATCGAAAAATATGTATTAATATTTTGTTATATAAGTAGATATATTTTAACTAACTAACTGCTATGCTATCTATATATTATTATATATTAACCGGCTGATGTTAATATTATATAATACGTATGGATTGTTAATGTTATATTACAACTTTAACTTAATCAAAAAATAATAAATAATATTTTAGTTTAACATTAGCTTGTTTTTCTATTATTAGATTCTAAATGGTATCCCTGTTTGCATATTTCAATTTTAACATGAATCTAATGTAGGTACCTACTAATAAATGAAGTTAATAAAACCAAAAGGCCTAGCAAAAACACCGAAAATAGAATCCTCCTCATTTCAATAGTGAAAATGGCTGAGAGCTACCATCTGATTGGATTGGACCCAAACATAATTTCAAGTTACTTCATTTTAATAAGTTTATTCTGTGTAGATCAAACCAAAACCAAAAGCTGAAGGTATTCGGGGTTAACTATGACATCAAGAATCAACTCTTAAGTCCCTTGAGACCATAGGTGCTGTATAGCACTCGAAGTGTCTAGAATATTAAAAATAAGTAATTTAAACGCGATAAATAGTTAAAAATGTGTTTCTTTAAACGTAGTAACAAGGAAGAAAAACAAAAACAGTAGCACGCTACGTTTCCTTATATTCATTTATATGTAATGTTATGAACGAAATAACAGGAATTTACGACGCTTATTAGAACTGGTTACCCTACAGCCGCGGTGATTTACCAAGCTCATCCCGGGAGCTTAGGGCGAGGGCCGACTAACGGTACCGCGTGTTTCGATTTCGTAGAGCATTTCTCCGTTCGATCCCGTTAGTCGCCCGAAAGTACTTTTGTTGCTTGCTCGCTACGAACGTTCTACCGCTCGCTTGTATGACCGCTCGCGAGTTCACCGTATTGAGAACGCCACTCAGTTGCTATTATATCTGTTCAAAACAAAGAGTACCAATTCAAAATTCCTAGTAAAAGAAAATGTAGTAAGTTCAACTCAGAACGGTGACCTCAGTAATTTTTTTTTATTACGACTTTGGACGTTAGTCGTTGGCTTAACTATTATACAATGTTAGTTATGATTACTACACATTAGTACTAAGTGCCAATGCTAAAATTAGATCGGAGAAATTGGAGATAAATCGATAAATTTTAGAGTCGAGTTGTGTAAGCGAATGGCCTTGTAAGTTGTGATCGGAGCACGGGTCGATGAACTACGGATGATGTTTATTTTATCGAGTAAGTGAACGTAACCGGCACGACATCGAAACTCGGCGTCTCCAAAAATTTAGTCAGCGTAACTTTTTCGAATTTTCACTGTCATCGAGCCAGCTGCACTCACACAGTGTTCATGCACGGAGCTTACAAAATTTTACATTAGCATCACTACACGTTTATTTAAATGAATATTTCCTATGCATTTTATATTTATGTATTGAACTGAAGTAGGTGTAATGTATCATCATATGAAATAATTCTTTTACAAATAAAAAGTAGTATACATTTTGTAAATACTAGAAATGACGAAAAATAGTAACAACGACTCTACAGAGTCAGTAATTCGTTCGTGGGACAATTTAGGTATCTTCAGAATTATGAACCTGTAAAATACCATCCGCTGGACAAGGATCCCGCTCAAGGGAGTGTTTGTCACAATTAGCAGGTGGATGAGCGATCAGAGTACTTTTTTTACTTAGGTTGTCTCGCATCTTTGAAATTGTTCCCCGTGTTACCAGTTTGAGTATTTTAAGCCTGAGGTAAACGGAATGGTTGTACCGCCATCTATCGGAAGTCATGAGATATTTTTCGTATTTCCTATAGTCGCCTCTTATGACACCCACGGGTTAAAATGTTTAACAAAAATTATATTAAAAAAAATAAACACGGTTGATGTTAATAAATTATTTAAAAAGTTTACAGTTAACATAACATATATTATTGTAATAGTCGACAAATTTTAAAACTGTCCCGCTGGGTTTCTTGCTAGTTGTAAATTAATACGTGTTAAAAGAAAAATTATATTCTAGAAGTGTTATTTATAATACATTCATTACATTACAGCTTATCTAAATTCTACTGCTGAACTAAACCACTCCCTCCGTAGATTGTCTAATATGAGGATAATAGGAAGTGTAATGAACATGTGAGTGTGTGAGAGTTTTCCAAATTAAGGAGTAAGAAAATAACGTCGAGGATTATTGCTCCAAACATTATATTTTTTGCCATAATCTATCATAGAATATTCCATAGATACAGGCTGTAGACACCGTACAGTCGAGGAGGCTTGCGCGGGTGACGTAATCCATGCGGTTCGATACTCTCGAAAGGCTGCGAGGTCGACGCCCGCTAGACGCGGAACCGCAGCCTACGCGACCGCTCAATTAAACATTCCGCACTTGCTTTATACACTCCGTGTTACTTTTTTGTATTTGCACATGGATTTATATTGTGCTCTCAAAAATATATCCTAATCTAATAATGTCTAAGACAAAGAGAAACGAAATAATAAATGTTCTGTTTTCTTACACTTGTTATGCGAATTGAGAAAGCTCAAACTGTTTTTGAACACGTGTTACATAAATTAAGTATATAAATGAAGGATTTTTCTTGTGCAATATCATACACGATGATATATATTAAAAATAAATCGTATTTAATTATAGCATAATTAAATTTAACGATAAAATATTAAATTTGCGCTCGTCCGCGAATAAATAAATAAACTGTACAAGTGAGAGGTGAGAGCGAAGGGCTACGGAGAGCGAGTTACACAAGAAGGGTTACAAAACTATGGCAATGAACCTAAGTGAACCTGAACCTTGCAAACCGCTAGCCGCCGATGGTGACAGTGCAGTGCTATGTAGCGCTAACAAATTCACTCTTTCCGTGGTTATATACCATGAACCGAATGTGGGCGTAGGTATTTGTCAGAGATTCGTCATCGTCAAAACAAACATTCTTTTCTTTCAGATTGTATTTTTTTCTTTTTTTACTGTATAGGAATAAACAAATATTATAAAGGAAAAATTCTTTAGGCGCGACTTGATGTTAACTCAGATGTTTTTTTTGGACGGATGTAATGTTCTACAGTCCTTTTACGTAATTTCCGAATTTATAGAGGCTACTGCTGCACATCTTAATTCTTAAATATTTGCCTTATATACATGATTATATTTTATAATTCTTTTCTATTTTTACAAGATTCAGTAATTATTACTTTATTTAACTAACAGATATTTTATTTATCTATATTATATTAAGTGAACATTATTCATCGTCATCATCATGATAACCCAAATATTTATTAGATAATACTGTCAGTAGTAAATCGACTATATTAATAATTATTTATTAAGTATTTATTATTTTTTATTTATAATAAAAATTATAAATAATAAATCAAACATAATAATAAGTTTTAATAGGCTATAATAAATTAATAAATTTGATTATTAAGTTTTTTATCTACTACCTCTCTAGTAACATCCACCGCGCGCACAGGTTACACGCAAGCGCAACCCATTTTTTTAATTTCTAATCATGATATCTAATCTAATCATGATTTCTAATCAAAAATGATATACAAAACACCCTAGATACACATTCAGGGTCCCAAAAACGTCCTGATAAAATGAGCGCACAATTTAAAATATCGCATATTTATGTTTTTTGTATATCAACAGTTATTATATATATTAAACAGTGGTAGAGCCAGGCGGCAGCTCTTGCTGTCGCACGGATGGGCCGGCTCGAACCGGGGTGGTACCACGACCTCACAGAATACCAGCGTGAAGTAGAGGTTTACCTCTGCGTTTCGCTTGGTGAGTGCAGGTGGCCGGAGGCCCTTTTTACTGGAAATGAGGCATTCCATCCTAGTCCTCACGGGTGAAAACGCATCTGCATTTGATAGATGTAGATGTCTATGGGCCGCAGCAACCACTTACCATCAGGTGGACTGTGTGCTCGTTTTTCACCCTTATCCTATAAAAAAAAAATGTTACTAATACTTTATTTTATTTCATATTACTAAACAAGAATCTCGAAGTCTCAAGGATATACAGGTGAATGGATATGCCTGACATTGCTGAGAGCAGAGCTAAAACCTATTCTTTTAAAAAAAAAATACAAATAAACAGATACTAAGTAATATTTAAAAGATATTATTAAGATATGATCATTTTAATTTAAAGTCAAAAATTTTTACTTGTTTTACATTCACACATTTTACACAACGATCACCATCATCATCATTACAGCCTTTCATAAGTCCACTGCTGAACATAGGCCTCCCCCAAGGAATATCACAAAGCACGGTCCTGAGCCACCTATATCCATCGACTTCCTGCATGTCTTACCAGGTCGTCACTCCATCTCGTGGGGGGTCACCCTACACTTCGCCTACCCGTACGAGGCTGCCACTCCAGAACATTTCTTCCCCATCGGTTGTCGGTTCTTCGAGCTATATGGCCGGCCCACTGCCACTTCAGTTTACTAATCCGTTGGGCTATGTCGGTTACTCTGGTTCTACTGCGGATATACTCATTTCTAAGTTTATCACGCAGAGAAACCCCGAGCACAGCCCTCTCCATAGCTCGCTGAGCAACCTTGAGCTTCCTCATACGGCCAGCAGTGAAGGACCACGTCTCAGATCCGTAAGTCATCACTGGCAACACGCACTGGTTGTACAATTTCGTATTAAGGTTTTGAGGTATGTCTGACGAGAAGATGTGTCGTAGTTTCCCGAACACTGCCCAGCGGAGTTGAATCCGTCTATTGACCTCTCGGTCGAAGTTCGACTTACCTAGTCGGACTATTTGTCCCAGGTAAACATACTCGTCAACAACTTCGAGCTTAGTGCTCGCAACAACTACCGGCATAGGTGTGACATGGACAATAAACATAATCTTTGTTTTATCCATGTTCATCCTAAGACCTATTCGTTGGGAGACACTATTGAGGTCATTGAGCATGGTGCTTAGGTCCTCCAGCGATTCTGTCATAAGGACTATATCGTCGGAAAATCGAAGGTGAGTGATGTACTCGCCATTGATGTTGATACCGTATCCTTTCCAATCCAGAAGCTTGAAAACGTCTTCCAATGCAGTGGTGAAGAATTTCGGGGATATAACGTCACCCTGTCTTACACCTCTCTGCAATTGGATAGGTTTCGTACTATGGTTCTGTACACAACGATCACAAATAAATAAATTCGAATTGAGTGTTTTATTTATTGTATTATACGATAACATATACGTGTAGTGCTGATGAATAGACAGTAAACAGTTCGACCAGCTATTGCACATTTAAAAAAACACTTGAATTTATTTTCACCACTATATGTATATGCAAATTTTTTTTAAATGTCATTGTTTTAAATGTACGAATTACCTATTTTTTTACTATGCCACCATCATCATCACCAAAAAAAATGCTATATTTTAACTAAAATATTAATCATTTCTCAAAACTATTTTTTACTTTTATAAGTAACATGTACGTAATTGAAATTTGCTCAGTGAATTATTACACTCATATTTTTGTCCATCAATGAAACGCAGGTCCCACATTAATTTAATAACTGCTAATATGTATAATTAAAAAAAATCCTAAATAATCAAACTAGAAAATTAAACTTCATAATGCTTAAAGGAATATAGCTATAGTTTCACTTAATTTTTTTTGCATTTATATAATTAAGACGATGGTTTGTTAAAACACTAAACCAAGTGAGCACCTCGTATGCGCAATTAGTTTTTATATCAGGCACACTAAAATAGACTCAGTCCATTTATATTTAATTCAAACTGTACCTACTAAAATTGTAAAATTAGTTAGTCCTTAATTGGATTTCGATCCTTGCAATATTTGCTGGTAGCCATGATTCCCCTAAAAGCCTGTACTTACCGTGTCGGTCATGTAAGTTGGTGAGTACAGAAACAAAACCTCCGACTTTTAATGCTGCTCCTTATCACATATAGATAAGGCGTATGTGAAGTTTATGTTCGGCACATTTTGCACGAGTTTTCTGCCACCGCTGTGTCATTAGAGCCTCATTCATCAGTTGTCTTTTGGAGAAAAGGTTCTCATACTCGGAATGATTAATTGTGATTTTTTGTTCACACAGCACATTTTTATTCCTATTTATTATTAACGACACTGTTTGCCGAGTTGAGTTTGGCTGGGCAGCGTTCGGGAAGCTACGACACATCTTCTCGTCAGACATACCTCAAAACCTTAAAACGAAATTGTACAACCAGTGCGTGTTGCCAGTGATGACTTACGGAACTGAGACGTGGTCCTTCACTGCTGGCCGTATGAGGAAGCTCAAGGTCGCTCAGCGAGCTATGGAGAGGGCTATGCTCGGAGTTTCTCTGCGTGATAAACTTAGGAATAAGGATATCCGCAGTAGAACCAGAGTAACCGACATAGCCCAACGGATTAGTAAGCTGAAGTGGCAGTGGGCCGGCCATATAGCTCGAAGAACCGACAACCGATGGGGAAGAAAGGTTCTCGAGTGGCAGCCTCGTACCGGTAGGCGAAGTGTAGGGCGTCCCCCCACGAGATGGAGTGACGACCTGGTAAGACATGCAGGAAGTCGATGGATGCAGGTGGCTCAGGACCGTGCTTTGTGGCATTCTTTGGGGGAGGCCTATGTTCAGCAGTGGACTTGTGAAGGGCTGTAATGATGATGATGATGATGATGACACTGTTTTGGTTTCTCTCAGTCGCCTTTACGAAGTCAGGAATGATATTTTTAAGTTCTATCAGGAGATTTAAAGAATTTTTTGACGTAGACTATCATCAATCACTTTAGGTCAACAAACAACAACCATCGATAATTTTAAGCAATGCATCTCTAAATTCCTGCTTGTTAAATATTTACTGAAAATTAGGGATGAATTTTGATTATTTTAAAACAGATTTAAAGAATTTTTTGACGTAGACTACCATCAATCACTTTAGGTCAACAAAACAACAACCGTCGATAATTTTAAGCAATGCATCTCTACTCGTAAATTCCTGCTTGTTAAATATTTACTGAAAATTAGGGATGAATTTTGATTATTTTAAAATATCTCTTGAAATGACATTCTCGAAAAGAACTTAATCTCGCAATAACATTAAAATAAATTATTTTATACGAATTGCCGAAATGAACACCAATTCAAGGAATTTTTAGACGAAATACTTTTATTATTGGAAAAAGTAATAGAAAAATTATACTAATTACAGATTTATTTTCAACATTTAGCCCTAATATAACAAACAAATCAATATTTTACTTTTATTTAAGTGCTTCGGTATCGCCTTCTATACTTTTAAATTATACTTATTATTTGACCGTTTACAATAGATCTTGGAAATAGAAAAAGTACGTTGAATCATCCATTTCGTCAGTTGCTGCCATGTTAACGCTCTAATCAGCAAAATAAACATTTGCCTTACCTAGTACAAGTATGAGTTGCCATATAGCTTTTTCTCACACCCATACGGCACTACTGGAACATGAATTTAGGAACATTATTTTTGTTTCATTTTCTCATACAAACGACATCAACGGGTGACGTTACATATGCTGTGCGCTTGCTCAAACACTGTTTGCATACAAAAATTAAAATAATAATATTAGTTCTTAAATTTTGATTTACAATATAGTAAAATATATGACGTCAAGTGGATATTTGTCTATTATTTCCTGTGTTATCAATAGTAGTTATTTTGTAATAATTTAATTGCGGATAAATTTTATATAGCACACAAATAAAATTTGCCTTTATAACATTAATTCATGTTTAAATAGACCTACACAAACATATATTACAATCTCTTGATGGCTACGTGGCGCAGTGGCTTAGCAATTGAGTTGCAGCGCTAAGGGTCGCGAGTTTGAATGCTGCACGGAACAAGAGTTTGTATGGCCTACAAATAATTGGTCCAGGTCTGGATGATTGGCCTTATGAAATTTATGTTTGTAAACTGCCCCACGATACAGGAGAAAATCCTAGTGTGGTAGTTAGGTTTTTAAAAATATAAAGTAAAAAATAATAATACACGTACTTGGTAAGTTAATTTGGTCATCTGTGAGTTCTACCAGATGACATTATTATAATGTTACTATTTTAACTAATTTATTTTGCCATAAACAATAATCCACAGTTGTTATTTTTAAAATTACTTACGTAATATGATTTCTAGTAATGGTAAAAGTAACTTTCGTAGTGTTAAGGTTTGTAAAAAATGTATCGGTGTAAGTATATAATATATATAACGGCTTTTCGCCAATGAGCTTTTACTTATATTTGCAATCCGTTTTGATTTGACAAACTAGTTTGATTTCCTCACACCCCTCTAGACAAAGCTGGAATGCCTCAAAGCTTCTAATTATAATGGCTATAACCTTTAGACGGAAACAGCAATGAGGGCTAATAATTTTCTGCTCACCAGATGTCGCTAGTTTACACTGAGTTAAAGTTTTTAGTTACACAATGTAATTTAATTGAGAAATTGGTTTTTAATAAATTTTATCAGTTTCTAGAGTATTATATTAAGAAATAAAACAATACGTCAGTGGTTTGCAGTTTAATTTTCTGCGACGACTGACATACTAGTTTGATTTCCTCACACCCCTGTAGACAAAGCTGGAATGCCTCAAAGCTTCTAATTATAATGGCTCCCTATAACCTTTAGACGGAAACAGCAATGAGGGCTAGTAATTTTCTGCTCACCAGATGTCGCTAGTTTACACTGAGTTAAAGTTTTTAGTTACACAATGTAATTTAATTGAGAAATTGGTTTTTAATAAATTTTATCAGTTTCTTGAGTATTATATTAAAAAACAAAACAATACGTCAGTGGTTTGCAGTTTAATTTTCTGCGCATTTTTAACTTTTTTTTAAATTTCTACTTTTATGAGTATTTATGGTTTGGTTTATTTATTTTTAATCTTATTAATATAAAATATAATTAATATTATAGAAAGAAACAATAACTTTTAAATTTTCAGAACAAATTAACTTCTCCACTATGAAATCTGTCAAATATTATACCTCACTTTCTAATGGCGCCGTCATGGTAGCAGAAAAATTCGTAGATGCCCTCATTGTACTACTATTTTGCGGCAAAAATAGGTAATAGGGTAGTAGCTGCCCAGATAGTCCTGTAGTCAGAAAAGGAGATGGTAGGACCCATATTCTGTAAAGTAATATATAGCCAAATTACATCATATACCACCAGCCTGTTTAGGTCATAAAATACGGAGTTTTCATAAATGCAACAGCTGGGATTATAGATATACAATTTCCCCTTACACACCACGATGGGCAGACCAGTTGGCAAGTGCTGAGCCGATACTATTGTACCGGAGATATTGCCCCTAACACCAATTGGGTTCAGCGTTTTCGGGCGGTTTTCCATGGAAAGAAGCCACGCATGTCAACCAGCAAGACACACCGCGTATAAATGAGCTAATTAAAAAAAATAAACAAATAGACTTACAGTCTACCTGATGGTAAGTGGCTACTGCTGTCCATGGACACCTGCAAGTACTTCAAACAAGAAGGTTACTTTTGCGTTGAGTTTTATTTATACTTAAGACCATTCAACATTCAGGTGGTTTCAACTCAAGTGTTGAACTAAACAATTTTCGATAACAAAGTTACAATATCCATAAGTTATCGCTGTTTTATCAACTTATAAATAAATCTTATCGAAAAATAACGTATATTCAACAGCTAACAACGACAACGTGGCAGATCTCGTCTGCAAAATTCCCGCCAAATGCGCACGATGTCGCGGGTTCGTCGAACTCCACGCGGTGCTGAAGTGCTCGATAAAAGTAAAAACTCATGATTTCTGCGTTACTGCTCACATTACAAAATGTTTTCTGGGTATGTGACAAAGAAACTTAAAAAAAGCTAACTACTAACTTGTTAAATGAATACCTGTTTTGAAAGATAATAATAGGATTATACGAAAAATCGAAAATGCAGTTTGTCAAAAGTAACGATTTAATTATTTATGAACTTTTTATATTAAAAATTATTATAACTCGTTTATAAACTCAAGAATATTAAAAAAGAAAGTAATCAAAAAGAAGGAAATGACTTAAGTTCTTACTAATATGAAACTTCATACGATAATAAGTTCAAGGCATCTAATAGCGGTATAAATATCATAACAAGTGATTTATATTTAAATTTTCTTTACTTTGCGATAAACTAGTTTTTTTTTAATTTAAATATAAATAAAGCTATGCGAAGTGTGTAGATGAAAAGTGAATCAACCTGACGTTTGGTTGCGCGGCCACTCACGTTCGTTGACCTCACAAATTTTCGTTTCGTTGGTTACTGCGTACGTTTCTTGCCTCCGCCAGACCCCGCTTGCTTGTAAGCCTCCCCCCTTCCTCCTTCTCCATTCTCCAACCGTTCTGCAAATCTGATAATTGACACATAACGATTAGACAAACAATTTAATCCTTTGAACGTGCTGTCAAAACCCTACTTTTATAAATTGTATATACTAAAAACCGTATTCACGGAGAGCTCATTGTACATTTCAATATAAAGAACCTTTATTATGACGTTTAGATATGATTCCAATACTAAAAACCCTTCAGTATTTTGATATGGTGCGAAATTGAAAAAAGGAATTATTAGTTCGCGCCGGAGAAGCACCGGATGTGTAAACGCAAAAACATGAAACCAAACTCGTTTTATGTAATTTTATAATTCGTATCGGGTATTTCTTTTATGTCACTATTATTAAATATCGCCATGTGTTTCCCGGATGCGAAACAACTAGCATTGAATTGAAGTAGGTTGATGAGCAAAAAGTGCGCTCGATTTAAAATGGATTGATGTTAGTGCAAGCTAGGTCTTGTCATTGACCCTTATTGAATACCACATCGTCACGTTACTCGAAAATAGACAATGCCACATAATATATAATAGACATACATATATAATAATATGTAACAAAGCAACGAGTGTCATTTAAAATAAATACAGATGTGTTATTCGAAAGATTAACGTATTTTATGTGATATTTTGCGATCCTTAGTGATTTTTACGTTCTATGAAAATTTATTTTCCATATTATTTGCGTTTCGCCTTAAACTTTACTGACATTTGAATATAAGTTAGTTTTTGCATGTCTTACTTGACAGTATGTTGAGAATTTAGATCTAACACTGTAACATCTTTAGAGAACAAGTTTTTAAAAAAGTACGTAAATGTAACTATTTTAAAGAATCTTCTTGGAAATGTACCACGCACCACCAAATGTTACAGCTCAGGTGCAATATAAATTGTAACGTTACGATTTGAAATGTTTGAAGATTCTGTACACACTTTGTATTTAAAAGATTATATATTACGGGCATTTCAACTTCACCCTCAGACGTAGCAATGCATCAATGCAAAGAGGGCTTTCTTTCTCTTACGATGGTCACATAAATGTCCACAAGGCTAGAGTTGCTATTTACCAACATGTAGAATTAGCTCTATTATTATTCTGATATAAAAATATTATTTCAAATGTGTTAATAAAGAATATTAAGAAAATATTTTTTTTTAATTTCATAAAGTTAAATTTTGTCAAATCGAAAATATGTTCTAAAAAAAAAACATACACGTTAAAAGTTTTGTTAGGTTTTCTCAATTTTTTTTGTTCACATATTTACAGATAATTTATATTTGTAAAATAAGAGCCCCTGATCGCTAAACTAATATGTACATTAACGAAATTATTAGTTTTATTAAAATTATTCATCATTAGTGATAAAAGTTATAAAATGTAAGGTTTTTAACCAAGTTCAAAATTACAAGATTCTATCTACGACACGTTTATGTATGTTTACCGATTTTTCAAAAATCTTATACTTATTTATTAAAAGGTACTTCCTATTCATACGTAGTGCCATATAATAAAAAATAATAATTTCATCACTAAGGGGTAGTAAAATACATTCTGGCTGTTACCATGAATTTGTAATATTCCTTACACAACTCAATTGGATAAACATGATTAAACTTTTACCCAATTAATTTAATAAAATTATAAGTAACTACAAAACCTAAATAAACTATTTAAGTCACACTTAAATTACACTTTCCTCAAAGTAGCTTTGGAAGTTGGGGTTTTTTTCTCGTAATTCTTCGACAAACTATGTCCTAGCGCCGAATTCAGAAGCTTATGAGCGTTATAAGGAATTGTGTAAGTTTTTTAAGTCGGTTTTAATTTTTATTAAAAATTTTATTATCGAACGGTATATTTCGGTATATCAACGTAACATGATAAGAAATCTGAAATTTAAATTAAGTCGTAGCCTGAATTTTAAAACACCAGGACTCAGAATTAATATAAAGTCGAAAAATATATAGTTGGTTAAAAAAATAATTTTTACAAGGATCATAAGCGCACGTGCGTGTGTGTATTTAAGTAAGTATCTCTGTGTTTTTTTGTATTCTAAATTTAGCAGCCACTTGGTTACTTTATTTTCATTTTTAGAGATATTCAAAATTTTATTTAGTCTTTTATAAACGGTAGAGCCATGCTGCAGCTATATTAATAGCATAGTTGTAGCACGAATGGGTCGGCTCGACCGGGGAAGGACCACGCTCTCATAGAATACCAGCGTAAAATAGCAGCTTAACACTGCTGTGTTTCGTATGGTGAGTATAGAGAACCAGAGACCCTTTCTACTAAAGAGGCATTCCATCTTAGTCCATACGAGTGATAACTCATCTGTATTTTGATTCTTTATTGAGAATAGATGTGGATGTCCATGGGTCACAGCAACCACCTACCATCAGGTGGACTGTGTGCACGTTTGTCACCCTATCCTATAAAAATAAAAGTCTGTCCCAAGTAATCTAGTGTCTTTTATCTATTGTATCTTTTAACCTTGCAGCGGTTAATGTGAAGTGCTTACGGAGTACAGTCGACAATATATATGTTTGTCGAACTATAAAGAGTTCAGCGTCTTTATATAATTTGCTGGTATAGAACAAGCGCGGATTAAATAGGCTTACTATTAATAACGTTCTCTGAGCTCTTACTATTTGTATTAGTTTTTTTACTTACACCACCCCATGAGGTGATGAAGTATAAATCTCTCAAATCATTACATTTTAGCCAATGAGTTATATTTCTTATTTAATTATTTATTTCATCATTGAATAGAATAGAATAGAATAGAATAATTTTTTATTCAATATTGATTATTACATAATTCTTATTGAAAGTCATTTTTTATTTACCACTGGTTCGGAAAATACCTCAGTCCTGGGAAGAACCAGCAAAAAACCCAGCGGGACTTTTTTTTAAACATAATTTCACTTAACAATCTTTTTGTTTATACAAATTTTAAATGATTTTTCATAGAACCAGCATGGTGGCGATCACCCTATTCCCAGGGGTTATTTTCATTCATGTATTCCTTGATATTATAATAACCCTTTTTGTACAGTTTTTCTTTAATAAAACTTTTAAACTTGTTTATTGACAAACTGAATATGTTCTGGGATTTTGTTGTAAAAGCGTATACATTGCCCCATAAATGAATTACTGATTCTGTGGAGTCTAGTAACTGGCATTACAAGCTTATATTTGTTCCTAGTATTTAAAATATGCACATCCTTATTCTTACTAAAGCTATTTATGTTTGTATGCACATACATTACATTCTCATAAATATATTGCGATGCCAAAGTTAATATGTTTATTTCTTTAAATTTTTCTCTGAGGGACTCTATACAATTTAGGTTATAAATCGCCCGTACGGCTCTCTTTTGCAAAACAAATATAGCTTCAATATCAGCCGCATTACCCCATAGCAAAATTCCATAAGACATTACGCTATGATAGTAACTAAAATACACTAATCTAGCTGTCTCAACATCTGTGAGACTTCTAATTTTTCTTACAGCATATGCAAATTATAGTTAGTGTTAAGTTTTTTATGTATAGTTATAGAAATATCGTCAGCATAGAGTGTAACAGTTATTGCGTTCACTTTGGAAGGTCATTGATGTACAGAATGAAGAGTAATGGTCCTAATATACTGCCCTGTGGGACACCTGAGTTATTCGCCCTAATCTCCGATCTGTACGTCACACTTTGACACCCATCATCCAGCCTTGGTACTTCCACAAACTGAGTCTTTTCACTGAGATTGCTCCTCATCCAATCATAGGCCGGTCCTCGCACACCATAACACTCAAGCTTATTCAGAACGGTCTTATAATGGACGAAGTCAAATGCCTTACTCATATCGAAAAGGATGGTGGATACGGGAACCCTGTTGCCCATATGGATCGATATTTTCTTAATAAGGGAGTAACAGGCCAGTGCTGTTGACCTTTCCTTGCGAAACCCAAATTGTTCCTCCCTATTAGTGCAGTGTTTTTGAAAAAAAGAAATTAATCTGACCTGTATGATCTTTTCGAATATATTTGACAAAACTGGGATAAGTGTAATGGGTGTATAGTTGTTTAAATTACGCCTCTCTCCGCGTTTAAATAGTTTAGCTTGACAATGGACATCTTAAGAGTGCTCGGAAATTTACACTCTTCAAAGCAACGATTCATAAAATGTGCCAGCAAAGGTGTCAACTCACTTGCGCAAGCTCTAACTGATAAGAAATTGTGAAAGTAATCAATTGCACTTTTATGGGGAAATTTTGAAGATAATTGCTGTAATCCAAAAGAATCATCCACCACCTATCAAATATAGTGCACAAAATAAGAAGACGTCAAGACCGGGACCACTACAATAGGACCCGTAATCTTAATTGTCTAACCTTTCTTTTAGGAAAGGAGTAACAAACGCTCTCTTGTGATACTCCTTCACGGGGGTCACATCTACGTCGTTGTTCCCGGAACCAACGTGTTGTGATAAGAGTCTCAGGCTAGAACGTCTATGAAAGACTAATCCCAGTCTAACTGGACCCTTTTAGTTGAGAGATTGATATCGGGAGCGCGCTGCATGCCTACCTTTCAATTGGTTTCTAGTGACCAAACAACGGTTTATTCGGTTAGTAATTATAACACCCTTGCTTACTAACCGGATAAATCTGAGTCAAAGATGTTCTTTATAACCTCACACTAATCATATCCGAACCAGGAAAGGAGTTACTTTTTAGGTTTTTAATAATATTTTTAACTTCTTTCCTTCCGTAGTTAGGAGTAGCATTTAACTAATAGGATATTTTTTATAATTTTAAGACGAGTAATATAGTCTGGGATCCTTTTCTACTAAATCTTTACCAATGTTTGTTAAGTAAGTATTTACTTTGTTGATTTCAACACCGGGATCTTCTCCACTTATTAACAGTTTTAGCGGTAAGTGTTTTAAACCCCTGACGAAAACAGAGGGTTATCTGTTATATTTTTTTAGCGTTTATGTGTGTGTCTGTCTGTGGCATTATAGCTCCTGAACAGGTGAACTGATTTTGATTAAGTTTTTATCGTTTGAAAGGTGTCCTAATCTAGACTGTTCTTAGCTTTGTTTCAAGTAAATCTATGCAACCCTTTGAAAATCACCAACTCTTTTTGTTTCTAGGGTTTTTACATAAACATAAATTGTTTTGCCTCATGGTGCGAAAGTAGGGGTGGTATTTTTTACGTCGCTACTACACGGCGAGGAGCCGAGTCTGTTCTTTCAGCTTTGTCGCTTGTTTAGCACCACCCGGGGGACACGTTTAGGGTGGGCCTAAGATTAGGTGGTCGAAACCTACGGACGCGAGCGACTCATCCCCCTACATACATAAACACTCACGCCTATCACCCAGAGGGGTAGGCAGAGACTATGGACTTCCATTTGGCACGATTCTGACACACCTCTCTCGCTTCCTCCACATCCATATACCTACGCATACACGCTAAGGTACTAAGGTACTAAGGTTTTTACGTTTTTAAATTTAAGTTATAATTTTTAAATTTGTTATTGTATTAACAAGCTTCCAAAGTTTTTTAGAGTTATTTTTAGCCCTATATCACTGATAGTAAATTACTTAAGATTTTATATTTTTATATGTGACAATTAATATGGTGTCCATATCTGCTTTTAATTTGATGCAACAAATGGAATATTATGCCTTGTAGTACACGTCTTGTTATCCAGCGTTTATTATCATTTTACTTTTAGGAACTGATAGCTTTATTGAGCTTTTTATTATTAGTCAGTGTTTATCACGTGATACAAACACGCTTTAGCTCTAGTCGGGGTGTTTATTGCAGAGAAAATACCATAAAAAATTATGGTGTCTAAGTAGAAAATGACCTGCCAGAGTTAGAGCTTAGAAAGTCACAACTTAGCAAGTAAAGTATTAAACGAACTTAGAATGTTACCTAAAACATTAAAACTGAGTCCCTATATTATTTTATGAAGAAGGAGGCAAACGGCTTTGACGGCTCCATGGTGCAGTGGCTTGATCAATGAGTTGTTGCGCTTGGGGCAGCAGGTTCGAATCCCGCACGGAACAAGTATTTTTATGGCCTACAAGTGATTGATCCGGGTCTGGATGTTTGTCATTGTGTAGTTTATGTTTGTAAACTGCCTACACGATACCAGAGAAAATCCTAGTGTGGGATAACGTTTTTATAAAGTTAAATAAACGAGCCGTATGGCTCACCTGATGGTAAGTGATCATCGTCTTCCATGAACATCTGCAACACCAGGGAAATTACAGTTGTGTTGCTGGCCAGACTCTTAGACTCTTTTCTTGATGATCCCTAAGTAGTACCGGTCGGGAAAACTGACTGCTGACGATAGTAAATTCCACAGTATGGTCGTGTGAGGCAAAAAATTTCCGCGTTAATCCCACGATAGTGGACCGCTAGTCATCGAGATGATGAAGATGGAATTTCGTAGTTCTGTCGCAGTGTACGATTGTGGAATTCAGCAGCTGGAATTAATCCCAACAATCAGTCTATAGTCAGTACTCCCCGTGGCCCTCTCCTTCACAAGGCCAGTCAATCAAACCGATCGGAAAGAACTTGGTCGTTGATAATTCGAGCCGCTCTCCATTGAGTATTTAGTATCGGCTATCGGACAAAATTTTTATATGTGTGGAGCATTCCTCGAGATCGGAAGTGATTGAGGTGGTTATTTCTAACGTTAATATTTAGCATTAATTTAAGTGTGATAATCAACTGATTACTAACTGGTTATAAATCTCTTAACTAGTCTTTATTAAATTAAAGTCATAATGCCAGCCCTGTAAAAATATAGTGCTGTAATAAATATAATGATATAACTTTATTAAGTATACCAATGCCAATATCGAATGAAATATTAATGTAACACCTTTAATATTTTATTCGATATTGGTATATTTTAGATAATTATATATGTATTAATCTTTATTTGGTGACATAGCGTATAATATGATTAAGTAATAAGTGTATAATGATTAAATTTTTGAAGTGTGTCACATACACACTTCGTGTGAGATATTTGTTACATAGGGTAAGTGTAGAATTAAATTTGGTAAGGGTTAAGTATCACAATAAATAGTTTTACCAATGTGTGAAGCTTGTAATGTAAAGAGTATATAACTATAGTGGCGTGTAATAATTGTTTAAAATTGTGTATGTAAATAATGCATATACCTATTATTATTATTATTGCAACATGTTATATAGCAAGTGTAACAATAACAAGATAATAATATAACATTACAATTACCATTCATATGGAGTTCGCTTAACAAATGAAACTTCCCTGTCCGTGAAACAGACACAATAGTTAAATAATTTAAATTTTCATATAAGATTCATGGGACAGAGAAAGGGATAATCCCGTCCGAGCGTAGTCGAGTAAGATCCTTAAATTATCTAGATCATGCTCAATAGTTATACAGATTATAGGAGATCCTGTGCTTTTCTTAAGGTAAACCATCCCGTTAAAAGTCCAGCAAAAGGCGTATTCATTTTTTTTCAATCATTCCAACCTTATGATATAGTATGTCTGTTTTAACCATAAGAGATTTGTTTATATAAATATATTTAGTTCTTCATCCTCCTTTTTTATTTACTAGCTGTTTCCGCGACTTTGTAGGCTTAGTTTTTAGTAAGTTATTATTATACTTCCCTATTTGATTAGGATACTGTTCACAATTTTGTGGGTTTTTTTCTGCAATAAATGTAGCCTAAGTTACTTCTTATAACATTAGCTATCTAAATATCATTGAAAATCGTTCTAGCAGTTTCGGACATTCGCCGGAACAAACAGACAGGCAGACAGACAAACAAAATCTAAAAATTGTTTTTTTTCGTTCTAAGTAGGTACTGTATATTCTTTAATATTCATTTAGTAAAAAGCTGTTATTTTGACATTACAAACGGATACTTCCATTTTGATTATTTGTATACATTAACATTTTACACAAAAATATTAATAGAACTAAAGTTCACTTAATATTTTTGTGCTTCGATATCGAAGTATTAAAGTCTAGAACTCTGTCGTCTCTTATAACACCCACAGAATGTTATGAACTTTTATTTATAATATCTTTGTATCTATGAGAACTATCTCATCCAGATCAGAATCCACTAGGATTCTCTTACGCCGTCATTACACATACACCGTGTATTGTATAAAAAAGATCTAGGTACATATACATTAAATAAGCATACAAACAATTCACAGCACTTAATTAAGTATCTTTAGATTTTTTTTTGATATTTTTTTTTGTTAGTCCACTTGATGGTAAGTGGTTGCTATGGCCCATAGACATCTACATTTATCCTCGTTTGCGAATCAAAATGCAGATGCGTTGTCACCCGTGAGGACTAAGTTGGAATGCCTCTTTTCCAGTAAAGTAATAATAAATATATTATATTTATTATATACGTTAATAAATATTTATATTTAATTTTATTCAATAAACTTTATACATAATATTTTTTAGTTTCAAAAGCGAATCCATAATACTATCATAAATAATAGACATAAATGTAACAAAAAATATAAATAATATAATACAGTATACTGAAAATTGTGTGCGATATACCTAAATCTTGTATTTTTTATTTTCAATATTTTTGAGTCACCTCAAGTGATCTGTCACTGTTAATAATACAATTGAGAAAAACGGACAACGGTATGGCTCAGATGTAATTTTTAAACGGTACGAGTGCCGTCAGATGGTGAAGATAAAGTCATGGTGACGGATTGATAGAATGACAATTTCGTGAGTAGGCCAGGCACCGCGGAAGACATCGACAGCGGTTCACCATGGTTCAACGTAACACTTACCGACGTCATAAGCAACTTTCCTACTAGCAATGCAATTGATAGCGACGGTAGCGCCGCGCATCGCGAATGGGCATAATAGCAAACCTATACTGCGCTATTCTTCTATTGTAAATGTTATTTTTCACAGCGGCACTAAAAGCTTCATCAATTATGTTTAGCTAATTACTTGGCCTTCTTTAGCCATAATTGAAAACAATTAAATATAAAGTCTTAACTGAAACTAAAACATTATGTATACTAGCGCAATTAGTTTAATATTCCAGTATATTATAATATGATGTATTAATTCTTAACAATCTAAAAATTTTCCATATTTAATTTTTTATTTCGTAAATACAATAAATACGAGTATTTCATGTGACTTAAAACTTAATATTTAAAAGTTGAATTGGTAAGCTTAACAGATTAAAGATCAGTATCATATAAGAAATCATTTAACATGAAATGAATATAATTGAAATATTCCATATTTATAACAATGTCTGGCATAATAGATTTTTTAAAGAAATGATCTTATATATTATATTAAAAATTAAAACAATTTTATTAAAAAATCTATTATGTCCTAAATTACTTATTGTTCATTCTTCTCCTTTTTCTACCGACCTCAAAAAGAGACGGTACTCAATCGACTGTTTGTTTATTTTATGTGTGTTACCTCATAACTTTTTACTGGGTGAACCGATTTCGATGATTCTTTTTTTATTTGAAAGCTGTTGCTTCACAGTGGTCCCATATAAATGATCAAGGTCTGACCAATAGTTTTTGTGTTATTCTTAATAATTTATATTGAAGTCGGTTGTACAAAATTTTTAAATTTAAAATTATTCTTTATTGGTTTCTAAAATTCCCCTGCTGGACATAGGCTTGTACCGTTGTAGGTAGGATTTGCCTTCGTCGTCATGCTTGGCAGGCGGGTTGATGATCGCATGCCAGACGTGTGGCATCTTCGACAATGCTGACAATCACCAGTCTTTGTATTTTATGACTGACAAAAACCATAAGATTTTTCTGCCCGCGGGGCAAAATTGGGTAAAAAATATTTAAGTCATGATTAATTTCATAAATTCTGTGTAAAGCAAATACTCGTATATCATAATAATTTGTCTATTACTATATTAATCTCAAAACTATTAAACGTAAATACATCATATAAATTGCCCATTAAATAAGCAACTGTTCTACGTAAACAGAAAAACAATAAACAAAAAAATATTTCAAAAATGAAATAAGTAAATTTAAATTAACCAAATCTTGTATATTTTAAGCAGTTCTTATAAATGGTAGATATACTTTATATCCTTCGTCTGTGAGTCCAATGTACCCAGGAAGTGAATGCGTTAAGCATCCCACATAAAGAGGTCGTTGGCTTACAACCGTTCAATACTTCTCGGAGAATAGAAAAGGTACAATATCTATGTATATTTTCATCTATTAGACTAATAGGACTTTAATAATTTAAAAAAAATCTCAAATTAAAGGCTTGTAAGCTTCTGTTTCCGTGCTCTTTGCTCTTATAGATGTTAAGTACGATGGTACGATATATTACAAAATTTAAGTAGGAAATATTACATAATGCAGTGTAGAGACGGCGTCTTCTACCACATAACATTCCGCGATTGTCGTGAGATGCCACAGAAGAAATGAAACAGGAAAAGGGCAGCAGAAGAATGAGATCTTTGGGTGTACTCCGACTTTGCCGCAGTGTCCACATCAAACTCTCGCTGCGCTTACTGCGGTGCAGTAACTTTGGTAGTATTATTAACTCTACAAAAAAGTATGGTGAAACAGCAGTTACACACTGTCTTATTAAAAATGCACCGATTTATAAGAATTTGACTTTTATCTCAACACAGACTATCAATAGTCGTATGTCGAGACTAAGGAGCCACTCCTACTTTTCTTGGCGGAAGCTATCCTGAATTCTCCCTGGAGCACAAATTTTACTTACGTACCGGAGTCTGTGTGCACGTCGGCAATAACATCTGATTACGATTTTGCATATTTGTTAAAACTGTGGTAGCTTGGGGGCTGAACGCTCGCTATATAATTTCAGTCACCGCTGAGGGCACCAGTAAAATTGCAACCAAGAATTGTGTGCTGATTTACCAAGTGCTCGACAGTGGAGATAAACATCGTAAGGAAACCTACACGTCTGAGAAATTAAAAACAATGTTTCTTAGGCATATACAATCTAGCAACACGTATAGGCGGGAATGGGTAGCGCGGTGGACACTTCCTTGGCCTAAAAACCCTCTCAGAAATGAGAGGAGGCCAGTGCCCAGGAATTGGACGTATTTAGGCTGTAACTTTCCTTTACTTTACTTTTTGTTTTGTTGTGTAATTTTATTATAGAACATGCTTTGATTATCAATGGGCTTACGAATGGGTGTATTACAAATGTTTTGATCATCTTTGACTTTCAAAACTAAACTGTATAACTAAACTGGCAGTTTCAAAAAATACAAATCTGTATCCTCCACCTGTGAAGCTTCTTCCGCCGTTCCATCCCCAGACAATAGAACTGTATATTGAAACGGTACTATATTTAAAAAAAATCCTATTGACGTTTGACAAACAAAATTTTAAGTGTTTATCTCGCAAAAATAATGTTTTAATTTCATTTCTTTTTCAGCCGATAGTTAGATAAGTGAAAACTGAGTTTTGTAAAAATAGTTTGCTTAAAAGAGAGATAACACATTTGAAATGATTTAGAGGAGTCTCAATAAAAGTTCGTTTCATCTCTTTATCTCTAATAATGGGACTGTATATTAATTAAAATTTGTAGTTTTAGTTTCTTTTTATTATATATTTTTGTAACCTTTTAGTTGGATTTAATTTTATATTATGTTTTAACAATATTTGTAAATATTAAAGTATTAAGTCATGTGTAGTTATATAATAAGGTTGCCATTGGAATATAACAGAATATTTTAATTATAAACATACTAATAAAAACTTTTAATATATCGAAATACGCAACTTCAAGTCAACTATCATTATAATAACATATTAAAAGTTTGACCGCTTCTAAATCGCGAGGTTTAGTTTCGAATCATAGCCGAAGATGCTATTTATAAAAAAAAATTGTTGGTTTTCACATATGTTGTTGTTTTCCAGACTAGAATTGAATGAAACATATAAATGCTAGAATAATTCAGGTAGAATAAATTAACACACAAAGAACATAACTTACTTGGATGAAATTTCCAGGGATAAAAAATTTACTACTTTTTTATAGAAGAAAGCATGCCAAAGAAGCATACTACCATTTGATAAGCGCATACCATGGCACATAGACACTTTCATATACCTTCGATTAAACATCAAAATGCTCATGCGCTATCACCTTTAAGTACTAAAATGTAATTTATCGTTACCAGTTAAAAGGGTCTCCAGTTCTCTACAAACTCAGCATACAATAGCATTATGCTACTATTTTAAGCTGGTATTCAGTGAAAGCGTGACTAATGGGAATTATTAAACCGCATCGCATTAAATAAAACCTTACAGTTTTTGTCACGTTTAGTTGTTGAAATTATTTAAAATTTTCGATGTTCTTGCAACACCCACTTCAAAAGCCTCAGTTCCCATAGTACTACAAAACACTTGAAACGTCAGGAATTTAAAATAAGCAAAAAAAATAAAAAGTTATTATAACTTTTAACAAAAAGTAAAAACCGACTTCAAATTGCTAAAAAAAAAGTTATTTCTTTGATACCCTTAGAGGTAAAATTTTTTCTTCAATTTTATATGGGAACAGCCTTGAAGTATAACCTATGTAATAAAAAAGTAACATTAAATCGGTTCCTAACTTGCGAAGATATCATATGAAATTCCTTAAATAATAGTCCAATATGAAACTTTTTCCCTTATTTTCCACCCTTGAGGGCGGAAGCTTTTCTTCAAAATTTAATGAGACCACCCTTGAGGTAAAGCCTATTTAATAAAAAAAATCATTAAAATCGGTTCACAATCTACGAAGATATCAACCGACTTCAAAAAAAGAAGGAGGTTTTCAATTCGACTGTATTTTTTTATGTGTTACCTCAGAACTTTTTCTAGTTGAACTAATTTAGATGATTCTTTTTTATTTGCAAGCTGGTGCTTCTCATGTGGTCCCATATAAATTTGATTAAGATCTGACCATCAGTTTTTGAATTACCTAAACATAATTGACAAGTGAAGCTGGCTGCCTGGATCGCTCGCTAAGACGAGCCTAGGCCGAAACGCATATAATATCTTATTTACTTTTAGTATTTGTACTGATTTTAAAGATAACATGAGTGGAGTGGGCTAAGCCCACGCTGGCCTTTTTATACTTGTCCTTAATAATGCGAATTTAATTGATGATGTTCTCATTTTTTTTTATATTAAAGTTGGTTGTACAAAAATTTTAATTTTACCACTGGTATACTATTAAAACTTTGTTAACCTTCAACTAATTTTGTATATAATAGTCAGATGTTATACAATTTGTAGCACAGTTTGTATTTAAACCCAAAACACCAATTAATAACGAGGCACCCTGATGGAGAAAAGCTAGAAACCGAGTGCCAACTTTTATCGCGTGCAGCGGGATATGTTAGTTTGACGTGAATAACAAACACACTCCTTGTATTATGCACGTTTTATTTTGTGTAATGGGTAGCGATTGCGCAAAATGGTTGACGCACGCTCTGCTTCGCCACACGAAATACAAAAATTTAAATATTTTATACCTTGGTAGGATAACAGTATTTGCACCCATTGGAACCAATTTTGATAACGTGGAAGCACTAAAGTAAAAACTTAGTGTTATCCGTCTAAGCACAAAGTTGATATGAGTATTTCACACCTCTTTCAAAACTATAATAGGGAAATGTGTGGTTTGAATAAGATGAGCCAGTGTATAACACTCTACCATGTCAGTATTAGAGACTAAAAGTGCTTGTGACTTATTTTTACATATATTTATTTAACCTTTATTACACACATTAATATAAATAAAGTTTATTATTATTATTATTTTATTATCCCATATATTGTCACAAAATTATAATATTATAAATATAAATACAATCTATATAAATAATATTATTATTTCGGCTATTATCCACCGCGGCGAGGAATCCTAAGCCATCGGTGAAGTTAGGCATCCAAAGATACGAGGGTGGATTGAAAAGTACTCGGCCTAACACAGATCCATTCAATTCTAAAAATCAAATCTACCCACATTATTTAGTTCAGTTCAGACTAGTTCATTGTGTGAAGTTCGAAACGTGTGCGATAATTAGTTGTGATTTTATAAATTTATTAACAAAGTAATCGGACATAATTTCCGCGAATGGAGCAAATCGAGCAGCGTGCCGTCATTAAGTACCTCCATAAGAAGGGGCTATCATCAAAAGCCATCCATGATGACATGGTCAGTACATTAGGCGATTGTGTTCTGTCATATTCATCCGTCAAAAAATGGATAGCAGAATTTAAGCGTGGTAGAGAGAGTGTGAAAGATGAACCCCGCTCTGGAAGGCCTTCGACGTCAACTACTGACGAAAATATTAAAAAAGTACTTGATTTAATAATGGGAGACCGCAGATTAAAAATTAGAGAGATAGCCGAGATTATAGGCATCTCTTATGAACGAACTCAAAACATCATTGTCATCGAGTTGGGTTTCCACAAGGTGTCTGCGAGGTGGGTTCCGCGACTGCTTTCAGTTGAACAAAAAAGGACGCGATTGACTATTTCACGCGACTGTTTGGAGTTATTTGAAGCCGATGCAGATGATTTTTTGAATCGTTTTGTTACTATAGACGAAACATGGGTTCATTACTGTACACCGGAAACAAAACAACAATCAAAACAGTGGAGAAGACCTGGTTCACCACCCCCTAAAAAGGCTAAGTCGATTTTGTCGGCAAATAAGGTGATGGCTTCAGTATTCTGGGACTCGAAAGGTGTGATTATGATTGATTATCTTGAAAGGGGTCAGACTATAAACTCTGATTACTACTGCACCTTACTACGTCGTTTACGAGAGGAAATAAAAGAAAAACGTCGAGGAATGCTCAGAAGAAAAGTCCTGTTTCATCAAGATAACGCCCGTGTTCACACGTCAGTACAGTCAATGGCTGAAATTCACAACTGTGGCTTTGAACTGTTACCGCATCCGCCGTATTCACCTGATCTGGCACCATCAGACTTCTTTCTGTTCCCTAACCTAAAAAAGCACTTAGGAGGTCAAAGATTTTCGACAAACGACGAGGTCAAAGCAGCTGTAGACGCATATTTTGACTCTAAGGAAGAATCATTTTTTTTCAACGGTCTAAATGCTTGGAAGGGGAGGTGGCAAAAGTGTATTGAACTTGATGGTGATTATGTAGAAAAATAAAAATATAACTGATTTAGTATGTGTTTATTTTCTTGGTTAGGCCGAGTACTTTTCAATCCACCCTCGTAGGAACCTTCTTACTATACTCGCCGTATTTAATAAGGCCGATTTTTGTATTAATCCCTTCAGCCGTTTGCCCAAACCTAACTTGGACAGATAATCGTCCATATTTTTACCAATAAGCCCATTAACTGATACAACTATTGGTACAATAATAGTAGAATCAACGTCCCACATAGCGACAATCTCATGAGCCAAGTCGATATATTTTATTTTTTTATCATTCTCTGCTTTCACGAGATTCTCGTCATGAGGGACACTGATATCCACTATTATTGCCTTGCGTGTAGTTCGGTCTATCACCACAATGTCAGGTTTATTTGCCACTATAAACCTGTCTGTGATAATTGACCGATCCCAGTACAGCGTGACACTTCTATTTTCAAGGACTGGCTTTGGTTCATACTTATAATATGGAACGTCTTGTTGAGTAAAACCAAATTTAATGGCAAGCTGCTGGTGTATTATTCTAGCTACTTGGTTATGTCTGTGCAAATACTCGCCATTTGATAGTTGTGAACAACCGGAAATAACATGTCTGAGGGACTCTCCAGGGTGGTGACATGCGCGACATACGTCAACTGTGCCGTCCCTCAAAATTTACTTCCGGTAGTTGTTCGTTTTAATTACTTCATCTTGTATTGCACAGATAAAACCTTCAGTTTCTGCAAAAAGGTCACCAAATTGTAACCAGTGTACTGATGCAACCATGTCTACATAAGGATTAGTTAATGTTTTAAAAAATCGACCATGCAGTTGTTTGTCATTCCAAATCTTTTTTCGTTCATCTATAGTCATATTATGAGGCTTCTGCCAGTCCTTTGCCGACATATTAAGCGGGGTTAATGATTTGTCATTAATCACTACGTCACTATGAATGCGTGATGTGTCTTTTTTTTAATAAAATATTCTCTGAGGTTGTATACTTCATGGTTGTGTAGGTTTTTAATGTTTAATAAGCCCCGTCCACCATCTTTTCTTGGAAGATACAACCTCATGACAGATGATCGCGGGTGGTGCATTCTGTGCGTAGTCATTAATGTACGGACTCGTCTATCTAAGTCATCCAATTCCGTTTGAGACCATCTTGTAACACCAAAAGTATATAAAAGGCTAGGTATTACCCAGGAGTTATATGCTCTAATTTTGTTTCCGCCGGATAAATGACTTTTGATAACTTTTTTTAATCTTGACATAAATTTTACTTTTGAATTTTCTTTAATATTTTTGTCATTAATTCCTAGTGCTTCTGCCATGCCCAAGTATTTATAGGTTTCTGTTTCAGAAAGAGAACTGAAATGTAAGTCATTTGTAATTGCAAAATTATTACAATCTTTAATTTTGCCCCTATTTACGTTGATGACAGCACATTTATCTATTCCAAATTCCATTCTAATATCATTGCTGAAACTATGTGTTAATTTCAACAATAATAGTAGATCACTCTCTTTTGATGTGAATAGCTTGAGATCATCCATGTAAAGTAGATGTGAGATGGGTGAGTTTTCTTTTCGAAACCGAAACCCTAATCCGGATTCCTCAATAGTAGTGCTTAAGGGATTCAGGGCTAAACAAAACCAAGTTGGGCTCAAGCTATCACCTTGGAATATACCCCGCTTAATATTTATAGAGTCTATCGAACTACTTTGCCACTCACCTGGTAGATTTAGGACAGTGTTCCACTGACCCATTAATTTACTTAAAAACTTACAAATTTTGTCATCTATTTTATATATTTCTAAAACTCTCTTTAGCCATGAATGTGGAACAGAGTCATATGCCTTTTTGTAATCCACCCAAGCAGCGGACATATTTTTGCGATTACGAAAGACTTGTCGGCAAATAGCTGTGTCAATGAGAAGAAGTTCTTTACAACCACGTGACCCTTTCCGACATCCGTTCTGTGCAGTTGAAAGAATGTTATTATTTTCCAAGTGTTTATAGATCTTGTTATTTAAAATTGCAGTTATTAATTTGTATATAGTTGAAAGGCACGTTATAGGTCGGTAATTTTTAGGTTCCGTGGTGTTTCCATTTTTATATAGTAAGTGGGTAATACCAGTTGTAAGAAGTCTCGGGAGCTCACAGCACTCTATGGCTTCTTGAATCTGCGCAGCCAAACGTACGTGGCTACTTGTTATCCATTTCAGCCAAAAGTTGTGTATACCATCTGGGCCAGGTGATTTCCAATTATTTAATCTACGAGTAATTGAGTATACGTCTTCAGCAGTAATTGAGATAGAACTCATGTTAGGCAAATTAGGAAACTTACGTTCGGTTGCACGAATCCATTCGCCTTCATTATGAGAAACTTCGTTAGACCATATACTTTTCCAAAAATTTAGACATTCAATTAAGCTTGGGCTGCCATGAGTACAACTATTAGTTGTAGTGTTCTCCCAAGACCGATACACCCACTTTTGGTTACTTTCGAATGTGCGATTCTGGAAGTACCGTTTAGATCTTTCTGAATATCGTCTAATACGGTTGGCCCATGCTTTTAACTTTTGTTTTTGCGTATCAATGTACTCAGTAATTTTATCCGGAAAATGGGGATCTAATTGGCTAATATCATTTTCAATAGCGATTTGATTTACTAAAGTAATTATTTTTTTACGCCTGTTACCTGTTTGGTAGCTTATTAATTTTCCTATAATTTTGCGAGTGTTGTCAATTCGTTTTTGAATTCTTTGTTTCCATTTAGGTTCTGTATTATTTTTCTTAAAATTTTGTACTGAAATGACAGGAATTTTCATTATCATACATACAGCATGGGCACAACAGTATAGAAGAGACATAGTTTCCAAAATAGAATTACTTTGTTCAAAATAATCTTTACATAGAATATTAATTGATGCTACTGTAAATATAGTTTTTTTGTTGTTAGGAAGTTTAGGTAGTTTCGGTCTATTTTCTATAGGTGTATTTTTATATTCCAGAAGGGAACATTCGAAAGTCCTTCTCATATATTCGCTGTCCTGGGAACTCACATCTATATCAAAACAATTTTGCTCTACTTTGTCGTTGTTTAAGTTAGTAATATTTATATTATGGTTACTGTTATTAATATTTAAGTCATCAGTCTCACCTGGAAGTGTTCGTTGGGGATCAGGAATTGAATTGATAGTAGATGTTGAGTACTCACTACAAAGTTGTTCAAGTAATCTGTCGTCCAAAATCTTACGACTTAGAATGACACGTACTTGATCTGAAAGCCTTTGGGCAGTTAAGTTTGTTAGGTTGGGCTGTAGCTGTTGGAATTCAGACAGCATTTTAGGGCGATAAGATGTAAGATTGGTTCCTCCTTTGGTAGCCTTATAGTACGCGCGCATAACACTTATATTTAATTCTTTAGTCCAGCGCATGCGTCGTCGCAGTACACCATCAGTAGCGGGGTCCTCTTGTAGGATGGTAATTCCTGCAGGTCCCAAGCCAGCCGGTGGCGCTCTTCGTCCCCTCAGAGATGGTACGGGGGTTCTTCTTGTGCCTCTAGGATTACATTCCATGGATGTGTAGTCCTCCGTAGGCGATGTTACGTGTGCGATTGTGGTATTGGCGGTATTTATTCGTATTTGTCGTCTCGTTCGATGCATAATGTAACGTTAAATTAAATATTTTATAAATCTGTTTGTAAAATTTTTCAGATGACAGTTGTCAATTTGAAAGAAATACATTTTTCTTGAAATTAGTTTCTTTTCCACAGATTTTTAAAGTTTTATTTATGTTGATATTGTAAAATCTATTTGCGTTGAAACTTTGTTATTTTGGAACTTGAAACATATACAAACAAAATTAATTTTTAAGATTTTGTACTGACTGCATCATTTACTTTTGACAACGTCCGCCATTTTTTTTATTATTATTATTATTACATAAATAAGGTATATAATGGGCGAACTTAATTCCTTATAGCATTTTTACCAGTCAATCCTGGATGATTTGAGAAACTGTGGCAGGTGTAAACAATCATCTCATATATTAGGTCCTTATATATGAAATTGGCGTTGTGTACGGGAGGAATATAAAGTCAATTTTTTCTGTAAAATATATTTAACTAATCAAAGTATGTACCATACTTTTGCCATCTCATAGGTAGTTCATTGATCCATTTACTAAAAATCATGGGGGCGAGAATCAATAAACTCTTTGAAGGTGGTTTGGACTGCCGCATCGGAGTTGAATTTTTTTCCTTGTGTTTCCAAATTCCGGAAAAAATGGTAATCTGTTGGAGCAAGGTCCGGGGAGTACGGTGGATGTTGAAGACATTCCAATTGTAGCTCATCTAACTTAGTGGTTGTTTGTTGTGCAGTGTGTGGTCTTGCATTGTCGTGAAGCAGCAGTGGCCTAGAGCGATAGACCAATCTAGGTTGTTTAGCAGCTAGTTCTTCCTTCATGATTTGTAGTTGCTGACAATAGATATCTGTCGTAATCGTTTGGCCAGATTTTAGAAATCTGTAGTGAACGGCACCGGCGCTAGTACACCAAACACTAACAAGTAATTTTTTCTGAGTCAATTTTCGTTTAGGGCAGGATTTGGCTGGGTCTCCAGCCATTGTGACGAGCGCTTCCGATTATTGTACTGTATCCACTTTTCATCACAAGTAATGATTCGATTTAATATACCTTCATTATTGTGTCGGTTGAGCAATGTAACACAGCAGTCGACGTGTGTTTGCAAGTTCGATTCACTCCATTCATGAGGTACCCATCGTTCAAGTTTTTTTACTTTCCCGATTTGCTTAAAGTGGATTAATACAGTTTTATCACTTACCCCGAAGCCTGCAGCTATTTGTGAAGTGCTTTGTGGTGGATACGCTTTCACAATAGCCTTTAATTCTTCATTTTCCACTTTGGTCTCCGGCCGTCGAAGGGGTTGGTTTTGAAGGTCGAAATTTCGAGAACAAAAACGTTGAAACCAAAAATGTACCGTGCTTTCTTTTGCGACACTAACGCCGTACACATCATTAATCATTCGAGCTGTTTCTGCAGGACTGGTGCCACGGTAGAACTCTTACTCGTAAATATACCGATATTTCATGTTTTCCATTGTGTGGTAATAAGCAACGCCAAAGAAAAGAGTTATGAGGAAAAAACAAATAAATGACTGTTTTCAAAACTCAAATGTACCAGCTAAATTAATTTATAAATTTGAATTTGGAATTCTTAACCAAAGAGGAGATGTTTCAGATCAAAGTGGTCAGTACGACAAAACGCTAAATTCATATGTAAGGACCTAATATTTAATAAATAAGTAATAAACATATAAGATACAATAAAAATAAAATAAATAGAATAAATAAAACACAGTTTATAAAAATATACATACTTAATTTCTACTATCTAAATTATAAATATATAATATGATAGATTTGGCAGTTTCAAATGTTTTGGCTTTACATGTCCTAACTAGCAGGAATAAAAATTAAACTTGCCTTGACCAACCACTATTACTACAATTAGACTATTTTTGCAAGATTCTATTTGCCCAACAAAAACAAAGTTTCAAATCTTTTTATCGACGTGTTTGGGTTCAAGTAAAGGCTGTCTTAAAACTCTGTGGGTAAAGCGTAGCACAGTGTCTTTCACACTTGACCCACCCGTTGTATATTCATTTATACAGGCCAATTTGCTACCTTTTTATTTTCTCAAATATACTAATAATGATTAAAGTAAGAGCATTCATAGATGTATGATGCTCTGTCGATGACATGACCAACAGTCAAGCACAAAGTTGCCGGTGGCCGAGACCAAGAGTCAGCACATACGCCTAAAAGTAAAAATGAGTAAAGAAATCTAAATTAATCTTATTGTTTCAGTGTGAAAAGGCTGTAGTTTCAATAAGTGGAAATGGTCCTCTTCTTTACTCTAGTGACTTCACTAAGAACAATGGCCACTCTCCTAATATGTTTGGACTAGTGTAATCTTATATAACGCAACTTGGTGAAACATACGTCGTTTCATTTGTTTATTTTAACAGAGCAAATTACGGCATTGAGTATTTTTTTTAAATCGGAGAATCTTGTTATTGTGCAATATGTATTTTGAGGTGCAATATGTATTTTGAGGTTAAGTGATATACGAGTATTACCAAGTGGGATGCGGTAAGTAAAGACAGTGTAAGAACCTCTGAAGGAGACGTGGGTTATAGCCGAAATAAGAATATTAAATTTTTCGGATTTTGGATGTCATGGGCATCATGGTTGAATAAGGGCAAAAATGTCATGGGGGTCATGGTTGAATAGGGGCAAAAAGTTCTCATTACACTCCTAGAGGGTCAAGTGATGTCCTTTTTTATTATGACAAGTTCGTTACTCCACCATGGTAAGTTAAGTTTGTTAATGTTTTTCTTTTTCGGAATTGTATTTTCACAGGTTTCTTTAATCACTTCCAAATAATTTTCAATTACATTTTCTGATTTTCAAGTGTTAATTATTTCCTAATTTCCATTGTACTGATATTTTTATCTGCAAACAATTTTCTTATGAAACTGGCTCCAATACGCTTATTTATGGTTACATATTCTTGTTGTTCTTTGTATAATTACTCCAGATGTTCAGAACTTGTCATGCCAATTTCGACCTTCCAGTCCTCCACCATCTTCAGCAAATTTTCCGAGCATGCTGTAATGTCGACGTGACTCTTATATGTTTTCCTCCTCTTACCGTATCACATCCAAATAAGCTTTAGTATTATTTTTACACACTTACACACCCTTCGGCAAATTGAAGACAGAAGAGTACAATCTGCCAGCTTGCCCTGCGTAAGTGGACTATGAGAAAGCCTTTGATTCCGTCGAAATTTGGGCCATACTACAGTCCCTTCAACGGCGCCAAGTTGACTGTCGGTATAGAGAAGTCAATCGATGGATTCAACTCGGTTGGGCAGCGTTCGGGAAATTACGGCACATCTTCTCTTCTCGTCGGGTATACCTCAAAACTTGAAAACGAGACTATACAACCAGTGCGTGTTGCCAATGATTACCTATGGCACCGAGACGTGGTCCTTCACTGCTGGCCGGATGAGGAAGCTCAAGGTTGCTCAGCAAGTTATAGAGAGGGCTATGCTCGGAGTTTCTCTGCGTAATAAACTTACAAATGAGGATATCCGCAGTAGAACCAGAGTGACCGACGTAGCCCAACAGATAAGTAAGCTGAAGTGGAAATAGGCCGGCCATATAGCTCGAAAAACCGACAACTGATGAGGAAACAAGATTCTCGAGTGGCGGCCTCGTACCAGCGGAAGAAGTGTATGGCGTCCCCTCACTAGATGGAGTGACGACCTGGTAAGACATGCAGGAAGTCGATGGAGGCAGGTGGCTCAGGACCTTGTTTTGTGGTATTCCTTGGGGGAGGCCTATGTTCAGCAGTGGACTTGTGAAGGGCTGTAATGATGATGATGACCGTATCAAATATAGGAGTATCACCTTCATTTAATACGTGGAGGTTGAGCTTATACAGAGTACGCGCGAGCACTATTTCTCGTCCATCTTCTCGTACACAACCATAACTCAATTTTTTCTATTTTAATTACTATATATTACTAAGTATTGTATTATTAAGAATACGTTTTAGGTGTATGGTTCAATGGGTAAGTCCGGTTCAAGATACAGGGATATCACTCCCGTCTTCCAGACGCCCATCTCAATTTTGACCATAGTGAAATTGTTCTGTTGAGAGTAAGAGATTGAATGACATTGATGTTATTGATATATTCGAACAGCTCGGTAGTTTTTTATATTCTCCACTCCCCACACACACGGTTCTTCGATTAGAGCGATACTTGTCCCACTCTTGCTGGCCTTGACCATCAGTTCGTTGGTTGCAAGCTCTTTTCTCTGAAAATTCACTTGCACGAAGATGGGTTTGCTTTCTTTGCTAACTTGTCTTGTTTGCTCATTGCCCCTGTTTTTTACCCCAACTTTAGCAGTATGCGACGCTTGACCTTACTATAGCATCGCACTTCCTACGTACTGGAACACTCACTGTCTAACGTGGTGTGGTGTGGCTGATCCAACTTTGTTCTAAGACAGTTGATGCAAGAAGATTTTTACTAGCAGTATCTGCTGTACTTTCAGTTTTAACGTGCTCCACAATGGAAACATTTGGCCTTCTGCCTCCTACCGTATCTTTTTCCGTGCCCATATGCAAGACACCTAGAATATTTTAATACGTGGTAGAGCCATGTTGCAGCTATATTAATAGTATAGTTGTAGCATGAACGGGTCGGCTCGACTGGGGACGGACCACGCTCTCACAGAATACCAGCGTAAAATAGCGGCTTATTGCAGCTGTGTTTCGTATGGTGAGTGTAGAGAACCGGAGACCCATTTTACTGGAAAAGAGGCATTCCATCTTAGTTCTCACGGCTGACAACGTATCTGCATTTAAATTCACAAACGAAGATAAATGCAGATGTCTATGGGCCACAGCAACCACTTACCATCAGGTGGACTGTGTGCTCGCTTGTCACCTTATTCTATAAAAAAAAATTGCACCTGTGGTGATTGATCAGCCACCACTACGCTCTGCAAGTCAACGTGTACGCTCCCTACCTCTAACAGACGTTGCCATAGTGATGGGGACACCTGAAGGATCACGTGATTTTTATGCGGGTAAAACCAGAAGGATTTTTTCCGGTAACGTACTGCTGATCACACCTCACCGCTTTTTAAGGATTTCAATAGGTTCTTGTTTTGGTTACTAACAGCAGTAATTATATCTTTATCTATATTGATCTGCAGCCCGTCCCTTAAGATGACAAGTGGGTCTTTATCCTTAGCTTCTTCAACTGAAAGCCCTGTATGACCTGCTTTTAGTCGATTTGCTGCTTTCTATAATTCCTCTCTAGTACCACATCTCACAATCACCTTCTAGTCTTTGGCTTTTCTCACTTTTCCAAGCCTTAAGCCACTCTGTTTTGCATTTACCGCAAACTCTTATTTTATTAGGTTTTTTTTTGTGTCATTTGTAATCAAACTCGCATATGTGATTATCTTCTCTCTGTGGCACTTAATCTCTTCACTTATTCTTTGGGTCTCTATTTTATACTCAGTGAGCAGCTTACTGTTCTTGTTTTTTCTTTATTAGCTTGTGTTCTACATCTGTCTTTTTCTCTGCAGCGATACATTCATTTACTATACTGATTTCCTTTCCTTCTCGCTCTTATTTCGTCAATCTGTATAATTTGTCAACAGCTTCTATAATTTTGTCTTTTAATTCCGTCTTTAGATTTCGTGAGCTATTTAACAAAAGTTTTATTTTAACCAGATATGCTTCCGCCTCTTGTGCCTTATTTGCATAAGTAGTCGTTTCTGAGTCAACTTGGATTTCTTCTCTACCAGCTGGAGGTGAGAGTTTATTTTGAGATTTATGTTGAGATCAGTTGAGTATTTATCCTAGTTTTTGGAGCCGAGCTAATCCCCGACTCAAGCTCACTGACACTTTTTCTTACTTGGGATGTTCCTTCCTTCGCTCTACCCGCTGACAATTTTCTTTCTTTAGTTCTTATTATCGAGTCCTCCGACGATGTTTTAGTCTTATTTTGTGGGGGTGTTTTAAACTTTTTGTCTCATTTGAGAGGGCATTGTCAGTTCAAAAATGAAAAGTATTAAAAATTTAAAAATAATAAATTATAAGACGATAAAATACAATAATTAATTATCGAATATAAATTGTCAACGGATTTCCAATATTATCTTCGTTATAACGCACTTATTTAAAATAAGAATAAATTAAAAATGCGTTTGCAAACAATAAATAACAGATAAAATTTTGTCAAATTATTAAAAAGTTTTTAAGTTTGTATAAGTTATAAAATTATTTAAGGTTTTTCAAAGTCACAGTATAACTTACTAACTAATTTCAAATTATTTCTCAGTTTAAAGGAACCATAAAGATCTCGTCACCATTTCTGTCAATTTTTCTCTATGTTGAGTCGTAACTCTACGTTCATTTAGGTACTATACCACTCTTATTTACACACAATATATATGTAAAACTAGTTATTTAAAGTCACATTTTGTTTTGTTTTTCTATGACTCGTCGGTCTATAAATTTTATTCTAATAATAATAATAATAATATACCGGATCGGAAACTGCCATATTATAAGTACTTGCCGGAAGCCGTGCTCGAAAATGACCGCGCCTGCTATACTGGGACCGCGCCATCATCATAGACAGGACTATTCTTGCGAATAAGCCTAAAATTGTGCTGATGGATCAGGCACAGTCAAGGATATTTTTGATCGACATTACTATTCCTTATGTCGAGAATCTCGTGAAAGCCGAAACAGATAAGCTCATAAAATATCTGGACCTGGCTCGCGAGTTTACCGACATGTGGGGTTGTCTGCCGACCGAAGTAATTCCTGTGGTCGTTTCTGCGAACGGGTTAATCCCAGTCAACCTCTTGTGTTATCTGAGGCGACTGGGACTCCTTGACGCACCACTCCAGTCTCAAATGTAGAAGGCGGTGCTCATCGATACCGCCCGCATCATCCGCCAGTTACTTTCCCTTTCTCCCTAACCCTCGGCTGCTTGGTCATCCCCGCCGAGGGCGTCCATCTGGTTGGGTTTATATTTATTTGTGTATTTTTATGTATGTATTTTTTTTATTGATATTTATGTATAATTATATCTTTCGTTTATAATTATATATTTAAACAGCCCAACCAGATGAGAAAACTTTATAGATAACCCGTATAATAATAATAATAATAATAAAAGAAAACAATATTTTGTAAAATTATAAAAATGTTTTTGGCTCTACCAAGAGTCGTCTCTTTTGTCATAACTTACTCCATAAAAGCTAATCAGTTTTAATCTAATAATATTAATTTGTCTATAATTAAATTATTAATGTAGTGGCCCTATAGAGTTATAGAACAAATTAAAATTGTCCTATTGCTTGTTATTTTCATTAACCATACATTTATCTAATTTATTATGAAAAATCTAAGCGGTAAAAGTACAGAATTAGCCATTGATCCTGATGGCTTAAATCCTAGTAGCAGTCAATATACGAGAAGCCACGCAGAAAATTTTGCGTAAAAAGTTTTCTTATATAACACACTGTCCAGTAAAATAGGGTTGTTATAAATTAATTTGCTTAATTCCGCGTAAAGAAAGAAAATGATGTGTCCTGCCCAGTTTTTAGGGGACCTCAATCGCGCACACTATACCCGTCGCCGTCAATCCCAGCACTACCACCTCCAGAACCACCACACTAGGCACGACACACCACTCTCGAAAATACAGCAATCGAGAAGCTCACAGAAGATTTTGATAGATAGTTTTTTTTCATTTTGACTTAACTACCATGGCTGAACAACTAACGACACGACAATAACGACAAAATTATTATAATAATATGTTTTTATATCTAAAACCATCTATATGTTTTGTTTTTCATATGTTTTTCACGAGCTTCTGTATTAAAACAGGGATACGTTTTAGTCATTTTTACATAATACGGACTCCTCCGTAGGATTCGAGTGAATGTTTTAAAAAGCTCAGTCAACTAAAGCCTGTACAATTTTGGTTCCGCTTCTAACAATAGAACAACTATAGGCGCGATTCAAAACAATTCGTCACTCACCGTATTTTATGGTCTTATTTACGACTGATGACTACCGTTTTTACCTCATATGGAATACTTACCAATAGAAATGCTGTTCCCGTAAATTATTAGAAAAGCAATTGTCCTTCAAAAACCTATTTTATCCATAACAAAATTTAATGCATCGCTTTATTATATAACATTTGATATTGTGTTTAATGCCACACTGTACATCATAATCAACATCGAAATACTTATACCTGTAATAGTAAAAGGTGTGTTTCAATATACTTTAAATTAAATCAAAATTAAAATTAAAACTTTCAGGCAGTCACATCGATTCCCATGTATGTTCAAAATATTGTTTATATTTGAAGTATTCTAAGAACCAGGGATGCTATATTTTTACGAAACCATCAATAAACGCGTAAGTAAAAATCCCCATTTATTATGTACTCATACTCGTATACATATAATTATATTGTATTTGCAGCACGTTATAGACTCGTGTAGAAAGGTTTTTTTTTTAATAGGAGAAGGGTGATAAGCGAGTACACAATCTACCTAATGGTAAGCGGTTGCTGTGTTCCATGGACATCTACATTTATCTTCGTTTGCGAATCAAAATGCAGATGGGTTGTCAGCCGTGAGAACTAAGATGGAATACCTCTATTGCAGTAAAAAGTATCTCCGGTTCTCTACACTCACCATACGCGAAACATAACAGCATTAAGCTGCTATTTAATGCTGGTATTCTATGTGAGCATGGTCCTTCTCGATCCAGCCGACCCATTTGTGCTACAACTATACAATTAATATAGCTGCAGAATGACTCTATCACGTATATAAAATATATTGACAATATGCTTTAAAAAGAGACAATTTAACTTGTTTGTACACCGAGAAAACCTGCAGGCTAGCATATTACTCCTCACCGCTAACACCATCCGCTCTCGCATGCACAAATCTTTTACACGTGACACCTTATGTCCGAAATATTTAAATTTATCAACCCTTAAGTGAACGTCGTAGAGCTACGCAGCAGCTATATTACGATTGTAGCACGAATGAGTTGTCTCTACCGGGGACCTAGGACCACGCTCTCACAGAATACTAGCACAAAAATAGCAGCTTAATGCTGATGTGCTTGTATTCTATGAGAGCCTGGTCCTAGGTAGTCTATGGGCAACAGAACCCACTTAACATCAAGAGGACTGTGTGCTAGTTTGTCACCCTTTGTTTATTATAAAAGAAAAACCCTTCATAGAACAGAGCCATCATGTGCAACGGAGGGCAGATAGTATAAACATATATTCGCTGTCTTAAATATAAACATTTCACTTTTGTTTGAGTTGTACTTGAGACTGCGCTCTATCATACTGCTAACAAATGCCGATTCCTTATACCACTGGCTGAAAACTCTGCAGCACCATATCGTCAGCCTAGCTCATATTGTTAACACACTTATCATCTATGTCACAACTAGCGATCATTTGGCTCATTTAAAGATTTTTAGTGCACCCTACCCGTTATCTTTCTGCTACTATTATTTAATTACTAGCTATTCCCCGCGAATTCGCCCGCGTATAATTATTTTTTTAAAATAAAAGTAGCCTATAAGTTACTCCTTATATTATCAGCTATCTGCCAGCGTCCCATCAAAATCGGTCCAGCCTTTTCGGAGATTAGCCGAAATAAACGGACAAAAATCTTAATAATTATGTTTTTGTTATGAGTCGCTACTCAAATATACTTTCATACGCAAGTAGTAAAAAGTTGTTAATTTGACATTATAAACAGACACTTCATTTTTATTTATTTGTATAGATTTTTCTGGGTTGTCTGGAAGAGATTGTTATGTACTCGTAGCAATAAGACCACCTTTCGTTTTTCCTTCAGTATTTGTTTATTTTTTCGTTGGTGGTACAATAAAGAGTTTTTTATGATTGTATTGTATCAAACACTATTGTATACGAGGGTTACCCCGTAAAATAAGTATTTTGGATTACAAATATGATCAAGCGTGCGTAATGTATTATAAGGTAAAAATCACGATTTAAAAGGATTACTAGACTCAAAAGGAACAATTATTTAACTTGCGTTACTACATACTTAATTTAAAACGAATATATTATATAAATAAAAACTATTTGAAGATTTTGTGAAAAGACCTTCCTTTGTAACGTTTTAAAATGCATTCCATTTAAATTTACCCTATTCCCTTCGGCCTCTTAAATGCGTATCCAACGTTACGCAGCAAGATACCGGAATCGTAACGGTACCTGTCCCTTTCTTTTTACTTTTTTTATAAAGATCAACTAAGGCAAGCATTCACTTTTAATGAAGCCAGATTTTTAAATCATAACTTTTATATAACAACTGAAAACCTAAAAAACGACATGCGCCAGGATACAAATTCCGTATTGATTAAATAAATATGATATTTAAAACCTTTTAAGTATTTTCTATTGTTGGCCAGTGATTTTGCAACATATGAAGAAAACAATAATAATAAAAATATTTTTTGTATTTCATAAACAAAACCAAAATAAGAAAGATTTTAAGTCTATTTACTTTTTGATTGATCTATGGTACTTCGCCCGAAACAAAACGCATGCAGAAGCTGTTTTGTGGTCATGCTGATAGCCCATTGTTTCCTAGCCCTTTGTACAAGTAACGGGAGCGGACTAGCCACGAAGTATAAGGCTTTGTGACGTCACTGCAGTTTTAACAAAAGTGCACTTTTCCCGTCATGCAAGACCCGTTACGAAATAACAGTTCCTAGTGTGAACCGGGACCGATAGTGGGCAATTGTCGCTTCCCGGAATAACAGACCCTTCCGACAATAATAGATCAGATTGATATATAGCTGGCAACATTTCTTAGCTCCGTGACCAATTTGAGGGTTAGAATAATAATAAAAATAAAAACTTTCTTATTGTTGATAGTTAACGGTTAGGTAGCACTTGTGGTCTATCGACAATTATTTTAAATTACTTACATTACAATCGATACTTTAAAAAATATAAAGGTAAGAAGAAAAACAAAAATAACTCCACATGCCAAAAAATTCGATTAATAAAAAAAATAGTAGCTGACGTGATGTAGAAGCTGGGTGGCAAAAAAACTATATGAGCAACTGCGCTCTAAAAATTCGTTGATGGTATCGATTGTAAGCTATTCAATTAACATACCGCCCAAACTCGCAAATGTCGACTTTTTTATGAAATAAAATGTACTGTTACGGGCTGTTACAAAGCGGGGGCTTAATAGAAAGGATGCATAAAAAGGCAGTGATTATTTAACCCGTATCCGGTATTTGGGCCACTTCAGAGCCATGTGCTCTTATGGTCGCTTAACCCTTTGGCCCCGTTATGCGCTATTATCAAAGAACAGTTGCTTTGTATAAATAATAGATCGTTTTTTCTGCTATCCTAAATAAATTGGTTTAATATGTTCACCAGGTGATACTTATTTATGTATTCCTGTTTAGCGGTAAGGGTTTTAATTATGTAATTAAATGAGCAAAACGGTTTGTTTTTTGGGTAACCGTGTTGTGACGATGTTATAATCCACCATATGGCAAAGTCCCCACTATGTTTCAATGGGGGGTTGCCTTTGTTTAGCTGTGGACTTTTACAAGCTTTAATAGATAGATATATGTATTATGGTTGTGGCACGAATGGGTGGTCTCTACCGCGGAAGGGCAATGCTCTCGCAGAATACTAGCGTAAAATAACAGCTTAATTCTGCTGTCTTTTGTATGGTGAACGTAGAGAACTGGAGACTCTAAATAAATAAAATTAAAAAGTTTAGTTAAAATTAATTATTTTAAAGCGATTGGTCAGACCTTGATAAAACAAAACACAGAGACCACATTAGAATCACCAGATTTTAAATAAAAAAGAATCATCGAAATCGGTTCACCCAGAAAAAGGTTATGAGGTAACATACGTAAAAAAATACAGTCTTATTGAGTACCGTCTCCTTTTTAAAGTCAGTAGAAAGGGGTCTCCGGTTCTCTACACATACCTCGTTTCCAGTAAACACTGGAAATTCCGTCTTAGTCCTCAGGGGTGACAACATATCTGCATTTCAATTCTTAATCAAGGATAAATTTAGATGTCTATGGGCCTCCGCGTCCGCTTACCATCAGGTAGACGATGTGGTCGTTTGTCACCCGTATCTATAAAAAAAAACTTAAGCGATGCACGCACCTATCTAGAAGACCAAAAGGGTTTATGGAACTGCTGTAGAGAATCGTGATAGCTACCTATATAGAATATTACATTTAGTGATTTCTACATAAAACCTATTCCGTTCAATCGAATTAGTAATAGCTATGTAAATATAAGAATTTATATAAACTTTATAAATTCCTTAACTTTCTAATTTTACACATAATTTCATAAACTTAAATAAAAAAAAACTTCAGTATGTGTTAGTATTTTTGCCATTTAACATAAAAGAACTGAAAACTGTAAAACATTTTTTACCTTAACAAGTTTTCGTCTTCTATACCTACGTCTTATTTTATACTTATCGTATTGCAATAGAAAATATGAACAGGTTATTTATCTTACTTGCCCATAGAAATCTTACTACTAAAACAAAGGTGTATTTGTGTTTTTGCATGGTGTCGCCTATAATTATTTATAGAGGCACTGAGCACAAAACTTGTTTGTGAGTGTTCCTGTACAATATTATTAGTGTACGTCGTGTATGTTGGCGATAAATAAATAAATAAATACCCCATTGCAATTTAACTATTGTTTTACTTTACAGACAGAAAAATATTTGTTTTAATTTTATTCATTTTATCTGACTATAATTTTTGCACTAAAGTTGGCTCTCCTTGATTAGCACGATTTCCGTAAAGTATACTCTTGACAAGCTATTAAGCAATTGAAATAGAAAAGCCTTTATTTTATACTTGGTCGTTTTGGATTATTATAAAAAAGGAAATTTTCAGAAAAGTTCTTTGGAATCGGTGGTCCACTGAAATGACATTTACGATGCCCACAACACGAAATGGATGTGTCGCTACCTCATTGCAATCAAATTACAAAACTTTGTACTTAATTTAACTAAAATTTTTAAATAATCTTAAAAATTGATGAAAACCATTATTTTTTAACGTAAAAATATCGTTTACGAAATAATAAAGCTGATGTTCCGTGTAAAAATTTAACACTTTCTGATAAATAAATAACAGAAAAACAAATTAATCGATTCATTTTCACTTTTCTCCATATCTAGTGAATAGCGAGAGAGTTGTATAGAGTAGCCGGCGCTGTATCGCCGATTCCTGGAATCGCACGCTTTCCACAGTCGCGGCGTGCACATCATCTTCCCGAGGAAATGCATGCGGGTTCGTTGCACTTACAAACTCATAACCCCCTTTCTAAAGCACCGATCCAATTATGTGCACTTTCGCAAGTCACTACTGTCACTCGCCTAGATACGGATAGGAAACTCGTCGCGATGCGCTTGCGCACCCACCTGTCAATATGTCACCACGCAATGCCAATTTTTTGATGCCCTGCCCCTTCATTTGTAAATCTTAGCAAAATATATGACTTAACCTTTTATATAATATTGGTTTGTTAAGTAAAATTAAAACCTACTTAGGTACATTTGATAAGAGTCCTCTCATTTCTAAAAGGGTTGCTAAAATAAGCTAATGTGATCGATTTTAACTCAATCAAATATATATCTACTCGTAGCTAACATTCGTTAAGCCTAAAGTATGGTAAGTAAATTCACGTCAACGTGTATTTCTACATCTTTTAATTAAAAAAATCTTCAAATAACCGAAAGTAACTTTACTGCACGTCGCTGTCTGGGTTCTTCACGATTTTAGCTCCGAAGTATGATAGTTTTTCAGTCGTAATCAACTTCCATGACACGTGCCAATGAAATCGAGACAGTCTAATGAACTAGACTTCCACGTTTACTCTATGAAAATACCATTCCTAAGTTAATTTAAGATTTCTTTGGTACAGTTCTGTACTAAAAATTATTTCAAATTAGAAACGAGTTTCTTATTCAAAAACCCTTTTCATGGACATATCATTTCACTAAGGTAAACAAGTACACTGTATTGTGTGGTTAATACAATGTGTTCATTCAACATTAATAGTAATTGTCGCTGGCAAACTTGTTATTATAATTTAGCTCCTTCTTCTCGCTTTATGGGGTTGTAACACATTGCCATCCCAGAAACTAGACAAGTTAAGCTTGTCATGAGTGATGGCGGAGAGAGAATGGAGGTGGGGATAAGAGTGCATTGACACACTTACCTACTATACAGTGCAGCGGCGAAACTGCAGTGGCGGCGCGTCGTCACAACTTCTGTGTATAGTTTACCGCCAGCATTTTTAGACCTCCCCTGCTCCCCTTGTAGTAATCTATCATCTAGGTCTAAGAGGTAAGTAGTTATGTTACGTGGACCTAGTTGCGATGGTGGCGTTACAAACCACTGACGCTTTGTAAAAGTGGAATGACTTCCGCACTGTTCAGAGGGTTTCACTCATTGACAAGCAAAATAAAATTTGTTTTAATTTGGCACCCGGTATCCCTCGGAAGAAGAAGTAAATAATATTGGAAAAACTAATGAATACTAGTTAATAATAGTAGATTAGAGTTAGTATAGGAGCCGTATAGTGGTGGCGTAGGGTAATCCAGTACCCTATTTAGTCCCGTGTGGTTCGGTCCTCCTCATATTCTCCCTACAACGATAGGCTCATGCCATAGAACAGTGGATTTTTACGGGTTGATAAAGAATAGTAGATTAGTATTACTAACATACACAAGTAGAAGTCAAAAATCCTTAGCCACCTCATTTACAATTACCGAACTGTAAATTAAAAGTTATGACTTCAAAGACATTAAGCCGTATTTAAGGCTATAAAATATCTTCCATCCTTAGGGTCAGAATTTTTTATTCAAACCGAAATGGCCTCATCCAAATGGAAAGAAATAAATAAATAAAAAATATAAAAAAGAAAAAGAAATAAAATTCAACCGTTTCGATGAAATCGGCGAACATACATAAAAAATATATGCGTTGAGAATAGAACCTCCTCCATTTTAGAATTCGGTTCAAACGACTGTTTATGTTATGTGAATAACACATGCAATTACCTACTTTTCTATTCACTTAGAAGTATTATGCAACGAAATTGGCTGATCGACTGTGCCAATACTTCAATTATTAAAAATCAAGTATGTAAAAAATAAGAATAAAAACTATCTATTTAAAATTAATAATTATTTAAATTCACTTATTGCCTTAATGTTATAATGCAAGTAATCGTTCACGAAGACTTCTAGAAGAATCTGAAAATATTTTTACAAGGATTTTTATTTTTGATAGAAGTTTGCATGATGAGGACTTTCCATGAGTTTTTGTCCTAGTGTGTGCAATAGAGATTGTTAATAATCAATTAAAATGAAATTTTATGTTAATTATTTCTGGAATTCTTATTTTAAGTCCAAAAAGTCAAACGTTCCGCCGAATATTAATATTAAAACATTAAAGATGTTAGAAATTAATTAGCTAAGATATATAATAACATAATAACATAAAATGATGTGTCTTACCTAGTTTGAAGAGGACCTCTTGCCTTCCCCAATTACGTGCACTATCCCCGTAACTGAAATTAAACCACGTTGTGTTCGGAAAAAACGAGGTGGGCGTGACCCCCGAGATGATGTGTCATACAAGGACGTCTGTTGCCCTTTCTTAAAAGAAAGGTTAGACGACTAAGATTACGGATCCCTTTGGAGTGGTCTTGGTCTTGACGTCGATTCAGTGGACTGTATATCTTCTTAATTAGAAGGTATAGTAAGAAATGAAACAGAAATTTTATCTTCGTAATTTCGCCATAAGAGTGCAACGTTGAAACTTTCACTACTTTTCCTATCACTTCCCTATTGTTTTCTTTCTTGGTTTAAACTGTAAAACTGGTAGCTCGTCTCGAAAGAATTTCCGTAATCTTTGTCCTCTACGTGTGTGCTATTATTTAGCACACAGCAAGTCTCGGGCCTCGGGGCATCCCCCATTGCCGGGATTTCCTCGCGGTACACAACTATGTCCCGGACGCTGTAGCCGTCTCGGTATTGTAAGTATAAGGCAGCGGTCAGGGGTTCGATTCCCCGGTCGCTGCAAGTTTGTTTCCGAGTAAGTCAAAGTTGGTCTATCAGTGACATTGAGGGTTGTTACTCGAGAGTTCTCTTGATAGAGGTCGTTCGTCCGGGGGCCGGACATGTAAAGGTGCCAGGTTGCTTAGGTGTAGGTGAGGCCCGTTGCGCGCGTCGGTCTGCGTGGTCGAACATGCCGCGCGCCAACCGCACCACAAATTCCTGTATGGATTCCATTTTCAGGTTGTCTCTACAAGTAATCTATTGGGCAGCTCTCGGAGTGCAGCGTTGGTAATTCCGTCGTGCCCCGGTGCCTTCCTCGGTTGCAGGCGGGTTACTGTCCTCCGCAGTTCAGCGGGGGAGATGAACTACTCTCCTGCAAGCGGAAGCGTGGGCGACACCAGGAGCTCTCGTATGCGGCTCTCCTTCCGGGCATGAAGCTCCATGAACTCTGCAATTACTGGGTTCGGCGTAAATTGCTCCTTGAATTGCTATACTAGAACATCTCTACCTTTGGCCTCGTAACAACGTTCGCATTCTAGTTTTTGTTAACTATAGGTTCAATTTCTAAAGCGACGCATCTTGCTCGTCCCCTTCCGAGATGCGCCGCTCCCTGGCCTCTCCTCTGTGGGCCTGGATTGCAACTGACAGCTCATCTGTTAGAGTATTCAGTTTGGGTTTTATTCTGGGGTAGCGTGTGCGCGCCCAGAGCTTTCTTAATGCTCTTTTTTGTTTGAGTTGCACGTATATCTCTCACGGTAGCTCTTTTTTCCTTTAGGTTCCTCCCTCTCCAGGGTTGAACGATCGTGTAAGCTGCGTGGAGGGCTTCTTGGATCGTCATAGTTATTCTTGTTGTTGCGGCCTCTGCGTCGTCCACTAAGTTTATCTGTGTGTAAACTGGAGGCTTCTCCTGCAGATGATTTTGGTAGAGCTTCCAGTTTATTTTGGTCTTAAAGGCTCTGAGCGGCATAGTCACTGCCTTGAGGCCAAGGGTAATTAGAATCGGGAGGTGATGTGAAGTCAGGTCGTACCTCTACCACTACTGGGCAGTTGACGTTCCCAGAGAACACGATGTCCAATACATCCGGACATCTCCAGTGGTCCGTAGGGACGTGCGTTAGTTCCTAGGGACCAAAAATGTCGTAGTTGTTCATCTTCATACAGTTCACGGCCCGGCGGGTTGATCACTCTGGATCCCCAGGCCGGGTGATTCGCGTTTAGGTCCCCCGCGACGATGGTAGGTGCTACGCCTTCCATTACCGTCCGGATGTCTGAGAAGCAAAATGGAGTCCCTGGCGGGCGGTTTGCTGCAAAGATCCTTAGTTCCTCGCCCGCCGCCTCCATTTTTATGCCGATAGAGTGCATCGTTTGGTAGTCTGGCAGGTCTTTTGATGGACGATGTCTGTCCTCACTAGAACCGCCGTGCCTCTATAGGTGATTCCTTGAGGATTGACCTCGTCCTGCCTGTTGATATGGTAATTTGGCAGCTTCAGATGCATCGTTGGTCTTAATTTTGTCTCTCCCAGCAAGATCACCTGGATGTCAACGAATTTCCAAATTACCAGTTTACTATCCTAGTCACGAGCTATACGCGAAAGAGAACCGCGCGCTGCGCACCATTTTGACATATTTTAACATTGCTTTTTATCATTGCACCCTTGTATTTTACCCCATATCTTTATTTATTTGAACATATGCTTACACATTTTTATTTATAAGAAACACATGCAAAGTCTTATCATTATAATATACATTACATCGTTATAACATAAAAACATATTAAGATATTCAACAAAATACACCTTTTTTTACAGAACATTAATTTTAAAGTTAGAAATCTTAAATATCTAACACACATCATGGTCAAAATAACAATCTTTATTAATAAACATGAATATCTTAACTAATACAATAGTTTGATTCACAATTTAAAGGCATTAATACACTTTAATTCGACTTTAATTTTCTTATATAAATCTATTATTATTTCACTACTATAAGCACAAATTTAGGCATTTTTAACAACACACTGATCTTACAAATACACATAATAGCTCTGATACATTTATTAATTATTTCTACACATGTTCCTGAAATTTTCAGAAATTGATAAAGTTTATTTTTCATTTTTATAGTGCATTATTTAGACACTGTTTAAATCCCATACAAAATGAGCAACTAATCCGTACATGACAGTACTATCATATCAGTAGGAGTCTAGTGCTTTTCTGTCTAAATTACAACTATCTCTGTTAATTATGAAACATTATTTGTTTACATATGATATTCTTATCTAGCCATAATGAATCTTATCTCTTATCAAAAGAACAAAATGTATTTTCATCTAAAATCAAATTTAATACTATACTTTTTATTTGTATTGCATAGCCGATTACTATGTAACACATGACTGTAAGTTAGTCTATAAACAAACTTTTATGGAAATAACTCTCGACCGGGGAATCGAACCCTGAACTTTCGTTGGACAATTATATTGTATCTATTTATTTTTAACATAGAAACGAAAACTATTTTTAAGCGCGTCGCCAACAATGTGTAATTAATAATTAATTTTTTTTTTATAGGATAGGGTGACAAACGAGCGCACAGTCCACCTGATGGTAAGTGGTTACTGTGACCCATAGACATCTACATCTATCCTCAATAAAGACTCAAAATGCAGATGCGTTGTCACCCGTGAGGACTAAGATAGAATGCCTCTTTTCCAGTAAAAAGGGTCTCCGGTTCTCTACACTCACCATACGAAGCACAGCAGTGTTAAGCTGCTATTTTACGCTGGTGTTCTGTGAGAGCGTGGTCCTTCCCCGGTCGAGCCGAGCCATTCGTGCTACAAGTATACTACTAATATAGTTTCAGCATGGCTCTGCCACGTGTACACAATTTAGAGTAATTATGACACTTTTAAAATAGCTAAATTAATAACGTGTGCTAATTAATTGTTAAATAAGAAGTAATGAAAAGCTGCAACTATTTTCTTTATTTTTTATTTATAAAAAGGTTCAGCTTGTAAGCGAAATGCACTTGACACGGTCGCGGGGTCAATGGCAGCGTCGTCGTAGCGCCGCGCCGTAGCAATAGTTGCGCCATTGTTATGTGTTCAACTCTTTCAGTCATATACCGTAGCTGACCTCACACTTCTCAGATATTTTCCGGAGATAACTTAATGATATTAAAATTTAGTTTTTGAATTAGTTGTTTTTAAAATTGTGAATGAAAAAATATTTTACTAAGCAATTACTTATATTATATAATCAATTTGCTTCTATTAAAAAAAATACTGAAATTTACGAAATTTTTTATTTTATTTTAACATTCAAACTTCTACTATATCAAGCTTCCATCTTATTTAATTACGTAAATAGGTTTAGTAGTAGTCGTAGTTGCGACTTTAAAGAATCCATCACCATGTTTCATATGATTGCTGTAGTAAGGGAAATGCCAGAAAGATTTCATGATTCCCAACAAATGTAATATATGTTATAATTATTATTAGGTACATTATTCAATTCTTTGACATTGCGACAACAAAAATTGTTATTTTACTCTAGGACTTTATAGTTTTTTTGATATTCTATATAAGCGTTGTCTTTTAATGGGTGAATCAAATCATAGATTTCCGGACTTTTTATGTCTGAAAATGAAACAGTAACAGCCCATTGTTTGTACTATAAGTGGTTCGTAATAGTATTCGAACGGAGATTCAAACTCACAATTTAAAAACTTGATAGGCTATGATGCTTAAACAGAGCCTTACCGGAATGTAGTCACAATGTAACAAGAATAGCTTCCGAAAGATTCCCCAAATTTTTCTCTAATGAATATTTATAAATCAAGAGCCGCAAATAAATTATTGTATAAAGACTCACTGTTATACACGAGTGGCTCTAGTACATATCGTGAGGTGACAATGAAAGTACGTCGCGTTTCTCGCTTGCGATAGTTCGGAATAAGGCCAGCAGCGTTCAACGGCCCCGATCGCGCCGTTACAGCGAACGTCGTACGCCAGCGCCGACGCTTTTGCTGACAGACTCACTATTAACTTAGACAGTTTTATCTGCCCACGATAATTTAAACGATAAACAAAAATAATAGCTGATTTATTCAATTACGCCACGTAGGCAGATAAACGCCTGACTCTATATCAAGACTTCCTTTTCAAAGCATTACAAGTTACTTCGGAAAAGGTTACTTTTACCACACATATATTCTATGAAAAAAAACTACGCTATCTAATGTTCATTAGCCATAATTCACAACACACATCTTCTTACTTCGAAAATGAGAAGCGGCTTTATGCACAGAGCATAGGCCGCCTCATTTTCGAAGGAGTTATAAAACAATATGCTTCACAAACTTCTACCTTGCTGTCACAATACGGGTAGCGCTTTATATAATATATAGACGTTGATGAAATACTTCATAATTATTGTCATTCATGGTTCCTTTTTCAGCGTTGAGAGCCAAATTATCATTTACAGTTTTAGGGGTGCCGGCAGCGGAAAGCAACATCAAGTTGCTGGGCTAGTATGAAATTTAAATCGAACGCCCAACCTTTTTGGTTTGTAAAGCAGCATTGTATTAAACAAACAAACTGCATAACAATTTAGTGATCCTTGTTCATAAAAGTAAAAGTGGCTTGAAACTAAGTGATACGGCGGATTTGTGAACTTAGCTATTTCATTTCAAATTATCTATAAGCTATGTTATATGCATACTGCCTTGGAAACTTATATTCCACTGTCGTTTTTGTTACATAGTACTTTATATGTAAGCTTTTTAAGCAAAATATTACCTTCATAAAATTTCTTTGTGAACTCAACCAAAAACATACAAGGTATATTTTATTCAGTACAACATATTAAATGTTTGTATAATATAAGTTACGGATTATTTCCGAAGAAGTAGTAAGCCTAGGTGACCTCTACAAAACTACGGACATTTATATTGTTTATAAATTATTGGGACTTTTACCAACCCACTGAGTAGCCTTAGGTTTACTACTTCTTGTTAGCGTTAACCGTAACACAACATATAAATTGTACAATTTGAATTGGTAAAAGTAGTACAATTTGAAACTTTATAGGCGTGCTAACTTTAACAGAATGCTCGTGAACGTGTTTACATTATCATATTAAAATATAACACTTAACCCAAGTGCAGTGAATATGTTTACACGTTCGCACACAGTTTTGTTGTGTCATTCCAAGTTCCCTGAAATGGTAGCGGGCTGTAGGAAAATCCAAAAACCTACAATCGTCGTAGAAAGTAATAACGGTGTAAGCAAATACGTGTGCGCAGACGCAGGCAGGCGTGATTCACGAAACTTCGGCGGCCACTCGGTGACATAATAATCTTAATTAACATAATTCCACTGTCACGGCTTAATCCCCTTTTTTAACTCTTACTCATTCTGCTTATTATGCGAGTCATCACTCTACAAGAACTAAGGATGGATATAAAACCAGCACTTACGATTAAACACTAACCTTTGTCAAACCGACAAATAACAATATACAGAATTTTGTCATAGCAAACATTTTATGTTATTTCTTTAATCAAATTACTGTTACATTATTATTACTTGATAATCATTTCCTTTTTAATCCGATCTAAATCAAACAGTATCTAAAATGCAATTTTCTAACGAGGAGTTCTGACCTAAATTATTTTTACAGACTGCCATTGTGTTATAAATTTTGTTGTATCAAATTATAATAAATTAAACATATTGCTAATTGTAAGAACATTGAAAAATACTTTTGTGATTCATATTTTGACAATTGTAATTTTCTTCACTACATGCAACGCTAACGTCAACGGATTCGAGCTAGCCGACTTGAGTATGTACATGATTGCAGCAGCTTTCCGGTAATGTAACAGTCTCGTATGCCTGTAAGAACTCTGCTGGAGGTTCATTGAACTTTCGCGAGTGCAGAACGCAGTAGGGTGGGGGAGCTACACTAGGTCACATTCGGCCGTCGGCACACTTACCTTGACTCGACGCACACCGCACCGCCACCGCACCACGCGCTCTAACGCCATAGAAAACTAGGCGACACCTCGTTTGACGTTTCTCACAATTATATTTATGTAAGTGTCATTATGTCAATGCGAATTTAAGCGGTTCATCAATTGATGTTAGCCATGTTTTGTACGTGGTAGAGCCATGCTGCAGCTATATTATGGTTGTAGCACGAATGGGTCGGCTCGACCGGGGAAGGACCACGCACTCACAGAATACCAGTGTAAAATGGCAGCTTGACACTGCTGTGTTTCGTATGGTGAGTGTAGAGAACCGGAGACCCTTATTACTGGAAAAGAGGCATTCCATCTTAGTCCTCACGGGTAACGACGCATCTGCATTTTGATTCTTTATTGAGGATAAATGTAGATGTCTATGGGTCACAGCAACCACTTACCATCAGATGGACTGTGTTCTCGTTTGTTCCCCTTCTTTAAATAAGATGTTCAATATTTACGTGGTAGAGTCATGCTGCATCTATATTATGGTTGTAGCACGAATGGGGCGGCTCGACCGGGGAAGGTCCACGCTCTCACAGAATACCACCATAAAATAGCAACTCAATGCTGTTGTGATTCGTATGGTAAATGTAGAGAACCCGAGACTCTTTTTATTGGAAACGAGACGTTACATCTTAATCCTCAGGTGTGAAAACGCATCTGCATTTTGATTCTTAATTGAAGATAAATGTAAACGTCTAAAGGCCATAGCATCCACTTACCATCAGGTGGACTGTGTGCTCGTGTGTCATTCTTATTCTATAAAAAAACGAATGTATGTTTATTGCTATAATACCAAACTAAATAATATTTATACTAATTCAAATTATTTCAAAGAAGATCCAATATATAATCAAATTCTTATTTCTTATTATAGCCGATGAAAATTACAAAAACACCATTGTATTTATAACACAAATAAAGCTTTTTTGAAGATCGCTTAACCTAGTTGTCACAATAAATTCGGGTCCACGCCGCCAGTTCTATGGTTAAATTCAGCCGGTGCCAAAATCATTAAATTTGTGCGAAACTGCAATTTCAGGTCTAGTTTTATTATGTTTATCTCTGTGTCTTAAGACCAAACCAACCCAAGCGTTATGGGTAAATCAAGGCGTGTAAGTGCTTATGTGTTAAATTATACATTTGGGGCATTATAAATAATTCATACGGAGCTGATAGCTTTGAGAAGTTGTTGAGCTAATTATCAGTGTATGCAAATCAAATAGCTATTTAATATGATTTAGTTTCTATACTTTGTAATATGAAATTGTGACATTATATGTTTAATAACTACTTAATAACAAGACAACATAACAAATCCACTATTAAAAAAATAATCCCTCGCATCATCATTTCTCTTTCAGAGAGGAAACTTTACAAGTGTATCCAAACTTTTTCAGGCAGCGTTTGAGTAATATTTTTTATACGTGAGTAAATTCTCACGGTTATATCTCTATCGCATTGACAGAAATATTATGCTGAACTCATACTGGTTAAAATTCCACAGTATGCATATAATCGCACTTATTTGAATCTACGGTAACCATTTCGCACACTGCCTCAGCTCCCACGACGCAATCCAAATCATGCCGCTTTAATCGACTTTTAAAAACTTCATTAAACAATTTAATTGGTGGTAGGAAAAATCGAACTCCACTTTTATATAGGATAAGGGTGACAAACGAGCACACCGTCCACCTGATGGTAAGTGGTTGCTGCAGCCCATAGATATCTGTCCTCGAGGACCCGTGCGGAATAAGGTGGAATGTCTCGTTTCCAGTATGAAAACTCTCCGGTTCTCTACACTCACCATACAAAACACAGCGGCATTTAACTGCTATTTTACGCTGGTATTCTGTGAGAGCGTGGTCCTTCCCCGGTCGAACCATTTGTGCTACAATTATACCACTAATATAGCTGCATATTGACTCTACCACGTAAAAAACTTGACAAACTCTACTTGCACGGATACGATTAAATTTTAAGGCAATATCGATTACTTCATGAGCTTCGACTCAGTAAATATCACGCTTATCTCACACGTTGGCATTTGGCACTAATATATTTAAAAAAAACTTTCCTTAATATGAAGAAAGAAGTTACCAGCTGTTGGGTTTTCCACTCTTGTCCATAACCCCGTGTTGTCTAGTGGGTGCCGCAAGAGGCATCAGAAATAATAAAAAATGCATGCATAACAATAATAAAAATACGCTTATCAACCCGCATGTCATAACCCTTCCCATGGAATATTTTTTCTCTCATATCTGAAAGTTAATAGTTAAATAACTCCGTTTGCTACATCTGATATATCCATTACTGCTTATTAATACCGCCATATTTTCAAAACATTTTGTTTTCTTTTACTAATCAGTATTTAATCAAATCAAACTATGTAGCTTTTTTTTCAACTTTTCTTAGCTAGAAAAGGCGGGACATAGGGTGAAATATCGACATATGGTGGCGGTGAAATGTGCGATGTGTTGACGACGCAACTTCTTTTGGGAAGGCACCACCCTCTCACTTATTTCTGCCACGAAATAGCAGTGCTCGCACTGCAATATTTCGGTCTAAAGGGTAGAACCAGTACAATTACAGTCTGTACAACATTCATACTTAGACCTCAGAGGTGACAACGTACCTGTACGCTTCATTGTTTTAAGTTGCGCGCAGGTGTCTATGGATCAGTAGCCATTCACCATCAAGTTACTTCAGTTTTACAGAAAAAAAGTCAAAACAATCTCATGGAATCCGAAAGATGAGCAACAATATTACCTTCCTGTTTAATATAGGGTGGTTAAAGCACCATCTTTCGAAAAACAAATTTGAAATATGCAGACCAGTGCCGGGAAGCAGCGTCAGGAGAGCAAAATATCTGATACTGCGACTGCCAATTCGCCTACCAAGTGAAAGCGGCAATTCTTTGCTGCTGTGGGGGAATTTAGTAACAGTCATGGTTGAAAAAGGGGAAGATGAAATCGTAGATATAAGGTAAGCAACGCTCTAGCAACTCCGGTTGTTTGCCTACCTTTTTGACATTTTATCTCATGACGAAATATACTATGTCATTTTTTTACTTGTCTTCTAAAAATTACATATAATACGAGTCCCATTAATTTCGCATTATTTACATTACTATACGTTAAATAAAACTAATTTTATTAACATCTCATATATTTTGCACATTTTCATGCAGGAACTGAGATATTCAACGTCTTCCATCCGATTCACCGATCTTTTTTTTATAGAATAAGGCTGACAAACGTGCACACAGTCCACCTGATGGTAAGTGGCTGCTGGGGCTTATAGACATTTACATCTATCTTTGTTTGCGAATTAAAATGCAGATGCGTTCTCAGCCGTGAGGACCAAGATAGAATGCCTCTTTTCCAGTAAAAAGGGTCTCCGGTTCTCTGTACTCACTATACGAAACACAGCAGCATTAAGCCGCCATTTCACGCCAGTATTCTGTGAGAGTGTGGTTCTTTCCCGGTCGAACCGACCCATTCATGCTACAACTATACTATTAATTAGCAGCAGCATAGATCTACCATGTATTAAATAACATTCTTATTATAATAATAATATTCCCAGTCTGAGTCAGTATACCCGTTTAACGACAGAATACAAAGCCAGGAACACAAAGCAACTGCAGCCGCCTCCGGAATTATAAGTTTCAGCTTAAAAGCGAAGAAAGATTAACCTCAGAAATTACCTATTTCTGAAATCCGCATTTTTATATTTCCTTTTATGACAGTTGGCCGACGAGAAACAGGAGCACGCTGCAAAAGCAGCCACCGCCAAAACTAAACTCTCAGCTTTTGGCCCAGTCTCAGCAGATGTGAAGGAGTGACCTTAATAGATAATTTCTGAAGTCCGTTTCTTGGAAGATCTTTATTAGAAATTTAAAATTGAATTATTAATTTAAACTAATACTTTCACAGGGGTAGAGAGGTAACTTGTAAAAAAAAAACTCGCAACTAAGTTCTTGTACTGTAAAAAGTTGTGAGATCCATGTAATACCAAGTCGGTTAATTTATTCGGTTCCTACTTAAGGGTCCTGTCTTAAGTTATTACGTAATTAGCTAACCTAACAACATCTTATACTGACCATATCAATATTAAAAATCTACTATGTTTTAAATAGATTGACTTGGCCATCGCATGAAAACATCGTATTACTTGAGAGATACATTGTGTATCTCTCAAGTAATACATATTACATTAAATTAGATTGTTTAGTTATGTTTTTTATAGCATCTTGCTGTCACTAGGTCTTAGATCAAATTATTAAAATTCAAAAATCATAATGCATGGTTTAACACGTATGAAATCACTACAAAAAGTATTTCTGTTTTTATACTTTACATATTAATTATTACAATTGAACGAACACTTGAATTTCATTTCCGTACCATATTTAAACAAAAACAATAATAAATCACTTTTTTTCACAATCATATTTATTATTTGGATTTACCATATTCAGCATATTTATTAAAGTTGACTGCTGAACTCCTCCATACACCTCCCTCATAGATTACCTCATAGCATAGGGGCAATATTTGCCATAGTTGCTAACCGCATTTTTTAATTTTTAGTCGTTATTAGGAAGACGATGCTTGCTGCCCATCTCCTGATTTGTTTCACTCTGTCATCTCTTACGACACCCACTGGATGATATGGGGTAGTACATATTCTTATACCGCCACTACTCAGTACCATACATATACATAATTATTATTTAATTATGCCTGGTACTAGGCAATATAAATAAGCTATTAGATTGTTAATTGTCCTTATGTTATCTACGAAAAAGGCAAGACAGCATCTTTTTTTTATACTGAAAATTTCGGGAATCAAGAAAGTGACACAACATTACTATTTAAAAATGTATTTATTGCTTTTCGAAGTATTCTCCGCGAAATTTGACACATTTTTCCATACGATGGAACCAATCATTGAAGCAACCATTCCATTCGGAAGTTGAGGTCTCCAAAATGGCCGTTTTGTAGGCATCTACAGCTTCTTCAGGTGATGAAAATCTATGTCCACGCAATTTATTCTTTATTTTAGGGAAAGTATAGAAATCATTAGGACTTAGGTCGGGGCTGTACGGCGAATGATCTACCCAGGTGAAGCAGGGATGGGTGTACGTGTAAACCTATTGCTCTAGAAATACGCTCTACTTGCTAAATATTATTATTACTATTCCGATTATACCTTAATACTTTCGTTGCTATTAACTTTCTTTTTTGTTTCTTATATTATAACAATTTATTTTGTTTTTAAACCTAAAACTTTTCAAGTCGAATTTGTTGTCTTATTGCTGTAGGTACTCTGTTTTGTAGTTTTAAATCAAAAATGGTATGGGTGTTTTTGGGCTAAAGTCGATAAATTGGAACGGATGACAATTCTAAAAATGAAAAGCTGTTTCCTATATTGAAGTTATAATTGTATGTGTTTGAATGTAATTACATTATTTCATTTTATTTTAATCTTTATTGAAATCTCTTTATGAAAGAATAAAAAGGGTCAAAGGGTCATAATGCCTATAAGCATTTATTGGCAAATACTCCAAAAGGCAATCCGGAAAATATAACGAAGGAGGCGAACGAAGAAGAAGAATGTAAGAAAAACAAGCAATATTAATTAGTCAAAAAAGTAATAAAAGCAGTAATAATTGATTGATTTTGTAACATTATTTAAAATAAAGTAAACTAATTGAAATATAATACATACATTAATAAAAATATAAATACATTAGAAATTTTTTTCATATACGTAAATTTCACATTATTTCTTCAAAAACTTTTAAATCGTATTTCGATTTCTCACTCTTTGAAACCAAATCGTTGTTGTTGTTGAGTTTATTGCAAAAGTCAAACACCTTTTCTTATGCGGGCTTTTATCAACGTCAATGATAACAGCAATTTGCGAACAATATTTGTGTATTTCATTACTATAGAAATGGAATGAAGTAATGCTCGTGTATTTTTTCATTTACATGTGCTTTCCATATTTATGTACATACTTAAAAAGTGTAAAGTCAATTCTGTAGACTACGTATAAATATGAAGTATACATAAGTTAGTGTCTAATAATTAATGCAGGCAGACAATAAAAACGAATTTCATATTGTATGTCTGTGAAAACGAAGGGCGACTCCTCATAGCTCGTCCTGCAGCAGAGATTAACCAAGTATTGACCTTCTATTCACAGATCCTAAAACCACACCATCTTGGGTTCGGGAACAAGAAGGTAGGCGTGACCCCTGAGTACATATGCCACTCAGAATCCGTCCGTTCTTTCCTAAAAATAAAGGTTAGACGACTAAGGTTACGGGTCCCTATATAATGGTCCCGGTCTTGACACCAGTCATCAGTGGAATATATCTTCTTGGGTACTGGGTTTGACGCTGATTGATCTTGTGAAATGAAACATCGATTATTCTTCATAAAGCCCCCTTTGCGACATTGAAAATTTCACTGGTTTGCTACTTTCCCAGTCACTTTTCCCTAGTGCTTTCTTTCTTGAGTTAAAACTGGAAACTGGTAGCGGGTCCCGAACAAATTGCCAAAATACCAGCTTCCTATCCTACCCCTATACGCGGAAGAGAACCGCGCACCGCGCGCTATTTTGACATAATCTAACACTGATTTTCACTATCGCATTCTCATATTTAAACCCATATCTTTATTACCAAAAAGAATATCATTGCATAATGTCATTTCACAAAAAGTACCAAAAAGTCACATTACAATAATATTCGAAATAGATATAACGTAAAAGCATATTAAAATATAGCAAAAAAACAACATATGGGCCGCAGCAACCACTTACCATCAGGTGGACTGTGTGCTCGTTTGTCACCCTTATCCTATAAAAAAAAAACAATTTTACAGGTTATTTTTAGAGTCTTAAATATAGACATTTAAGATTTATGAGTCTAAACACATTCAAAACAATAATCTTTATTAATAAGTATGAATATCTTAAATAATATAATCGTTTAATTCACAAATTAAAACCTTAAAGCAGTATTAATACAATTTTAACACATTTCTTAGCTTATTCTTCTATACAATTATCCTGTAACATATTCTACATTCACTTTCATATATTGCTGAAATTTTTATAAATTTATTAAATCTTTATTGTGATTTTTTTATATTTTAGTACGTTATTAGGGCGCTGTTTTAATCCCATACATAATGAACAATCAATTTCTGCACGACTCTTGGCACCAGGGTAGGAGGTGATGTATCTGTCTAAATTACAGCTATCTCTATTCATTATATAGCATCATTTATATTACATATGCTATTCTTATCTAGCCATTATGTAACTTATCTCTTATCATAAGAACATAATACGTTTCACTAAAACAAATGTCATATTTTTTCTATAGGATAGGGTGACAAACGAGCACACAGTCCACCTGATGGTAAATGGTTGCTGTGACCAATAGACATCTACATCTATCCTCGTTTGCGAATTAAAATTCAGATGCATTGTCACCCGTGAGGACTAAGATGGAATGCCTCTTTTCCAGTAAAAATGGTCTCCGATTCTGCTGCTATTTTATGCTGGTATTCTGTGAGAGCGTGGTTCTTCCCCGGTCGAGCCGTTCGTGCTATAACTATTGTTTTTTTTTATAGAATAAGGGTAACAAACGAGCACACAGGTGTGTTTCCTAATTAAATGAAGCATAGTAAAGTAATACCTTTATTTAAATCTGGTAGTACATTAGACCTCGCCAATTTTAGACCTATTTATGTACTACCAATACTTAGTAAGATTTTTGAAAATATTATTCTTGATCAAATGTGAAATTTCTTTAATATAAATAATTTACTTCATATATATTAATAATTTGATTACACAAGGGATCTCTCGACAACTGATGCCAGTGTTGAGCTGATTAAATATATATTTAATGCATGGCAGAATTTACAGGAAGCTTTGGGTATATTTGTGACATATCCAAGGCCTTCGATTTTGTTTACCATGAAATATTTATCAGGAAATTTCAACACTACGGTGTAAGAAGTGATGCTCTTAAATTAATTATTTAATATTTAAGTAAAAAAACGCAAAAAGTTGTCATTAACAGTATGAGCTCTTCCGGGTCGATGGTACAAATGGACGTGCCTCAAGGCTCAATTCTCGGCCCCTTTCTGTTTCTTGTATACATTAATGACCTACCTTACATAGTAGGAGATAACCATGATATAGTATTATTTGCAGATGACACTCCTTTAATTTTTAAATTAAGTCGACAATTACTAAAATATGACGAAGTAAATAATGCTATATCTTAATTAGTAAATTGGTTTAATGTTAATAATTTGCATTTAAATGGCACTAAAACGAAATGTATGAAATTCATGACTCCAAATGTCAAACAATTAAATACTAATGTAATTTTAAATGGGGAGAAACTGATTCTTGTAGATACCACCATTTTTCTTGGAATCACACTAGACGCGAAGCTTCAATGGAGCCCCCATATATCAAAACTAGCAAGCAACTTAGTTCTACAGCATATGCTGTAAAAAGATTAGAAGTCTTACCAGTTTTGAAACAGCTAGACTAGTTTACTTTAGCTATTTCCATAGCATAATATCATATGCTATTTTACTATGGGGACACGCAGCTGACACTGAAATTATATTTGTTTTACAGAAGAGGACCATAAGAGCAATTTATTATTTAAAGCCTAAAAAGTCGCTGCGACAAAAATTTAAGGAAATTAATATATTAACTTTGGCCTCTCAATACATTTATGAAAATGTAATGTACGTACACAAAAATAAAAGTAGTTTTACAAAAATAAGTGATACTTATTCTGTAAATACTAGGAACAGACACAAGCTAGTAGTACTAGTTACTCGACTCCATCGAGTCAGTAATTCATTCTTGGGGCGATGTATACGCTTTTAGAACGAAGTTCCAGATAATATACAAAATTTGACCTGCTCAAAGTTCGAAAACTTTATAAAACTAAGTTTGTATAAAAAGGATTATTATAATAACCCCTGGAAATGAGGTCATCACTACCAAGCTATTCCTAATTTGTTGTGTTGTTAATTTGTGTAACATACATGATTGTAAGCTGTGAAAAAAAAGTCCCGCTGAGTTTCTTGCAGGTTCTTCCCAGGACTGAGGTTTTTCTTCGAAGTCCATAAGTCGTATTGTTTCGGAAAAATTACCGGTGGTAAGCTATTCCACAGAGAGGTTTTACGCAGAAGAAAACTCCTAGTGAAACGTACAGTGGTGGACCACCAAGCATCCAGATGGTGTGGATGGTATCGGGAGTTTTGCTGCGATGTGCGTTCGAGAAATTTACCATATAACGCATGACTCTAAATTAATTTATAAACAAATTTTGTGGAATTAGCTTTCAGACGGGGAATCGAACCCCGGTCTCCCGCGTGACAAGCGGGGATTCTTATCATTATATTGAATCTATTTACTTAAATTACTTACCTATTGAAGATTGCGTCTCAATTGTAACTAGGAAGCTAGAAGATAACAACATGCCTACTCAAACACTGCCTTACATCTGGCTATCTATTGCGGAAGGAAGAGTTCTACTAGCAAGTAGAATATGTGGCGATGGGCTCACCTGTATCCCCGTAGTCGCCGACATATTCATGGAGGACTTTGAGGAGAAAACCCTTCTTACTGCTTTTGTAAATTCAAGATTCTACAAGCGGTACGTAGACGATACTTGCACAATTTTACAATCGGAAACAGTTACTGCATTTTTAGACCTAAAATATAATTCACAATGGAGTTAGAGGCAAATAATTCTTTAGCTCTCCTAGATGTTTTGTGATCCGAAATCCTGACAACACTATTGGTCACACTGTGTGTAGGAAAAAGACCCATACCGACCGATATTTAAATGGTGAATTACATCATCATCCATCACAATTAGCTACCGTGGGAAAATCTTTGTTTCAGAGAGCACGAGGGATCTGTGACAGAATACATCTGGCCACCGAGATTCAGCACATCGAGCAAGTATTGCAATGCAACAAGCTTTGAATCCCGCGCCCACGTCATAGTAACCGAGTGAAGTCGGTCACAGTCGAGCGTGTGCCTGCTGTACTACCCTATATCAGAGGAGTCACAGACAAGGTTCGCTACATCTTGAAGCGATTTCCATTTAAACACACACAAGAAGATTAGTAAATGTTTACCATCCGTCAAGTGTCACATCCCTCTACAAGATCCAGGAGTGTACAAGCTAGATTGTGAATGTGGTCTCTCTTACATAGGACAAACAAATATATCTACTAAAACCCGTGTGAAAGAACATATAGCTGACTTGAAGCACGGACGTTCCGGGAAGTCCACAGTGTGTGAACATGTTCAAGATCGTCCCCGCCATTACATTAGATTTGATAGACCACAAATCCTTGCAAAATAACACCGATTCCTACCAAGGATGATTCGCGAGGCTATTGAAATTCAAAAACATCCTAATTTCAATAAAGAAGATGGATGGGTGCTACCATCTGCTTGGGATCCTATATTTATAAAATTAAATCCAAACCCAAGTATACCACCGCATGATTTCAAGATACTGTAAGCTCATTCTGCGTAGATCTTCATGCGATGATATTCAAAAACTGAAGGTAGCCGGGCTAACTTTGACATCGAGAAGTCAAATACCTCAATCACCCCCATGACCATGGGTGCTGTAAAGCACCCAAAACTTCGGGAATTAAAAAGTTAAATTAAACGCCATAAAATCTGTAAAAATTTGTTTCATTTAACGTGTAGTCTTCGCGTAAATATAAGAAATCAGAATCTATTTACTTTTAACATAGACTATTCTTTAATACTGAATATATTTACTTTTAACATAAATTATTATTAATGTAAATATGAAAATATTCTAATAATCAATCATTTAAGCGCGTCGCCCAAAGCCTGTATTTATCACTTTAAACCATTAATCGGATTTCGATAGGGATTTTTCCTAAATATAGTACAATTTACAAGAAAAGTATTAATACTATGTACGAATTAGCTAAGTAATGACGATTTTTATTACTAACTAGCGATCCGCCCCTGCTTCGCGCGGGTGTTATCAGGATCTCGACAACAGCACGTCACCTACCGGGTCCAGTTGTGAATCTAAAACATCCATCTAAAACACCCGCTCAAATACACACAAAAAATTTCTTGGAAAACGGTCCAGCCATTTTCGAGTTTTTGCGATACTAACGAACAGCAATTGATTTTTATATATAGAGATTATTTGACTTACTAAAGATTTTTCTGAAGCTGAACTGATTACGAAATCCACCAATATTATTCTCACTACACCAAAGGAAACTAAAGTTAAAGTTCAAAAGTGAATATATAATTCATAGGAAAGTCAAAATAACAAGAAGTATAGTGGTTCGTGGCGATAAGACAAATCATCGCGACAGTGGGAGAAGCCCATGTCGAGCAATGGACTTTACGGACCGATAAAAAAAAGATAGAACTTATTTTAGAAGAAGGATGTTTAATATGGAAAGGTCATACAAATCAGAGATCTAATACGACTAACAATTATAGAAGAACATATTTATGCATCAAGTATTGTACGTTGATATTTTTGTATTTTCATAACTGAGATTTTTTTATGATAAGTACCCTAAATAGATTTTAACAGAACTTCAGACTGCTTATTTTTCACGCATTACGTGATAACATTTTGAATAGTTTTATTTTTAGTTGACTTTAAATAAAGAACGCTGTTAACAATTCAACTGTATGTTTTTATATGTATGTAACGCTATATCTTCACCAATTGTGAGCCGGATTTGATGATTCTCTTTTATTAAATAGTTTATAATTCAGGGTTTAAAACATCGTGACGAAACCTGCATGTATGAGAAATAAGAAAAACTATTTCGAAGACATGTAAAGTTCGCCAACACTTCATTGGGGCAGCGTGGCGGACATTTCCTTCGCTAAAACCCTCAGAAATTAGATGAGGCCAGTAGTGGAACGTATATAGGCTGATATAAATTTGAAGAAGAAATTCCATAACTAAGGGTGGTAAAATAACCTATTTTAAGATATTCCTTAATCTACTCAATAGGGTAAAATATTACTTTCGATAAAAAGTGAAAATGAAAGCCGAATTCAAACAACAAAAACAATAATTTCACAGCTGAAGTCGAATTTGAATTTTTTGTCCTGTAATCTAATCTGAAAAAAATCTAAAATCTAAATCTATCTAAATCTAAAAAAAAACTGTAATCTAAGCTATATTTCAACTCATTTTAACTGAGAAAAACCAATTTACTCTCTTTTTAATTGAATACCTCTTACAAATGAGAGTTGTTTTCACCTTTACTTCTTTATGTTTATTAGCCCTAAAAGTCTATGTATATTTTTTTTATCTCTACGTTTTTATCTCCAAGTATATCTAAATAATAATACGTAAAGTGAAATATTTGTACCCCTTTTTAAGTGTATTGCGCACACGGGTAAATGTGTGAATTCGTATAAAGTTTACATGGAGAGAGAATGCAGAAATCTAAAATTTGTATTAAATATATGTTACCATTAAATTAAACTAATAAAATAAAACATTAATTGTTTGCGTTCATATCGCCAAAGTCAATTACCAAACACATAATATTTTATGGTCAACAGTCGCACAGAGTAGAGTTTGTCGGCAGAGAATTTAAAAATGTTGATAACAAAGTAATTACTGATAGATAAACTGAATGAGGCGTGAATTTTGAATGGTTTTCAATGTTTCTTTTGTGGAGTGTATGTCAAAGTAAAGGAACATTTACTTTATATTTTGTATATTACTGTCCAGTACATAAAGCATAGATTATACATGTATACAGAGAGTTGAAAGTAAAACACAGCCTGCTTAAAATGCAAATTTAAAAACTTAATAATTGACGATAGAATTTCGTACATGACCATTAGTTTATATTAATGCACAAAATACAAAACTTCTATAGTTTTGAATGTGTCACTGTCCAAAATATGTGCATAAAAATGCAAAGTATATGTTTATAAGATTGCAAAGTAAGAAGAACATGTTTTCTTATCAACATATGTAATTTAAAAGAATGATTGATTATAAGTGCTAGGCTGTTATACAATTAATTACACAGTGTTACAAAAGCAATAATGTTATGTGTTACAGTATGTGTTATTATAAAAGAAATAATGTTGTTATTTTTTTAAACTGAGTAAGTTAATAAATTTCACCTAACGGTTTTATATTTATTTTCCCTTGAGTTTAAATTCAAATTCCCTAATGTCGAAATTTGAGTCTAGTTCACACTATACTCCACATTTGTTATTAACAATCCTTAAATTACACAACTGTGTTCTATGTTCGGATCTAATGATTTAGAGGACCATTAATCATAAAATTTACTACGTGATATTCTTTTCTGCCCAGGACGTTAGTATGTCTGTGTTGGTACCTCCTACAAATTTTTACCGACAAAATACAGTACAATAACTGACGTGTTTCGGTTAAAAGAGCAACAGTACCAGTGATCTCAGTTCTTAGGGGTGTTGTATGAAGTCGGTTGAAGATGAACATGGACTGAAATATCCATGTACCTTAATAAAGTGGACAGTTCGCTAGTTTTTCTCTTTAATAATAAACAAATCCATAACTGGACCTATTAAATAAGAAATATCAATCTTAAAATTTCATTTAACGAATAATTCTAGCGTAGTTAAAACGCTATATAATTGACTAATAGCAAGCGCTGGCGCGGTTCGGCAGTCAATAGTCAAAAGAGTTCAACGCTCGTCTACTCGGCAAACTAGTCTCACGATTCTTTACACAATAACTTTTTGTGCAGTCTTGGTTTTAGTTATGACATCATCTTAACGATAACATGATGCTACTAAGTAAAATCAATAATATTAATAATAATGCATATTAAACTTAGGTTACAATTTCTGTATGGACAATTCAACTCATATTAAAAGCATCTCATTGTGAAAGTTTTCAAATAATTCTTCAAAATCTATTATATTTGATTTTTTTTCAAAAGTTCCGAAGAGCATTTTAACTTTTATGGACTTGCAAAGTTGTGGTTGCCAATTTAATTGTACTACAATGTGTGCATTCCGCTGATTTTTTTTATCCTAATGGTTGAAGGAATTTGACAATGCAAATAAATCATAAAGTTATTGTATTAGACTTAATATGATTTAAAAATATAAATAATATGTTATTTTTGGTTTTTATATAGATTATTATATAGAGTTTTTGAGAAAATGATAAATACGTGATGTGATAATGACGTGAAAATTTTAAATCAAATTTAAATATGTTCTATAATATTAGATTATTTTTAAAATAAATTTTTACAAAATTTACTAATTCACAATTACTAGGCTACAACAGGAGAATTTAAACTTGTAGGATATTTTCTAAACAAAGTTTAATAATACATTTACAACTAAGTATGAAGAAATAATGAAAAAAAATCACCTTGAGCATTCCAACATCTATTCCTTAAACATAATGGCGAGTGTTTTTCTACACGATCCGTTGATATAATAATTTGAGCAGTGCAAAAACTTTAGGAGTGATTTTGGTGGACGAGGCTCCTTGCCCTCGGGCGTCGGCGGTTACGTAAGTTCATCTACTTTCAAGGTCGAGGACGATGCTCCCAAATCGCTGATTGCGTCCTGCCTGTGGAGGGGAGACTCCAACTGACTAGCTTGGATGTTCGACTTTTTGTTTTATTTTCCAAATAATTGATCGAGACACCATCTTAGGCTTCATTTTTATTGTTCCAAAGAATAAAAAATGAAATATTCCTTACAAGGCTCTAAAAAGAGGTAAGACTCAAATTTACATGTAGTTGAATTATATAACGAAATTATTAAGAAGTATCCTTTTATCCTTTTACCATCCGGGATATAAAATTTATAAACTCGTATTTATCAGAAGTTGCATTCCTTGGGGAGGCCTATGTTCAGCAGTGGACTTGTGAAGGGCTGTAATGATTTTGGTGCTGTATTTATAATTAATCAATTAAAAGCGATAACTAATATTTTTAACAGATTTATGATTAAAAATCAAATATTACTATGAAAATATTATACGTAGTAGTCGTATATTGGTATTTCTACCGGAAAAAAAATTATCTATGATTCAAAGTCTCGTACTTAAAAATCCATCAAGGCTACAGGAGGTCACAAAAAAAGCAAGCAAGAAACTTATTATACCTATATAACCCAAAACTAAACCCTCCTTTAGGTAGACGGGTAGTAATGGAAGAGTAAACTACATTTATTGTGAAGTAAATTCATTCTTATGGGCAGTTAGAAAAATTACCTTTACGTTTACATTTTTACCTTTTCAAACACGTCACCCTACCTTGATCATAAATCTGTGTTAATATATGCAAGACTCAACTTGGAATAAATATCTTAAACACCCGAAAAAGAACAATAACCGTGCTGCTTTCTTTTACTTTCTTAGCTACTACGTAGTAAAATTCTTTTATATTATCCCTTTTTGCGAAAGTATGATTAAATTGTCCAATAAATTACACCATTGTACGGGTTTTCTTAAACTTCCTAACAACTCTATAAAATCTTTACCGCACTGTTTTTGGGATTTCATTTTACTTGTAAAGCCGGATAATATTTTTCGGAGCATTTCAACAATCCGCACATTTAAACCTCTAATATTCTAATTTCTATCTATATTTAAATCAAAGGATTAATTTTATGACATAATTTTCACTGAGACTAAACTAAACCTGCGTTAATTTCTTTATTCACTTTGCCAGATTTATCATAATTCTTGATTATAATGTATTTTATTGTACTGTAACACCGCCAGATTGTGTGTGAATTTAGTACACGAATATTCTAATCCTTAAGAGTTGCTTATTTTACATATAATAAAGTGTATAAAATGTAATTTCAAACTTATGCCCGAGTTATTAGTCTAGGACTATGATAAATGTTTTCTTCAAACCGATTTCGGCTGCAGTAACAAACGACAATGACGTACTCTAATATAATTTTTTTCACATAATATTTGCGCCTACTTCGTCGTTAATTAAGTCAGAAATTTATGATAGTTTAATTTAGAGCTTTGAAGATAACGTCTTAAAATTAACGCTTAATTGGAAAATAGAATAAAAAAGTTTAAGGTATTTTTTTTAAAGCAAACTTAGCTCCGGAAGATAAAAGTTCAGAAGCAAATAATTGTTAGTAGTGGTTGCATTAAAACACAGACCTAATGCATTTGATGGTGGTAAAGAGTTCTGTCTCAAGTGTATGTATTAGTAATATATGGTGTTCTAGGGCGTTCTATGAGTTACGCCTGTGTCCATCGGCATACATTGTACCTACGGCACATCAGACGAGATAATAGAGCCAAAAGACCTGAAGAAAGGCTACGGTTATGAAAAAGCGAATAAATTCGGTATTTCTTAGTCGAATGAAAAACTTATGTAATAATTTATCTGTATCGATAATAATGAAATATGTAAACGGTTAAAAATCTATTACCAATTATTTCTCCATCGTTCCTTCAAAAAGTTACAAATAATAAATTGCGTAAAAATAAATACTATAAATTATGAAAAAAATGCCTCTACGTAAAAGGTTCTAAACCACATATTCCCAATGTTATGTTATAGGACTAGACTATATATAACACAGTCACAATTCATCGAAATTGGATACAATTACTATATTACCAGCTAAATAAATTTTAAATGATCTGGAATTATATCTATTTAGTAAAATTAGAATATTTCATACAGGCTTTATAAATAAAAAGAGATTAGTTACATGTGGTTTAAAAGTGTGCTTTTTGTCAAACGAACAAAACATGCCTATGGTCTGTTCGTCTATACTGTGAACATATTATCAGGAGTAGTTTTAAGTCGTACTGAAACATTTAATCGTTTTATCCATAATTTTGGCTTCAGGTAATTTAATTTTCATTACAAAGATCCTTTTTGACGACTTAAGCACTAAACAGGTGTTTCATGGCCTACAAATAATTGTTTTCTTGTGTAATTTATGTTTGCCTACACGAATCAGGTGAAAATCCTACTACTACGTTTTTATTTTAAAAATTGATAAATAAATAAAAACATTTTTTATAGTTATGAAATATAAATAATATATCGCATAGTTTTGAGATATCAATTTCGAAACGGATGATTTTTTCAACTTAAATCTAATTTTATTAGAAATTAATTCTTAGTATTAATACCATGTTTTTTTATAAGTATACACATTCAAAATGAAATAAAACACGAAAAATAAAGTTAAAAGCCATATTTATATTCCATATATGTTCGAAACACATGGGCGCCACGGCTGGTCGTATGAAGCGCATTCGGGAAGTCCAATTTTCGACCACTTTATCGGGCAAATGTTGCCGTATATCCGCAATACCGCTTCGAATGTTAGCTTCAAAGTGGTCTAATGTCTGTGAATTAACGGCTTAGACTAGTGACTTCACATGTCTCCAAAGAAAGTAATCCATAGATATGAAATCGCACGATCGTGAAGACCAGTTCTCAGGTCCATTACGCGAAATTATGCACAATAATTCTTGCATTAACTTGATGATGTCGCGCACTTTGTGGTATGTTACGCCATCTTCTTGAAATCAAAGTCACGTCAATACCATTCAACTGAGAAACGAAAAATTCAACAATCACGGCTCTACTACGCTATCAATTGACATTTTAGGCGACATCATCTATAAAGAAACGCGGGCCAATGATTCCACTTGGCCATAAAAACATCAAACTTTTAAACTTTTAATGGATGTAATAGCGTGTAATAGGATGTAGGCTTTTGGGTTTCATCACTTCAAACTTGCCAAATCTGATTATTGACGTAGCCGTTCAACCCAAAATAAGCTTCATCTCTAAACAAAATCTTGCGTTGAAAAAGAGGATCAAGCTGAATATTGTATTCAGCTCATTCACTGAACGTTTGGCGCGTATAATGGTCATGCGGTTTAAACTCGTGCATAAGCTGGATTTTGTAAGCCAAGATATTTTCGCAAAATTTTCTACAAAGTGGACGGACACGGCTCCAACTGCTGTGCATACTGGTGAATCGACTTATTCGGGTTTTCCTTAACACTGCGGTCAACGTAGCAATAACTTCTGCTGTGCACACTTAACGGTGTCTATGTAAATGCGTATTATTCACTAGTGTGCGTGGATCGAAAACTATCCATGGTTTACCAAACAACTAACTCGGATGGATGATTACATCGAGAGTAAAGTGAACGTATCGCAAAAAAGGTTTGACGACCTTTTGTGCGATACGTTTGATTCTCAAAACAAATGTGCACAATTTGTAAGGATTATCTGGTGGTTATTTCATTAATGCTGAAATGGCAAAATGTATTGACCACAAATCAACTGTCTACTGTCCAATTCAGTCACTAGAAACAGTATTGCCGGTTTCAAAACCAAACCTCTAAAAACACCATTTATAACATGTATAAAACGTATGATGATTGTCTTACTTATATTTTCATAAAATTAATAAATACTTTAACCTGGCTTTAAGATTAAAATGGATAAGACAAAGAACATGTGTAATGTTCATGTCACACAAATGCCGATAGTTGTTAAGAACACTATCCTCACAGTTGTAGACAAGTATGTTTATCTAGGATAAATGGTCCGCCTAAATGAATCCAACTTTGACTCAAAGTTCGATCAACGGATCCGACCCGCCAGAACAGCGTTCGAGAGATTATGACACATTTTCTTTTCTTCATAGGATAAAACAAAGTCGCTTGCCGCCGTCTGTATGCTTTCTTACACACCCGAATCCGATCTTTTAATCTTCTCAACGGATTTTAAACCCTAAATTACAAACGAGCGAAGTCGCGGAAAACATCTAGTATATCATATAATTCTTCTGTCCTTGTGTATGCGGCTAACTCATCCTAAACGGCTGGGCCGGTTTTGATGAAATTTTGTGTGTGATTAAGTTGATTAGAGAATGGTTTAAATTTACAATTAGAGCCGGTAGGTGGCGTTGGTATTGAGATCCATAAATCAACCGTGCGATGCCGGGGTGAATCGCTAGTGTCACATATTCCTTTAAATCTGAAAACAAGAGTATAAAACTAACACTCATTACTTGTGATGGTATATGGATCTGAGACGTGATCTTTCAATGCTGACCGTATGAGGTAGCTCAATATAATTTAGTAGTGCTAGTAGAAAGAGCTATTTGCAGGTCTCCCTGCATGATAAAATCCGTAATACAGATATCCGCAGTATAACCAGGCTAAGCGACATAGCCGAATTAGTGATCTGAAGTGACTATGGGCCGGCCATTTAGCTCGAAGAAGCAACAACTGATGGGAAAGAAAGTTTCGCGAATGGCAGTCTCATACCAGCAAGCGAAGTATTGGGCGGCCCCGACTCTAGATGGAGTGACGAATACATACAGGAATATAGATGCAGGTGACTCAGGACCGTATTTTGGTAGCATTACTTCGAGGATGATTAAATTCAGTATAGTGTACTTGTCAATAGCTGTAACGGAATGGACGTAAAGAAATACAAAATTATAAACTCTATAGGTCTGTTTTATATAAAATATTTTAAATTTAAAAGACTTGGTTTCCAAAATTAATTAATAAATGGGTTGCTCTCAAAACATTATATTACATTTAACAAACAATAATTGTGCAAAATATGCCACGAAAAAGCGAAATAATTTTGTGCCGTTATCGAATCTCAAAACAAACACGCATATTTTCTTCACAGGAAATGCAATAGTTACTGTGTCATTGTGTTTTTGTCACTGCAACGTGTGTTTGTGTGGCTGTGGTACCGTTATGCAGAGGCTTTTTTACAACAAAGCATAATGGCCACCCTTTGTAAGCAAAAAAACATGAGGGTTCGGCAGGTAAACAAATCTCTGATCAAGGTCCACGATTTAAGGCAGCGATTTATATTATATAATACATATATCTTTTGTTATTGTTCGATTCTATCACATTTACGTTAAGGTTTTTAACTGTAAAACCTTTAAAAACGTGTGTCTTAATGATCGCATCGTAGGAATGGCTGTTTTTTGTGTGCATATTAACTGCAACAACTTACATACAGTTAACCGTTTATCTACGAACAGTACCATCTGCCTTTAAATTGATAAATAAGAAATGTGTCATTTCAAAGAAGAAATTAAATTGACAGTTCACATTTTAATAAATTAAGAGCATTTATAAAATTTAACACAACTTTTATAGAAATAATTGTTACATGGATGCAGTAACCTATAGACAGACACCTAACATTATCCTGCAAGTTACCCAGCGCGAAGTCTTTCCTAAGTTGAACTACTTACATCATACAGTACAGCTATTCACAATTACACTGCTGAATATAGGCCTCCTCCAAGGAACGCCACAAAGCACGGTCCTGAGCCACCTGCATCCACTGGCTTCCTGCACGTCTTACCAGATCTTCACTACATCTAGTGGGGCGACGCCCTACACTTAGCCTCCTGGTACGAGTTTGCCACTCAAGAACCTTTCTTTCCCAAGGGTTGTCGGTTCTTCGAGTATACCGTATTTTTTCCAGTCCATCCAATGCAGCGATGAAAAATTTCTGGGATATAACGTGGTCATCCTGTCTTACTCCTCTCTACAGTTGTATAGGTTTGGTACTCTGGTTCTGTACGGTTTCAGAAGCTCCGCTGTAATTCAATCCTCACCCGGGGACTTGCCATTTTTAAGGTGCTGGAGAGCCATTCTAATTCTAATTCTCGCTCAGACTGACTTGCGGATTATCATCGGAATAGTGTCGGATAAGACTTGCTCTCGGATCATTATTCACACTCGTGCTCCAACGATGACGTGTACAGCTGCCCATAGAACCTCTCAATCTCACTCAAAATCTCAGGTGTCACGGAAACGATGCTGCCACACTCGGTGTTCAGCTTCGACAGCTGGATCTTTCTGGGATACAGATCTCTGGCAAAGACTTTGGAGCCTTGGTTCCGCTCGATCGCTTTGAAGTTGCGTAAGTCCCGCCGCATGCATTTGGAGATCTGTCTATTCAGGTGCCTGTATGCTGCTGAACACTGCAGCTTCTTGTCCCGTCTAACAGCAATGAGATTAAGAATGCAATCGAAGAGGTTTTGTGTTCTTCTGTGGGTCTTACAAAACTTAGCTCCAACCGCATGGACATTTTCCACGAGCTTGTTATTCATATCGTCCACGGTATTGCAATCTTCTAGGCACTGAAAACGACTTTGTAACTCGAACTGAAAGTTTTTGGGACTTTGAATTAGAGCACAAGAGGGACGGAGCATTGACTTCATTAGACGTGACCTCGCCAATTTAACGTTTAGATTCAGTGTTCCTCTCACCATTCTGAGATCGCTGCCGGTTTTCACCCTCGCGATCACTGAGACTTCACTAAACAGTTGCCGTCTAATCGTCATAATAAAGTCAATCTTATTTTTTGTTGAACCTTTGGGACTCGAACAGATCCGCTTCCTGAGGGGACGCTTGTGGAAGAAATAATTCATCATAAAGAGTCCCTCTTTCTCTATGAAGTCGGCCCGTTGCTGGCCCCTTGGGTTCCGTTGTCCAATCCCAAATTTCCCTATTTTCAGCTCACCGTTCTCTCCTGTGCCTAGTTTTGCATTGAAGCGTCCCATTAACACCGTACAGAGGGTTTTGGAAGAGCAATGCATGACTATTCGAGCTAGAGATATTCTCATACATTTCCTCCACCACTGATCAGGGATGTGCCTGGTTGGTGCATAAAGCTGTATGACCTTCAGCAAATACCGTTTCGTGATTCTATGTATAAGGTACGCAACCGTCGTCGACACACTCTCAATCTTTTCAACGTTCTTTACGTGAGACTTGTGGACGATAAATCTGATACCTCCTTGGGACAGATGGTCGTCTTCCCGGTGATAGAACAAGTTGAAGAATTCAAGGATTACCGTGTCCTACCCCTCTCTTCAGACCGCAGCTAATCCTATAATATCCCAGCGCAACTTGTCTATCTCTTCTTCCAGCTCCAGAATTTTCTCTTCAGTTCTCAGAGTGCGTGCATTATATATAGCCAGATCGAGTCGTCTTAGGTGGCAACCGAACCTCCACCGGAGATTCTTAGCGCCTCCTATCTCGCCGTTACCATAGTCGCCACCGTAGCTAGGAATAGTGGGGCCGCCGGGGACTGGAGGCCGTCCTTTTAGTAACTCTTGTCATGTGTATTGCCATAGTTGCCACGCTTGTAGAGCGGGTTGGCAACCACAGTTTTTTTATTATTTTTGCTGTTACCAGAAAGATGCATCATCATGCCTATCTTCAATCTCAGTCTCCCTCTGTCGCCTCTGGCGACACCCACGGAAAGATATGGGGTAGTGGGTATTATTACCCACCACTACACGGGGCTACTTACAATCACTATGTAAACTCAAAGCAAAAATTAAATCTAGACAAAAACTACTTTTAATCAAAGTTAAAGTCCAAATATTTTTATTTAAAATTAGCCTTTACGAAACACTTTTTGAAATTTAACGAAAGTACATCATCATTTCCACAAGTCCCTGCTGCGAAAGATTTTGAGAGAAGAAACCCAAATGCAATTTTATATAAAATATTATTATTATATTTACAACTAGCTGATCCTCGCCACTTCACCCGCGTGTTATTTGGGGTTTTAGTTTTTTTGCGCGGAACCCTAATTCTTTTTCTAAAATAAAAGTAGCCTAAGTTACTCCTTATGACATCAGCTATGTGCCAGTGAAAGTCCCGTCAAAATTGATCCAGCCGTTTCAGAGACTAGCCGGAACAAACAGACAGACAGACATACCGACAGACAGACAAAAATTTTAAAAATTGTGTTTTTGTTATAAGTATCGTATATACTTTCATATGCATTTATTAAAAAGCCGTAATTTCGACATTACAAACAGACACTTCAATTTTATTTATTTGTATAGATTTAAGCTTACAAATGTAAATATGCTCTATCTAAATATGTAAAATTCTCCTCTTTGAACATGCTTATCATGTTCATGCATTTTTCATATCATTTCATCCATAAATTCGTTACAGCCCTATCGAAGGTCCACTGCTAAACATAGCCCTCATAGATTGCGACATATGGGGATATTTTCCATAAATGCGTGGTTGTTATTAAAAAGATTCTGCCATCCATACATTGCCTTATATCCCTCTATCTGTCTTCTGACACTACCTTTATATACGCCCTAAATTAGCTGTAAAAATAAATAATTTTGTAATGATTTATATTGTTATGTGTGTTACGTTTTTTTCCTTTACAACATCTACTGAATATTAAGTGTCAATTTTATTAAATCTTGTACAGCAAGTTTGAATTTACTACGGTAACATACACGTGTTAAAGTTATTGATATCATTCGTTTCGACACAGATATTAAAACAAAATTTACCTATATAATATTACCTCTAATTTAATATAAGGTAAAAATTAAAACATACATTTGTTTACATAAATTTGATGTTAATCTCTAAGTAAAACCCTTTTTACTATAAAATATGACACAAATAGCTGTTTTCTTTAACTGAAATAGATATAATTTTCAATATCAGCTCACCAGCCACACAACAGTAATCAATATGACTTAATACTGCGAAAATAACTTAAATAATGCTGTATCTATCTACGCGAGTTAACAGTCTTATTTTTTTAAATGCCTACACAGTGGAATTATCTTTCACAAAGCTTCTATATGCAGTCTACAATGTAGACGGGAGTCTATAGTGATAGCATAGAAAAATGTGTAATCTGTAATCCACTATTTCGAGTATTTGATTGTGCTATTTAATCTACCTTACCTTACATTTGGTAAAGAATATTTATGGTATTTCATTTTGTTGGTAAACAGAAGAAAGTTAGTTGGAAGCCAGTGTAGTTCTCGAAATTCATCATTACTTATGTTGTCTATGAAGTTTCTCCAATACACTCGGTCCCAGTAACAACTATGCTCCATCAACAAACGACTTCTTGATATGAGATCACATATTGAAAGAATTTGCAACAAACAACCAGACTTACTTGACAGGTAGAATGATGTTCACATCACCAGAAATATCACCCACGTTAAATGCTAATACTTATCACTGATAAGGATTCCTTAGTTGATGATAACAATTATTGAAATTATGTCTCACTATTATTAATATGACACTCGGTCTTCTGGATTTTTTTCTAGCATTTGATTTTTAGGAACACGATCACGACACAATAGTACGTTTTAAAACATCATCATCAGCCAAATTCAACAGCTGGATATAGGCCTTTTCAGTTCTAGGGAGGATTTATTTTAACCTTGTGTAATTTAATGCAATGTCAGACATCTCGTATCGTGAGACAAAGTAGTGACAAAGTGAGAAGATAACTTCGGAAAGTTTGAATGTGACAACGTAATATAATTCCATAAACCCAATCCGTCCCGTAGGTGGATGACTGTAGAAAATACAATAAAGACCTTATATCCTTTGACAAAGTGCTGTATAACCAACTCATTTGTACGACATGCAAAAACCTCAGATCGCAGACGAGTTCCAGCGTTATTTTATTTTTTGTATGTATTGCATTTAATAATATTAATTGCATGTAATTCGATGATTACGGTATTTTATTTATTTATTCTTTACTAAAAGAATATAAAGGGCAAACTTTATGCCTTGAGACAATCTTTACCAGTCAACCCATGGAGTGGAGAGAATTTGACATGAATTTAATAAGGAAATTTTTCTTTCTTTGTTTATTTACGACTACTAAATAAATTTAATCTGTTATAATAAGAAAAATAAGCCACCAATTTAGCGTTATTTTAATTTTTATACTTGTTTTAGACTAATCTAGCCACTTTTATAAACTTGATTACGCCCACACCGAGTTGGCAACACTATTTCGGTGGCTAAGCGCTCGCTGTAAATTTCACAGTACGCGAACAACCCGGGGTCGATACCCGCCGGCATCAACGAAACTGTTCAATTCAAATTTAAGTACTGACTTACCACATGCTCGGCGGTAAAGGAAAACATCATGAAGTTTCTTTCATTACATATATATAATTTTAGATTCGATTGAAGCCTGCCAACACGCTGGAACAGAGCGGCGTTCTTATTACTCCATAGTACTCTCGGAAATCAGAGGAGGTTTATGCCCGGCTTTAGTATGTATGCTGATTTTTCTGTCTTTATGAGCCCTCTTTTACATATCATTATATTTTTCTGGAATAATTCTAAGATGATACATGTACACCACAATAAGAAGCTGTTTTCTTCTATACACGACGTTAGCTACTTTTGAGCCTGAAATTTATGTATTTTACTTCATCTTGTCCATTGATGTTGGCACAATCAGTCGCCTGTAACTTCAGCCTTTTTTATGCCATACAGATATAACATATTTCTGTTTTAATTGTGTAGTGTAGGTCTGACTACTCCCGAAATTCAATACTGATAATATCTCAGTATTAGTGGTTTGTATGCTGTGATAAAATAATAAGATTATTGTGTTACTATGGAGGAATGAGAGCCTTAAATGGTTTATTTTTAAAATCTATTAAAGTCTCTGTTTCATAAACAACTATAATTTTTAAGTGTTAAATAACAAAACATTTTCAATTATTCACTTTAATCGCATTATTATTTATTATAATTTATATTCCGCACTAGATCACCTTGCCTAGATAGAAATAGTAAAAAGTGGACGTCAGGCGACCATGGCATTGGTAGAGTCGCTGTTCGTCCCGCTCTTGCGCAGCAGTTCATTCACCCGCAGTGCGGAAGAGGTCGGCGCGGGCGCGGGCGCGGGCGAGTAAGCGATCGCAGGAAGGACGTCTCCGACCATGAACCGAGCTACATTTTATCAGTTATCCGGAGCCAACGGCACGCTACGCCGTCTCGATGCACGCTCCGTCATCATGACCCTCTAGCCCGACACCGACAGTGTTTTAGACTGAAAGCAACGTAGATCTCATAGAAGACTTATTATTTTTAATATTTTTATCATTATTTTACTAATATTTAAGTGACGGTTTTGTGCGGTGGTTTAGTTAAGTTATTAAGTGATAAACAAAACACTTCCTGTGGATTTTCCTCTTGATCTGGATTTTTACGACAATCATTTTACTGGATTAATATGCTGATTTTGGTACGTATTTAATTAAATAATTTTTTATATATTTTTTTCTCCGAGCTTTACCAAACGCTCTTCGTTTAATAAAAGACATCAACGCGCGTCAATGTTTAATTTACGTACGTAATAAATAAAACCATACAAATATTTACTAACTATAATTACTAATTATACCTATCTCACATAATATATATATTTATTTGTTAACTAATGTTTAATTTTTTTAGATAATAAATATCTTTTAATAACAATTAATAAAAAAATTGAAAACAACTTCATGTTAAAACCCTTTTGTAAATATTTTATTCAAGTTCAATCTTATCATTAATAATCCCGTTTTTAAAACATTGTTAGTAATATCTTTAAGTTTCGCTTATTAATAACATCTTCAGGCGAGGCAACAGTTTATAAAATTTTACCTCATATTTTAAGAGGGTAATCATCCACCGCCACATTAAAAATAAAAGCCAGTAGACAGTTTAAAGTTTTGGCGGCAATAATTTAATAACTTTATTTTTAAAAAAATTAACCACTGATTGCCATTATTTAACATTAAATTAGTATAACAAAAGCAATGCTATTAAAACACTAATTTTCTGCTTTGGCACCAACTCTGATGAGTACGGTATTTAGCTAAATTTTCAGGACTATAACTACATAGTAAATGACCACATTGTATTATCACATGTATGTATAGATTAATATGATGTATGCACACACGCACTCAATCTCAGCTATTGTTGTTGGTCCGTCGCACTCTGCAAAAACCAAACCTTGAACTTTTCGAGTTCAATTTCAAGGCGAATATTTTGCCCACGTGATCTACCTACACCGAGCTTACGTAACCCCACATTCATAACGTAATGTAATGAAATCGCAACTTTGAAACAAAACAAGCAGCCTTGGTTTATACAATTACTACAATTTTTATTATTATCTTGTTTTATACAATTATTGTACAATTACTTGTTTGAAAAGTAATTCATAAATAATATGTTTCCGTTATTTTTAATTTATTTAATTTTAAAAGAAAACAAAGATTTTAATCAAGTCTGAATATTGTGTATAAAAATAACATAATAATTTAATATAACAATTCATATTATAATAATTAGATAATAATATTTTCAATAATCCAGTATCTAAATGTCAGTAAAATGTAAAATGCTTTAAGTGATGAAAATGATTGACATACAAACTCAGATGGATTTAAGTAAATTATTACAGCTGCGATCATCATCATCATTAAAGCCCTTCACAAGTTCACTGCTGTAGGAATGGCACTAAGCACGATCCTGAGCCACCTGTATCCGTCTACTTCCTGCATGTCTTACCAGGTCTTCACTCCATTTAGTAGGAGTCTACCCAACACTTTGCCTACCGGTACGAGGCTGCCACTTGAGTACCTTTCTTCCTCATCGGTTGTCGGTTCTTCGAGTTATATAAAATAAACTTGAACATGGGACGCATTACCAGAAAAGCAGCGATATTGCAAACAAAAGTGAACTCAGTACAAATGTACAAAAGATGCAAATCACTGTATCAGACAGCCACGGTTTCGGCAATGACACTGACTACGCGAATGATATAACAACGAGCTGACAAACCCGTGAAAATTCGGTCATTGAACCGCGGTGAGCGCAACCGGCCCGGCTTCTGTCCGCTTTCGCTTATGCGATTTTTGTTTTTACACCGCTGACCATAAAGCTGACTTATTCTTGCACATTTTAAACAAATTCATACATTTGAAATTTGGGCTCGAACGCTTATGACGCAAGTGTGCATGTACATATTCTTATTTAGTCGGCAAATAAAACTTATTAAATACGACGACAATGCTATCCTTGTCAAAGAGACACGAATAATATAAAAATCTGGAATAGTAACCTTTAGCTTTAAAAATAATCTTTATAGAACATAATCGTTGACTGTAAATGTATTTATTAATAAACCCGTTTACAATATATAAACACTTTGCATTGATTCATGAAGTTTAGTCAAACACGATATCAATCAAATCAACCTTATTTCTTACAAGTTATGTGATATCGCATTGTTTCATATATACGAGTAACAGTGGTAGAGCCACGCGGCTTTTGCTTAACAGTGGTAGAGCCACGCGGCTTTTGCTGTCGCACGGATGGGCCGGCTCGAACCGGGGTGGTACCACGACCTCACAGAAAACCAGCGTGAAGTAGAGGTTTACCTCTGCGTTTCGCTTGGTGAGTGCAGGTGGCCGGAGGCCCTTTTTACTGGGAATGAGGCATTCCATCTTAGTCCTCACGGGTGACAACGCATCTGCATTTTGATTCGTAATCGAGGATAGATGTAGATGTCTATGGGCCACAGCAACCACTTACCATCAGGTGGACTGTGTGCTCGTTTGTCACCCTTATCCTATAAAAAAAAAATACACATCAGTTTTTCTCTTTGAATTGTTTTAATAACATATACCCTGTATATGATATAAATAAACCATACAAAAAATGTGTGTGTCTCAACTGAATGCTTAATAAACATTATACCGTCACTTGCACTGGGACTTACGTGGGAGTGCCAGGAAGATCCTTGATGGGTAGAAAGTAAATGCTTGGTTAACAACAAGCACGCGTGGCGCGGGGGGGTTGATGCGTGGAACCTGTTCGAGCAACGGTACCTTGTGTCGTGCCCGGGGCGAGCACGCACCTCTTATGTAATACCTATTATCATGCTTCGTTTGTTTTATCTTATTTAGATATACACTTATCCAGCTTTACATATAAGTAATTATTGTCATTCATTTTTAGTATGGTATCTTATAGAAGTGGCAATGTACATTCTATAATGTATATAGGCTTTATAAAACAAGTCTTTTTACGAAATAAAAAAAAAATAATAGAAGATGATGATTTCGTAAAAAGCAACGGTTATTTTTATAGCTGTTATGACAATGTATGAATAATAATTTTGGTCTACAATAAATTGCGCAGGAAGTGCAATGAGTGAGCATCATAAAACGATTGATGTCACGGTGAAGTGTTCCACATACATTTGATTCATTGAATATATTATAGTCTGTATGCCGTAGGCTTTCCGGTGTCAGCGGACAGCCACCAGTTAATAGTTACCGAACTCACTATTTAACATATCGTTTATACTTATATAGAGGCCTCTTATATAGTTATATATAAAATGTATATTTAAATTTTTCATACTTGTGTACTTTCATTTTTATATACGTGGTAGAGCCATGCTGCAGCTATATTAGTAGTATAGTTGTAGCACGAATGGGTTGGCTCGACCGGGGAAGGACCACGCTCTCACAGAATACCAGCGTCAAATAGCAGCTTAACACTGCTGTGTTTCGTATGGTGAGTGTAGAGAACGGGAAACCTTTTTTACTGAAAACGAGACATTCCACCTTAGTCCTCACGGGAAACAATGCATTTGTATTTTGATTCACAAACGAGGATAAATGTAGCTTGTCTATGGGCCACAGCAAACACTTACCATCAGGTCATAAAAAAAATCATGTTTTAACTTACCATTCGGATGTTGTTATGATGAGTTCGATTTGTCCAATCTAAAATTTGCCATCCGGTCATAAATCCTTTTTTAAATAGATATATGTGTGTACTTCGGGGAGCCCTGTGTTCGGGAGTGAGTGTGTAAAGGGCTTTAATGATGGTAAAGATGATGTATGTACTTATGTGTACTTTTTATCTTACGTATCTTGTAAATAAATGAATATATCTACTCGGGACCAGTTTCGTTCGACGTGTGACTGCGAGATGAAGAGCTGTTTAAGTTTCCATTCAATTTGATTAAGTGTATTTTTTAATAATTTATAAATATTTAATATCATGATATTTAGATAGTGTTCATGTACAGCTGCATCGGCATTATCGAGTCGTTTTAATTGGAATGATTTTATTTATCATGAGAATCGTCATGTATGTAAGCAGCTCAATTGAAATTATTTACATCCATATACAATATGATAATCTCCTTAATAATAATTTTTTATACTCCATCCCATATAACTTACACATCTTTTAAATTTAATCAAATAAGCGACGACACATATACGTAAATTCACAAAATAGGCCATGACGAGAAAAAAGCCGGCCCTAATTGAAAACTTTATAGGAGAGCATTATGACGAATTATAATAATGCATGCCCGACTTGTTAGGCTCTGATTTCACCCTCACATCTTTATTTTTTTATAAGTATTCAACCTAACGGTAGTTGCACCCGTATGCATCGAATGGAACGTATCTTTAACGGTGTATATATATTATACAATAGCAAAGGCTGAATCTACCTGCTACATGTGATGTGATCTAAAGTAAAACACATTTTGATCTTTAATGTAGGACGTAACTAAGATATAATTTGAAGGAACTATGTATTTTATATAGAATTAAAATGACAAACGTGCTAGCAGTCCATTTGATGGTAAGTCGATTTGTCCATAGACACTTGCAGCCAACTTCAAACATAGAATGTTACAGGTGTATTGTCACCTCAGAAGACGCATATACCTAACATATACATATACAAAACAATACAAAATATATACAAAACATAACAGAAGAAAACAATACTGCTTGTCGGCAGAAATAGGTAACAAGATAGTATATCTACCTAGATGAACTCCCGGGAATAAACAGAGGCCAACCACTTGGTACATTCTATACATTACTCACTACCATAATCATTCCAATTATATTGATAATTAGAGAAAAAAATATTATATGTCTTTATATTTATACTAACATATTAAATTAATCGTTGATCCGTTAGTGATCGGGTAGCTTCTGAACGACATGATTGAATGAGTTCGTATTTTCACACTTAATTGGTATTTCCTTAGTCGAGACGATAATTCATACATTCTAGAGGAACCAATAGCTGATACTGTAGCCAAATTATTAAAAATTCTATATACATAAACCAAAATAACTCATATTCTCAATATAATATGTTAATTTAGAGCGAAAATAGAATATCACAAAATCTGGATCCTATGGGTGACGCTGTGGTCACGTGCTTAATAAGTTTTATAATTACACTGTAAAAAGTCCAGAGTTTCGGAGTAAATTTGGAGTAAAACTCATAACGCCACCTACCGGAAACGACAGAACAACATCTGCCGGATCAACTAGTATATAAATAGTGAAAAATTTTAAGGAAATCAGGTAAGCTAGGAAGAAAAAAATCGAACGGTTTCAGTGTAGTTCTTTTATATAAATTATAAAGCATGTTATTATTTAGCAAAAAGAATATAGTTATATTTTCATATTTGTTTACGGCGTTGCTGAGGTGTTTTTATTTACTATAAGGATACAATGAACTATGTTTTTAACAACTGGACAGCAGAGGAAACTCTTTTTCGACAATATGGCATATGTTTAGTTACTCTAGTGGTGTCTTCCGAGTCCGAAGTCTGAGGATAAGGCTCTTTCGGTATTCCGTTCGGACAAACACTTTTGTATTAAAGTTTCCTGTTCAGCGACTGCTAAATATGTATGCCTAACACGCCGGTAAGCTACACCGTGAACGCTCTTCATTGATGCTTCAAGTTTTGGCTGAAGCCTAAGGGCACAGTGATGAGTGTGTAGCGGAGCTGGATGATTAGTGTGCATGACAAACATATGCTGATGTGTTAGAGTGCGTCGCCACGCCACACGTCCCGCCAAACGCGCAAAACTGAAGCCTTGCCTTTAAAATGAGCATGGACGAGATGGAGAGCATGTCTTATGTATTGACGAGTAAGCATGTTATGAGACATAATGTCCGATCAAGTATGTCTGCCTTCGATTAATAGTTCAACAAACGAATCCAACCAAACCGTATAACTTTCTAGAAATTGCAACAGAAATTAAAGACATAGTAAAAATATTTTTATTCAAGATACCTTTTTAGATTTAGATTACCTTTACAAAGCACTTTTTAAAAGTCAACAACATTGGTTCAACTGCGGGAGATGTTGTAAGGAAAAGCGGCAAGAATCTTACAAGTAGAGACTATTTTTCTTCCTACAGTTAGTAATAATTGCAATTTTAAGTGTTGATTTACCACGTGCTCGATGGTGAAGGAAAAAGTTGTGAGGAAACTTGCACGCCAGAGGAACGAAATATTTCGAGGAATTGTGAAGTCCGCCAATACACACTGAAGCAGTGCGACGGACTATGAAGTATTATTTAAAAAATATTTTTTTAATTTTTAGAAATGAGAGGAGAGCAAGCAGTACACAGCTGTGGAACCTACATAGACTGCAACTGTACTTAACTTTATTATATAACTAACAAGGAAAATTAAACTATCGCAAAAGGACTCAAAAAGTTAAGATTATAAAATACGGTAAAATAAAGTGAGATACAGAAATATTTACGAGACGTTTTAGGCACTGTGCCTAAAACTCAATACAATAGCTATTTCAATCGATCGATCATATTTCTCGTCCATTTGATTAAAAAACCGCTCAAATGCATTTAACGGTACGTCTTACAAAGCTCCGTTGTAGTTCGGCTTTGAGCTTCTACCTGCGGGCTAACCAAGCACTTGTTCCTTTCGGTTTTTTTTTCATTGCTATACTCAACTGTTTAGTTTCATTGTCGCTGTGGTTTTTAAGTTATGCAGGTAATAATGCATGATAACAATACATAAAACTTAAGTATTTATGTCAAAAACAAACACTATAATAGAATAGTTGACAAATAAATGATTGAGAGCTTTACTATAAAGTATCAATATTTTTTTATAGGATAGGGTGACAAACGAGCACACAGTCCACCTGATGGTAAGTGGTCGCTGTGACCCATAGAGATCTACATCTATCCTCGATAAAGAATCAAAATGCAGATGCGTTGTCACCCGTGAGGACTAAGATGGAATGCCTCTTTTCCAGTAAAAAGGGTATCCGGTTCTCTACACTCACCATACGAAACACAGCAGTGTTAAGCTACTATTTTACGCTAGTATTCTGTGAGGGCGTGGTCCTTCCCCGGTCGAGCAGAACCATTCGTGCTACAACTATACTACTAATATAGCTGCAGCATAATAGATACGTCAATTTATTCAACAAGTTGTAAAATTTAAAATTTTGTACACCCGACTTCAATATAAATGAAATGAGAACATCATCAATGAAGTCGAAGTCAATTAAATACGCAATATTGAGGATAACTCAAAAACTACTGGTCTGATCGTAATCACATTTATATGGGACCACATGAGAAGCACCATCGTTCAAATACAAAAGAATCATCAAAATCGGTTCACCTAGAAAAAAAATCTGCGGTAACACAGATAAAAAATACAGTCTAATTGAGCACATCCTCCTTTTTTTGAAATCGGTTGAAAATACATAGTCTTAACTTCAGTACAAATACAACTTCATACAAAATTTTGGTTTTTTTTTTAATTCTGACATGTCATTACAAAATAGAGCACAATATTTTCGAAGTCGAAACTAACAAAGGAAAGTAAACCGTCGTGGTTTGTTCGATCGATGAAAGTAAAGGCCGGTGTAGACGGGCGAGAATTCCCGTTAGCCGGCCGGGCCCCGGGCTCACGGAATACTAAACGCTGACATACTGCGCGGCTTTTGACCCTATACACATTCTAGACTAGTACTTCACACCTCTATGCACTCGATTTATTTATCTGCTGACGAAGACTAATAACTATTATTCGACTTAAAATTAAAACGTCCTAAACAAACATAACACTTTTTTTAATTTAATATTAAACTTATGTTTTCGTTTCTTTATTTACATTATATTTACCAGATTTTAAAATCAAAACAAAACAAACGACACGAAAAAAGTGTATTCTATAAAAGTATTAACCAACCGTAATAAAAAGATGGACACACCTTTATTCCCGAGAAAAAATATAGAATGTGTCCATAGGGCACTATTACGTTTACTGCTACATTATTTCGGAGCTTGGAAATTCTAGTTACTGAGCAAAAAGTCAAGGCAACTTTTTTATTCGTACTCATTATGTTTTGTTAAAATTATTGCTGGGACCTTTTGCACATTTTCTCTATTATTGTTATCTTGTTGCCTTTTTTTGTTAAAAAGGTCCTTACAAATTTTGTTTTAAGCAAAAAATGCAATTTGCACAAATAATGTTTTTTAGCAACTCATTGTCTTTTGGCATCCGCAATAATTTTAAGGACCGTTATTGTTCAGCTACGTTGAATAACTAATTATTCTAACAACAAAAACTATTAAGTTCTCTTGCTTTCAATATTTATTACGTAGAAATAAGAATTCTGTTTTTAGGGTAATTAAATATTTGTAGTAATAAAAATGCGATGTTATGTTACATATGCAAAGTGTAACTGAACGTGTATATTTAATTATTTCGTCGGAACAATTAGCATGGACCAGAAAACTTTGGACGGATATAGGCATATAGGCAGGAAAGGACAATGACCCTACACAAAATTCGCTGCATTGGGCTAGGTCTAGTGCATGCGCGTATGTAGAGACGTCAACATGGGAACATCACGAGCGGGAGCGAACTACGAACTGACTCCCAGACAGAGCAGGAAAAAGGCATGAATGAGTATTGAAACCTACCCAAGAAGGGGGAAATATAGTTTGCACTGCGGGCACTACTTCCACAGATATAGACAGGCCCTACGCCATATATTGCACGAGTAAGATCAATAATGCTTATTCTATAAAGCAGCCACCTAAGCTGAAAACTGTCTATTCTTGTATACCTTTTTAAAGCGTTACCATAATATAATTTATTTTTAGCCTTGTATTGGCTTTGTATTTAGAAATTATTCGAATAATTCCTTACTGTAATAAACCGAAAACATGTAAAGTAATTACTTTCTACAATGAATTTTGTATATTGCCAATTATACTATAATTAATGTAACAGCTCGGTAAGACTAAAAATGTTTTACTGCAGCACTGCGAGCTGAGGGCTTAAATCCCGAAAATTCGTATGAGTTACAAATAATTGTCCCATATTTGTCCATGTGTATAAATTACATAAACAATGCTAGTCGCCTCTACAATTGAAGCATTTTTAATAAAAACTATGATTCCTTAGGACACAGTTTGATTTATATTGTTTGAATGACATTATAGTACGAAAAGTTCTAGTATGAAAAACCTAGATTTTTTGTTATCTTAATCGATTATTTACAAGAAATTTAGTTAAATGTATGTACTTGTATTATTTTTTAATTATAGATGTGGCTTTAAATATCAAGGAAAACACCCCAAAAATGACTAAAAAAATTATACAAAAAATATGCTTAATTTGGTAAGTCTCAGGAAAATTGGTGAAGGTGTCATCGACCTCTGCGACCAATACTAATACAGTAAACGCATTTCCCCGCACACACGAGCGCAGCGTGCGATTTATTCGCGCGGCTGCGGCGCGAGTGAGTGAGATGCCGAGCGACGCCGGGCGGCGGGGCTAGCGCAGTGGGACGAGGCAATCACGGCCATTCACCCCGGAAGATTCAGTGTTTTGATACCGCACAAGCCTCCGTCGACGTTGGAAAACTGCATTTTCTTTGATGCGCTTCGCTTTTCACGCTCTGATTGACCGTCAATTAGATGTGATGATTTTTTTATCAAAGCACTTTTACAACAGCCTGATGCGATTACTAATATCACGTTCACGAATAAATTTTACTTTTGACGACTTATCTTACATCATTCTTTTACGTTTTTACAAATGTGCACATAAACCGCAAACTTTCATTACATTTCGTATGTTTGAAGGAAAAATTAGTTATCACTGCCGGTGACTGTGCCGTGTAAAAAATATGAGAGTACACATAATATTATTACTTCAAATTTCTTTAAAATGGCGTGTTTTAAGCCGATTATTAAATATTTTACAGCTAGCATAAAAATTAAAAATAAACTGCCGTAGATGTGACTGTGAAAAAGGCTTAAAGTAAAATAAGGGCCCACTGCTGGGAACAAGCTTTTTAGTTTAAGAAGGTTAAAAGTCTTTCTTAAATAGAGTGAATACGATGAAAGTGCCGTGGTAGCTCAAGGGCTGATCGCTCGACATAAATTTTATAGCACAAGATCAAACCGAGTTCGATTCTCACCGGCACTGATGAAATAGTTAATTGCAAATAACTAGATTTCTCACAAATTTATTTATTTTAAATGTGCATTTATACCAATGTAATAAGCTCAAGTAGAAAATTACAACTACAAACATGAAGTACATATAAAATGAAGGATCGTGACAATAACATCATTTACTCGAGAAAGACACCTTAACCATTGGGGTAGGTCATCAGACATGCCCGAAAAGTGCCAGACATTACGATAGGTCAGGAATCCCTTAGGTACCGAATACAACCGGAACAGCAGTATAGCTATATTCCTTCTATTCCGTAATGATAAAATATCCGATTAAAACTACTTACATCATAATTATAATAATATAAAAATAATAAATAATCACTGGAGCAGCAAAGTAACTTTAAAAAGATCAATTATTTTAAAATTATATAACATTATAAAAAGTGTTAAATCCTTCCTTAAAAAAAGATAATATGTTGTCATAAAACAGAAAATAGTTTTTAAGTCCTGTGCCATTAAAAAGGAATATAAAAACTTATAAAATTAATAATTATCATAATAATGCGAAACAATAAACTAAAAAAAATGTGAGCGTGAACTGAACCACGGACAACCGTCGGGTCCATTATTCAAAGTTCGAAGAGTTTGAGGCTGTTAACAGATTACAGACTGTAAATAGTGAAATCAATATTGGATAATGGTAGGTGGCAGGGTGCGGCGTGGCGGTACCGCCCGAGGAGGCAAAATGCAACACCCTTACTACGAGTCGAACTCTATCGACGCAATCGTGAGTTTTGGATCTAAGTTTTTGTGTACTGCAATCAAGTAAGATATAATACGGAGTTTAATGAAGTTTAAGAACGATTCGAGAGTCAAAGGTAAGGGTGCATGAAGACTGTGTCGACGACCCGCGAGAGTGAAAGCGTGTTCCGGGGTGGCGCAAGCGAACGTCGCCCGCCCGCCCTACCATGGCTTTCGCTACCGTTCTCACGCTACCACTTTGCATCTTGTTTTCAACTTATTTTAATTAACACTTCCCTAAATCTCATCGAATATATTATATGAATATTTTATGTTACCTATATTTGTAATTTTCGTTATCGTAATGGTGTATATTAAAACGCTAGTTGTTCAAAAATTATTTGATTCAGTCCGAAATGTATTGACTTCTTAATCAAGGGTGATAATGTTGAGCGGCAAGTGTCAGTTCTCATGTTGTATTAATTCTCTAAGTAACCACTGAAACTGCATTTCCCGCGGCGTTCATAGCGATCATCAATAAAGTGCAAGCGCGGATCGGGAGCACGGTCACGGCGCACACCGCGGCCGTTCGCCACACTACGGAAGTAATGAACTTGAATGCAGCTCTCGGCAGCCGCACCGCGTCACGCTATCCCGTTCTCATCTAATCGTCGAGCGCTAGGCGCGAACGTGACGTACTCACTGCACTCGTTGTCAAATTCGTCCGCATTCTCCATCACGGGCCGCTTTCGTCGTCGATGCGTTTATCGGAACGAGACGCGAATATGTGTGCCGATTGCATTCCCGACGTCGTAAAAGTGCATCTAGGTCGGTCGGCGTAGCGGCGCGGCGTCGGGTTAGTGCGACGCGCTCCGTCGCTAGACGTGGGGCAGGTCGGTGCACCGGGTTGCATGATGCGCTGCGCCCGGCCGCGGCGGCTTCCGCGCTGACCGCCAGCGGCACAGCACTGGCCGGCCGGCGGCGGGCGACATGAGAGCGGAGCGACGGCTCTGGCCTCTCGTCCCTCTGCTGACGCTACGCATCCTCCTCGAGTACCTCAAGTCGCTCGACATCGCTCCCATATGCCCTTTACCGAGTAAAAAAGTTTAAACCGTCGAATATCTTTATTTATCCGGAACGGTAACCATAAAACACTCAATCAATATTTCTATCAAGAATACGATTAGCAAAATCCTCGTAAGTATAAAATAATATTATCAACTGCAAAAATAATTGGCGGTGCCCCTTTTCTATTTAGTTTTCTACATTGTTGACATTTTTGTGACTCCTTTTTATTTTTCTCATTACGTAATTTTTTAACTTCACAATCATTTTATTTTCGGCCTTATCGTAGATTTAAGAGGCTAGATATATATAGACAAATATATCGTAAACAGCGCAACTATTTCTTTAACGATTATCAATTCTTGTTCATATTTTATAACAATGTTAATAAATAATCCTCGATAATATCGTAATCAATTTACATTTATTGCAACTGCATTAAATATTAACTAATATTCAATATAAAAATTTAAAAAACGATGTTGCAGTGATTTTCAATCCTTTACAGAATTTTAAAATTAAATTCCATTAAAAATTTAAAGTAAATCAAAGTACACATTTCTAATAGTTAGTAGCTTATTTTAAAAGCAATGAAAAAAAGAAAGCAAATATAAAAACAATTACAAAAATCAACCTACTCGTCTTTGTTTCAAAATAAATTTTTCTTCGGATAGCAAATTATATCACTGAATTATTTTCCGCATTAGCAATAGTTAACATACGGTCCTTATCTTGCCGATACTCTGTCTATTTGTAGTGGAAACATTGGCGTATTAAATATTATTATTAGACTACAAGGTTAGTCTCCCATTGCACTCTTGCATGTGCAAAATTTGTGAGCAAATAGCATGGTCACATTACAAAACCTTATAGTTTTTAGCGTAAGAATAACTCATTAGCCTATGTACTATTATTTACCCTGTACTTAAACTATTATCTATTTTTATAGATATTATTACTATTACTTGATAGTTATATGTATATTACTACGTAGTGTTTTCCTTAAGTAAGTGCCTAAGAACATACTTATAATTATAATAAGTATCTAAATATTACAGTTTTAAAATGATCGTATTATTAAATAACTTCAATAACCTTTTTATGCTACTTATACAGATTAATTGCTGAAGTGTATAAATAAATCAAACATTAATCAATAAATAACTGAATGTCCATTTATAACTTTCATTTTCTTTTGATTCTTTACTTTCCTTGTAACTAATGCAATAACAATCAACAGCCGTATCATAAGAAATATTTTACTTTAATGTAATATTATAATTACTTTTTAATTTCAAAATAACTTTTAAATAAAAAATATCAAGTTCCACATGAATGTAAAATTAGACTAGGATATTAGCTTAAGAACCCCAATTATACATGCACATCATTAACAGGAACTACATATTAATAACATTATTATCACATGATTGATATTTTTCGAAATATTATCATTTAAGTTGTTTTGTGTAAATATACTATTATAAAAACTGAAATTGGGTGAAAATTAAGAAAAATATAAAATTAAAACGGACTTTTACAAAAAAAAATATAGACCAGGCTATAAATTTTAAACATTATATAAAAGATAAATCGGTTAGACATTATGAAAGCGTCGAAATCCCATTGGAAATGTTTAAATAATCCAACATCTAATAATTTTTACAACTACTACTCAAACATTAAAATATGGTCCTTTACTTATATAATATAAATTAAAAAATGTTCCTGTCGCATCTCGCGTATTCCTAGTCGTACATAATATATGTACATATTGAAATGCGTCAGTGCTAGCAACCGTGCAATAAGCCGCGCAAAAGGGCAAGTTCACGAATGCGCGCCAAGGTTGCTTCCTGGTGCGCGCGCGACGATGCGTTACTGACTTATCAGTACTACTACTCTTGTATTATGTAAGTGCCATGTAACACGTATAAAATAATATTCGTTCATAAGGTATTTATTTTATAATGCTTCGTAAAATAGACTTCAAAACTTTTTAAATATCGCCAGATGTAATAAGATTATAACTTAATATTAACTATAAACGTACAAAATGTCTTGTTTCAATACTAACAAACACTTGGCCGTTTATCATTCATTAATGGTTAGCCTGTTCAGTATCCATCCATCCATTTTAAATATACCTACACTACAAATATACCATATTTATATATTTCTATATAATATTATTTTAATTTATTTTGTTTTTATTTTTATTACTTTTACCATTTAGTGGCGTCGTAAGAAAATCCACTACCCCATATCATCCCATGAGTGTCGTAAGAGGCGAAAAAATAATAAGAATAGAATCGAATGATTTTTATTCAATATTGATTATAACATAATACTTATCGCATGCTGGCCGTATGAGGAAGCTCAAGGTCGCTCAGCGAGCTATGGAGACGGCTATGCTCGGAGTTTCTCTGCGTGATAAACTTAGGAATAAGGATATCCGCAGTAGAACCAGAGTAACCGACATAGCCCAACGGATTAGTAAGCTGAAGTGGCAGTGGGCCGGCCATATAGCTCGAAGAACCGACAACCGATGGGGAAGAAAGGTTCTCGAGTGGCAGCCTCGTACCGGTAGGCGAAGTGTAGGGCGTCCCCCCACGAGATGGAGTGACGACCTGGTAAGACATGCAGGAAGTCGATGGATGCATGTGGCTCAGGACCGTCCTTTGTGGCATTCTTTGGGGGAGGCCTATGTTCAGCAGTGGACTTGTGAAGGGCTGTAATGATGATAATGATGATGACTTATCGCAAGTCATTTTTCATTTACCAAGAGAAGGGCAGCAGCATCTTACTGACAACAACTGAAAGTATTGAAAAACGGCAGTTGCCAACCCGCTTGTATGGAAAATATCCCCCTATTAGACAAACTGCGAAGAGGCCTATGTATAGCAGTTGTCACCTGATAGGTTTAATAGACGAATGAATGAAGGAATGAAAATTAAAATAAAAAAATACATTATAAATTTAAAAAAATTACAACTATCTTAAATTTCCATATCTATTATTTTCCCAAAAGCACAAGTCTCCGTGCAATTTTCATTTTAGGTCATAGCGTTTTTTTGCTAATCATAAATATTTATGAAATATGTTCTAATTTTTAAAATGTATATATGCTTTACTGAACCCAAATATCACAAAGTGGTGATACAGAACATATTTGCCATTGCAGGGGTCACTAGTTCTGCACTGACCACCAGCACGTGGAGTAGGTATGCTTAATTGTCATTTTTCTTTTTGAGAAATGCTTGTTTTCTAGCGAATTCTTGAATAGGCCCGCTTACTATGTCAGTTAGAAAAATCAAAAGAATTTTCTAATGCGTAATTCATTATTTAACTGTTTAAAATAAATATTTATTGGCACTAATGCATTTAATATTCAAAAAACGGGACTTGTGCTACGTATAGTGCGATAAAGTGCCTATAAAGTTATCAGGGCCGCAAAATGAGTCGCGTGCGCAGCTAACATTACGAGGCCATTACGCAATATGCGAATACTGAATAGTCACGTGCAATAATTACCAACCACCCCATCGATGCATGTAATAAAATTAACAAAATTACACGGCTATAATTACAAGATTAATTAAATCGCACTCTCTTTTATTAGTTATCCTATTGGTGTAGGCACTGTTCGTACGAATATTACGCAAATACGTTACGAAGGTTCTCGTGTGGCAGCCTCGTACCGGTAGGCGAAGTGTAGGGTGACCTCCGACTAGATGGATTGACGACCTGATAAGACATGCAGGAAGTCGATGGATGCAGGTGGCTCAGGACCGTACTTCGTGGCATTCCTTGGGGGAGGCCTATGTTCAGCAGTGGGCTTGTGAAGAGCTGTAATGATGATGATGATGATGACGTTACGAATATAGCCGAAAATATTATTTGCGTATTTAAATATTTTGATTACGATAAAGAAAGAAGCCTTTCCTTATGAATACAATGATGATACACTATCATAATTTATGAATTTTTTATTGAAATTCCTCATACAATTTTCTACCCCATACTGGATTTTCTATAGAAGATTTGGCGATCATAGTACCTTTAACGTCGGTCTGGATGTAAGCGTGAAAATATAATGCCATCTATCAGGCCTAAACGGATATCCATGCTTGGCAAACGGGTCGGCAATCGCAGTTCTTTTATCTTAGTCGTTATTAGGAGGACATCTCCTGATTTGTTTCTTTTGTCGTCTCTTACGACAACCGCGGGATGATATGGGTTAATGAGTATTCTTGCACCGCCACTACACGGTAATCTATCTGTTATATATCTATAATTATAAGATAATTTCTAGCATTTCCCATGATTCCTTCAAACGACAATCATTTTTATTAACCAAGGTACAACGCCTTTTTCCTTTCCCTTTATGATCTAGTAGACCATAACTTTACGAGTTGGTTCGAATCCTAAATATTTGTGTCTCAATAGATCCATGCAATATTAGACACCTCTGAGTTAGATGGTAGCACTCCTTTTCATCTAAGAGTCTGTTTTGGAAGTTACCGCCCCTTTCCTATTCTGCCGCCAAAAAGCAGTTTTTACGTGGTAGAGCCATGCTGCAGCTATACTGTGGTTGCAGTACGAATGAGTCGGCTCGACCGGGGTAGGACCACGCTCTGACAGAACACCAGAGTAAAATAGCAGCTTAATGCTGCTGTGTATGGTAAGAGTAGAAAACCGGAGCCCTTTTTTACCTTTTTAGAAACGAGGTATTCCATCTCAGTTCTCAGGTGTGACAACACATCTGTATTTTGATTCTTAATTGAGCAATACGTGGTAGAGCCATGCTGTAGATATATTAGTACTATAGTTGTAGCACGAATGGGTCGGCTCGACCAGGGAAGGACCACGCTCTCACAGAACACCAGCGTAAAATAGCAGTTTACCACTGCTGTTTCGTATGGTGAGTGTAGAGAACCGGAGACCCTTTTACTGGAAAAGAGGCATTCCAACTTAGTCCTCACGGATGACAACGCATGTGCATTTTGATTCGCAAACGAGGATAAATGTAGATGTCTATGGGTCACAGCAACCACTTACCATCAGGTGGACTGTGTGCTCATTTGTCACCTTTTTTCTATTAAAAAAAGTGCGTGCACACGGCACAGTTGTATTATGAACGGTACAGAGAATCAGTACAGTAGGTTGGCAGGTATAATACTTCTTTATTTAAAGTTGACTTCAGTTATTCATGGGCTGCAATAACCACTTACCATCACGTAGACTGTAAGTTCTTTTGTCACTTCCATTTTATTAAAAAAAAACTCCCTATAGTATCCAAAAATTCTGATAAAAATCGGTCAGGAAAACATCATGAGACAAATTTAGAAATTATTAATGTACGTTTTCAAACCAATATTCTTAAATTAAACTTCTTTATGTAAAGAGAAATTATAGTCTTGTAACTGCGAATGAAGGCCGAATGGTAACATAACACTTATTTAACTATGCGATGTTTACAATTTTCAAAAAGCACTTACAGCGTTTAGGTTGCGTTACGCAATCGTCTGAATGTGAAATAGCCAGTTTTAAAAACAATGTTTTTATTGCCATTGAAAGTGTCACTGGCTGCCTGTTTTAAAGCATAAAAATCAGCCATTTTATTCGTATAAACAAAATTCGTTTTATTACAATTACAGCATTATTTTCATCAAATCAAATGAGTTATATAAAAATTTATATATAATATATACTTCCAATAGATGATTATCCTAATTAGGAATAAGTTGACTCCAGAAGCAATGAGAAAATTTGTGCAGTTATTATCTAACGATGAATATAGCTTACAGCCTTATCAAAATTAAAGTACAGTAGAATAGAAAGTGGAAGCAAAATCATTGTTATTAATGTTTTAAAGAATTTAAAAAAAAACTATTTTATTAGTACAAATAATACAATATTTCAACGTACGTAACAGCTAGCTTCCTTGTTTTACGTACCATTTTGCCAATTTGGCAAATATTCAATGCACTGTTGAACAAAATATAGTAGTGTAATAAAAATCAACTTGAATTTACATGACTGTGACTGAATTGACATGACTCTGATTTACGTAAGGTATTGCCTAAATAATTAATCATTGATATTATGAAGAAATAAAAATTAATATTTGTTCTTTTTTTTCAGGTACACATGATCACAATAGACAAAAAGAAAAAGCTGAATTAACGAACTCCACTAAAATGAGACTGGTAAGAAAAGAGTATTTCATTAGAAAAAAGTTCATTTAATTTCAATTAAATTAAATTCTATCTACATGTAAGTTACTAGTGCCCGCCAGTAAAAAGTGGTAAAGTAAAAAATGACTTTCAATAAGAATTACACATGTGATCTATATCGAATAAAAAATATTCTATTCTATTCCTACTAATAAATAATTACATCATTAATAAGACAGGGTCGTACTAATAGCAATTTTTCATTCTCATAATTGTTTCTTTTCTTTAAATTTTTCTAAACTTTATTTTTAACACCTTTTTTATTTCGTAGAAAACGAGCAAAAAATGATAAACGAGCAAAGAGTCCACCTGATAGTAAATGAATGCTGTGGCCCATAGACACCTACATCTGTTTTCGATTTGGGATCAAAATACATATTATGCGTTACCACTCCTGAGGATTAAGATGGAATGCCTCGTTTCCAGTTAAAAAGTTCTCCGGTCCTCTACACTCGCCATACGAAACACAGCAGCATTAAACTGTTATTTTACGCTGGCATTCTGTAAGAGCGGGCCCTTCTCCGGTTGAGGCAACCCATTTTTGCTACAACCATTATAAAGCTGTATCGTGACTCTACCACGTCTAACAAAAGTGTGGGAAAGCAATTAACTCTTCACTTTGAAAACAGTTTCAGTAAATACAAAAAAATAGCGCAGTTCTTTTCAAATAATTTTTAATTATCTATGCCATAAAACTTCCAGTTCTAAAACTCACTAATTATAGAATTAGTGAGATTTACGTGAATTAAAAAGAAAACGTTAATGATAGACAGACATTCACCGAAGTGATTATATAAGTGTTCAGTTTTGCTAATATTGGCAAGGAACACTAAAATGAAATATGTTGCTAATATATGCTTTGCGAAAAATATAAATAGGCGTTTGGGAAAGTGTTGGTGCGCAGTGGAAAGAGCGCACTTATCACAAAACTAGGTCAGTAGTAGCACCGCCCCTTTATTGAACAGCACTATATGCCTGTTATTTAGCTGAAATAAGCCCTTGGCCACAAAGCATAAGATTCACATTATTTAAACATCTCAAAAGTGCAGACGGATGTAAGGGGTTAAATATAGTTCATTTGCATATTTTTGACTCTATAATTGATTTAAGGAATGACCTATATCTTTTTTATATAATAACATTCGATTTAATCAGACCAATCGTACCCCCCATAGAGTCATTTGAAAATATTTTTATACAGTGCACAATTCGAAATCGAAAACTGTGAAAAGATTTAAGTAGTTTTAATTAGAATTAAGTAGCAAAAATATTTTATAAGTAATAAAAAATATTTACTCCACAGTCAACAAGCGAAGAAGTTCCCAGTACGACGGTGGGTGGTCGTACGGGAAGTCCAGGCGAAACAAGCGCAACGGCCGCCATCGCAGTAGCCGGAGCGGGTGCCTACGATGTGACGCGTATGCGTGAAGAGGAGTTCGAGAGGCTCACAGTATATATAGTACCCGATGTACCATGCGAAAGGGGGACACTCAACAGAGCTGAAAAAACCCTCCCACGAAGTCTCGCTCTAAGGCCCTCCGTAGTACTATCAACGCCTAATACACCGGTAAAAAAAAAGATTTTTAATAAAAAAAGTTGATAAAACTATGTACAAATATTGAATATAAACTAAAATATTAATTATCTAATCAAGATATTTTTGTCTATTTGGTTATTTACCTAGCACATGAATAGACTTATCGCAAATACAAGTATTTTAATAACAGATAATATACTTAATAAATATATTTAGGTTATAAAATATCTAAAATATTTTTTTTATTTCTGACAATTTAATTTTAATAAACATGCATTACAGACAGAAGGAGTCTGGAGCACCGGAGTAATTCCACGCGGAACACGTTTTGGGCCATTTGAAGGTACAAGAACACCAAACAAACCAAATGACAAAGTTTCCTGGCGATATTATTGGAGGGTGAGTTGTATAATAACTCTGAATTAACATTACAGCAATTCTCTTCACTTCGCTTATTTAATAATTTCCTCTACTCATAAAGTAATCACAGGGAATGGTCTTAAGGCTTATACATAGTTGCAAATACAAACCTAATGTATAATAATCCCGAAAGCGGTAAAGCTTTAATTCAAATTAAAAAATGCACAACTCTTCTCTAACTAACCTATTCCTCTCTATGTTGGGCCAGGTACAGGAAACTGTCAGACATCATACATATGGAAATATTAAGGTGAGATTAGGCTTTAAAACTCTTTTTATTGGTGATGGTATTATTTTTCTAATAAAATTCTATTACCTTTATTAATCTAGCAGTCTTATTATCTATATAAAGTCTATAAATTTAAATGTGAATAATTTGGAATATAAGGTAATGTGATATAACAAAAACTCCAAAATGATGTCACTAGTACAAATTAATCCTAAATATTAATAACTCAACAAACATTTAATACTCAAACTCAAAGAAATACGTTATCTTCCGCGTCCTACATGACGAGTATGATGACATTGCATCTCGTCCTTGACTCCCATATATTATATCATGTTAGCATGTCGCTATCAGTTGCACGCGCATTGTAAATACCGAACACGTGCCACGTGTTCTCACTTAATGCCTTTGGACAAGCAATACTAACAGCAGCCTTTATTTTTATGTACCACTGATGTATTTTGCTTACATTTACATGCATTATAATAAAATAATTGGTTATTTACAGATATTTAAGGACAGTGATTACTATTACCTGGATGGGTCAGACACGAGTGTAGCCAACTGGATGCGTTACGTAGCTTCAGCTTATTCACTTTCTGTAATGAATCTCGTCGCTTGCCAGCATCAAGAACACATATACTTTTACACCATCAGGTAACACACAAATACATTACACATAATAGCACTTATGTTGAACACTGAATTTACACGATCTTGTTTATACCTATTTTTTATTAATTAAATAATATTTTACAGAGACATTATGCCGAATGAAGAACTTATGGTCTGGTATTGTAAGGACTTTGCGACCAGGTTAGGATATGACATTGATCCCGAAAGAGCTACTTATTCTATTTGTAAGTAAATATCCGTTAAATATTTCTTATGTACAAATTAATGAATTGGTAAAATGTTAAAATTGTTTAATTTTATACTATCTTTATTTTATTTTTCAGGCAAGGAAGAAACAATAAAAAAAGCTTATGGCTTGCCCCCTGCACCAGTACACCCAGAGATAGCATTTAATCACATGAAATATGTACTTGGTTTAACAAACGCTAAAGAACTTTTAGAAACTGATGTTCCAAGTCGTAGAAGAAAACGTGAATCTATGGAAAAGCCGATGCACGAAAATTTTATAACACGTGAAGATCCCCGAATTGCGAATAAAAGTGACAGGACAATTATAAGAACCGACGTATCAGCAAACATTATCCATCACAAATCAGATAATCAAATTGCCAACGATCACATACCATTGTCACCTAATGGTCTTATGCAACCACCCTCACCTGTTAAATTACATCATAGGGATAATCAAACATTGATTATTCATCAACATAAAGAAAGTACATCTCATGTGGTAATACATCAACTTGAAAATCCTAGACTTCATGGCAATCGATCTCCCGCTCAAAATCTACATTTAAGAGACATGCGAGGGCCTTCTCCGATGTCACAAAATCACCAGGAAAAACTTGGCAGTAAATCACCAGGTTTAACGCATTGTACTACCCAACACTATGAGCATCAGTTGACTCCTAATGATGGATCAGTAAGATCAGATGAAGGCTACCATAGCAATGGATATCATGATGAATTTACGCCACCCGAGGATTCCAGTGATTCAGACATAGAAAACTATGTGTTAGATTGTTCAAATAAAACAAACGAGCCCAAGGAAACTGTTATAGTTCAAAAAATGGATCAAGATATGCACAGAAATGAATACAGAAAAGTTAAAATAAAAATGCCCAGAGCATACCAGTATCAGAACCATAAAGATATGGACTGTGAAAGTGAAAAGGAATTGATTATTGCAGAAGAGGTGGAGAATACTTCACCACAAAATTTATCACCACCCAGACGTGACCCGGCTACATCAACTGTAATCGTGCTAGAATCATCTCAAAATACTGTTGTACCTTTAAATAAGCCATATTATGAAGATGGTACTATTTCGCCTACACCGCAACCAGCCTTCATGCGTTATTCGCCGCCGGATACACGAATCTTGGAAACAATATTAACTGGAAATAGGATCGATACCAATAATAATGACCCTAATCGTCGGCAACCCAATGCAACACCTCCGCCTTCATCTCCTACTGAAATGGCTTATTCTTACAAAAAGAGTCAAAGGTATGGCAATGCCTGCAGTCCAGATTCTAGTTCTAATTTAACACCCTTGCCATCATTGTTGCCATTACCACAACAACTGCCTGCACCAAATGCAACATCAGTTTATTCCTCATCCCCACCACATACAATACCACATACAACGGAAATTCGAGAAATACGAGAAATACGGGAGATAAGGGAAACGCGATATGAGAGTCATTATCCTAATTATTCATATAGTTTATATTCACCACCAAACTCTACCATTATCACGCAATTAGGGTCGCCATCTAGCACATATTCACCAACTGTGTCTTCCACGCATCAGTATGAAAGATCACAAAGTGCTCAAAGTAATCATCATTACCCTTCCTCAACAAGTGTTATAACACTTAAAAATTGCTCACAGCTAAGCTTAATTCAGAATTCAAATGTGAATGGTCAACATGTACCACAACATGGAAGTATGAGCCCAGATGGTTCATGTGGTCTAATGGTTGCTCCAATGAGTCCCAATTCACAATCTTCTCGCGGATATAGAAGCCTTCCATATCCCTTAAAGAAAAAAGATGGAAAAATGCATTACGAATGCAATGTTTGTTGTAAAACTTTTGGCCAGCTCTCAAATCTAAAAGTTCATCTAAGAACACATTCCGGTGAACGACCATTTAAATGCAATGTGTGCAATAAATCCTTCACACAATTAGCGCACTTACAAAAACATCACCTTGTACATACAGGGGAAAAACCACACCAGTGTGACATTTGCAAGAAGAGGTTCTCCTCCACTTCTAACTTAAAGACACATCTAAGACTTCATTCGGGTCAAAAGCCGTATGCCTGTGATCTGTGTATGCAAAAATTCACACAATTTGTTCATTTGAAACTTCACAAACGGTTACACACCAACGACAGACCCTATGTTTGCCAAGGTTGTGACAAGAAATATATAAGCGCATCTGGACTTCGGACACATTGGAAAACTACCAGCTGTAAACCTAACAACATAGAAGAAGTTTTGGCTATAACCAACGCTGCTAACACTGAATGTATTGGTAAGTACTTTGAATGTTACTTCAAGCTTTTTTCTAAATTTAAATTTAACAATTTTTTTTCTTAAATTAATAATTTAATTTTATACACAAACTGTAAAATCGAGAGTGAATAAAACCGAACGAAGTCTAGAGAGCAACTGCAGCTCACTGCACTTTCTCTTCGTAGGTGAACCGCAACTTTCACTTGCGCTCTCGCTGAACGCGACCGATTTCATTTTCGCGTGCACTTTGCAGGTACCGTCGATAAAGACTGCCACGATAGAGAGGGGCACGAAGCTTACGAGGTACACTCGGCGTCGCAAGGAGGGCTAGTGGGAGCCAGTGGGGCAAGAACTTTGGCGCATGGTGAGGGCCTACTGGGTGCTCATGCGCATTCAACCACGCCGCACTTAGCGGGCCCAGGGCCACTCTCCCCGACGCACGCACCAGTCTACCGCACAATACATGGACCACCGCCACCGCCGGAACATGAAACACCACCTCAACACTATTCCACTGGAGGTGAAACGCGCCCCAGTGTCATAGAGTCTAACCAACCTCTGATCATTGAGTGCACCTGAGCTGCATCTGTATGTGAAATTGTTGGACTTTTAATACCCCGCCGTATCATGTGATTTCAGTCTTGTGATCAATCGAAAGTATTTTTTTAAAACTTTGAAAGAGACTATCGTGTGACTGACATTTCGTGTTGTCTCTATTAGTGGCTATGAAATTATGATATGAACATTAATTTGTACATTTGTAAAAACTGTAAGCATAAGTATGTTACGATGTTATTAAGTACTAAGTACTTACCTTAAATATCATAATTGATAGTAAGTATAATAAAAAATCTCCTTAGACTTTGAAATAGTTAAGTTTTCGCTGCCCTTTATGTTAATGCTCAATTTTGTATGTTATAGTAAATTTCTATTGTAAATAGATTTTTTTCTTATAGTTATTATTCAAATTAAAAGAAACTTTTGTACATATAGTAAAATGTGTATGTAAATAAAAACTCGTAAATATCCCATAAAACGGTATTAATACTGACGAATGTTACTTCTATTTAATTTAACCTAATATAATAATGATTCATTTGTTGATGTTTATGCCATCTTCAATATTTTTATCTCACCAAAGAACAGTCTAACAACTCTCCTTACTATATGGCGTTTTAAAATTCTACGCCTGTGTAACTGATTGGTATAACTATTAGAATTTTGTTTGTAAGTGTGTTAGTACTTTGGAAAAATCAAATAAAAATGACTCAATCTCAAATTAGTGGTAAGGTGCCAAAAGTGCATTCGTATAAATTTTAAGTTATCCTATGGAAAAAGAATTCGTGTAGTATTTTAAATTATTGTTCCTAATTAATAATTGGAGAGTGAGCGCATATGTGCTTCAATTTAATTCTAATGTTATTAAGAATAGAATCGATAAATTGTGTACATTATCCCTACGCTAGAACAAATGGTGCTTCACATCGTAGAGTAGTAAACGCTCGCGTCATTGCCCTCGTGGACAGACGGACGGACAATTACTACAGGTAATGTTAATACACCGACTTTACTAGTTACTATAATATAATTAAAATTTCAAGTAATTATGATTCTCCTACTCGAAAAGGCTGAGATAAAATTCGTAATGAGACGATTGGCTAATATTATTCTAAGTATGGGTTTACATCACGTGTATGAAAATTGACGTATCACAAATATATAACTGGTGTTAACACATTAAAGTTACCTATACGTGATGTAAAACCAAACAATAGCTTTTTCTATATTTCTATTGTATCAATAAGAGGTTTACACGCAATTACTTATAAATTTACTGTATATTTTATACCTACTATTTACCGACAGAGATTACATTTTTGTATTAACTTGAAACCATTAAAATTTCGATGTTCTGAAATCATTTCAATAATATGTATGAATGTTATTTATATCAAGAATGTTATAAAGGTGCGAAGGTAATGTCCTTGTATAAATATGCACATTACATAAATGTATAAGTGTACTTTTTTGATCTATGTGTTACATACAATAATGTATAATATAAATATGTATAGCTGATGTTTTAATTTTTATTCAAAACATTGAAAAATGACGAACAAATATGTCAATAATCTGAAATTGTATAATCTTGAATTCGAAAAAAAGGAAAAATATTTAAATATGTAATTGTCCAGCTATAATGTCTATTGTGATATATCATAAAGTAACAGATTTGACACCATTCAACATTAATATTTAAAAAAAAATAATATCCTTTAAGAAAACTGATCGAAATGCACTTTATAATGTTTTGAAAAATAATAACGGCTACAGTTCAATTCAAATATAAATGTAACTATTAACATAATCTTGTTATTAACTTCTCGCCATTCCTTGTTCATAGTTATATATATTTTTGTTGAAGTTTTATAGACTCGTATTTTTGTACATTTATGTTTTATCTCAGTATGATAAATGGTTCGATAAAAAATAATAATTTCATATATTTTGTAAATGTTAGTGTAATGGAATTGATGTCGCACAAATTCACCACTAATGAAATGTAAAATCTATTTGTAAAGAAAAAGAATATAAGCAGTATTACATTTATAAAATAAACATTGACTTATAATTATTTCGCGGAAACTTACGCCATGAAAGATGAAAGTAAAACGTATGGAATAAATAATTTTTAGATGAAAGCAACGTTTCTTATGTTATTGCCCTAACCATATTTTTTTCAATTCAAACCAAATACGTATGAAATCTTATTAAATCTTGTAGTGTTATTTTATACATGAGACGTAAGTTATAGGACAATGTGCCAGAACCAATTTCTTCCAGCCGGATTTAAAAATTATTTTAATGTAAATAATTGTATGTTCAACGGAGTATGTTTCTGTACCTATCAGTTTTATATTATTATTTATGTATGTATCTTTTCACTATTATTTTACTATGCAACTAAAACTTTGTATCAGTCTTGTATAAAATGTTCTACCTAAAACTTAAAAGATAGCTATTTCGTACATATTTTAATAAGTACAACTTAAATAATGGTACAGCAATATAAGCAATATTTTATCTCCGCATTTTATCAATAACTTCTACTACGATTAAACATATGTATCAAACGTGTATACCTTATAATGAGGCATCAATATAAATGTATAATACGCCTGGATTACCTTTGTATAAACTATAAAGATCTGTAATTTTGTACACCTTGATCGATAATTAATTTACGTCACCAAATCCAATTAAAACAGGAGAAAAATTTTATATTGTAGTTTCAATAAAACTTTACACTCTACCTTATAAAAGTTTATTATACATATTTTAAATTCCCTGTTTCGTCGAATTAAATTAAATTAATATTTATTGCGGGAACATTTCAACGCATGTATCAGGTCAGAAACCGTGTTGTGACGGTGTAAAGAATATGCCATATGCCATATCATCCAGTAGGTGTCTTAAGAGGCGACAGAAGAAAACTGAACCAGATGGGCAACAGCATCTTCCTGATAACAGCTTAATAAAAATAAAAACATGCGGTTGCCAACCCGCTTGTCAAACAAATATTCTTTCTATAATTCATATAATTAATATAATTATATTAACTTCTACGTTCAATTTTTGATAGACTGTAATCAGGTTAGTGAAAGGTCAGGAAAAATATTGATAGATGGTGGAAGATTCATCTCGAAATTCGAGACGTACATATTATCCAAACGTTACAATTAGGGCAAATCGTAACAAGTTAGGAAAAATTAAAAATAGTGAGAGTAGCATAAAACTAATTTTACAGATCTTATCGCGCTTATTTTAATCTCTTTAATTCCCGACGTTTCGGGCGTTTTACAGGACAGGTGCTAAGCGCTCGCTGTAAATTTCACAGTACGCGAGCAACTCAGGTTCGATCCCCGTCAGCACCAATGAAATTTTAAATTGCAATTTTAAGTGCTGATTTACCACGTGCTAGGCGCTGAAGAAAAACATCGGGAGCAAACAACATCCTTACCCTAAAACCCTCTCAAAAATGGGAGGAAACCTGCGCCCAGCAGTGGGATGCATATAACCTGTAACTTTAAAAGCAGCCAAAGTCACGGGAGATACTAATATATTTGACGACCTAATGTTTTAGTTCATTGCCTTAATATTTAAAAGCTGACGAGCGAACAGCATCGCATTCCCCTCCGCCCCAATCTGAGACAATATTGAGTTCATTGCACATTGTCCTGAGGTCCTCTATCTATTCAGCCAATTTCGGGCAATTCGGCAAATCGAAGGTGAGTGATGTACTTGGCATTAATGTTGATACCTTATACTGTATCCTTTCCAGTCCAGTAATTTGAAAACGTTATAAAATGCAACTAAAGAGTTTCGGTGATTATATTATAACGTCATCCTGTCTTTCCCCTCTCTGCAGTTGGATAGGTACAGTAATCTGGTTTTGTACTCACATAGCCAGCATAAGCCCCTTTTTTTCTTATTCATACTTCAGCTTTTCAGTATACAGACAGTCAACTTGGAACGCTGAAGGTACTGTAGCCAAATTTTGATAGTGTGACGCCGCTGTCGTCGCGCCACAAGCGAAAATACATAGAAGCCTTAATCGCGCAATCAAAGTTCCGAAGTAAAAGCAGTATATATAGAATAGCTCCGAACTACCACTCGAAGCGTTGGCCGCTCCCCGGGCAGAACACTTTTCCCGGCGGGCCAACCGACGTGATATGAACACACAACCAACAATTTTCGGAAACTTTCATTTTCATTTTTTCATTTTTTTTTTTTTGCATACGAGCTAAAAGGACCAAGGTGTTTTAAGTGCTAGATAGGATTCGATACGACAGATACAGATATTTAATAATAAAATACGTCATAGAAATATACTTTGACATTCGGCTTCAATATAAAAGTAAACTTAATAATTTAAGTAAAGAAACTTGTAGGAACCGTTTAAATAAGTTTGTTCTGTTTAAAGGCCAAAAAGTTTAATTTCTAATAAATTATTTTTTTTTTACTTTAAAATACTCATTTTGAAATGTTTTAGTAGTGAAACAAAAGACGAAGCCACTAGGTAAACAATGATGGTTTTATTTTTTTACCTGTTTATCATTTATTAAGAATATGTTAAAAAAGAAATTCCCAGGGAAAACTGTCCATGACAGTAAACATACATCAGATCTGTTTCTTGGGGAAAATTGTTTAATTTTGTGGGTAGACTCACCAGACACTTCAGAGATTATCGCGAATTTGTACATTTACTATGAAATTCAAAAAAGGCAAATTATTAATTTTTGGTTGAACCTACGCAGAATGAGATTAATAAAAGTATCCCAAGCAGATGGTAACACCAATCCATCTTCTCTATTGAAATTAGTATTTTTTTGAATTTCAATATTCTAGCGAATCATCCTTGGTAGGAATCGGTGTTCTTTTGCAAGGGTTTGTGGTCTATCAAATCTAATGTAATGACGGGGCTATCTTGAACATGTTCACAGACTGCAGACTTTACATATTTTCTTTTACGCGGGTATTTATAGATCTTTTTGTTTGTTCTATGTAAGAGAGACCACTTTCACAATCAAACTTGTACACACCTGCATCTTGCAGAGGAATATTACAATTGAAGGTTGGTAAAAACGTCCGGAATTAAATAGTTCTAATCTAGAAATCCTTGATAAATACCGACATCAGTCAATGCACTTGATTACATGATCAGTAAATACCACGGTATTTGGTAAATACAGATGGACCTCGGTATCTACAAAACGTATAGCCGTCACCTAACGGTTGTAGATCTTTTACAATAGACTATCTTTTATAAACTTTTCTGGGCTAGGCTGGGGCCATTTTCGTGCTGTACTGCGCCTGACAATTCTATAACGGCCAAAATGTAGCAAGACGTTGATTACGCTTACGGTCTCTACTTTTTAGTACATGTCATCAACGTGATATTCACAGCCATCTTAACTTTTCAGTTTTTAAAAACTAGGTACATTGTGTACATTGGTCTTTTTGTTATTCTCTTAATAACCATAGTTTCTCATTTTTAACCGACGAAAAAACGGAGGTTCTCAAGTCGACGTGTATATTTTTTTATGTTAGACCACGCATAACTTTTTACATAGTGGACCGATTTTGATAAATTTTTTTATTGGATAGGGTATACCCCGAAATTGGTCCCATATAAATTTGAAAACAAAACGTCTACCCTAAGGGTGGTAAAATAGGGGTGATTTATTGTTTACTCACATATTCTAATGCTGAGTTGTGTATTACTACATTACATAATAATTACATTACATTACATTACAAAAAACCTCACGATGAATGAGCTTTAGACCTGTCAGTTTCTTGTGTGTAGACCTCTCAGTCTCTGCATTTCTGCTAAAGCTCGTTCATCCTGAGGTTTGTGTAATACCTTATTTGACTCTAGATTAGATAAAGCAATACCCTCAAGTTCTTGTACTCTACTCAGTGCCACATATACCTGTGCCACATATACAGTGTTTGCCCTTTGGCAAACACTTTCTTTCCGAGGTCGATTACAGCTTTATCAAGGGTCGTACCTTGTAATTTGTGAACCGTGACGGCTCAGCATAAAATTATCGGCAACATCCTGCGCTCAGAGTCGCCATAACCCTTCGTACTTTGAAAAGTGGCTACCACTTCACACAACCATAGCTATCTTTTAGTCTGCTCCTTATGCTTACAGTCTTTCCTCGCGATGATCTAAACTCTCCTGTTAACGTGTTAATCTAATTCTCTTTCTATTTGCTTCTCACCTTTTTTTTCTCATTATTACATTCTTCTAAATATCTCTTTCTCATTCGAGCAGCATTTTTGGAGGCCTACACATGGTGGTATATAAAGCCTGTTTTTTTTAAGTATTTATATTCTACAACAAATAATAGTAAAAGTAGGATTATATAACAGTTAATAGCTATAGTAAGGTAGGTAACTAATTTGAAAGTATTCAAAAATTAAGCATGTAGTAATAAGTAGATTATAACCACGAAAAATTATAAAATAAAAACTTTTTAACAAAAAAATTAAACCGCCGAAAAAACTAAAAAGCAAAAAATTATAAACCTTTTTATTTAACCTTAATAAGTAAGTTCTTAAACTAATTTAAGTATACCTAAGTATATATTTTTGTAATTATTTTGAGTTTTTAATTAACCTTAATAACTAAGTTCTAAAACTAACGTAAGTATACCTAAGTAATTTTGAGTCGGCGCCAAACAAGCAAATTAATTAATTATGTAAAGCGTGATGCGCGGCATTGTTAATTTGATTTGGTTATTTCTTTAAATTTAAGGTAATTTACTGGTCTTTGTTCATTGATTGTTTAGCGCCGACTCAAAATTACTTAGGTATACTTTCATTAGTTTTAGAACTTAGTTAATAAGGTTAATTAAAAACTCAAAATAATTACAAAAATATATACTTAGGTATACTTAAATTAGTTTAAGAACTTAGTTATTAAGCTTAAATAAAAAGGTTTATAATTTTTTGCTTTTTAGTTTTTTCGGCGGTTTAATTTTTTTGTTAAAAAGTTTTTATTATTTATTTATGTCATAGTAATCGTAATAATTAAAGGACTAAATAAGAAAAATAGGACTAGTGTGGACTTGATATTTTTTGATGTCCTAATCAACCCGTGGCGTGGTGAAATGTACCGGTGCCTAAATATTATGAAAAATTATATTGCTCTAAATTAACAACACTAATATAACTAACGTACAGAATTATATTCTTGTGTACGTACACAAACACTCTCTATTACACCCTCAAATAATTTTATATTTTTGTATTCCGTATTTTTAACGTAGGGCAGAGAGTTCTTATCATTTGAGGGGCATTATTTGCTAACAATCATTTTTATTGGATACAGTCGTAAAATGTTTTGTCATTATGTCCCTGGAACGAATTAATCACTGACATTTGGCCTTTCTAAGGCTAATTTTTTAGCTGTGATTTTATCCTCTGTCTGGTATTCCAACATACTCCTTATTTAGTTTGGTATTATGATAACTAACTCACGTTTTCATCTTACTTACGAGTACTAAGTCCTTCTTTCTATCTATATTGGTTTGTATCTTTTGAATTACGATTGTTTTAACGTGCGATACCCTCGCCGATACCTTCCACTGCAGGACCAACGGAAAATAACGGAACTTCTGCCGGCTAAAACCAAACGGCGGTTACCAACAGCGTAAGTAAAATATTTGCTGTACAGGAAACAGGTCTGTCCCTCACAGTTGTATCACGATGTCTCGAGACTACTTCTGAGTCATCTCTTCCTCGAGGGTTACATTATGAGGCTGTGTGAACCGCACCCTAAACGGTTACAACCCTAGAGTCGTCGTTTATCGTCGCTACGCGTTCATCGTACATAGTAAGCACTGAAGGACCCGGTATTTATCTGCGTAAACGTTGCAACATCCAGATATGCTTGCGTATAATGCTCCTCACACAAGAACGCACCACGTCGCAAACCCGTTATGTCCTTCCTGCCGCTTAACAGACTAGAGCGCATCTTTGACTCAGTATCAAAACTCTGGCGGAGGACGCGGATATTATACACTTTCGCATCAATGTCTTTCATTAAGTCCAGAGGTGGAAAACAAACCGGAACCGTTGCCGCCTTAAGACATATTGTGCGCTTTTCTCACACGATCCGTATGACCTGAATCCGTATGGTATGAATTACGAACCTATTCTGACGCTTGGTTATGTTTATCTTCTCTAGTACTTTTGTCTTTCAAGAAATATATCCCGTAGTATACTCACTTCTGGATATATTTCTTGAAAAATTTAGCAATATTTTGCGCTTTAGTGCCAATTGTTCCTCCTTCAGGTAAGGTTTCTTCTTTTATATATAGTAACAATTTTTTAAGAAATTTGATGGAAGCATACACGGTAGGTAGGTGTCTAATATTCTTACAATTACTCATAAAATTTTTGTTATTCTTTTTTGCATTAACATAAACATATACTCACACGCCTGTCACTTAGAGAGGTGGGCAGAGATTATGGACTTACATTTAGCAACACACTTCGCTTGCTTGTTTCATGTCCATGTATTTACGTATGTAGCCGGTGGAAGGAAAAGGGGAGATCTCCCGCCGGGCAAGGTGTTCCGCCCGGGGAGCGGACAATGCTCCGAGTGGTAGTTTGGAGCTATTCTATATATACTGCTTTAACTTCGAAACTTTGTTAGCGCGATTTAGGCTTCGATATGTTTTTCTCTTGTTGCACGACGACAGCGCCGCCACATCACCCCCCTGCTCATACCGGAGGTCGATAGTGCAGTCTGATTGCCGGTGCGTCCTTAATGCCGGTAGGGAATGCATGGTGTGTGCGTGCAAGTGACGCCGGTGCAAACAATATGCCGGTGTGCAATGGATGCCATACTACGCACTTGCAAATAATTTTTTTTATAGGATTAGGGTGACAAACGAGCACACAGTCCACCTGATGGTAAGTGGTTGCTACGGCCCATAGAGTGTAGAGAACCGGAGACCCTTTTTACTGGAAAAGAGTCATTCCATCTTAGTCCTCACGGCTGACAACGCATCTGTATTTTGATTCGCAAACGACGATAGATGTACACAGCAACCACTTACCATCAGGTGGACTGTGTGCTCGTTTATCACCGTTTTCCTATAAAAATACCGCTAATTTCAATTGTACTCCTATGCTTTTGTTTCGAGGTGAAATTGGGGCAGGTCACTGTTGTTTTCCTCAAAGATTATTTTACCTTAAAATTAAAGTCGAATAGGTATCAAATAAAAATGTAAGTCATCATCATCGTCATCATTACATTCTACCAGAAGTCTACTGCTGAACATAGCAAAGATTGCCGATTTTGGTGATTCGTAAATACTATTCATGCGCTAGTATTTTTAGCAATGCTCCCTTCTTTACTCCAGCTTTCATACTTCACTATTCCACCACAACGTGTTATTATTCCGGTCCTTCTTTCTTATACTTATATCACATATATATTTCCATTGTTACATCCACCAAAGCTCGCTCTTTACTTTATCCAAGATAATCTATCTCGTTCTTATATAATTACCATCACCACCATTATCATTACAGCGCCTCACAAGTCCGCCGTACATAGACATCCCCCAAGGATTACCATAAAATACAATCCTGTACACCTGGATACATCGACTTCGTGCATGTCTTATGATGTCGTCACACCATTTAATGCGACCACGTTTACTTACTGATATGAGAGTGTTGTCGATTCTTCAAACTATGCTGATACCTTCATTACGTGTCCTAAAATACTCTGAACATAGCCCACTCTATAATTAACTAGGTGTCTCAGATAAATATGTCATCACTGGCAAGACGGATTGGTTAGCATTATATCCATTTGAAAATGGTCAACTCCATTCCATAGTTTGTTTATGAAGTGCAACATACGTACGTGGGGTATCGACTCTTCAATCATCAAACCGCCTATTCAATGGTGTAAGTACGGACAATGTTGTGGCCTTGAAAGACTTACGACTAAGGCGTACAAATAGTTCGTCTATTTTTGTATTCAACATTCTGAAAAGCCCGATAAAAATTACTACAGAAGCCAACTACTACTCACTAGTTTATTGATCATTCAAGTAAAGACCGTTAAACTCATCAGCGCGCCGGTTAGTGAGCGTCTTTTACAGTTAATGACTCACGTCATTCAAATAGATTGAAGGGGATTGTCAAGCTGATTACTTACCTGTTGCAGAACGTAGCCCTCTTATCTCCTCGTGAATGGACGATATTAGTTCAATATAATCAGCTACTACCGTGTGTATGTGAAAGTAAATTAATACATTTTTTTCTTACTTGAAAATTCTATCGTTAACCAACGGTTAAACAGTAGAGCGATGGAAATTTATATCTGTGTACTTATACTTTTGTAAGTATAGTACCTAATAACTCATTGTACAATAAGTTATACGAGGTAGAGCCATGCTGCAGCTATATTGGTAGTATTTTATTTGTAGCACGAATAGGTCAGCTCTACCGGGGAAGGACCACACTCTCACAGAATAACAGCGTAAAATAGCAACTGCGGTGTTTCGTATGGTGAGTATAGAGAACCGGAGACCTTTTTTTACTGGAAAAGAGGCATTTCATCTTAGTCATCACGAGTGGCAACGCATCTGCATTTTGATTCTTTATTTAAGATAGATGTAGATGTCTATGGATCACAGCAACCACTTACCTTCAGGTGGACTGTGTGCTCTTTTGTCCCATATCCTATAAAAGAGTCGGTAAATGCAGATGACTACAAAGTCAGATGACATTATTTGAGGGAGGCTTATGTTCAGCAGTAGACTTCTGGTAAAATGTAGTGAATACGATGATGATGACTTACATTATAATTTGACACTTATTTGACTATAATTTTAAGGTAAAATATTTTTTAAGGAAAACAACAGTGACCTGCCCCAATTTCACCTCGAAACAAAAACATACGAGTACAATTGAAATCAGTGGTAAGTATGTTTTATAGGATAGCGTGACAAGCGAGCACACTCCACCTGATGGTAAATGGTTGCTGAGGCCCATAGACATCTACATTTATCCTCGTTGCAAATTAAAATGCAGATGCATTGTCACCCGTGAGGACTAAGATGGAATGCCTCTTTTCCAGTAAAAAGGGTCTCCGGTTCTCCACACTTACTATACGAAACAGCAGCATTAAGCTGCTATTCTCGTACATTAAGTATCGTCAGAATCCGATCAGGCTTGGTATATACAGCTCCGAGAAAGACTGCTCGAACTATTTTTCGTACATAGTAAAAATTTCACTACATATCTTATTTACTCTCGGAGCTGTATTCTCCAAGATCTTTTTCTTGGTCATTACTGAAAATCAGCGGTGGTTTCGCCGCAACTCATTCTAATTTTGCTTTTTTTAGCATGCATTCGGCATACAATGCCAAATTTATTAAGCTTTCGTATTTCTGTTTTAAATTAGTAACAATTGTGTACGTCAAAGATTTGTGCCAAAATAAAGTGTTCCTTTCTTTCTTTCCTTCATCATGTTCAGAGGTCAATCGACGGATGCAACTCGGCTGGGCAGCGTTTGGGAAATTACGACACATCTTCTCGTCATGTATACCTCAAAACTTGAAAACAAGACTGTACAACCAGTGCGTGTTGCCAATGATGACTTATGGAACTGAGACATTGTCTTTCACTGCTTGCCATATGAGGAAGCTCAAGGTCACTCAGCGAGCTATGGAGAGGGTTATGTTCGGGGTTTCTCTGCGTGATAAACTTAGAAATGAGGATATCCGCAGTAGAACCAGAGTGACTGACACAGCCCAACGGATTAGTAATCTGAAGTGGACCAACAGCAGAACAATGTAGCAGCCATATAGCGCGAAGAACCGACAACCGATGGTCCAAAAAATAATAAAAGTAATAGCCTCGTACCGGTAGGCAAACCCCGCTAGATGAAGTGACGAGCTGGTAAGACAGGCAGGAAGTCGATGGATGCAGGTGGCTTAGGACCGTGCTTTGTGGCATTCCTTGGGGGAGGCCTATGTTCAGCAGTGGACTTGTGAATGACTGTAATGATGATGATGATGAAAGTGTCTACTATACTATGTGTCAATATTTTAATAAATTAACATCGATCGTAAATTTATACTTTCCTATATGATAATTTTACTATTTCAACTCACAAAAATAATTATTTTGAGAGTTTATTTTTCATTAATTCTAAGTGAATATAATTTACACCAAAGTCATTATTAAATTATATATATCATTATATATTGTGTGTATTGTTTTTTTCTCACCCTCATTATTACCAAAATATGGCAATTTACCCACACTTTTAAATAAATATAATTATTATTAGATCGTTCGTAATACAAAAAGTAGACCTTTAAAATTTTATTTTAACATAAAATTACAGACTATCGGTCCGTGGAGTCCACGTGCGGTGAAGTTCTTAAAGGAACTGTCCGCGACTGGTCGTTGCTGCTGGTAATAAGTGGGTTGGTTATTTTCTCGCTCAAAATTCAGCGAGGAAACGTAGCCAGCGTTCTTGGCACAATACCACGGGGAGTAGGGCTGTATGATAATTAAGTTATTAGTTTTAGTTCTTCTTTATTAAAGTTTTTTAATATTTTACATAATTATGTCAATGTTACTTAAATAATATGTTTTAATTGAAAACATAAAATCATAAAGATTTTTCTTCCAATATTTCGGAAATCTTTATCGACAAGTTGTGTAGTTGATAGCTCGAAAAGAATTTAAAACATAGGTTAATTGAAATCGGCCAAAGACATCATCATCCTTTTGGTTTCCGTCGAAGGTTACTATTCTGTATAGTAGTAAATATACCAGGGTTATTAAGATACAAAATACAATTTTACTAAGCATAATATACAGATATATTTTTAAGTAACTTAAATACATGTATCAAAAGATAAGGACAATGATAATATGACATTAAAAACTTGCTTCAGATGCGATTTTTGCTTCCTGCGCGCTGCATTTCTTGTAATGTGTTCTCATGTTGGAGGATTGCGTGAACGTCAGTTTGCACCTCGGACACGAATATGGCTTGGCACCAGTATGGAAATTTAGATGAGACTTTAAATGATGCTTTTTCGTAAACGATTTGGGGCACAACGAGCATGAGAAAGGTTTGATTCCTGTAGACATAATTATGAAAAATAATTAATAGTTTTGGCACTGTTAAATTTAACACATTGTCGTATGAATAATGTTAAAACGTCCCCTGTAAGCGCCTAAATGAAATGCAGTGCTATTTATTTGCTACGTGGAACATTAATTTATTTGCCTTAGAGACAAACAAAACCTGGACTGACGCAAAGAAAACCTAGCTCGATCTGTGTACAAATAAGATACATATCTTATACAAATAGGATACAGATCTTATTTGTACACAGATATCAATTTTATATTTGTTGCGTATATAAACTCAAATGTCACGATACTATTTAACTCCAGAAATATGAGAAAAAAAACTATCAACTGCTGTATTTATTTTTTATTATTCTACTACAACAAAGAATTTAATTGTCATGACAATGAAATACTAAAAGAAATAATTTAGAGTATTATGGCTACATAATATTGAAAACGTATCTGCATTTAAATTCTCAATCGCAACTAGATGTAAATGTCATGGCTAACTTACCATCAAGTGGACAACGTAACCGGTTGTCACCCTTAATTTCATTAAATAATAATAATAACACTAGAAATAAAAAGAGAAGCGAACGAAATATTTGCGTCAAAATAGCTTTAGAAAATCAAACAGCCATTAACATACTTCTCAGCACATGTTTCTAAGGTGAGATGTGAAAGAAAGGAAAATAAATTATAATTGGATTAAATATATACATATATATATATATATATATATATATATATATATATATATATATATATAAGAAAATAACACTAGAATTAATAATATTAGCAAACAAAATACGTACATAATAAAAAAGATAGTTAAAATATGTCCGTTCCGCGAAAGCTAACATAGAATTCATTAATTAAAAATACTCATTCTGATAAAAAGTTCTTAAATCAGAAATAGACATTTAAATTAGGATACAGACAGCTTGCATGAAAAGAAAATTATTTGGTATTTGATGTCATTATTGTATGCCGATTAAATCAAAGGCGATGTCCATAAGTAACATTTAGCTTTGATATAAGCAGAGATTACACGAAACAGAAATAAAGATACTGCAACAGCCTGATGGCGTACCTCGTAAAGACAAAATAAAGAATGTATCTATCTATATATCTACATGTTATGCATTCTAAGTTGCACAAATAATGAAGAGTAGAGTAAAACGGCCGCATTTGTATTTTTTATGTAATATTATAAAAGAGAGGCTGTGTAAGACTACAAATAGCCTTCAATAAATCTATTAAATTGATATGACATTAGCAAACACAACCACAGGAATAACCGTGGTAATTTATACAGTGGTAGAGCCACGCGGAAGATTTTGCTGTCGCACGGATGGGCCGGCTCCAACCGGGGTGGTACCACGACCTCACAGAAAACCAGCGTGAAGTAGAGGTTTACCTCTGCGTTTCGCTTGGTGAGTGCAGGTGGCCGGAAGCCCTCTTTACTGGAAATGAGGCATTCCATCTTAGTCCTCACGGGTGACAACGCATCTACATTTTGATTTGTAATAGAGGATAGATGTAGATGTCTATGGGCCGCAGCAACCACTTACCATTAGGTGGACTGTGTGCCCGTTTGTCACCCTTATCAAAATAAAACCTACAATCATGCAAAAACACTAGGAGAACTATAAACGAGAACTAAACCGGAAAAAAGGAGAAGAAATTGATTTTCTAGATCTGGGATTCTGACACTCACCCTCGCTTTACTACGATATTACCGTATAAGCGTTATACCGGTAGACTAGGAAAGAATGCCTCTTATGGCACTATAATATCTTTTGCGCAGTTGATAGCTTTGCACAGCATTTTGAAAGCTAGGCAGATATCATCATCGTCCTCTTTTTCTACCAATATCAGTTTAAATGATACCAATTCAAATTTTGTGTATATTAAAATAAGAACCTTTGATATCATTTCATCCCGTCCGTTGTAAGAGATGACTATGGAAAACACCAATAAGATATTATAACTTCTGACATATGGCAGTTTAACCATCTCGTTTACCCAAACGTACTAGTAAAATATCCAGACCTGTGGTGGTAAAACAAGGAGAACATATATGTTTTTGACGTTGCTCAAAAATGCGAGACGTCAAATAAAGCGATCACAGGCGATCACTAACCAATCCGTCTGCCAAGCTTGGTAATTACGACAAATCCCCAGGGGAGTCCCATGTACAGCAGTGGACTTATACGGGTTAACATTATTATTATTTACTTGCATTACTTGCTTTTTATAGGATAAGGGTGACAAACGAGCACACAGTCTACCTGATGGTAAGTGGCTACTGTGGCCCATAGACATCTACATTTATCCTCGATTACGAATCAAAATGCAGATGCGTTGTCACCCGTGAGGTCTAAGACGGAATGCCTCGTTTCCAGTAAAAAGGGTCTCCGGTTCTCTACACTCACCATACGAAACACAGTAGCATTAAGGCGCTATTTTACGCTGGTATTCTGTGAGAGCGTGGTCCTTCCGCAGTCGAACCGACCCATTCGTGTTACAACTATACCAGAAATATAGCTGCAGCATTGCTCTACCACGTATGAAAATATTTTCAGAACTGTGAAAAAATTGTAAAACTGCAACGATCAAATATTTATTTTATAATATAATGAAAATTGCAACATCAAGAAACTAACCAGTGTGGAGCCTCAGATGTAGCGTCATATTTGATCGGTCAGCAAACCGTTTATCACAGTGCGGACAAGCGTAAGGCCGCTCGCCGGAGTGCGTCCGCTGATGTTGCTTTAACAGCATCTTACGAGAGAATGCTTTACCGCATTCATCGCACACATGGGGTTTTATGCCTATAATATAAAAATATAAAAGAAAATATATTGATTTGGAAGAAGTAGAGAAGCAAATACAAATTTAAGAGCTCTCTGCTACACTCTTATGATAACATTTAATAGAAACTTGAATTTCAGTTTAATAAAAAATATTACTGCAATAAAATCCTTTTCAGTGACAGTGAAAATTAAGACTAGTTAAGAACTAGTCTTAATTCTTTACTGGTCTACAGTATTTTGAGAATAGAAAAAAAATAACGTAAGAAAAAAGAAGATCTTCAGTACCAGTCACTGTACATCTGTAGACTATTCAGTATTTTGTTTAGAGAAACACTTAATTGTTTTTTTTTTCATTAATTAAAAAGACAACATTTCATTTCATTTAATAAAAGCTACTTCGTTTATAGTTGTGTACGCTATAAACGAAGTATCCAATTGGATTCTCGGTCTACGGTTTATAGTGTTCCGTTGACGTTTCTATCATAATTATCATTATCATTACAGCTCACCAAGATAATGCCTGCTTCGCAAGTTCGCCGTTGCGATGGTTGCGAATTGCGATTCAAAATGCAGGCTTTGCAATAATACAGCATCCTCCATATTTCTCAAACCTTGGTCCTAGTAGGTAGACATTTTCTTCGTAGTTTTTTTGTCATGACTCATAACATGGAATATAATGACATGCATGTATGCGTGTGTTAGTTGTGTAAGAGAATCCACCTGTCCATTTCATCCAGTAGGTGTAGTTAGAGACTACTTTAGTTTAAACTCTTTGCGTTCACCTATACCCGATGGTTCACTTTGCGGAATTCTGAGTTCAATATAAAAAATACAACGTGTTCTTTGTGACAACCTGGTAAGAAATGCAGGAAATCGATGAATGGCTGTGGCTCATGACCGTGCTTTGTGGTATTTCTTGGATAAGGGTTATGTTTAGCAAAGGACTTGTGAATGCCTGTAATAATAATAGAACATATATGATGTAGAGGCGGACTGAATGCCTGAAGCATTCTCTACCAGTCAAACTATGGGTAATGCAGAGCTCAAACTATGGGTAATGAAGTAGATTCGTAGATAGAAGAGAACAGACTGTAGTAAATAATAAAGCCAGATTCTTGAGAGGGACACTTAAGTAAGACATTCAAAGAACGCAGGTTTCTGTCGTGGCTGTACCAAAGGTACTGAAAGTGGAGAGTTGAGTAAGATAGGCCTGTGAGTACACGCATACTTCGTCAATGACGAATGGATTGCCACTTAAGTTGAGACCGCTAAGCAGACACAACGTTATACTTACGAAGATTAAAAATGAATCGATTGCAGTTATTAAGACTATCATATTTGTATTAGCAAATAATCTTCATTCAGGTCATAATAATACACATTACCGTAATCGATGTCGGTAGCTGGTTTCTGATGATGTTTGTGCTGTTAGCCGTCCTCGGATTCAGGGTGAAAGTGGTGAATTTTTATTATTCTGCTTCGTTACTTGCGCAACCACGACACGACACTCCTAGGACAGTTTACAATGCACGTAAATGAGTTATCTAACGGCCGTCCGAACAGGGGGGTTACGGGCCCCGGCTCTAACGGCTAACTCATATCGTTCGATGTTCTGGGCAGTGAGAACCGCCCAGGGACGCGGGTGTACAGTGTATGCGCGGTATGGAGGGGTGTGCTGTGACGCCCGTCTACGGACTCGCTGCGTCCCATCCGTTGTAATCGTAACTGTGTTTGTGACCCTAGGTGAGTGTGTAGTGTTTGTGTTTATGTGTGAATGGCCTGCGACATTTCTGTCGTCGGCATCTAGCGGAACGGGGGGTTCGATTAGAACCTTACGGGGCCTCCGGGGGCTTTCCGTGACGTTCGGAGTCGGAGCGTATGTGACTGCGTTTACCACTAGCGGGTCGGGATTTGTCTCGGCCTCTCGAAATAGCGTCGAAACATTTCCTTGAGATGTTCAGAGATCGTCGGAAGTTCACAATCTGGGATCTGGCAGACGTATAGAGTGATCGTACCTAACGATTTCTTGGAGTTTCTGATTTGGCGATTGGAAGTGGAAGTCCATTGTAAGTGTATTGCTACACTTTTCTCAGGATTCACTTCGATTCTCCATAAACGGAACCAATCGCCTAAACAGTTTACTGCTATTTGGAGCTTCTCGGTTAGGATTTTTTTATTGTGATGGGCGACGAAAAGTGCCGTGTCATCGGCGAAAAGAGGTCTGGTCACTACTGGGTCTTTCGGGATGTCACTCTTCAAGAGTGTGAAGAGTAGTGCGGAGAGGATGGAGCCTTGTGGGACTCTTGCCTTGATAGGGCGCATTGTGGAGCGAGTACCCTCTATTCAATAGCAAAAGTGGCGATTGGCAAGGAAGGCTCTGATTATGTGGGTGAGTCTATCAAGCACGTTGAGTTTATACTTACTTCTTACTTACTTACTTATCGTCACGCACAATCCCTGACGGGGTAGCCAGAGAGAACAGATCGCCAAGTGTCACGATCCTTACATACCTCTTTCGCTTCTTTCAGATTCATTATCTTCTTCATACATGCACGTCTAGGTATCCGAGTACTCTTGACCCTCCCCTCTTCGAGCAATTTGCTCACATGGTCTTCGAAAGTTAGTCTCGGTCTACCTCGACACCTTTTAATATTAACTTTCGCGCTATATATTTTCTTCACCATTCGGTCTTCATTCATTCTCTCAACGTGCCCAAACCATCGAAACACGCCCTTATCAATTTTTGTGATAAGGTCATCTTTCAAACCTGCCATATTGCGAATCTCTTCGTTTCGCTTTCGGTCAGCCATGGTGACGCCGCACATTTTACGAAGAGATCGCATCTCCACTGCATTCAACTTGCTTTTATGCTTCTTCTGGCATACCCAGGTTTCGCTGCCATATAACAAAGTCGGTACCAACACTGCGTTATGTATTGCAAGGCGTGCACTCTTCACTACGCCTTGCCTTTTGACTAACGCAGTCAGGGCACCATTGACTTTGTTCCCGGCAGCGACACGCCTGTCCACATCTAAATCACATCTTCCATCCCGGCTAAAAGCACTCCCCAAGTATACAATTTCATTTACCTGTTCTTGAGTTGAGTTTATACAGCTAGTAAAGCAAGCCGTCATACCAGACGTTGTCAAACGCTTTCGTGACATCGAAGAAGACGAGATATGGTAGTTCTGTGACTTCTTTGTGGGAGGTTATATCCCTGTATGTATTAATGAATGTATTCTGTGAGGCGATATAATTGGTCGGTGCACGAGTGTTCGGGTCTGAAGCCGCACTGCTCGTTTGGAAGAAGTTTGTTGGCGAAGACGTGTTTACGAAGGCGATTAAATATGAGTCACTCGTAAACTTTCCCCAGTGAGCTGAGGAGACTGATTGGTCTGTAACTAGAAGCTAAGTTGCGCGGTTTCCCCGGTTTCGGGATTCCTATTACGTCTACTTCTTTCCATGCATCCGGGAAGAAGCAGCTGGAAAGAAGATCGTTGAATATGCCTACTAAGAGGCAAACGAGCGGCGCGGAGGCAGACTCTGTTGCTTATGACACCGGGGCTGGGTGCTGATTTCTTTTTAATTACTTCTGTAACTTTGTCGGCAATCATAGGATCTATGGAGTCACCTGCAGATGGTAGTGCAGACTTACGCTCAACCGCCGCTTCGACTTCTGCAAGGTGAGCGGGATCTGTAGGTTCGCTAGAGGGAGTACATTGGCTCTCTAAACTGTCCGCGAGGCATTCGGCCTTTTCAGAATCGTCAAAGGCGAGATCGGGGTTTCTTGGCCTGATGAGAGGCGGCATAGGTGAGGATTGTTCTGCTTTCAGAGCTGGAGTCAACTGCCAGAAGGCAATTTGAGATGGCTCGATATCTTCCAGCAAATTATCCCACTTGTCAATTCTAAACTCTTTGATGCGCTTTTTCACCTCGTTTTGGAAGTTACGCAGTCAGATTTTGTTATCTATAGTACGATAGTGATTGTAATGTCTTAGGGCCGCGTTCCTCGCTCTAATCAGCTGTCGAATATCACTCGGAAGCTTCATGTGTCGATTGCTCGATACACGAACCCTACGAAAACATTCTTCAACTGTAGAGATGAGGTGGTCCGACAGGGCGCTAATCGCCTCATTGGCCCCCCGGGCGAGTCTATCTTGCCGGGGATTTTGTCTAAGTGCTGGGAGGTCGTAAACTCGAGTTTGACCTCGAGCTTACGTCAGTCCACAATGGTTTTGGTCTGAAGGACCTCACCTGCGGGCTGGCCCAGTTGCAATAGGACTGGTCCGAGTTGAGTTCTAAAATAGTTTCGATCGATGCTATCGGCAAACGGACATCTTTGCGTATTGCTACGTCAAGTTAGTTGGTACGTGAGTTTTTAAATCACTAATAACAACTTTTAGGACTATAGCTCATAATTGATTTTTTTTTGTTATTAACTGACATGGTATATAATATTGTTTAATTTAATTTTCTTTATTTGTTAGTTATATTCTTTTTCATAACTGTACTTTTGATAACATTAGGATATGATTGGATGGATTGTTTGTTGTCGCTAATTTAATGGTTTAATAATGAGTAATTTTGATGTGTTAATTTTGTGTAATTTTAAATTTTAAGAATAAATAAATTTGCATGTCTCCATTAAAGACTTAGTATGTGAAAAATGAAAATGAAAAATGTTTATTTGTCTCAAAATAGTTACATGTTTGTATACATACATAGTATTTTGTATACATAGTATTTAACAATATGTCATGTAACATAAATACTAAAAAAAAATAAAGAATGTCCGGTTAGTGACTGGTAGCGAATGGTTAGCAGGTTGGAGTCTCAGGCGCGATAACAACATCGAAGTTTAGTCGCTCCGTGAGATCGAACAATGCATTTACATTGGGATTGCTTATAAGCAAGTTCCAAGAGGAATGCTTACTGTTGAGGTCTCCAGCTATTATAATACTGAAGCCTAGGTTGAGTAAATCTGCGATATCAGATTCGATTACGCGTTTGATCGGCGGTAGATACGCCGAAACTATAGTGAGTGGCGGATGGCCAGAGAGGGCTACTTTATATATGAAAACGTCTATGTTAGTTAACGGGGAGCGTCGATCGGTACGCAGTGTAAGGACCTTTTGTAGTAGATTAAGGTGTCGCCTCCAGTGCTGGTCAGCCTATCATTTCTGACTAAGGTGTAGTTTGCGATCTTAGGATCGCGATGGCTGGGTTTCAAAAAAGTCTCTTGCACTAACATTACGTCTACATCGTGGTTGCGCAGGAAGATCACGATCTCGTCTTTTTGGTCTCTGAGGCCGTTCGCGTTAAAAAACGCGACAGTTAGAGAGCGTGGTTTAGTTTTACCGAGATTTTGTGCTGCCATTCTGGTATTTAGAAGAGGTGTTTAGGCGCACTGGAAAGACCAGACTGCGTCAATAAGTCCGATGTGCTCAATCGTAGCGTTGAACTTGTCCTGAGGTGAAGTGGCTCCGCGGAGTTTGCGAGCCAAGGAGAATAATTCAGTAACGTTGATGTTGCTGATGAAGCCACATACTAGCGGGAAGTCAGCGGCGAAGGAGGACGAGTCTTGTGGGACAGGCTTCGGTTTTGGAGCCTGAGCCCCTCCCCCACTGGCCGTGAGGCGACTAGTGCCGGCGGTTTTAGCGTGGAAGGCGCAAGAAGGCTAGCACCTTGCCCGGCCGCCCCGGCGACTGGGGCGGGCTTGGTGGCGACTTGAGGCATCGACAACGGTTCGGGTTTGGGGACAGGCAGCCGAGAGTGAGACACACTGGCTTTACCCGCGCGTCCGGGACGGCTTCTACCCCCGCGCTGCTTCCTTCGGCGTGCTATAGAACACCCGCAATAATTCGCTGGGTGTCGCTCTCCGCGGCAATTGACGCAGCTCGAGGGTTTAACCATCTCAAGCGTGCGGAAGCAGTCAGTGATGCCGTGGTCACCTAGGCACTTGACGCACCTAGGCCTGGCGTAACAATTTCTGGCCGAGTGACCGTACAATTGGCATCGGTGGCACTGGCCAACGATGCTACGGCAAACGCTACGCTACACTAAAACGGAAACACTGAATGAAATGAATCAATTAATGAAATGAATGAATAATCGATGTGGGTAGGAATTGATAGTGCATCTAGGACTACAGTCCTAGATGGATGAAAGTTTTGGGTTATTCCGTTTATCTACCATAAGAAATCCACCCTAGGGTGGATACTCAGAAACGCATGTTCGTTTATCCACCCTAGACGGGGTGAATAGTCGACATTCACTTTTTGATTGTTGTTCCGCCTTTCCACCCCAAGTACAGTGCAATAGAAAATATATTCATATTTTAATATATTATTGATTAATTTTTAATAACCACAAACTTAAACGAAAATCATATTACATATTGTATCTAAACCAAATTGAACTTCCTTGTTTTGAATAATAGTAAGAATTTTATAAATTCTGCAATATGTCCAGGAAATGACCAACACTAATTTCATCGTTGTGTAGACGTAATTATTATATACCCTGTATGACCTCGTTTCTTTACCTATGTATGTAATTACTCTAAGCTTATAATGTACATTTGCAATCGTTTTCTAAATTTCTTTGTTACAACAGATGTGCTAGCAAAAATAATTTAGATTAAAAATGTTGTACAACCGACTTCAATATAAATTATTAAGAGCAACTCAAAAACTTTGGTCAGATCATGATCAAATTTATATGGGATCACATGTGAAGCACCAGCTTTTAAATAAAAAAGAATCATCGAAATCGGTTCACCCAGTAAAAAGTTATAAGGTAACACATATAAAAAAACATACAGTCGAATTGAGTACCGGCTCCTTTGTGAAGTCGGTAGAAAACTGGGCGTTTTTTTGCAAGCGATCCAAAAATTTGTTTCCAAACTTGATTGTTTGATCCAAAGGTTTGTTTTTAATTTCATTTGATATTGTTTTACGCCAAGATTGCAATGAACTTGTAGTTCTGTTAAACACTCCGAATGAATTTCAAACAGCCACAAAATTTTCGTCCCTGAACCATGTCTTTTCATAGTAACGCCATTATATTATCATTACTAAATGACGTAAATTATGTCACATCGAATGATATGTAATTGAACATAGGTTGTGTTTCAATTGCATATCATTCGATTATATTCAGTTCGATTATATTTCAGTTTTGACCTTCAAACAAGAAATATGTATGTATTTTTATAAGTATGCTAATATCTACTAAGTAATATTATGCCAATTTCTATCATGTTTTTATAAACGACTGTACACAGCCGAGGGAGAAAATCGGAAGAAAAATAATATACGAATTCCGATGATCCACCCCGTGTAGGGTGGATAAACGAACACGCGTTTCCGACTATCCACCCTAGGGTGGATTTCTTAGAATGGGTAAACGTAATAACCCAACGTTTTTCAGACGGGAATGAGCCCGCAAGGTAACGGTTACTTTTTCCCTAACATTCATCACTTGGGAAAATATGATGCGATCCTAGTTCACAGTAGATATGGGAAATTTAATTTAAGAGAGAGCCATTTATAAAAACTATTTTGATATATTTTACTTTTATGTTTTTTAATGTCACATTTATCGATAATGGTCCAAGCCGAGGTCCCTTACATTAATAAGAATGTTAGCCTAGCTTAGCTATAAATTATCAAAATATGGAACACCTCAGTTTCCCCGTTATCATACATGGATGCTACTAAGCACCCAAATTGTTTGAAATTAAAACTAAATAAAATTAAAAGCGAAATCTGTAAAGTTATCATATTTACATATATTTATAGAGGTACCATAAGCTAACAGAACATGTTTTTCAAGCCTACATAACGCTTTGTTAAAATTAATTGCGTTAGGGTCGTGTGAACGCATCACAATTCAAATTTTCTCGACGCACACGCAACGACTTGATTGATATTTTACCTATATAACAACGTTTTTAAAGTTTTACCAAAAATAAACGCAAAAACAACTGTAATTTTGATTTTTTAACTTAACTTTATAACGTAGTTTATGAAAAAAAATTGGCGGGAAACACACAAAAGCAATTAAATCACTTTTATGTTATTAGATAAATTACAAGCTAAAATAACTTTGTAAAACAAAAAAAATATTATAAAAATTTACTATTATTTTATATTGACTGTATTACTGTGACTTTACGTAATATCATATTTCCAACCTGTTGCAGATTCTTTTTAGTTATTTGTACTCATCTGTCAATTTCATTATTCAACTCCTGCATTAATCAGGATTGATTCGTGGATGTAGGTGAATCGAGACCATGTTTTTTTAAACTTGAAAAGATTATTGGAATTTCAGAGGGAACCTTGAGGAGGACAATGTTCAGGAGTGAAGTAGTAAGGGGCTGTAATGATGATATAATTTTGTTGTTTCTCAAATGGGGTATTGGGGTAGAATATTCTAACTCTCGCATAGCCTATATGTCATAGATTAGTAATGGAGAGCAAAATTACCAACATGAAACTATTGGTGAGCCAATAGTTATATTATAGCACTGAGGTGCTCACCAAACTGCCGAGCCAGCATGGAGCCACATGAATGCTTTCGCACATATACACGGCCCCTCCAGCAACTGTAGCCTCTACTCCTTCACGGGAGAGGACAACCCCTCTTCATATTATCTATCTCTCTATCATTATCTAAGGCAGGCATTCCTCCACGGCCTACAATTCCACCTCTGCTACGTCGGAACGGGCAGAGGATAGTATGTGGGTTGGTATTAAGTTCACCGTAGGTGACCAAGCCTTGGCTACTAAGCCGATAACGACAACAAACCTGTTTGGGGATAAATAGTGTCTACCCCCTAAATTTAATTAAGTATAAGATTTTTCATAGCAATTTGGAGACTGCAATTCTTAAGGTATTTTCGTGTAAACAGAAAATGTTCAAGAAACTTAATACACGCACGCACGCAGCCATGCACCCTCGGACGCACACATAAATATGTAGGTATATGTGGCGAGGCGATTACATAATATTATAAGTTCAGTTATGTTAAATATATTTATCTATAAAATTTTATATTTACCTGTGTGAATTCTTACGTGCATGTTATATGCAACACGCTGATTAAATGACTTTGGACATATTGTACACTTATATTCTTTCCGATTCCTGAAATAATTACCATATTAAATAGTTATCTCTTAATTCATACCATGGATAGCTTTATGCTAATGGAACTTATGCATTCAATTTATGTTAATTTAATAGAGAATATTAGGTTCACAATGAGAAAATAATATCCTATTTTTATTACATTTTATTTTTAATAGTTAAAAGTAGTGATTTCGAATGACAATCAGGGCAGATAAAAGAAAAATAAAAGTAAGTACAATGTTTTATACGTGAATTGTCTGATCGATAATGAGTCTTTTGGATTTTATAGCATATTTTTAGGGTAACTTGACAAACGGGCGTTCCGTTACCGTTACAGTCGATTGAAGTCCATTGCTGAACAGAGGCCTCCCCTTTAAATTGCCTCATATTATTACCACACATATTTGCCATAGTTGCCACGCTTGGCAAGCGGGTTATTAACCGCAGTTTTTATTTAGTCGTTATTATGAAGACGTTGCTGCTCATCTCCTAATCTGTTTCCCCTGTCGCCTCTTATGACACACACGGGATGATATGGGGTAGTGGACATACTTACACCGCCACTACACGGTACGTACGTTTCCTTTATAGATTTTATCATCTCTCATCAGAGAAATATAAAGAAGAATATTTTGGTTGTTATGTTGTCTTTACTTCTAACCGTTTACGGTATTAAATGAATGCCTCATGACATGAAGTGATTTCTGTGAAATATTCCTTTTCTTTAAATAGTTTTAAGAGTAATTTCTAATAATATATTATTTATTCAGGAAATCAAGCCAATGTTTGAAAAGAAATGAATGCGAAAGTAGGTTGTTTTATGAGCGAAAAACTTACTCACAGGAGCTTTACATAGAATATTATTCTATGATTACGCATGACGTTAGGTAGGATAGTCGGTTTCTTTGATGTGTGTACCAAAAATAGTCGCACAAAATTAAATGAACCTAGTTATACAAAAACGTCCCAACCCACAAGTCATTCAAAAATGAGTTCTTCTTCTTCTTTACTTTTAGGCTTCTCTTAAAAGAATTCTGCCAATGTCAAATCAGTCATAGGAGTGACATCTTCCCGAAGATCTAGATAGATATAAAGAAGAAGAAGTGATCATCTTCCCGAAGATGTCATAATAAGTAGATCTGTATATTTAACTCATTTTTGAATGACTTGTGGGTTGGAACGTTTTTGTATAACTACGTCCAAATTTACAGTGCGGTTTTGGAAAATATCAGCAACCTTCGAAGTTACATATAGAAACTATTCCAACAACGCCTCTTTGGTCTAGTGGTGTAAACGCTATTGTTGATCAAGAGGTCCCGGGTTCGCATCCTGGGTCGGGCCAAGATAAATTATTGAGTTTTCTGTCAAGAAATTCTCAATAGCAGTCCGTATTCGGGAAGTTGGCGGTGTTTCATCCTCGTGCCTCGGAAAGCACGTAAAGCCGTTGGTCCCGCGCCTGATCTTTCTCCGGTCGTATGGGATAATCTTCCCATCGGACTATGAAAGTAAGGGATTAGAGAGTACTCTTGTCTCTATTAGACCAGAGTTGTTGGCTAGTCTCTGTTGAGACCGGCCGCTGTAGCCGAAACTCGGTCTTGAAGCCATTATTAAGTGGCGAAGCTTGCGAAGTCACTTATTGATTTCACGATGTCTGTCCGTCTGTCCGTCTGTCCGTCTGTCCGTCCGTCCGTCCGTCTGTCCGTCTGTCCCACGATTATCTCGAGAACGGTTTCGAATTTTCAAATTCTGCTTTCAGCAATCGATTACTGATCACCCAGGCATCTGAACCTCCTATTTTGAAACTGATTGCTCAACGGCAACCGTTAGAAACCGCTACAAAGCTGATTGCTTCGCCACTTTGCTATGCTGCTAGGTTTATTATTATAGTTATTATTTCACCCAATATAAAATTTGTGAGGTAGCTATAAATCATAATAAGACAAAATCTATTATTTTCGGATCTGACTTTATTCAGTCCAAACCTACCTTCGCAACAAAATGTCCGCAGTAAACAACTTCCAAAAGTGGTTCAAAGCACATATAATAAAACCAAACAATACAATAACAAATTATAACATTTACGACTAATGATCCGCCCACTGGAGGAATACACAGAAGAGGTTGCCTTTTTATTTTGTAGTTTAGAATTGCTGGAGGATATCGCAATATCACAATAGCTTTAAATAAATCATTTAAGACAACAAGCGAAGCGTGGTTTTTGTTTATTTTTTATTTTATTCAAATTAATCTTAATAGAGAATAGTAGAAATTGTATCACATTATATGAATTATATAAAAAAAAAATTACTTCATCAAGTCGTTACTCATTTTAGTGCGGTTCGTGTAACATTGCGTTTTACACGTACGAATCAATGAGGAAGGCCTATGTTCAGCAATGGAGTATGATGTACTGTAATAATAGTAATATTGTGGCTACTTACTTATGAATCTTCATATGGCTACTTAAATATCCTCTATCGTTAAAATATTTTCCGCAGACGGGACAAGTTGTGGCGAACTCCTTGGTGCCGCGATGCACTGACATATGGTACTTAAAGTTACGCAATTGGGAGAATGTCTTAGAGCATTCTTCACAGCTGTAACGGGTCACCGTTGAATGCCTTCGCATATGGGTAGCAAGCGACTCGTTACTTATAAACACCTTAAAAACAAACGTACGATTATAAACAAAGTTGGCGATGTAACATTTCATTTCAACTCGTTTAGAGCGTGGGTGGCATCACAGGCAGCTAAAATGAGTTAAAGGTGCAAATATGAGTCTCTAAGAGACGATTGAACTGTATTTGCGACTTGTCGTCGCCGCTGGTAATAAGAAAGCTGGTTCTTTTCACGCTCAAGACTAAGTATAATAAAAAAAATATGTGAAAATGAAAGAAAGGTATGTATGGTAACTTTAGTTTTAAGTTTTATAATGATTTCTCATATTTACGTGAACACTCCACATTGAATAAAACTATATTTTTACGGATTTCATCGCGTTTAATTTACTATTTAATTCCCGACGTTTCGGGTGCTTTACAGCAACCCATGGTCACGGGGGGGAATCCGTAAAAAATAGTTTTATTCAATTTTTAGTTTTAGTTTTTTCTTTAATAATATATCTAATAATAGAATCTATAATAATAAAAAAAAATTATATTTTGATATCTTGTTTGTAATCTACATTGAATCCAATGTAAAATGTATTAAAAAAAACAAAGATGAGATACTACCGAACTATACTCTCAATTAGTATTACATATTAGTATTTAGTAATAGAGTTGTTTGAATTCTCTATATCTTTATCAAAATACGGTCTAGACAATTAAAGCGGAAATCCAATGAGATGGAGATCGATTTACAGATTAGGAGATCGACTGCCAAACGTGATGAATGACGAACTAAGATACTAGTGGTGGCGATGCAATAGAATCAGTCACTCTATCGTAAGAGGGAAACTACGAGTACGTTGTAAACTATGGATTATGAGACTGTGTAAATAGAATTGCGTCCCCTAGAAAACCTCCTAGTTTTATGACGTCGAGTATTTTCTATGTTAGCTTCATAGAAAATAATACCTAGGACTAAACATTTCACATGTAAGTTACGTGCTGCTGCCGTTGCAGTACAAAAGAGTAGAACCACGCTCTCACATTATTACAGCATAAAACAACACAATAATGTTGTGTTTCGTATGGCGAGTATAAAGAATTGGACAGGAGATTATCTATAATTGATGAAGAGGCATTCTATCTTAGTTCTCAGGGGTGACAACGCATCGGGATTTTGGACTTAGATATATGTAGATAGATGTCTATGGGCCACAGCACCAACTTACTATCAGGTAGACTTTGTGCTCATTTGTCACCTAAAATAAATAAATACAACGCAATGATTAACTGTTTGAAATTTACGATTTCATTCGATTTTCGAAAATGTTGACTTGCTCGAACCTTTAGTATGTTACAATCGAAACTAATAGATAATTGAATAACTACTATTACATGGTACCGGAAGTATCCCACCAATGTTTTATTTTCTAAGTTTATCTATGTAGGGAAAATTATAATAGTTCTTTCCAACGCCGAACGAAACTCAGACGCCCAGGTAGGTACTTAACTATTAAATAAGCAATATAATATCACACAACAACAACACGTATTGTTGTCTACTAGACGGTTACAAAGTTTATTATTGTAGCATGAGTGAACCTTACCTTTGGCTCCGATTCGGCCAAAAATGACTAACTACTGCTACTGATTATTCTAATGATATGCCTTTAAGTAAAAATATTTGTAACTTCATTATATTATATAACAAAACGCAGGTGCCAGGATAAATTTAATATGAAAAACATTGTGCTAAATTTTTAAACACTTGAGATTCTAGCGTTTCGCCTAATGTGGCAATCTTCTGTGACTAACATTTAAAATACTGACCTGATTACAAATTGTGCATTTCAACTCATTTCTAACATTCAGACGAAGTGAATGTGATGTTACTGATGCAGATTTAATTGCACTATTTGAATTCTTTTCCGTAGAATCGGCGGGGATCAGCGGCGGTATTATAACATTTATGTTATTATTATTATCATTTATTGAATGAAGTTGACTCTGAAAAGGTATCTAATATGAAACTTACTTATTAAGATGATATAGACAGTGCAAAAGTTAAAAAAACACAAGAAAAATACAAAGTTTATGTTACCTTCATATCGTCCGTCCCTTTTTGTACCGTATTATTGCTTTTTCTACGAAAAGGCTTGTAATAATAATTATTTCGTGGACACCAAGGATTTTTTAAAACCTCATTTAGTATACTACCTTTCGCCATTGTATTTCGTACATCGAAATATATTTCATTTTTTCTATTTATATTATTTTTTATATCTTTATCAAAATCTTTTATAAAACTACCTTTTTCAATATTATGCCTTTTTGCATATGTTAAGTCAATAGCTTTAGAATGTGATGATGTTATTTTAAGATCTAATGTAGCACAATCGGTTTCAAACGAATAACTTTTATTCAATTTAAACATGTCTCTCGACATTTTCAAATCGCTATCAACTAAAAATTTTATATTGACTTGGCTTTTTTTACATTTATTTCTAAAGGTATCTTGAAAGTTTTCAGACCGACAGTTATCGGATAACATGAAATTTCTATTAAAGTGCAGTGATTTATATGCCGGAGTCGAGTTAGAATAAAGTTCGGACGATATCTCAGGGCTCTGTGTGTGTGTGTCTTCAGCTCTGCGATCTCTGTCATTAGCATTCGTGAAAAGAACAGATTTTGGTCCACGATAGTGTTCATTTGATATTGCCAGCACGCCTGCCGTCAGACCGTTACCATTACCGTTCCGAGCATATGTCTCAATAAATAAATCACGTAGGAATGAGCCGCCTTGTCGGTTCCCAAATCGCGACTTTAGATCTTTAACATATGAGTTAAACTTTTCACTCCACTTACAACGCCGGATCCGTTTATCTCGAAAATCTAAGCCATCCGACAAACCATGTACTTTGTAATTCTCGATCTCCACACCTTTCTTGTAATTAGCATACTGTTGGCCTTCACTGTTTACAAAATCCAAAGAGCTCGTGTCATTACAATGCGTCACCGTTAAATTACTTTCGCGATATATTTTAACATCTGAATATGATTTTTTTACTCCATCACAAAAATTTGACAAGCATTGGTGGTCAACATAAATTTGCATAACTTGAAGTATTTCTATAAACATATTTAGGCTACATTTTGGAATTATAACTTCTCCATGATAGATATAATATAGGACATATGTCATGGCATCGAGATCAAAATCTGGCAAGATTATAAATGCTGGTGAATCTTCCGTAGTACATGATAAAAGCATTTCCTGCAAAAGAAAAAGAAATGTTATGTCTTATTTTTAGAAAATTAAATGTCGACTAAATCATCCCAAACAAAATTAAGTTGTAATAACACAAAAAAAAATGAATAAAAAAAATAAAAGAAATAAAAATGCCATTGCCCGATAATACTATAAATATTAGGTCACTACGTTGAATAATCGAATTGGATTCCTAAACAACATGAATATTTTTTGGATGAAGAACATGTCAGTTTGTGGATGTTGATGACATTCATATATATGTTGTGGCGGTGTAGGTGTAGGTGTAAAATATCCACTACCCATATACATAATTTATATCTTCCCTTGGGTGTCATAAGAGGTGACAGAGGGAAACTGAGGCAAGAAATAGGCAGCAGCATCTTTCTGATAAAGATTGTACAACCAGTGCGTGTTGCCAGTGATAACTTATGGATCTGAAACGTGGTCCCTCACTGCTGGCCGTATGAGGAAGCTCAAGGTCAGGAGAAGAGAGGGCTATGCTCGGGGTTCCTTTGAGTGGTAGACTTAAAAATATGGATATCCACAGTAAAACCAGAGTAACCGACATAGCCCAACGTATTGGTAAGCTGATTATTAGATAGATTAGTGACAATGGTGCGGCGATATATCTCAAAGAATCGACGACCGATGTGGAAGAAAGGTTTTCGAGTGGCAGCCTCGTACCGGTAGACGAAGTTTAGGGCGTGCCCCTACTAGATAGAGTGACGATCTGATAAGACACGCAGGAAGAAATCGATGGATACAGGTGACTCAGGACCATGCTTTGTGGCATTCCTTGAAAGAGTCTATGTTAAGCAGTGGACTTGTGAAGGGTTGTAATGATATATAAAAGATCGGGGGAAAAGTTTCTTCATATTTTATATACAAATATTTTATATAAAAATTCAATACTTTATTTTTCAAAGTTTTAAATTACATTTAACACATTTATTGTCTGATTTTCATACGCAATAGTAAGACAATAGCAATGCATTACATGTAATATACAGGACAGGGAATGTGTTGATTATAATATATATGTGCCATTTTGAGCGATAACTTGCTGCCATCTTGTAGGTAGTGACATAATCCCGTTCCCGCAGAAATCTGGGGATTTTTAATTAAAAAAATGCGACAAGTAGTTTTGACAGTCCGCTATTGATGTTAACCTAACACTACCTAAAGAATTCTGAAGAGAACGAAACAGGTGAAAATCTGAAGGTGCAAGGTCAAGACTATATGGTAGATGCATTTACACTTCCCAAACAAGCTTTCTCAATGTTTGTTGAATGATCAAATATGTGTGTGGTCTGGCGTTATCATGTTGAATGACCACTCCTATTCTGTTGATCAATCCCGGCCGTATTTTCTCAACTTCTTGCTTAAGTCTCATTATATGTTGGCAGTATAGATCCGAATGGATGGTTTTGCCCGGCGGTAAAAAGAAATAAACAATGATCTTCCAATACCTCCATGCACACAGCATCACTTCTGCGTGTTAATCCGGGTTTCACTACAGTCTGTGAAGCTTGACTACACTTCGACCATGATCTTTATCGCACGTTCTTATCGTAGGTGATCCACTTTTCATCACCAGTGAACAATCTTTTCAAAAATGGTTCGGTGTCATTACCTTTCCATAGAGAATCGCACGATTCATTAGGTTTCTTTCAGTGAGCTCGTGTGGTACCCAAACATAGAGCTTTTTTCTATAGCCAGACTTTTTGAAATGCGAAAAGAAGAAAGTTTTTTTTTGTGGTCAATCCTCAATTACTCGGCTATTTCTATAATGGCATTGACTTCTCCGTCATCCGTATGAAGGCGACCAGAGCAAGCTGCATCTTTGACAGCAAAATTCCCGGACTGAAAACGCTTGAAGCAACTTTGTGCTACTCTTACTGGCACTGCATTAGATCCACAAACGTCATAAATTTTTTCGCGGCTTGAGTCGCATTTTCCCTTCTTTTTTGTAATAAAACTTCAGTATATATCGAATTTCTTCGTTAGATTCGCTAATTTTTGCGGACAGAAAAACAATTGAAAAATGGCGGGATAGTTTTATTTTACTTTTTGTTTTTCTTTGTCTTAATGTCCAATATGTATTGACATTAAAACCAGCCAGATACAAACAGTACAACCAAAGAGATTTTTTTTCAATTTTATACAAACAAAATACGAGGAAACTTTTCCCCCGACCTATTGTATATATGTATATTTATCCTGTCTAATGTGTACGTGTGTGTGACATTACCATCATCATCAACACCATACGCTTAATATAACATAACATAACATAAACACTCACGCCTGTCACCCAGAGGGGTAGGCAGAGACTACGGACTTCCATTTGGCACGATCCTGACAGACCTCTCTCGCTTCTTCCACATCCATATACCTACGCATACACGCTCGTCGGTTAAAGGTACTCTTGATTTGGCCCATTTTCAATATATCGCCAATTTGGTCGATAAACTTTCGCCTAGGGCGACCCTTCCCGACTCTGCCGTTCACATCTGCAACATAAATTTTCTTTGTCACTCTTTCCTCATTCATTCTTTCTACATGACCAAACCACCGAAGCATTCCTTTCTTAATCCTGGTCACAACATCATCTTGCAAACCACACTCTTCTCTTATTAAACAATTTCTCACTCTGTCATTCAGATTCATCCCTAACATACTCCTTAATGACCGCATTTCTACAGCATTTATTCTACTCTCGTGCTTCTTCTGCCACACCCAACTTTCACTACCATACATTAAAGTAGGCACTAACACAGCATTGTGAATTGCCATACGTGCCTTTTTGGACACATTCTGACTTTTCACAATAGAGTGTAGAGCCCCATTCACTATATTTCCTGCATTCACTCGTCGTTCTATATCCTTATCATAACTACCATCCCTGCTAAACACACATCCCAAATACACAAACTCATCTACTTGCTCTACCAACTCCCCTTCTATTCTTATTTCACATATCGTTTTACTTTCTTCTCTTTCAAAAACCATAACTTTCGTCTTACTTGCGTTCACTTTCATTCCCTTTTCTTTTAATGTCCTGTTCATTAATGTAACCATCATTTGCAACTCGGCTGCCGACGACGCAAGTATGACTTGATCATCGGCGTACAAAAGGCATTTGACGGTTAACTCACCCATTCTTAACCCGCATTCTTCTACTTTCAAATTTTCCAAACAACTGTCCATAAATAGGTTGAACAGCCACGGGGAAGCCACACAGCCCTGTCTGACACCTTTATGGATGCCAAACCAGTCCGAGTAGGCCCCGTTGATCCTGACACAGGCACTAGAGTCCCTATATAGTGACTTCAATGCCTGTATCAAGCCAGCGCTCAACCCAAATGAGTTCAGTGTTTGCCATAACACATCCCTATCCACTCTGTCATAAGCCTTCTCCAAGTCTATGAACGCACAAAAAACTTTTTGGTTTTTGGCCAAAAACTTCTCCGCGATCATGCGCATGGAAAAGACCTGATCCGTACATCCCATTCCCTTTCTAAATCCCGCTTGCACATCCCAAATTTTTCCATCAGTTTCTTTCATAACTCTTTCAATTAGTACCTTAGCATACAGTTTCCCCACAATGCTAAGAAGGCTGATACCACGGTAGTTTTCACAGTCCTGCTGTGATCCTTTTCCTTTATATATTGGTACTATCACGGCTTTGCACCAGTCTCCCGGTACCCGCTTAAGTTCCCAACATAAATTAAACAAGGTGTACAGCAGGTCTGCTACCACTCCTTCTCCAGCCCTTAGCATTTCGAGAGATACTCTATCATAACCGGCTGCCTTACCTGCTTTCATACTTTTCATTGCTTTCATTATTTCATCTATACTTATATCTCTATCTATTTCCTCTTCTTCCGGAATTTCTATTTCATTTAATTCAAACGTTTCATCACTCATAAACACGCTTTCAAAGTATTCCTTCCATCTCCTTAAACTCAAAACTTCGTTATTCAGAATACGGCCATTCTGGTCTCGTATAGCATTCATTCTAGGCTGTTTTGAATGTCCCCTGGTAGTTCTTACGAGTTTCCAAAACATTTTAATGTTTGCCTGGAAGTTATCCGATATTCTTCTATCATTCTTATCCGTTCTTTCTTGCTTTTTCCTTTCAACTACTTCTTTTACTCTCTTATTTAGGTGTCTAAAGACTGCCTTTTTCTTTTCAATATCACCATTCATACTGCTAGAATTACTAGCCTTGGTTGCTAGTAAATCTAGCCATGCTTTCTTCTTTGCTTCAACTTCCATCCGTACCTCATCATCCCACCATAACGTGTTATTTTTCCTTTCATTCTTTCTCTTACTTACACCACATACTTCGGTAGCTGCATCCACTAAACCTTTCTTGACATTATACCACACAGTCTCCAAGTCTAAATCATTCATACACAATTCAGCCACACCAGTTATATTTTCTCTCAATCTACATTTGAACTTCTCTTTCACACCTTCATCTTGTAACCTCTCTGTTCTTAAACGCTGTAACGCAGTGGTAGACACAGATGTCCGATGCCTCCAACGTCTGAAAAGACCATTAATTCGGCATAAGACCAGGTAATGATCCGTCCCTACGTTAGAGCCCCGGTAAACCCTTGTATCTACCACCGTGCTCCTCATTCTTTCGTCAACAATTATGAAATCTATCATACTTCTATCATCACCTCTTTCCCATGTATACGTGTGAATCTTCTTATGACGAAAGAAAGTGTTCGTCACAAAAAGACTCTTTTCCACGCATACGGCGAGAAGGCTTTCACCATTCTCATTTATACTTTCATCACCAAACGTTCCCAATATCCTTTCATAACCAAGCCTCCTCACCCCAACCCTTCCATTAAAATCGCCTAATATCACAATATTTTCATTAACCTTGCATTTCATTAGCACCATCCTTACCAACTCCCAAAACTGCTCTCGGATATAAGTGGGCTTAGACATGTCTGGGGCGTAGACCCCTAAAACAAACAACTTCTTTAAGCCCACTTTCATTCGTATCCATAGCAGTCTCGGGCTTACACATTCATACTCTTTCACACAATGACCCATTCTTTTTGAAAGGATGATACCGACTCCCTGGCATGCCCGCTCGGTCTCGTCTACACCAGACCAGTACGCGGAATACATGCCATGTGTAGTGACATCCTTTCCCTTCCGTTTCGTCTCATTTACACATAACACGTCTATTCCTCTATCATGCATCATATCGCATACTTCATCCATCTTATCATTCATTCCTCCACATACATTCAATGTAGCCAGACGGGCTTCCGCAATCCACTTTTCGCCCCTCCGGGGGACAGAACGTGACGGGTGGCGAACCTCGTCGCCGGTTTTCCTCCCGGAGATTCTTCGCACCCCTGCCCCATTAAAGGGGCGCCGGGAACTCGGGGCCATTTCTTTAATTTTGTGCCTCATGGTGCGAAAGTAGGGTGTGGTATTTTTTTCCGCCGCTACCACACGGCGAGGAGCCGAGTCAGTTCTTTCGGCTTTGTCGCTTGTTTAGCACCACCCGGGGGACACGTGTAGGGTGGGCCTAGGATTAGGTGGTCGAAGCCTACGGACGCGAGCGACTCATCCCCCCTTAATATATTTTTTAAAGATTTATTATATATTTTACTGTAGCTGCCGAAGTCTGTCAAGTGGACACAAACTTCTACAGAAGTTATTTATATTCCCATTTTCTACTTACTCTAAGATAACTACTGACACTAGCGAGGACAGCGCGATGTGCGTTGAATATGTGACCACTACACTGCAACTGAACATCACACCACTCGCCACTTGAAAGCCATTCACAAGTCTGCAATAATTAGTACGTATGGATTATTAATATACCTTTGAAAAAAAAATTGTTTGCTAAATGGACAATATTCGGATAGGTATTCACATTACGTATACTTAAGTCCAAGATATTATATTGACAATTAGTCTAAAATGTAACATACTTAGTGCACATTGGCGCACTTTACACGTCTTTGGAATAATATAATATTTTTGTCGTAGAGGTGCATGTTTTTATGACGTATTTTCTTCATCACTAAGCTAAAAATTAAAATGCTTACTATTCCCTTGTTTAAATAAATATAGTTCTAACACCAATGTTGCTTTCAATCTAGAAAGTAATCGTTGCCATATTAATGCAATGAACTGTATTAAAAATAAAATAAAAAATTATGCTCTTATGGTTACTACATAGTAATTTTCGTGATGGTGTTGGATCATTTTGCTAAGTGTAGAGAGTAGATTTTTGACCGAATATATACAAGAGCACTACTTTGGTGACACACTTTTATTGTTTTTTTGATGGATCGTGCAAATAGACAGTGTTGCCCCTGCCCGGTATCTCTGAAGTGCCGTGTGTGAACTCGCTGGACTCCATACATCGGCAAAATTAAATAAACTGAGTACATAAAAACGACTAGGTCAACGTTTTTAAAGTAGCACCACACGTGAAAGCGTAGATCAAATATATCTGATCAAATAAAGGGAAAATCTGAACCGAAAGAAAACTGAATCTTCATAGTGCCACACGTTTTTTAAGTTTTAACTACAGCTATTGACGTTAAACGCATGCCTTAGGTAGGTATCTACAGTTACAATAATGGTTCGTAATTTGAAAACGTTTAAAATATAACAATAATAATAACAAACTTCATCTTTCTCTAGATGACGTGATGAAAATTTTAATTGCGGTAATTAATGACATCTGATCTGAGAAATGACATGTGAGCATTTGGACGCATTCCTTGTTCCAAAAACTCTCAGAAATATGAGGAGGCTTGTACCCAGCAGTGGGGCATTTGTAGATTATTAATTTCTTTTTACACCTAAACTTTTTAGAGAAAACAAGTTAACAAGTTAAAAATAAAAATAGTTAATAAATCAATACGTCTTGTTAAATTGATTTAATAAAAATAACAATTGAAGACCTAGATATTATTTTGTCGAATAGGTAATAATCACGGATTAATAATACTACGTAGGTATATGTACATGTTCTAAAGACTACCAAAAATTAGCTTTACGCTGAATACACGTAGAAAATTACAGCTCAGTCATTTTTGTCTAAATAGTTTTATTATTCGATTCGTGTTATTATTTGTACGTACTTTAAAAGAAAACTAAAACTGTTTTAAATTAGAACAAACAATTTAAAAGCAAATACACCACAAAAAACTTTATGCTGTTATGATACAATTTTAATATATTAAAGTTAAATTTACAATTAAAAAATTCAAATTAATTAATAAATGAGAATAAAAGAAATTGTATCATAAACACTGTCTTATGATATAGGTACCCACAACTAAAATACACAATAAATGACATATTAAGAGGACAAATATAAAAAAATTACGTATACAGCTACGTATGATCAGATGGCAGAATCGTCAAGTCTTTTTGTGATCTCTACATAATAGATAGATAAAGAAAGGTTACATCCTATATCCGTCTTATAGTTGGGCACATACCTCCTCTCATTTTTGAGAGGGTTAAATACTAGTTAATCCGCCGCGTTGCCCCAGTACATGTTGTCGGACTTCACATGTCCTCAATACTTTTTTATTTTTCAGATATGCAGGTCAGTTTCCTTCAACGCCGAGCAAATGGTAAATCAGAACTTAAAATTGAAGTTGTAACGGCGGAGATCGCACCCGGGTTGCCAGCGTACTAATGACAAACGCTTATCCCGGTAATTAGAACTCCTAATGCAGAAAAAACTTACATGCTCATATGGTTTTAACTAATAGCATTATTATATTAAGGAGCTAATATTTAAGATGCTAATTTTATATTGCATTTCTTGCTGAAGAAAATAGTGTAATGTTTTTTACAAATAAATCTTTATAGTAAGTACCATCTAAGTACACTAAAATGATAACTAACTCGCGATATAATGTTTGATATAGCTAAATTTTAAACAAGTTTGATAGTTTTTAAAAGGGTAACAGTATTGTCTAATTCATGTAATTTTTCAATTCAAACATAAATATTGAAAAAATCTAGTTTTTAACAAGCTAAAGGGATTTTATTAGTGTTATTTCTCTCCTAATTAATAATGATAACCAAATACAAACGAAAAGAATAATAATGAAAATATTGAAAATAGTCAACCAATTCATTACTTCATATTTTTTCCAAATGAAAATTATTGACACTCTCTGTTTTACTTTCAAGCAATTATTCTAAAAGGCTTAACATATATCTATAATATAATATATAAATACGAGTATAATAAACATTATAATACAATTTTTCTTCAAAATGTATCAAATTCATAAATTCTTACCATATTGTTTTAATAACTTCTGTATTATATTATACACTTTATTCTATTATTTCTATTTTATAAAATTCAATTTTATATCCATCACCGTATGTAACGACTAACTTCGGACGGAACCTATACCGACGGGTTAGACGTTTAAACTGAGTTCCAGACGATTTGACCGCAGGCGCCGTGCTGTAAGCTAACCGAATCAAGTTGTCTCTATGATAAGCCCTCATATGTTCATGTTAATACGTTTGCATTCGGGGGTCAAAATTGTAATTTACCTACGCACCTAGTTAGCTAAATTACCTATTGAGATGAATCATTCCTTCTCCATTTCGTCTAAAACCGTTAACCGTGTAGTGGCAATTTTTTCTCTCAACTCAACAAGGTGTTTTTTTTCATAATCTTTCATTGTCATCCGATGAGCAGTATTCAAAATTTCACTCCCGTCTCTACTCTTACTAAATTCGACCCAAACAGACATATACGAAAGCAAGTTAATAAAAACGTGGTAACAAAAACGTGGATATAGAAGTGCGAGATAGAAGGCTGGTACAAGCATATTAACTTCCTGGCGATAAAGACGGCACGGAATTAAAATATAGAACATTTTTTGGCACTCAAAAGATTTATCAGACAAAACAAACTCCATGTTATTAAGAATTCTGAACTAAATTCAAAAATATGTTTTACAGACAAATCCGTGTTGCCGATGAAAGTGGAGCGTAGCATTTTATTATATAATTCAAAATAAACATTATTTTATGGGGTTAGGAACATTTGATATATTATGTATTACTTAATGTTACGTGCGATAGTTCACCATCATCATCATCAATACTGCTCATCACAAGTCGACTGCTAATGATAGGCAACCAAAAGGAACACTACAAAGGACAGACTTCCTGCATTCAGTCCTAAGCCACTTGCATCAATCAACCTCTTGTATGTTTTTTTTATAAGATAAGGGTGACTAACGAGCACACAGCCCACCTGATGGTAAGTGGTTGCTGCGGCCCATAGATATTTACATCTATCCTCAATTACAAATCAAAATGCAGATGCGTTGTCACCCGTGAGGACTAAGATGGAATGCTTCATTTCCAGTAAAAAGGGCCTCCGGCCACCTGCACTCACCAAGCGAAACGCAGAGGTAAACCTCTACTTAACACTGGTATTCTGTGAGGTCGTGGTACCACCCCGGTTTGAGCCGGCCCATCCGTGCGACAGCAAAAGCTGCCGCGTGGCTCTACCACTTTTTGTGTAGATGTCTTACCAGATCGTCATTTAATCTAGTAAGCGGCCACCCCACATTTCACTCGAAAACCTTACTCACAGGTTTTCTATTATTCGGGCTATACGACCGACCCATTGGCAATTCAGCTAACTGATCTGTTGGGATATAACAGTTCACATTTTATTCTCACCTTCAAGGAAAGATGGCTACAGATGCGTAGTCACATCTGAAGACTAAGAGATAATGTCTTACAGCATTCATCATCATCATCATTACAGCCCTTCATAAGTCCACTGCTGAACATAGGCCTCCCCCAAGGAATGCCACAAAGCACGGTCCTGAGCCACCTGCATCCATCGACTTCCTACATGCCTTACCAGGTCGTCACTCTATCTCGTGGGGGGTCGCCCTACACTTCGCCTACCGGTACGAGGCTGCCACTCGAGAACCTTTCTTCCCCATCGGTTGTCGGTTCTTCGAGCTATATGGCCGGCCCACTGCCACTTCAGCTTACTAATCCGTAATTACAGCATGTAATAATTAAATTGGCTAATCAGACATTGACAAAGCAGTTTACGCACTGCTACTTGGTGGCAGAATTAGGTGAGAGGTTGGTATCTACCCAGACGAACTCATATGACCAAATACTCAAACGCTACAATTTTGAGATGTCGTAAAGTGATAGAGACAGCACGAGACTTTACGGCATCTTAAAATTGAGCATAGTTTGAGTATTTGGTCATTAGGCAAAGCGTCTTTTCTTTTCTAATACTGCTCTCTGAAATCTGCAACCAGAATTCTTGTTTTCGTATGGTCACTGACAAGATCAGTAACACTTTTAACTAGTAATGAAGCATTACATCTTAGTCACCAGCAGTGAAAACGCATCTGCATTTGATTTTTGGACCACAGTAGCTATTTACGATTAAGCTGTGTTTGTTTGTCTGTGTCTTTATTTTAGTAACCAAATTAATACATTTGGAATATCCACTAACCCATAATATTTTATTATTTTCATTAATTCAACGCTAAACATTGGCGTCCCCATTAGATTGCTGTGCAGGGGGAATTTTGCCGTATAGTTGCCACACCAAGTTGGCAACAACAAATTTGTATTATTTTTGGTTCATATCGAGAAGATTCTTTAGACCGTCTTCTGATTTTTTTTAATTTCTTTACATTTACATCATCCCACACTAGGATTTTCCCTGTATCGTGAAGGCAGTTCACATACATAAATTTCCCAAAAACAAATATCCAGACCCGGAACAATTATTTTTATACCTTACTATTACTTGATCCGTGCGGGATTCGAAGCGGCGTGGCTCTGGGCGCTGCAAATAATTGCCAAGCCACGAAGCCACGGAGCCGTCGGTTTGTGGTTTGTGCCCTCTGTCACCTCTTACGACACCCACGGAATGTTAAGGGAGAGCAGATTATCTTACGCCGGCACTACATGGCAAGTTTATTCATTATTGTAAGAGCTGAATGAAAGAAACATTAGAAAGATGAAGACGTTGTGGCATCCGATAATCGCATGTAAAATGTATTAATAAAATGTATACACCAGAAGTAAATATAGTCTTGTAAACATCAAGTACGTACTGCGATTGTCATTTTGCTATTTTGAAACCGATAAGCGTAATAGAACAGTCATTTAGTAGTTTTATGCATTGCATGTGGATAAGGCCTACTGGGGATATCACGATAAAAAAACGCGCCACTTACTCTACCTCATGGTGGTGTGGAAATGGTGGTGGAGTTTTTTTTGTTTGCCAAAACGCATGTTGAAGTATAAAGTCTACTTTACAAAAAAAAGGTATAAGGTTCATAAATTATAGGATTTTTTTTTCAAGTTTCATTTATTATATATTTTTCTATCGTAAAATGAGTCGGAAAGAAAATATTGTCAAAAAACTGTTTTTAGGCAACATTTTTCCAATATGACGACGCGAGCGCCACAAATACGAGGTGACAAAGTAGAAATTCGGAACGAGCACATTGAAATCTATAAAATTACCAATTTGTAAAACTACCAAACGACTGTACTGGAATTTGTTCTCCAAATTTATATAGGGCAACAACTAAAGCGTAACCTACTTAATAAAGAATTATTATAAAAGTCAGTTCACACCCAAATATACGTGGTAGAGCCACCCCAATATACGTGGTAGCCATGTTGCAGCTATATTATGGTTGTAGCACGAATAGGTCGGCTCGACCGGGGAAGGACCACGCTCTCACAGAATACCAGCGTAAAATAGCAGCTTAACGCTGCTGTGTTTCGTATGGTGAGTGTAGAGAACCGGAGACCCTTTTTACTGGAAACGAGGCATTCCATCTTAGTCCTCACGGGTGACAACGCATATGCATTTTGATTCGTAATCGAAGATAGATGTAGATGTATATGGGCCACAGCAACCACTTACCATGAGGTGGACTGTGTGCTCGTTTGTCACCCTTATCCTATAAAAAAAACACCCTTTCCCTTCAGTCCAGACCCTTTTTACTGGAAATGAGGCATTCCATCTTAGTCCTCACGGGTGACAACGCATATGCATTTTGATTCGTAATCGAAGATAGATGTAGATGTATATGGGCCACAGCAACCACTTACCATCAGGTGGACTGTGTGCTCGTTTGTCACCCTTTACTATAAAAAAAATAATTCAAACAAAGATATCGCGTAACATAAAAATATAGAGGAATTGTAAACCTCCTCCTTTTTTTGAAGTCGGCTAATAAAGAAGTTATAATTTTATTTACACTAATGAATGGCGCTGGTTCCATGTGAGAATTATAAAATGAGTACATACCCAAGCAGCATGCAAGCTGTATACGAGCTCAATTGAAGTTCGTTTTTATACTAGATGGTGTATTTTCTCTCTGTATAAAGGCTGTGTAAGCGCTTATATAGTACTTATTAAGCTAAAAAATAAAATTATATAGCTTTATGCGTTAGTAGCACTGTGCAAGGATAAAAGAAGCTGCATAACAGCTGTATTATAGCTGTTATTTGGTGTGTAATGGAAATATTACTCTACAGATATTGTCTTACAAGTAACTTTTAAAGAATTCCGTTCAAAACCCAATTTAGAACGCTTCTAAATTGGGTTTTGAACGGAATTACAAATGAATATAAAACAAAAAGGACTTTATTTTCGGTGACTAGATGGTATTTATATTAAATAATGGCGACATTTAATGCCAGAGAAAAAAAAAATTTAACATATTAATATTATACTAGGATTGAAGTTGAGTTTTGACGGTGATAGTTGGTGAATTGAAAGTGCAAACTTAAATTTACGGTAAACTTGTATATGTTTTCTATAAAAAATTGCCGCACCAGCAAAATAAGCAAAATAATATTAGGACAAAATACTAAATACGATAATTAAATATCGATTGCATAGCTTATAATAAAAAAAAATTAATGGATATGAAGGCACATTGGCACAGCGATCATTAGTCAAACTGAAAATAATGGTATAGGTATATATACATAAAACTAATGTCTAATATTCCTAAAATTTTAATTTATTTTTTAAATTTTCTTTTTATGGGTCCTCAAATGGCAACAATTTACTAAACGGCCTAAACGGTATCTCGAGGGTCTTATAGTCTAGTAGCTGTAGGTACTATGTGTGTTATAAATAAAATAAAATATCTTTATTTCAGGCAACAGAGAACCCATACAAGAATGTTAGTAAAATTGTAATATAAATTAAACTATACCTATAGTTAGTAATTAAATTAATTTACATAAATAATGATCACAAATGTAAATGGAGATGTTTGAGACCAGCCGCTACGAGGGTACCGATGTCTTATACCGTGGTATGTAGCCGTATCCAGCGTTCAAGCAGCGGTGAGTCCCACCTTTATGCCATTGTGTTGAGAATGCTATTGAAGCTGCCCCGCAAACGCTTCAGCATAGACGCAACACGCTTTCTAATAATGGCATGGAAACCATCAGTGTGCATTTCAGAAAATATTCCTGACGCGCTACAAAAGCGCGGCAGTCCCATCAACAACCTAAACCCATTATTATACTGGACACGCAACGCGCTGTACACCCGCTGCGTATAGTTTACCCATAGGTTGTCCGTGTAAAAAGACTGGCAGTAGGCTTTGAAAATAGTAATCTTTACCTGCCTACTGCAACGAGCAAACCTTCGGGCCACCACGTTACATCGGTTGGAAGCGCCCCGCGTTTCCGCTCGATATCCATATTATCACGCAAATCCTCAGAGACCCAGAGACCCAGATGCTTAAAATGTGAGACACGATTTGAAGGTGAGCTGTTGAGTGTGAAGATAGTCGCACTCTTTTTCACATTGTATCTGAGTCCATGGGACATTGCATATGCTTCACATATATTTAATAATTTCTGCATGGTATCGAAGGGCTGGGCAGCACCATATCATCCGCATAACTTATGTTATTGACACAAACACCGTCAATATGACAGCCTACACTTGTGCCGCCCAACTCCTCGATCAGGCCATTAATATACATATTGAAGACTCTTAAGAGATGTAAAACCACCTTGCCTCACCCCACATTTAAGTCTATATACATCAGAGTATGAGCTCACCCATCTAACACAGTTGGTCTGCCGCTCATACCATGATCATTATCACGATCAGTCACCGCGACTAACTTGTGCGGCACATCAGTCTCACTTTGAAGTGTTTTCCATAATTAGTCATTTCTGACTGGAGTGCTCCTATCAGTGTAGTATTTGATAGTTTGCTTGAGACACAAAATAGCGCTTTCGGTGGACAGATCTGGTTGAAAACCAAATCGTGCATCATTAAATTTTATATAACTGCTTAAGTGTTGATCAAGCAAACTGTCCAGCAGCTTTGCCACCACAGTAGCCAGTGAGATTGGTCTGTTATTTGTCAATTCCGACGGATCCCCCGACTTGTTCTTAATAACTGGCACGACTGGGGTTCGCATAAGGTCATCAGGCAGGTAAGAGTAGCTGAGACATAGATTATATAACAAAGATAGCACCCTAGGTAGATTGGTTCCTGCGCACTGCAGATGCTCTATGTTGAGGTGATCGTGACCAGGGGATTTACCCCGTACCATGAGACATTAATCAGGAAGCTACAGTACTATGGTGTCAAGAACACAGCGCTTAAACTTATTATTTCATATTTAAGTAATAGAAAGCAGAAGGTTATTATCAATGGTAAAAGTTCTTCCGGGTCACCTGTACTAATGGGTGTTCCTCAGGGCTCGATTCTCGGCCCATTCCTGTTTCTGGTGTATATTAATGACTTACCTCACCTTGTAGGGGATAGTCATGATATAGTATTATTTGCTGATGATACTTCCTTGATTTTTAAACTTAAACGTCAATCATTTAAATGTGACGAAGTGAATAATGCTATATCAAAATTAGTGCATTGGTTTAACGTTAATAATCTGCATTTGAACGGAAATAAAACTAATTGTGTTAAATTTACAACAACGAATGTTAAAAATCTGAATACCAATGTGTTTTTAAATGGGGAAGAATTGAGCCCTGTTGTATCTACTGTTTTTCTTGGCATCACTCTTGACGCAAAGCTTCAGTGGGGCCCCCATATATCCAAATTAGCAAGCAGACTAAGTTCTGCAGCCTATGCTGTAAAAAAGGTTAGAGGTCTCACTAGTGTCGAGACAGCTAGATTAGTTTATTTTAGTTATTTCCATAGCATAATGTCTTATGGGATTTTGCTATGGGGAAATGCGGCTGATTCAGAAACTATTTTTGTTTTACAGAAGAGGGCCATTAGAGCTATTTACAATCTAAAACCGAGAGAGTCTCTTAGAGATAAATTTAAAGAAATTAATATATTAACTTTGGCCTCTCAGTATATTTACGAAAATTTAATGTATGTTCACAAAAACAAAGATAGTTTTAGTAAAAAAAGTGATATACATTCTGTAAACACTAGGAACAAACACAAGCTAGTGATGCCAGTTTCTCGACTCCACAGAGTCAGTAATTCATTCTTGGGGCAATGTATACGCTATTACAACAGGGTCCCGGAAAGTGTACAGGTTCTCTCTATTACCAAGTTTAAATGTTTTATTAAGCTGAAACTGTATAAAAAGGGTTATTATAGTATAAATGAATACATGGTTGATAATAACCCCTGGGAATGAGGTGGTCGCTTCCAAGCAGTTTCTAAAATAAATTTTGTAAATAGTTCGTAATCATTTATATTGTAAAATTTATTTTAAAAAAATTGTCCCGCTGGGTTTCTTGCTGGTTCTTCCCAGGACAGAGGGTTTTTTTCGAACCAGTGGTAAAGTAAAAAATGACTTTCAATAACAATTACACATGTAATGTATATTGAATAAAAATTATTCTATTCTATTCTATTCTATTCATGCCCATAATTAAGCCATCCACATCCTTCGCCAAGAATCTCTAACATTAAGTTTATCAGTACGACACCCATCATCACACATGGCAGCTGCAGGCCCAAGAGGCGAGGCCACCCTGAAGTGAGCTTGGAAGGCCTTGGCTATCGCACTGTGCTCATGAAGACCAGTGACGCTCACCGGAAGGCTCAATGTGGGGTTTAATTTATTTGTAGCCTTCCAAAAGCGCTTAAAGTCCTTACTAGCATGGTGTTGTGCAAATCATATCCATTTTAATTTGTCCCTGATTGTTTTGATAACCATTTCAGCTTAGACTTAAATACCTTCCTAGATTCCACCATATTTACGTATACTGGACAAGCACTCGGCTTACCATAGAGCTGCCACTTCTGTAGACAATCCCTAGTATGTCGGTGAGCGTCCCTGACATGGTTATTCCACCCGATGACATGTTTGTTATTTTTATTATTATTTTTACTTATACGATTACTACAAATTTTAGCAACTTCAGTGAGGATACTAATTATATTTTGTACAATTTATCTAAAGTTTGTCTATGACTACTATCAGAATACATTTTATCTGCACAACTCGTGAGTCCCAAAGAAAAATTTATATTTCTAATTTTAGAATGACAGTATTCCCTATATTTCTCTATTTGAGAGGAATCCATGTCACCCCATATTACATCATTAATGTTGTAGCTACCATGCACAACTTTAGGTGTTATTACATCAATTTTTAATTTAATTTCAATAGGGTAGTGATCCGACCAAAAGGTGTCATATATGACAGACACATGAGCCACTTTGTTCTGAGCGGCCCTCGTCACAATACAATGGTCAAGCCAGCGCCGACAAACATGTTGCTCACTCACGAAAGTGTATGTGTTCGCCGGCAACAAGTCCAAGTCTATGGAAGAACAACATTGTTCAGCACAACAGTTTTCGTAAGTTCATAACAAAACCGCTCACCTGGATGTGCATTGAAGTCAATAAGTATGTACGCGGATTCAATGCCGCTGCTCTCTATATTGGCACTAACCTCACTGAGACACTCAGTAAACTCCGGTATATTTTCACTTGAATCGGAAGGCATATACACTGACACTATGAGAAACGACCTCTCTTTGAGAACTATTCTGATTGCCGCGAGCCGTACACTACTACACGCTATCAGCGATACCGACGTAAGCAGGTTCTTCCTCCTTAGAAGAGCTACGCCGCCGTGCGGCCTCCCAAGAAGCAACCCAGCCGAGGTATCCACTACGGATGCGTCCGTAGTGGATACCTCGTACTGTGTAGGCGAAATCATCATCTATAGATCACAGGAACGAAATATCATGAGGCAGGAGCCATGTCTCCTGCAACGTCACCAAGTCCGCTGAGTGACATATTCAATGTTGTGGATAAAATGTTATGGATTCTATCATGCAACCATTAGTTTTAAGCAGTTGTATAATAGAATGTGTTTATTACTTACGCAGTTTTTTCAATACAACATATAATTCTCTTGATAGATACGTATAGAAGATGAAAACTTTGTATTGGGAACAGTGTTGGATAACTTTTATTTAGGATTAACTCATGTTAATCCTAAGATCATCTTCTAACTGCACCAAATCTTTTTTCTTTTTCCACATATTAATAACAAATTAACTTTGTTCACTAGCACAATATAAACACACAGCGCATGCAACATAGTGATATTCTATCACTTATATAGATTTAAATTATACTATGGATGTTATTTATTTTTTTAGTGTTATATCACCCTCAGAGACAAAAGTCATAAAACTACTGTATTTACAAAAGTGTACAGTTACGCCCTAAAAACAAGTTTTAGACGGGAGTTTGCATACACCATTGTTCAGAAATAAGATTTGAGTGTTACTATAATAACTCTTAGAGCTGTATAAGCAAGTGGCAGCATGCAAAAATACATTTTCGATACAGCTTTAATGATAAAATCAGATTGAAGTGTCAGAAAATGCTTAAAGGTGCTAGAGTTTTCATATTCATATCAAGAATCCTAAACTTACTTAGATCCAATAATACATACTTTATACAGCTTAAGCTTTATAATAACTCATAAACCACTCTTATAAATATAAATATACAACCTTAAGTAAAATCAAAACAAAAATTCACCCAATGAAATATGTTTGCTACCGGCTTTCTTTTCTCGTTATAAATCTGTTAACTGCGCAAAAGTTTAAAGGCCAATTAACTTTACTCGTAATATATATAGGTATTCACAAACTTAAAAACTTTAAAAGTGGTAATTATTAAAAGAAATTAAGCTTTTAATGTTTAAGTCTGTGTTGTTTTCTCAGAATGAAGTTTGTGATTAGTACAAGGCTATGCTTGTGTATACAGATAATATCTTGTGGAATTATAGTAGGTAGATTGTCTAGTGAATAATGTCAAGAAATATATTTAACAGTACGACATGCTAACGTTTTAGTACATACTTCCAAATTTTCACATAATAAACAGAAAATTAACGACAATGTACTAAAGTACCTACTTAGCTAACCGCTATAATGAAGGATACGTTATTTTTAATAGGCTGTGGTAGCCCAGAGGACAAGTGCCCGACTTCAAACAAACCAAGTCCAATCACCGCCGGCGCTCTAAAATTGTTATAATTGCAATTTCAAGTGATAATTTATCATCGTGTTCAGCGATGAGAAAAGAAAATTTATTTAAATAAAGAAAAAATAAGAAAGCCTGTGATAGATTATCACAGGCAATAAGGATTTGTTATGGTTAGTGATAAAAGCTTAAGAATATAAATTAATTATATCCTAAATCTTTTTCTTGTGACTCAATTACAATTTAAAATTTAACTTAAATTAATTATATTCTAAAGCGTTTCCTTGTGTCTCTACGTTTTAAGATGTGACACCTGCCTGCATGTATGATAGATAAATTAAAATAAAACATAATACGTATTGAAGGAGCTTGTTGGTATTTTCCTTTCCTTAAAACTCTCATATGAATTAGAGAAGGCTTGTGTCGAGTTATATAATGTCAAAGTAACTTTAGTTTTTTCAGTCCAATCGTATAAAGACTGTAATTAAAAGAAAACTTACAGCCCAGACTCCAAACAGAGCACAGTTGCAGCCTATATTATTCCTCCCACAGTTGGACCCAGGCCTCCTGTCATTTCTAATGGTGCTTATGGGCAAAGTAATGCCCGCCGCGCGGTCTCCACGTGCATTGGTGGACGTCACGTCTTCGAAATATTTTTACATGACAGGGATACTAACGATAAATAATATTGTGGTTTGCACATACAAAGACAACGATAGTATATCTGAAACTGAGTTTTCGAATACTGACGAGGAAATAAATAGATAACAAAGGCAGTTTAATAAGTTACAGAGGATATGTAGCAAAGAGAGGATATGTAGAGCCAGGCGGCAGCTTTTGCTGTCGCATGGATGGGCCGGCTCGAACCGGGGTGGTACCACGACCTCACAGAATACCAGCGTGAAGTAGAGGTTTACCTCTGCGTTTCGCTTGGTGAGTGCAGGTGGCCGGAGGCCCTTTTTACTGGAAATGAGGCATTCCATCCTAGTCCTCACGGGTGAAAACGCATCTGCATTTTGATTCGTAACAGAGGATAGATGTAGATGTCTATGGGCTGCAGCAACCAGTTCCCATCAGGTGGACTGTGTGCTCGTTTTTCACCCTTATCCTATAAAAAAAAAGAAAAGAAGAAAGAGAAAATGTGATAAAATAGGCGAGAAAGCGAGATATGAATTAGTAAGATAAATGTAACAAAAATAAGCAAATATTAAGGAAAAAACAAGACGGTCTTATTGCTACATAGCAATCTTTTATATAAAATAATATAAAAATAATTTAATAATAATAAGAGAAAGATTAACGGGTAGGATGCACTAAAATAAGAAAGGATACCAATTTGTGCACTAAAAGGACGACATACTTTAGGTAGATCAATGATCATAAATAAAAGAAGGAAGAGAGAGGGGTTAAGAGAGACAAATAGTGTTCCTAACTTGTTTCTTGAGCTCATATGAGGATTGAGCACTTTTAACCGGATGGGGCAAAGAGTTACCCAAGGTCTAACTCCAAGGACAGAGAATGATTTATCATAAAAATAGAGGAGTGCATAGAACGTTGGACGGAGAAATTTTCCTTGGACTGTAGGGAAAAATTATAACAGGAGCTGAGTAATTTGAAACGTTCTTTTAGATAGGGAGGATATTAAATAAGACGGATTGGGAGCCACTTGAGTTTAGTGCGGTATTCCGAAACATAGTACGGTTCATATTTATATACCCCAAATATGAACCGTATACAGAAATTTCGGAGCCGGTCAAGATTGTTAAGTTGCTCCAAGGTAACAAATGTCAGCATAGTCCAGGATAGGTAGTAGTAAAAATTGCTCAAGCGTAACTTTAGTGATAATGGGTAAAAAATAGTCAATTCTCCGGGGTGAAGCATATACTGCAAACATTTTACGGCTCAGTGCATTAATTTGGAGAGTCCGAAAAAGACTGGAATCCAAAAGGGTACCTAAATTTTAACTACGTTATTTAATGGATAGGGACACTATTAAATATATCGGGTTGCAATTAACATTTTTCATTTTGTAAATCAATCTTGAACTCCCGGTAATTACAGCTGGATTTTAAATGGTTCACAGAATCCATATGATCAACTCCAGTCGAAAATACAAACTAGATTCTTGTTGATACACCGTTAATGTATTTGGAGATCATCTGCATACAAGTGGTAGAGAAAAGATATTTGGGATGTACTCGTATTAATAAAGATTGCGAATAAAAGAGGAGATAAGACACCGCCTTGCGGGACGCCAGCTACGGTATCAAACGAAGAAAGTCTAGTCTTGTTAGTTAAGTCTTGGACACGAATTCGTTGCCGGCTTCCATACAAAATATACAGAAACTAACTATGAAACCAGGAAATTGCATGAATAGCAGGATAGCAACTCCGATACCGTGACTTGTTGATTCTCCAAACCCTAGCGAAAGGAGATGTTCCAGAAATGTATGGAGCCTGGGCCAGCACTATGTACACTATATGTAAATATCGCTATATAATATAGTAACCGTTTTTTATTGTTAGTTTTCTTTAATTTCACTTCGTTTCAATGTAAATTCAAATTAACTTGGTCAAGAAGAGCAACACAATATTAAATTAAACATGGTGGATCACAGAGAAAACACGAAAAATGTCATTTTGACATTGACATTTGTTTGACGTGTATCGTAATATCTTCTATGAATATCTGCAATAAAAAAAACAACACGAATTTCGAAAATCTTGGGATTCGATAATATTAGACTACAGGATATTCTACTCGATTGCGGCAGCACATCTTATATCACCTATTAGAGTAGTTAGAGATTGGTTATATCGAAACGAAACGAAGGCTTGAAAGTTATTTTGTTTATTAACACTGCTGCTTCATTCTTTAGCGCCTATCCATATAGCTGTGCAATATCTGACAACTGCAAGTTATTGTTAAAGTAGTTAACTATTCCTATTACACAGTAACAACTTGGAAGATACCAACTATTTTAGTTCAATTAGGCAGCAGCAGCATAATCAGCCTATAATGTTCCCACTGCTGGGACATATACCTCCTTTCTGTGAGAGAGTGGACTGTAATCCACCATGCCGGCCCAGTGCCCAACTAAATACTATCAGTTTTTCAAACAAGTTCAATGTTATATAATTCCTAGTATTAGCGACATCAAAAAGATGAGAAATCAGTCATGAGAGGTATATAAATAAAACAACTTGTTGGGACTATTGATTTTATTCGTTTTCGACATCATCCCTTATTAATATTCTATCCAGGAATGACACCGGTGGTCCTATGCTCTCTTGGTACTAAAGCCAACCCAAATACCACACAATTGTCATGACATGAGCACAGCAACGCATTGTCTGTTGTCCGATGATACAATTACAATAATAGCTAATTATTTTATCATCCCCACTTGATCCTTCCCATGCCAATAATATGTAGGTATATGTTTGTCCTGAGCTATGTCGAGATTTTATACGGCCTCTTATTAAAAAAGGATCAAGGTGGGATGGGGTTGCTTCTGCTACTACTTCCAGTTGGTCCGATACTTTTACCTGAAATGATCCATGCTGCCTAATATGTTCCCCGAAATAGCGTCTAGCCTGTTTCATTTGATAGGTACCTAGCCCAAAAGTATTAAGTCAGTAAGTCAGTAAAGCGGTTGATCCGGTTAGCAATTATAAGTTCTATTAACCGGTTGGGCATATTTTATCTCTGCATTGCTCGAGTAAGTATAGCATCAGCATCTGGTCTATTTTTAATCGCTGGATGGAAGGCAGTAATTATAGCTCCACAAATATGAACATCGTCCATCAAATGGGTGGCAGCCAAATTAAAATATTCATGTCTCAGTAGCTTAGTCTCTTTTAAATCGACCATTAACTATGGTCGATAACTGAGTCTCTCCTTGTTCTAAGGGCTCTGGTTTAAATACTTTGAAGCCGTTGGGCTTTGTTAGGGCCCTCTACCATTGGTACGGAATCACGAAAGCCTCAATCCAAAATGAAAACATCATTGGGCTGAAAAAAGCCCTTAGACCCTCATTTTCATTTTGGAATAAAGCTTTCATGATGTCAGAATATGATTTTGTTGCTGGATAGGGCCCCAAAATATCAATAATGTAACCATCAGTGGCAACAATGAGAAAAAGTTTAACAAGGTTTCTATATTTGTGCAAGCTATAAGTTTGTTTTTGAAACATGTAGTTGGATGATTTTTGAAGATATATATACCATCACATATTATTATAGGTACTCTTGCCTATTTGTTTCCAAACAAGCCCTCGGGTATTCATAAATTCCTATTAATTAAATCATTTCTTGTGGGTATATCAATAATATCAATAATATTTTTTCCAGTCACAAATATTTTTCCCGTTTTTAATATAACTTTTCTTAAGTATTCCGGCACTCTATTTCGTTCTATGTTGCTACAAGCCGGCACAAAATAATGAGCACTTGTCTGTGTTGTGTGTGTAAAACCATCAAGTGTTATTGATGCACTTGGTAGATGCATATCAAATTGTTGCACCACTTCTTGCTCCATTCCTATATTTTCCTGTGCATGTGTCTAGCGGTTGGAACGAAGAAGCGCATGTTATGGTAACTGAAACAATACAAAAAACAATTTACTCATAGGGGCAACAGATAGGGTTACTAATAGTTGAATGTACAGTAACATTACTTGTGTATGGTGGTTTGGTAAATTAAAATAATCTAACCTCATTTGGGTAAATTCTTGCTGGAACTTAATCTCTCACAGGACCACTAGCCACGTGTGTTAGCCTTCGGTGTAGGGACATTCTACACCATGCACACATAGAGTCTTGGTGAAGGCTAGATGGCGCTGGAGTTTGCCGATTATCCTCAATCCTTATAGCATGCTCCACATTTCTACATGCTGATAGTAGCAGCACGTAGAAATGTGGAGCATAACAACTATAACATAACAACAAATATATGTATAATAAAGTTATATTAGTAACATCATTATCGTGTTTATTTTATTCCATTTTATATTCTCATAAAATACTTCTACTAAATAATCTTCGGACGTAATACGTAATCTTTATTATATCGATTTTTTAAAATTAATCAAAAACTAGTGATTTACACAATTTGATTGCAAACGCCAGAAACTGGTATCACTGAATGGCGTGTATGTGTGCGTGTGACGAGCGTAGGCACATTCGACTTGCGCCCACTAACATAATGACTGCATCATTTTAACGCTCGTGTTTTGTATTGGACTGCGTTTCTATGCGTAATAATTCTATGGTTACAAACATAGAATTATACAAAGTACAAAGTATAAATACGTTTCTGAAATCCCCTTTCTATTTGTATTCGTCAACCCATTCAGTATTATCTATACATATAATAAAACTGTAAATAGCGGATGTCTGTACATTTTATATTTTTGTAATAAAAGTGATTGAGGGGTACTAAAAATAAGCAATTAAATACATTTCTGCCATTTTTAGAATTTTCTGTCTGTCTGTCTGTCTGTCTGTCTGTTTGTTGGTTAACGTATCACGTATAAAGTACTTATTTATATCATAGGAATTGTTAAGGAAATTATAAAGTGTATCTTCGGGTTACATTTAGTCTTTATTTCATTAAAATCAGTTCATTCTATCAAAAGTTATGATAAATATTCTGAAGTATGTGTACGAAGTATCATCATCATCATTACAGCCCTTCACAAGTCCACTGCTGAACATAGGCCTCCCCCAAAGAATGCCACAAAGCACGGTCCTGAGCCACCTGCATCCATCGACTTCCTGCATGTCTTACCAGGTCGTCACTCCATCTCGTGGGGGGACGCCCTACACTTCGCCTACCGGTACGAGGCTGCCACTCGAGAACCTTTCTTCCCCATCGGTTGTCGGTTCTTCGAGCTATATGGCCGGCCCACTGCCACTTCAGCTTACTAATCCGTTGGGCTATGTCGGTTACTCTGGTTCTACTGCGGATATCCTTATTCCTAAGTTTATCACGCAGAGAAACTCCGAGCATAGCCCTCTCCATAGCTCGCTGAGCGACCTTGAGCTTCCTCATACGGCCAGCAGTGAAGGACCACGTCTCAGTTCCGTAAGTCATCACTGGCAACACGCACTGGTTGTACAATTTCGTTTTAAGGTTTTGAGGTATGTCTGACGAGAAGATGTGTCGTAGCTTCCCGAACGCTGCCCAGCCGAGTTGAATCCGTCGATTGACCTCTCGGTCGAAGTTGGACTTACCTAGTCGGACTATTTGTCCCAGGTAAACATACTCGTCAACAACTTCGAGCTTAGTGCTCCCAACAACTACCGGCATAGGTGTGACATGGACATTAAACATGATCTTTGTTTTGTCCATGTTCATCTTAAGACCTATCCGTTGGGAGACACTATTGAGGTCATTGAGCATAGTGCTTAGGTCCTCCAGCGATTCTGCCATAAGGACTATATCGTCGGCAAATCGAAGGTGAGTGATGTATTCGCCATTGATGTTAATACCGCATCCTTTCCAGTCCAGAAGCTTGAAAACGTCTTCCAATGCAGCGGTGAAGAGTTTCGGGGATATAACATCACCCTGTCTTACACCTCTCTGCAATTGGATGGGTTTCGTACTCTGGTTCTGTACTCGGATAGCCATCGTAGCCCTACTGTACAAACACTTCAGCACTTCGATATACCGACAGTCAACTTGGCACCGCTGAAGGGACTGCAGCACCGCCCAAATTTCGACGGAATCAAAGGCTTTCTCATAGTCCACATACGCCAGACATAGTGGCAAATTGTACTCTTCGGACTTCTGTACAATTTGCCGTAGGGTATGTATGTGGTCTATGGTGCTAAAGCCCTTTCGGAAACCGGCTTGTTCGGGAGGCTGGAAGTCGTCAAGTCTGCGCGCAAGACGATTCGTAATGACTCTCGAAAACAGCATGTAGACGCGGCTCAGAAGGGAAATCGGTCTGTAGTTCTTCAAGAGAGCGTTGTCACCTTTCTTGAAGAACAAGACCACCGCACTTCTGCTCCACGCCTCCGGTGTAATGCCACCATGGAGGACGGAATTAAAGAGCTTCTGAAGGACTTCAAGTACCGGTCTTCCACCCGCTTTCAGAAGCTCCGCTGTAATTCCATCCTCGCCTGGGGCCTTGCCGTTTTTAAGGTGCTGGAGAGCCATTCTAATCTCGCTCAGACTGACGTCCGGGATATCTTCGGAATAGTGTCGGATGGGACTCGCTCTTGGATCGTTACTCACACTTGCGTGTGGCTCCAACGATGACGTGTACAGCTGCCCATAGAACCTCTCAATCTCACTCAAAATCTCAGGTGCCCCGGAAACGATGCTGCCACATTCGGTCTTCAGCTTTGACAGTTGGCTCTTTCTGGCAGACAGATCTCTGGCAAAGACTTTGGAGCCTTGGTTCCGCTCGATCGCTTCTTCAATACGAGCTGTATTGAAGTTGCGTAAGTCCCGCCGCATGCATTTGGAGATCTGTCTGTTCAGTTGCCTGTATGCTGTCAAATCTGTTGAAGAATGTAGCCTCATCTCCCGTCTAACAGCCATGAGATTAAGAGTGTGATCGGAGAGTTTTTGTGTTCTTCTGCGGCGGGTCTTGCAGAACTTAGCTCCGACCGCATGGACAGTTTCCACGAGCTTGTCATTCATATCGTCCACTTCATTGCAGTCTTCTAGGCACTGAAAAAGGTTTCGTAACTCGAGCTGAAAGGTTTCGGGACTTTAGATTAGAGCACGAGGGGGACGGAGCGTTGACTTCATCAGACGAGACCTCTCCAACTTAACATTTAGGTTCAGTGTGCCTCTAACCATTCGGTGATCGCTGCCGGTTTTCACCCTCGCGATCACTGAGACATCACTGAACAGTTGTCGTCTGGTCGTCATAATGAAGTCAATCTCATTTTTTGTCGAACCGTCGGGGCTCAACCAGGTCCACTTCCTGTGGGGCCGCTTCTTGAAGAAAGAGTTCATCATAAAGAGTCCCTCTTTCTCCATGAAGTCGGCCAGCTGCTGGCCCCTTGGGTTCCGTTGCCCTATTCCAAATTTCCCTACTTTCAGCTCACCGTTCTCTCTTGTGCCTAGTTTTGCATTGAAGTCTCCCATTAACACCGTATATTGGGTTTTGGAGGAATGCATGGCTCTAGAGATATCCTCATACATTTCCTCCACCTCCTCATCGGGGTGTGCCGAGGTTGGTGCGTAAACCTGTATGACCTTCAGCGAATACCGTTTGGTGATTCTGAGTATAAGGTACGCAACCCTCGTCGACACACTCCCGATCTTTACAACGTTGTTAACGAGAGACTTGTGGACGATAAATCCGACACCTCCTTGGGACAGATGTTCGCCCTCCCGGTGATAGAGCAAGTTGCCGGATTCGAGGATTACCGTGTCCTCCCCCTCTCTTCGGACTTCGGATAATCCTATAATATGCCAGCGCAACTTGTCTATCTCTTCTTCCAGCTCCACGATCTTCTCGTCAGTCCTCAGGGTGCGTGCGTTGTATGTTGCCAGGTCGAGTCGTCGTAGGTGGCAACCAAACCTCCACCGGAGATTCTTAGCACCCCCTGCCCCGCCGTTACCATGGTCGCCACCGTAGCCAGGAATAGCGGGGCCGCCGGGGACTGGGGGCCGTTTCTTTATTACATCCATTCATAAGGGGGGTATTTGCCATAGTTGCCACGCTTGGCGAGCGGGTTGGCAACCGCAGTTTTTTTTTATTATAATATTGGCTATTATCAGGAAGATGCTGCTGCCCATCTCCCACCTGTTTCCCTTTGTCGCCTTTTACGACACCCACGGGAGGATATGGGGTAGTGGATATTCTTGACCGCCACTACACGGCTTACGAAGTATACGTATACGTACGAAGTATAGGTACCTACAAATTTGTTCAATGGTGGCGTTGTTTGAGTCATCAAGTACATTTTAAACAAATACCATATTAGAAATCATAATTAAATGATGTAAAATAGTGTTCTATAATGATATAATTATATCTTTAACGCAGTAAACAAAAGAACGTAATAAATATATTACAAAAACCTTACTATCTAAAAATCTAAAGTATAATAGTTAAACAATTTATCGATAGATGGCGGTGTTGTATAAAAGCGTAGTTTGTGGTTTTTTCATGTAGATGAGTTTTCATATTTCCTGTTAATCTATACATATAATAAAAATGGTAAAAACATGTGTCTGTTTCTGAATATTGTATACTAGGTATATTAATTTGTGACTAAAATCATTATGGGGATTGGGGACTGAAAATCATTAAAATAAGTTCATTTTTATAATTTTTAGAATTGTACTGTCTGACGGTCTGTCTGTTTGTTTATGGACGCATGACGTTTTGAGTAAACATCTTTTTTTCAATGAAATCCTTAAGAAAACCATAAAGCGTATTATCAAGTTCATTTAATCTTTGTTTTATTAAAATTGGTTAATTCTATCGAAAGTTATGATTATTATTTTGAAATGTAGGTTCGAATTGGTTTAATGGCGCCATAAAATCTCAGAAATAGTAATAAAAAGATTCCTGTGTAAAAAAAACGTTCTATTATAATATATTTATACTTAAAACACAGTAAAAAAATATGTTTTCCTTAAATTAAAAAAGGATGTTTTCTCACATAGAACGTAATAGATGGCGTTGTACAAATTACAACCTTTTCTGAATTGCGGTGTTAAGATTTTTCGCAGGTGAATCATATTGACTCACTGAGGAAATTTATATTCTTCAGTCCGACAAAGCTCTAAGCCTGTAAGAGCCGTGTAGGCTAACAACACAAAGCACAAACATCATCAGGAACAGGAACAAAATCCAGAAAAAAGAGACGTATGCCGAAGATATTCAACAAAACTCGACTAAAAGTAGCAAAATTGCAATAAATGTCGTGATATTGTTTTATACTAGGGATGGGCAAAGGGAAAAATATATCGAATTCGAATCTATATTTTTATAAACAGCATCGATATATATCGCGTGATAAATATCGATATGTCGATTATCGATGTATCGTCATTATTTGAATGATGTAAAGATAAGGTCCAAAATTTTATCAACTGACGGTTGGATGACGAAAAAAACGATACAACATTTTAAAATATATCGAAATTGATACGAATTCGATACTCTAAAATAGATATCGATATGTCGATATATCGCGATTTAAAGTATCGACGATATATATCGATATTTTTATTCGATATTTTTTACGCAAGCCTATTTTATACCCAGAATCCCTCTAATACCAAATAACTTTCCTTTCAGTTTTAAAAATAATAATAACATCGATGATGACATCGATAGCTCAACATCGTTGTTCGATGTTTAGGCTACTCAAACCATCGATGTTGACCATTATCGATGGTTTTTGTATATGTAGATAATTACACATTGTTTCAAAATTATGTGGGTATACACAGCAAGGGAAAAGTAACAATTAACTTGAATATCAATTTACGTAGAATAGTTATTATGCGACAACCGACAACGACACTACAAAATAAAGCGAAAGCAGTGACCATTGTGACATTACAGGTGACACTTGACAATTAAGTTTGACACACCATAATGACATTTTTTTAGGTTAACGATGCGTTCAGGAATTCAAAATTTTTAATCTTCAGAGCAGATGCAAGATTTAGTTGATATTAATTTCGCGAGTTCGTATTGTTTGCAGGTTCCCAATTATCGATTATGGGTTCATTGACGTCGATGTTTCGATGTTAAAACATCGAAGTTTTAATTTTTAACATCGATGATCATCGAATATCCCTATTTTAAGCAAGTTCCCACTCAGCGTGTGTTATGCGACGATCGTAAATAAAGCGCAAGGTCAAACTTTACGCGTTGCAGAAGTGGACCTCAGTACTGATTGTTTTGCACATTGCCAACTCTATGTTGCTTTTTCCCGCGTTAGTAGTCCCCGTAACCTTTTTCTGTACGCCCCGGCTAAGTCTACTTCTATCGTCGTTTACACAGAAGCTCTATCATAAACGACTTAGAACTTTGAGCATATCGATTTATTTTGTTACCACTTATTCATACAGTAATGACATAAATCGTTTAATATTCTCTTACTCTAAACGTCAAATTATTTAAGTAAGGCCAGGTCAAGAGTACCCTAAACCGTAGAGCATGTATGAAGGGAATAATGAAAGTGGACGAAGCGAAACAAGTATGTAAGGATCGTAGCAAGTGGAAAGAAGTGGTCTCTGCCTACCCCTACGGGAAAGAGGCGTGATTATATGTATGTATGTATGTAAAACCTATATTCGCGAGCTACGCCGCGGGCACAGCTAGTTATCAATATGGCTTATACTTTTTGTTAGAAACTCCTATATTAATATCTCTTTTCGACATCCGTCTTCCCTTTTCAACATAAAATATTGTTTTACAGCAGTCTAACAATACAGTAAATGATCTAAAGTGGGCAAAATAGATAGCCATCTTGTCGGGACATGACGAAGAAGAACGTGAACGCACGTGGCAATTTTAAATTATTATTTTTTATAGAACATTTAACAGTGGTAGAGCCAGGCAGCAGCTTTTGCTGTCGCACGGATGGGCCGGCTCGAACCGGGGTGGTACCACGACCTCACAGAAAACCAGCGTGAAGTAGAGGTTTACCTCTGCGTTTCGCTTGGTGAGTGCAGGTGGCCGGAGGCCCTTTTTACTGGAAATGAGGCACTCCATCTTAGTCCTCACGGGTGACAACGCATCTACATTTTGATTTCTAATAGAGGATAGATGTAGATGTCTATGGGCCGCAGCAAGCACTTACCATCAGGTGGACTGTGTGCTCGTTTGTCACCCTTATCCTATAAAAAAAAACTTTCAGAGAAGCTGTTTGTCTGGAGATTTTGAAGTTTGTCGGGAGTCTGGAGATCATTTAAAATGTCGGGAGAATCCAGACGAATCCCGACCATCTGGCAACCTTAGCTGCTACCCAACAAGCATAGCAAACCAGTCCTCCTGGTGGAATCTGAATAAAAGAAAAGAATACAATATGTATTGGCTATTCACACAATTATTTAATTTGAACACTAGATAATTAAGTACGTTGTTAATGTTACCTCTCCTGGATATATTGTTTCTGTTATTATGGTCCATTCAAGTCCTTCAGGTATAGAGTGGCTATGTCTCAAGGGCAAGAGACCGTCAGCACCATACACCTGCATTCATATTCATAACAGTGGAAGCTGCTATGTATCCTTGTTGTTGTATTGTACGCCGAGTATGTACCCAACATTCAAAAATATTAAGGCACCCTCTGGTATCTAAAACAAAAAACATGAAATTAAGATTTATATCACAATATTTCTTAATAATTTAAATTAATCAAGATGCAGTTATTTCAATATCACTTTTATACTAATCCAAGGTGATGTTATATATAAGTCACATGTCTATACACATTTCCAAAACTAAATTGTGACTGTTCTTTTTCTTCCTGAAAAGATATTGTCTTGGACCATAATAAGAAACATCTGCATTTGCCTGCCTTGTATGAATAAAAAAGAAAAAAAAGAGGTACTTACCTCTCTTGGAGCAATTGTTTCAGCAATATATTGCCTTTCTGCACCCTCGGGAATAGAGTGAGCACGCCTCCTAAACAAAGATGTCCTACATCTAACACAAACATTGCTATCATGGCAATGCTAGAGTTCATGATCTCCGTGTGCAAGAGCACTATCATTAGACATTTCTTGCATTATGATAGCAAAGCATTGTGAGCACATCACTCTATTTCCATCAACCTAAAACAAAAAAGGGGTTATCCAGTGGTTATATATATGTTACAGTATATAGATAAATAAAATGTTTTTTACCAGATGGCCAAGATGCCGCTCGATGACGGAAATTAATTCGGGACCCATATTATCGGCAGTATAATATTATTAATTTTTATCTATTACAGAGGTGCACTGTAGGCACGCCATTGTCAATAAACTGGAATAAGTATGAGTAAAAATCTTTTAGAATATGGAACAAGGAAAGAAAACATCACACAGAAATAGCATTTGAACAAAACATCGAGTAAATTCACTGATAGGGGACATACCTGAAACTGAATTTGTTATTATAAAATAACACACGACGGAACCCAAATCACAAGACTCAAAGATGTCACTTCAAAAACTGCCACAGTCGTCAAACGTCATATCAAACACATCTGTCATGGCTGCCCTTAAAATAGGGTTATCATAACCAAAAACTTTTGAAATGATCATTTTTGTACGCCTATACCCTTTTTCAAATTAATTTGTTAGTATTTTTATGAAATTCGTCAATTTTTTTTCCTATTTATCTATGTAGTGTACATAGTGGTGACCCAAAATCGAACATCTATGATTATTAATATCGTCGTTGTCGCCCATGATTTTTAATATCGTCGTCGTCGTATTATGACTAGATCTAATAGCCAGATTGGAGAGCATTAAGGATGCCATATTTTAAATAAAAGTTTAATGTGTTGTTGGACAAGACATTCTAAGACTAATTTAAGGCGTAAGGCGCGTTCAATAATCGAAATAAGACGATATTCGGAAAAACTTGAAGGATTCACTTTTTTCCACAGGAGGAACTGTACTATTACTATAGTTCTCTCGAATCCTGTCATTCTTCTTCTTCTTCTTCTTTTAAATTATGGCTTCTCTTGATTGACATTCGCATGCGGGTCAGTCGCTTACTAAATAAGTGTGTGTTATTTTTAAATAAAAAATATTTCCGATTGCTTGAATTTGCGTGGTCTTGACCGAGTCTAAATTCGTCTCAGGTTTGATGACACGGTTTATTTTTCATTGCTAATATAATAGATTTTGTTTTGTGCAACAATAATATTTGTAGTAAGATAAGAAGAGAATACAATTCTATACTTAGATGTATTGTTATTTTATTTGAATTTAACTTAAGTATTAATATTGTTACTTAATTAACTCGTCACCAGGCAGTCCTAAACCTGGATAAAGCATGAAGGTAATTTCATTTGAATATAAATCTTAACACTAAAACAAGATAACAGTAATCTTAACGAAACGGAAATATCAAACAAACTAATCGAGCTTTTTCGTGAAACCGCCATCGTTTCATTCGCCACGTTTTTAAACACGTCGTGAAACACTATTGAGGCCGCTATTAAAATAGTGTTTCAAAAGCCGCTATTGATATTAGATAGTTTCATTTCATTACTCAAAAAGCCGCTACTACCCACCACTAATGCGAATGTGGAGCCTAACCGCGTTCGCGCCAATTTTACGCTTCGCCATCCTTTTGTCGCGGATCAAAAAAACCGACAAATATCTGGGAATGTCTCGCGGAAAAGGCGCGAAGCGGTGAAAAATATAGAAATGGGTTTACACTCATTTTTCGCGGTTGGTTTGCGGCCTCGCGCACGATTCACGCGAGAATGTAGAGGCCATTAAGTGAGCCTTCAGTTAATCTCAGTGCAAAATAATATTCCTGAGTATCCTTGATAGCTAACTCTTGTAGAAGTTCATAACTTGCCCCTGGGTGCCTTGGGTTGTTCTTCTAGCAATCCAGTTCCCTTGCCACACTCGTTGCGATCTAGCCCGCTCCTGAACTACTTCTTCTTCGACATACTTCAATACAATGTTTATGACTTCTCTGATTACTTCACGAACTTGTAGGCGCAGTTCCTCATCCATTTTAGGTACTAGAAATACCATGCAGTTCGGAATTCTACATAATACTCGACTCGGCTCGACTCATTGGCGCTGCGAAGAGATGTTGCATCTCTTTGCATTTTCTTTCGCATCTACCATGGGGAGTGCTCTGAGGAATTGTTCGGATTAATCCCAGCCGCCAAATTTCACGAACGCACATCGCGGCAGAACTCCCGATACCATCCACACCATCTGGATGATTGGCGGTCCACCACTGTGCGATTTAGAAGATGTTTTCTTCCTCGCACGACTTCCTTGTGGAATCGATTACCATCAGCGATTTTTCCGGACCGATACGACTTAGGGACCTTCAAGAAAAGAGCGTACTCCTTTTTAAAAGGCCGGCAACGCATCTGCAATTCCCTCCCTGGTGTTGCAGTTGTTCATGGGCGGCGGTAGTCACTTACCATCAGGTGAGCCGCATGCTCGTTTGCCCCCTCTACTATAAAAAAAAAAAAAAATAATAAGAGTAGTACTACCTACTTACTATTTCACTTGAGTGTTTACTTGTCACACAATTTCACTCGCACTTGTCACTTCTCAAAATGTAGTGGGCCTTAATGAAGTGACAAGATGAAATATGCAGTACTTCGACGGATACAGGTGGCACCTTGCCCTGTGACAATTTATTGGGCAGGGTGTTGTTAAGTAACGGACTTCTAATGGGCTATAATGATTACGCTTATGGTGACTATCCTACGTTATTATATATTTATTGTTGTTGTTGTTTACCCTGTTCTTCTATATATCATAAGTAAATCAGACAACTTTACACAAAAACACAAGCATATTCAAAAATTCTAAAGCAATATTTGTTTTATTTGATAATTAACCACAATTAGTCTTTCAATTTAGTAATGTAAAATAATCTCCAACATTTAACAACACAAAAGTTTAATGATTTCAAAGAAAAAGATAACAAATAAACCTAATTCAAATTGTTTCCTCGAAAATATTACAGTCCATATAATCTAAATGATCAAAGTTCTGTACATATGAAGTGAAGAAACTTCCAGTATTTAAATCATAATCATATTTAGTACAAATACAATAGCATATGCTTCTGCCACAACTTCGACATTTACTAGAATGTTTCATTGTTATTTCATCAGCATAGTCACACGTCACGAAGTTGTCAATATTATAATGTATATTCAAATCACTTGGTATCATTAAGTTAGAAGTTATAAATTCATCAACACTATTAAATGTGCAAAGATGATTAAAAACTTGCTTCTGTTGCCTTGTCAGCACTTTATCGAGCATGAAAACCAAATGGTGATGATAACACTGAAATGTTATTTTATTCTGGTGCCTATTCTTCATATCCATCCACAACTTAACGCAACTCATAGGAGTTGTTTTTGCACCACTGAATAGAGCTGGGTTGACCAAAATACCACTTGCAGCCATCACACCACTACAGGTAGTTATATTATGTATATTATCAGCATCTTGTAATGTTTTTATGCCACCGTTTGCGATCACAGGTATTTTAACAGATTCACATACGGTTTTCAATGCGTTAGTATTAATGCTATCACTGTTTTTTTGTGAAGGAGTGCGTCCATGGACTGTTAAAAAATTTATGCCACTTTTTTCCAACTGCTGACATAATGCTACAGTCCTTTTTAGATCATCTAAAATTCTTAACTTCACAGATATACTAAAGTTAGTAGGAAGGTTGTTTTTTATACCTTTTACCAATTCATAGACCACTTCTGGTTTGTACAATAATGCGCATCCATAACCATCTTTCATTGCCCACCTTTGAGGACAACCACAGTTCAAATCAACACCATCAGCATATGGATACACCAGTTTAGAAGCATCTACAAAATCATTTGCATTATTAGAAGCAAATTGTACTATCAAGGGACTGTCACTTTCAGTTGTTGAAAATTCATTTGAGCGGGCATTAGCATTTTGACAAAAAGAATCTGCTAAAATCATTGGTGTAAATGTCAAGTCAACATTGTAACTGAAACAAAAGAAAAGTTTATAGTAAAGACGATATTCGATATTACAATACAACAAAATTTATTCAATATCGATTCAGTGGGTTCAAAGACATTTAAGTAGTAGTAGTAATAGACCGGACATCAGCAGCAAAATTGTCGTCTGTAACTTATGTCCTATAGGATATATCTCCGTTAGTCTTAGTAACATCATCATTAAGTCAAGACGCATTCTTTTCATATATTTAAAAAATATTTTTATAGAAAATATGCCCGGTAGTGCATTAAAATATTGTAAGTCGCGATATGGAGCAAAAACACAAAGTGATTTTGGTTTGTTATCGTAAGTATAACGTATATTTACCGAATAATCTTTAAATTTTATTATTTCTAGTAGATTGTTCTAGAAAATTTATTTTTATTGTACTAAGCGCCCTCTGTTATCCTGTAGCGTCACTATTTATTTAAAGTTGTGATGGACGACGTTTATCGATTGGGGTTATCGATAAAAATGATATACAGGATGCCGATTTAATCATTTACAATATTTAAGGAGGTAAAACAGTCAAAGATACAGTACCCATACCAACAAAAATGAGTAGCATATACCAACTATGCTAAGTAGCCTACTTTATGTGGAAGGGTGGGAAAATTTTTTTAGGCATGATGATGAGATTTTCTGTGTTGCTTATGAACATGCTGATGATACTTGCTGTGTTGATGTTTAGCAATACAGCAAGTCTTCTCTTTTACATACCGGGCTTCATTGTCTGGTGGTATTCAAGGACAAAACCATTATAGATCCTGGCTTACACTGATAGGAGAGTGCCATAGTCTTGTGATATTAAAAAAAATTGTACTGTTAAAGATATTAGATTTAAGAAGTTGTAGGTTAAGCCTGAGTTAGGAAATAAGGTAAATCTTAATATAACATTTTTTAATGATGTGGGTAGTGTCTTTTAAGTAGTGCAGCTGATGAAATTGACAAAATAATATAAAAGGAGAAGAAGACGTCTCCTCACATTCTTGGGCCCAAGTGTTAACAAGATGAAAGTACCATTTGAAAGCGTATATATAAACAATTAATAGCTGAAAAGATTTGTCAATCTAGAAGCTGAGTTATTGTAGAATAAGTAAAATAAAGATTATCTATTACCTACACTGTAACAGGTGATTTTTCACTGTTATTACATTGTAACAAGTTATTTTTCACTATAATTACTTAAATATATAAAAGCAGGATCAGTATGAAACGAAAATTATGTTTCAGTAAGTGATCAGATCAGATCAGTTACTCGTACATAGCCACGAGTAGCACTTGTTACCAATAACTGTTGTTAGAATATAGTAACCAGGCCTATGCTGTCGCCCCATACAGCGACTTATTCAACAACACCAAGCAACAACTTTATTCGACGTAATATTTTATGTAGGTATTTAATTTAGTTTAGTTTAGTTTACGACGGGCTCTTTTCCGTAACTCCATGTCTAAGCGCGTATTTTGCGTGTGGGCAGGAATATTGTAATTATTCGAGCAATGAAATCTCGCTGAAGAAATTCAACTGTCCTTTGACGTTGCGTGCAACTTCGGGAAGTGATCCCGGCGTGCCAAGATGTTTATTATTATTATTTATGGGGCATTCTTGGAGTATTCTCATCTGATGATTTCTTATATTTACGCGAAGACTGCAGGATGTTTTTTTATCTTCAATAGCCTCGCGAATCATCATTGGTAGGAATCGGTGTTCTTTTGCGAGGATTTATGGTCTATCAAATCTAATGTCGGGGACGGGGACGATCTTGTCACACGTCAAAGAGGGGAGTTAAAGACGTTTTAACATTTGATTTTAATAATTGCATTGAAACTTAAAAACAAACGCGGAACATCGAAATATAATGAATGCAAAAATAAACAAATACAAAAATACAAGAAATTAACAATCAAAGAAAATGCCAAACATCAATGTCAATGTAGAAACGAAACGTAACCGTTGACCTCGCTTGTAGCGACCATTTACCTATAGCGACGTTAAATCTAAGTCCCTTGAATTTAAAGCATATTTTAGTACAAAATTCATGTGGCTATAGCGACTTTAATGAATTTTATTAATTTTAATGAATCATTTGTAACAAATTCCTAGAAATCCCATGCAGATATTGCGACCGCAGTTGGCCGCCAAAGACACAAAGATTTCTTTCTTTCACAAACATTTCTTATCTTTTGTTTACATCCACACAGATGGTCAGCAAGTGTGGAGACCTTTACCTTTTGTTTATAGACATCAGCTAAGTAGGTAGGGAAGTGTGTACGTTTCGATGGTTCAGTTACAAAGTGATATTCTGAGTAGCAACTGTAATGTATTGAATTTGTTACCTTTGCCTATAACAACTTCCGTATATAACGACGAAAATAGAATGGTCCATTCATTTTGTTATAACCGAAATCTACTGCATATACAACGCACGGTCTATTGTCAAAACAAACACTGGACGAACCAACAATAAAAGTATTGTCGAAGGGCTTGAATTTTGCAATAACACCGCAAAGAATCCCGTACGAATAAATTATCTGTAGTGTTGAGGATTATCTGTTTAAGAATAATATCAGTAAGGAGGATTTCGTCCTTGTTACGTCGAAGTTCAGCGCCGAAACTAAAACTCCCCGAAGACGAGTTTAAACCGTTGTACAACTTACGCAACAGACCAGAGCTCACGATTCTCCACGCGAATAAAGAAAATGCTACGGTAATAATGGACACGTCAGAAGAAAATGATAAATATAAAACATAAATATATATTAATTATACTCTCATAAATAAATAACATCCCAACCAGATGGAAGCCCACGGCAGGAGAGACCAAACGGCCGAAGGTTAGGGGGGAAAGGGAAAGAAACTGGCGGACAATGCGGTCGGTATCGAGGAGCACCGCCTTCTGCATCATTTGAGCCTGGGGCTGTCCGTCACAAAGTCCAAGTCGCCTCAGATAATAATTATTATTATAAATTAGCAGGCAGTTGAGATAACTGATAATGCCAGTATCCTGTTTGTGCTCACTAGTTACTCCTTTTTTTTATAGGATAAGGGTGACAAACGGGCACACAGTCCACCTGATGGTAAGTGGTTGCCGCGGCCCATAGACATCTACATCTATCTTCTATTACAAATCAAAATGCAAATGCGTTGTCACCCGTGAGGACTAAGATGGAATGCCTCATTTCCAGTAAAAAGGGCCTCCGGCCACCTGCACTCACCAAGCGAAACACAGAGGTAAACGTCTACTTCACGCTGGTATTCTTTGAGGTCGTGTTACCACCCCGGTTCGAGCCGGCCCATCTGTGCGACAACAACAGCTGCCGCGTGGCTCTACCACTGTTAAAACCTTTTGCAGTTCAGAAAGCGATTATCTAATCTGTTTTTGGATTGGTTCACATTTTGGGCTGTACTTCGTTCTCTAAAACGTCGTCACCAAAGTCACCAAGTGGAATAAGCTTATTCCACTTGGTGACTACACGGTTACAAATGAAGTGCTTGTGAGGGTTGTTATTTGAAAAGCTGGTACATAGCTTAAAATGGTGGCCCATTGGTGGTACATAGATGGTTCATTACGAATAAACGATTTGTCAAGCTCTTCAATATCATAATGTCCACTTAAGATCTTAAACATCTTGTTTAGATTTCCTCGGTCCCTACGGTTCTTTAATGTTGTAATTTTTAAAACTTTCAAAAGTTCTTCATAAGATTGCCATTTCAATAGCTGCGGTACTTTAGTGAAGTTACGTTGTACTTTTTCCAAAGCTTCAATGTCGTTGATAAAGTAGGAATTCCAGACTTGAAATGCATATTCTAATATTGGCCTGATAAATGTTTTATAGATTTTTAACAGTGGTAGAGCCACGCGGCAGCTTTTGCTGTCGAACGGATGGGCCGGCTCGAACCGGGGTGGTACCGCGACCTCACAGAAAACCAGCGTGAAGTAGAGGTTTACCTCTGCGTTTCGCTTGGTGAGTGCAGGTGGCCGGAGGCCCTTTTTACTAGAAATGAGGCATTCCATCTTAGTCCTCACGGGTGACAACGCATCTGCATTTTGATTCGCAAACGAGGATAGATGTAGATGTCTATGGGCCGCAGCAATCACTTACCATCAGGTGGACTGTATGCTCGTTTGTCACCCTTATCCTATAAAAAAAAAGAAATTAAGGATCATTTCCGGTGTTAGGACAGCGAAAGCTTTCCTCACAAAGTAAATTAGTTATTTAGCTTTCTTAACAATTGCTGATACGAGGGTGGATTGAAAAGTACTCGGCCTAACACAGATCCATTCAATTCTAAAAATCAAATCTACCCACATTATTTAGTTCAGTTCAGACTAGTTCATTGTGTGAAGTTCGAAACGAGTGCGATAATTAGTTGTGATTTTATAAATTTATTAACAAAGTAATCGGACATAATTTCCGCGAATGGAGCAAATCGAGCAGCGTGCCGTCATTAAGTACCTCCATAAGAAAGGGCTATCATCAAAAGCCATCCATGATGACATGGTCAGTACATTAGGCGATTGTGCTCTGTCATATTCATCCGTCAAAAAATGGATAGCAGAATTTAAGCGTGGTAGAGAGAGTGTGAAAGATGAACCCCGCTCTGGAAGGCCTTCGACGTCAACTACTGACGAAAATATTAAAAAAGTACTTGATTTAATAATGGAAGACCGCAGATTAAAAATTAGAGAGATAGCCGAGATTATAGGCATCTCTTATGAACGAACTCAAAATATCATTGTCAACGAGTTGGGTTTCCACAAGGTGTCTGCGAGGTGGGTTCCGCGACTGCTTTCAGTTGAACAAAAAAGGACGCGATTGACTATTTCACGCGACTGTTTGGAGTTATTTGAAGCCGATGCAGATGATTTTTTGAATCGTTTTGTTACTATAGACGAAACATGGGTTTATTACTGTACACCGGAAACAAAACAACAATCAAAACAGTGGAGAATACCTGGTTCACCACCCCCTAAAAAGGCTAAGTCGATTTTGTCGGCAAATAAGGTGATGGCTTCAGTATTCTGGGACTCGAAAGGTGTGATTATGATTGATTATCTTGAAAGGGGTCAGACTATAAACTCTGATTACTACTGCACCTTACTACGTCGTTTACGAGAGGAAATAAAAGAAAAACGTCGAGGAATTCTCAGAAAAAAAGTCCTGTTTCATCAAGATAACGCCCGTGTTCACACGTCAGTACAGTCAATGGCTGAAATTCACAACTGTGGCTTTGAACTGTTACCGTAACCGCCGTATTCACCTGATCTGGCACCATCAGACTTCTTTCTGTTCCCTAACCTAAAAAAGCACTTGGGAGGTCAAAGATTTTCGACAAACGACGAGGTCAAAGCAGCTGTAGACGCATATTTTGACTCTAAGGAAGAATCATGTTTTTTCAGCGGTCTAAATGCTTGGAAGGGGAGGTGGCAAAAGTGTATTGAACTTGATGGTGATTATGTAGAAAAATAAAAATATAACTGATTTACTATGTGTTTATTTTCTTGGTTAGGCCGAGTACTTTTCAATCCACCCTCGTATATGCTCTTCCCACTTTATGTCCCCTGCAATTTTTTCTCCCAAATCTGTTTTTACTTTAACATCTGTAAGAGACACGCCACCCAGTTTTAGGTATGACGAGGATTACGGTTTCCTATGTGTAATACTGTACATTTTGAAGCATTGAGATTTATGAGCCATTCCTTAGACCAAATAGCTATTTTATTTGGATGATCCTGAAGGCGGTCGTAGTCAATTAGTGGATTTGCAAATATCATCTACAAAGATGCTTACACTGCAAGCAACAGGGAAGGTCAAAAGTATAAATAATGTACAATACAGTGCCTAGAACGGAACTCTGTTGCACTCTTCTAAGAATCACTCTAATAAATAATTTTAATAAAAACTCTTATCCACCATTGTAGGGCTCTGCAGTCAAACAATAGAAGCAAGAAAAAATTATACACTACATTTAAGTATTCAGTACAAGAAAATTAGGGCCGGCTTTAGTAATCTGCGGCACGATTTAAGTGATCATTTTAGCTTTAGGTGATAGGCAATGATGCTATTGATTACCATCTAGCTGCTTTTTATGCCGGAAATCTTTAGTTTTCGAGATATCGATAATTATAGTTTTGAGGTTATATCCATTTTAAAATGATACGAAAACGAAATAACAACCAATTATTAGAGAGGAAGTCGATGGATGCAGGCGGCTCAGGACCGTGCTTTGTGGCATTCCTTGGGGGATGCCTATGTTCAGCAGTGGACTTATGAAAGGCTGTAATGATGATAATGATATTAGAGAGTTTGTCACTGTGGGGAGGTCAAGGGGGCTTACCTCAAGCGCCCCCATGCAAATTTAGTTTCCAGAGCTGCATCGAAATATTTAAAATTATTTTCTAAAAATATTCATAAATCACTAATTAAGCCGCAGCCGAGTCGGAGTCGCGAGGGGAGAGGAGTGTTAGTATGACAAGCGCTACTCGCTCTATCCTCTGCGACTCTGGCGGGGCCGCATTGTACATCAGTGGTGGTTGGCTGTTGGAGAAGAGGAGCGTCGGTATTGCGAGCCACCACTCCCTAGCCTCCGCGGCTGAAACTTGGTTTGCGGCGGAGCCAAAGACCAATTCCGCCGCTGGGGTCAGAAAGGCTGGTGCTTCCAAATGCTCGTTTATCTTGGCCCCATGGCCAGGGTGTTCTGTTGCGCACATATAGTTGGAAGCCGTTGGAAAGCCGGTTGGGAAAGGATAGGGAGGGGGGTCAAGTAAGTAGCCGTGAGTTTTTCTCGGTGCTAGTTCTGTATGCCTTTTTTACATAGACATATAAAACTAGCCCACACATTTTTACCTTTTTTTACATCTATGTAAACAAAGGCATTTCTCCGCGAAAAAAGGATACTATAGTTCGGCCGTTCAGAGAATGCGTTCCTGACACGTCGCGATTGAACTGACGACGTAACTTTGTAATGGCGTTGCAGTTACGATAAAAATATTTTTGCTGGTTGTTTACCGTTTTAACAATTGATGAGCATTAAAACAACATTATTATATCAATAATCAATGAATGTTATAATTTTGTGCCAAACTGAGTGTCAAATAACTTGGTAAACAATATTTTTCTAAATCTATACTGCGCAGGTTATGTCAGCGCTTTATATTTGTAATGCTGTGCTAACAATAACAGGCAATAACAGTATCGTAATCTGTTCTTATACAGTTATACTTTATAAAATAATACGTTGTTTTTCTTTTTAAGAATTTGAAAATAATGGACTATAAGATAACTTTTATTAAATATAAAAATAAAATTACGACCAAACCGAACGCGCGAAAGAAAGTAGCATTTTTATATTTAGGTTAAAAATGGTAACCCCAAATGGCGTTATAGCACAGTAAATATATAGTAGGAACAGTATGGAAACTTCCTACAAACGCTCGAAACGGCACACTCACACAAACATGCGCAACGACGAGACTTCTAAGCGCTCGTCGCGGTGCTCTCAGTAGCGAGTGTGGCCTCAAGACTTTAAAAATGCCACGAACGTATTGCGTAGTATACGGCTGTTTGAACTCGGCTTCATCAAAACCGGAGCTATTTATTTTAAGCTTCCTGCTGATTTTGAAAGGTAAGAATGATTTTTATTGTCATTATTATAATCGTTATCGAATTATAAGTTCGTGTGATTGATCATAATGAATTCGTGAACTTATTTGTACATCCAGAATGCGGCGGTTTTGAGGCTATTTAAAGCTGATAGTGCAATAGTGGTAACAAAAAGTAAATCCAAGATGGCGGCTGCAATAGGTATCATTTTTTCGTAATGGGTGCCATTTTCATGGGTTTCGAGGGTGTTGAAGCCGATAGTGCTGTCGAAATATAAATCCAAGATGGCGGCTGCAATAGGTATCAATTTTTTCGTCATGGGTGTCATTTTCATAGTTTTTGAGTATGTTAAAGCCGATAGTGCTGTCGAAATATAAATCCAAGATGGCGGTTGCAATAGGTATCAATTTTTTCGTCATGGGTGTCATTTTCATAGTTTTAGAGTATGTTGAAGCCGATAGTGCTGTTGAAATGTAATTCCAAGATGGCGGCTGCAATAGGTATCAATTTCTTCGTCATGGGTGCATCGATCACTAATAAAAACATGGGTGTCATTTTCATGGTTTTCGAGGGTATTGAAGCTGATAGTGCTGTCGAAATATAAATCCAAGATGGCGGCTGCAATAGGTATCAATTTTTTCGTCATGGGTGTCATTTTCATAGTTTTTAAGTATGTTGAAGCCGATAGTGCTGTTGAAATGTAAATCCAAGATGGCGGCTGCAATAGGTATCAATTTTTTCGTCATGGGTGTCATTTTCATAGTTTTTGAGTATGTTGAAGCCGATAGTGCTGTCGAAATGTAAATCCAAGATGGCGGCTGCAATAGGTATCAATTATTTTCGGCTAATCTCCGAAACGGCTGGACTGATTTTGACGGCACCTTCACTGGCAGATAGCTAATGTCATAAGGAGTAACTTAGGCTACTTTTATTTTAGAAAAAGAATTAGGGTTCCGCGCTAAAAAATAAAAACCCTCACACGCGAGCGAAGTCACAGGGAACAACTAGTGAAGAATAAAGGTACGTTTTCGTCCCGTACGTACCCGCCGAAACTTTTAAAAGGTTACGCCGTAATGCCAAAGTTAAAGATCTATAGTTCTACAAGTTGTAGTGTGTTAATATTAAATTGTTTTCCGTGTTTAACATATCGTTTTTTGCTGAGATTACCTATTTAAATTGTAAGCTAGTTATTTAAATTCGATTGATTGATAAAAAAAAGCAATATCAAAACATTAAAAGTTACAACCCTATTGCTTCAATGGAGCGTAGGTAATTATATTCTCAACTAGGCTTAGTTTCCATACTGTTCATATTTATACTGTGGTTATAGGCCGCCATTTTGTGACGCTAAAACAGTCGTCTGTTGTCGTTTCGTGCGCATAGACCACGTTCTTCAAGTGTTTTCGATCTGTTTTTATTTGATTACCCGGCTTTCGTTTAATGGACTGTTTCTGCTTTTCAAACTGACATCGACGCTAAATCGGACTTCGATTGTGTTTTGTATTGCGTTCTTTTTACTTTTGGTGCATAATAATGCCTAAACGTGGACAAACATTGAAAAGTGGAGCCCGTGAGTTAATCATCAAGCTGCAATATTACTTTGAGCGGGAGCGGCAAAATGGCGAACCCCTGTTACCTGTCGAACAAGTACAAGAACGCGTATCTCAGGCGCTTAGAGTTAGCAAACAAACGATAACAAATATTAATAAAGAAAAGTTATTGCTCTACCAGCACGGAAGATATTATTTTACGTACTCCGAAGAAACGTAGAACTAAACCCGTGACAGATATTGACACCTTTGACGCCGATGCAATCAAAAATCATATATATATATATATATATATATATATATATATATATATATATATATATATATATATATATATATATATATATATTAACAGTGGTAGAGCCAGGCGGCATCTTTAGCTGTCGCATGGATGGGCCAATGGGCCAGCTCGAACCGGGGTGGTACCACGACCTCACAGAATACCAACGTGAAGTAGAGGTTTACCTCTGCGTTTCGCATGGTGAGTGCAGGTGGCCAGAGGCCCTTTTTACTGGAAATGAGGCATTCCATCCTAGTCCTCACGGGTGAAAACGCATCTGCATTTTGATCTGTAACAGAGAATAGATGTAGATGTCTATGGGCCGCAGCAACCACTTACCATCAGGTGGACTGTGTGCTCGTTTTTCACCCTTATCCTATAAAAAAATGGTTACTATTCCAGAAATGAATATCTCAACAGGAAGAAGCTTTTGGCATCGTTAAGAGAAGCTGGACTGTTTAGCGGGGGTAAAACTGCTTTAACCAAAATCTTAAAAGATATTGGTTTATCGTATAAAAAAACAGACAAAAAAAAATTTTTATTAGAACGATACGACATAATTTTAAAACGGATAAGTTTTTTGAGAGAAGCAAAAAATATTGATAAATGGGATAATGTCGTGTTCATTGACGAGACATGGCTAAACGCCAATCACACGGTTTCCCGTTCTTGGACGGATGATACACAAGCGTCGACGTCGAAAGTACCAATGGGTAAGGGGGCCCGTCTGATAATATGCCACGCAGGTTCTGCAAAATACGGCTTTGTGGAGAACGCGTTACTGGCATTTCAATCAAAAACCACAAATGACTACCACGAGGAAATGAATGCCACTACATTTAAAGAGTGGTTCCAGAACGTGCTTTTGCCCAGCCTACCAGAGCCTTCTGTAATATTCATGGATAATGCCTCCTATCACTCGGTTCAAATACAGAAACCACCTACCCAAGCTAATAAAAAAGAAGAAATGGTGGCTTGGTTACAAGCAAAAGGCATTGACGCAAATATGCAGATGCTAAAACCAGAGCTAATTAAATTAGTTAAAGAAAATAAAGCGGCAAATGTGCGATACGAAATCGATGAACTGGCTCTGGAGTACGGTCATCGCGTTCTAAGAATTCCACCGTATCATTGCCAATATAACGCGATTGAGCTAATCTGGGCTCAAATAAAAGGTTACGCCGCCCGCCACAATACTTCCCCGCCATTCAGCACGAAAAAGATGATGACCCTATTAAAAGAAGCCTGCGGGGAAGTCACAAGAGATGACTGGGCTAAGGTTGTTGAGAAGACTAAAAACCTAATTGTGGAACATTTTGACCGAGATATCAGGATTGATTCTGTTATTTGATAATAATATAATAATACATGTAGGCGAAGATGATGATGAAGACACCACCTCCTCAAGCGAATCGGAGTCTGATTAATATTCTGTACGCACATTCAATTCAATGTACTTTATTGCATAGAAATACAGATTGTAACTTTCTAACAAAGAATAAATAAAACAATTTTATTATATTAATATTACCTTTTTTTGGTTTCCACTTAAATTACTAAAATATAAAGTTTAAATGATTCCGCCAATTTAAAACGAAAAAAATCTTAAAAATAACGCGGCGGTGCATTTTGGAGGAACGGTAACGAACCCATCACTAGTCGTGACTAACTGATAGGTGTCAGGAACGCATTCTCTGAACGGCCGAACTATAATACCTGAAACTGAACTTTTGACATTGACAGTCACAGATAAACTCGACCAAAGAGAATATAATCACTCCGTTTTACGTTTATTTTCGACTTCGCGACTCGCGTCATAAGTTTCATTCCGTTGCTTCAGAGTTTACGTGAATGTGCTCCTTATTGTTATTATCTGCCTCCTGTTTTTCGAGACCCCTCTGGAGACCGATTGCTTGCTATTTTACAAGGTTTTTGGAAATGGTGGAAGTAATAAAATATGTTTATTTATTAAAGTAATTATAAAAGTTAACATTTTGGTTTATTTGGTGCTAGAGCGAGCGAAGCGAGCTCGGGACTTGGGGCACCCCGACCCGGACAGGTTAGGTTAGAAGGGGATGGCGGGGTCGAGTGAGCGAGCGAAGCGTGCGAACAGACCCCTCCATCCCCTTCGTGGTTATTTTTTTATAAACCATTCAGAAATAGGAGCCCCGCAAAGCGGGACTCCGTCGACCGAGCTTCCCTCGCCTGCTCCACGTTGAGTAGCGTTAGGCTACCCTCCCCCAACTCTCTCCCCCACAAATCAGGTTTATATTGTCAAAAACATTACGAAAACATAACCTCAAAATGAGATTTTTAAAAATTTATAAAAAAAAACTAAGCACGTCCGGCAGAAAATGGAAGTGGGGGTGACTCTACAACTCCCCCCCCCCCCTCACCCATTCGGCGACCTTTTGCGGCGATTCATGCCGCAGATTACTAAAGAAATACCGAAAATTACTAACAGGAAAAAAAGAAAGCTGGTAAATTTTTTGTCATTCTCCAACTCCTTTTTCTCCATTTTTAGTTTGGAGTAAAATCAGGCAATTTTCTAGTAACCTGCATTCAATTAACGGATTCGTTGCGGCACCAATTTTCGACAACTTTTAGCTGTAGCGGCGAACAAATATTTCATGACATGCCTATTGTGCCATCCGCCATGTGTAAAAGTAATGTTCTTTTTTATGCTCTTTTACTTGTTTAGACCTAATTAAGTTTATTTGACATCAAACATAAGTTACAAATGGAAGGATACTTGTTTTTAGTGGGTAACTACGTGTTTTTTTACGCGTTTTCTTTGAAATTGAGAGAAAGTGACTTTTTTTATGAAGAGATTACAAATATTTTGTACTATTTTTTGTTGTTATAAAAAAATCATTTATATAAGTAGGTACAGCTAAATCACCCTGGTAACCTTGGTTTTTATTAAATTAAATTTTCACCTAATAATAACATTTGTAAATATCAAACAATGCAGAACCTTAATTTGAAAAAAATAAGGTATATCATTCATTGATATTTACAAATGTTAAATATTATTTATTGTTATACAAATGTAAAAGTGAAGTCATTCTGAAAACGTCTAATTAGTAAATAGCAAAACAAGTGTTTTCAAAAGGAATAAAACGCCCGCACTATACGGCGGCGGATTGACAAAAGACTATTTATTAGCGACCAAAGATGTTTTATAGGTCCAGATACCGTGTTGCTAACACACCGCAACGTTCATAGTGAAGACAGTCTTTGATTCATGTGTGCGTGAGTACCACGTGACGCGCATATCTTACGCACCATGGCTGCATTAATGTGCGTGACTTCGGTAATAACAGTGCGAATCGATTACCCAAAAAAATGTGGGAGATTTTATATTTCATTCATATTGACGTACCTATTGATTCTAAGAGTATAAAATGTGTGAGCGTGGCATGTGCATTTGTGTGCCTGTGTATATGGGGATATGGTTGCTTATGTGTTTTATGTAGGTACGAACATCGCACTAAAATATTGAATATATGTAATAAAACCTATAATTAATGTAACAGTTAAAATAAATAATAATAATTAAAAATTAAAAATTTTGTACAGCCGACTTCAATATATGTTATTTAAGAATAACTCAATAACCATTGGTATGACCTTGATCAAATTCATATGGGACCACACGAGAACTATCAGCTTTCATATAAAGAATCATCGAAATCGGTTCGCCCAGTACAAAGTTATGAGGATACACACACATAAAAAAATAAAATAAACATACACTCGAATTGAGTACCGTCTCCTTTTTGGAAGTCGGCAGATAAAAAAGCACAGTAGATATTTATGTGTGTAACATATATTTATAATCTATTATTACTAAATATATACAGAGTACTACACTTTTGTACTGTAGAACACAAAATATTGCCGCTTTTTACGAAGACATTAATTATTTTTCAATCCTAAGTAAAATGATGAAAAAAGTAAGTTTGGTTAAGCCTAAACTTCGGCCAGAAGATAGCAAAAATGTTTATTTTTTTTAAATTGCTCCGTTCCGTTGCTGCGTGAAGGAAGGACAAAAACAAAAAGTCACACTTTCACATTTATAATATTATATTAGTATGGATTGTCAAGAATGATAGATAAACTTTTAAAACCGGTTTACAATCGGCTTTTTGAGGGTGGAACTATACACTCGCGCTCTCTTTCTCGCTCTAGTAAATAACGGTTCTGAGTGACCAAAAAGGATAGAAGCACAGGAAAGTGCAATTTCATGCTGCCAGATGTAGTTCAACCCTAACCCTTAAAACGGTTTAACTCTATAGGTTGGGAAAAATCTGTAAAATTAGAGTGTTTAAAACCCCTATACATTTAATATTTGCGGTTGATCATGACATTAAAAAATGGTAAAAACATTTCATAGACTAGGCAACACTCGAATATTATTGCGCAGTATTATTAGTTTTATTGACATTTAGCTTTCGTTTTCTTTTACAAAGAAATACACCATAAAATTGTATAGTTACTTATGAAAAGGGATGTTCTTATCCTTATCTTTTTTCCAAGAGTAATTTTTAAATGATTTCACAGCACAAACAGTCATTTTGCGAAATTAAAAACACTGGTGCGTGACGTATGTTCACAGCGAACGTCGCTGGCGTAATGGCGGAACGATCGAACGAATACGCCAATATTGGCGCCTTTGAAATGGAAGCGTTTTAGGTGCGCGTACACGGTATCTGGACCTATAAAACATCTTTGTTAGCGACCTTTTTTATGCATGAACGGTTTCAAACTGTTTCAAGCAAAAATAAACCTTATACCATATCACAAGAGCACATGGTACTTCGTAGGTCTATTCGGTCATATGATATTAATAAGACGGCAGTTCAACCATTTTAAGCAAAATTAAACAATAAGACAAACGCATTGTTTTTTTTTAACAGGAGACTTGTTTTCCAGAAATTTATTTACAACTCGAGTTTGTAAGCGATCGCAAGGAGTGCTATTATTTGTTACTTATTAGACTATATTTCCACAACATGCACATGGTACTTCGTAGGTCCATTCGGCCAAGTTATAGTAATAAGTCGGCACTTCAACCATTTTAAGCAAAAGAAAAACCCATTGTTTTTTTTAAGAGCCCTCTTACATTTCGGCGTTTCGCAAATTTAGGTATTTTACGCACCGAGTGGGCGGCAAGCTACGCGACCGATACTTTCTTTCATATCCATTCACTCGCTCGCACTATAATACTGTGAGTATGGCGATTAAACGATCTTGATCTTCCATAATACAAAGTTTTCTTAGGATGGACTTCAGTGGATGGAATATTTTTTGGTGTGTCATTTTAATGTTATCTTATTAATTTATTATTATATTATTATATAATTTATTATTTATTATTATATACCATTTTGATATATTATTCATTATTTATGAAATTTAGTGTCAAAATAAGTACACATAAACGGTTGCAACCTGTTTTAATAAATATAACAACCAAATGTAACTAATATTTTTTTAATCGGTACTTACAGTCAATTACTATATTTTTTATAAGAAAAATATTTGCTGCGACGGCATTGACCGAACTTTTCTCGATTCGATAATTTCAGGCAGTACACACTTTTCATAAAAAGTTTGTAACTTGGGTAACATATTGAAAATCTAAAATTGGTCGTATTTGTAAATTTTTAGTACTTTTACTGCATTAATCTGGGCCAATACATATTATGGCAAGTATTCAGACATTTTTATTTGCTAAATGAAGCTGGCCTTGGATTTGGTAAAACGAGTCATTATTTTGATTTAATGTTACACTTGAATCACTGAATTTATAACTTTTAACTTTTTTTTTGTCGAACGGCCGTATCAAAATCTATTCCGAAAGCTGAAATAGGATATTTAACTTCAATAAGACCGTTGCTGTATAAACCATTAGGTGAAGCCCTCAAATAACAATGATCTAGGTCAATGAATAGACCACATTTTTCTATAATAATATTTTTTTGTTTGCTCAATTGTGCACATGCTGCAGACTCGTTGTCCCTACCATGTTTAATGGAAGAGACGTGATCTAAATTATAACTATATAAAATAGTTTTAAACCGATCGATCAAAAATTGCGGTCGTAGTTGACAATGTTCTAGTATGCAGGCAATAGACGCACACTACGATAGCAATCGACGCACACTACTACGGTAGTATCGAAACCATGCAGCGCCCGAAATAAACTGACGCAGGTCCACCCTCGGCAAGCGCTCGCGCGTTAATGATCTCAGATGGCCGGCGCAGTTAAATATATAGTACTTTTATTTAATTAATTATAATATAAGAGTAATATTTTTTTTGATGGTCGATATTCAATAGAATCTACAAATTAGAGCTCCCAAATCATGTCTTCGAGAGTTTTTGCCTAAACATGCATCGGGAGAATGATTATTACTGATTAAATAAATAAGTTATCTAAAATCCATTCCGAGCTTATTTGAAGAGAGAAAACGAACTATTTTTACCAAGTAATTGTTATTTCAAGAAATGAACGATAAACATAAAATTTCAACGAGAAAACCTTGTAATTTCGCGTTTTTTTGTAATACGCCTCTTAAGAGGAGAGTTGTTTTCTAGAAACTTGTTTACAACTTGAGTTTGTGAGCGATCGCAATGAATGCTATTATTTGTTCATTTGTTTCTTATTAGAGTATTTTTCGTTTTAAAAACCTATAAAGTAAAAACGGTACCATGTACCAGTTAAAAAAGGTTGTCAACTCCTAAAAATTTCAATTTTTCAAAATATCCAGAAACGAAGCCGCAGGCATGAACTACTTGCAAAATAATGAATATTTTGTTCTGGATAAATTTTCCAAAAAAGCAATTTGAGCGAATTATAACGATTTTTAAAAGTTTTCGATGACACGTCTGGCGTGTCACCCGCACTGAACCGGTTAACTGCTATCCCTCTAATGATCAAAACAATTGGTTAGAAGATTATAAGAATATGCTGTCTCCACCTTAGGTGCCTACTAAAGAGAAAGCAATACCTAGCCTATAGCACTTCATCAGTAATAGACTTTGAAATTCTTCCTCTATTTTCCCATCTGAAATATGGAGATCCCAGGTTATAAAATATATTTTAAAACCTGGCAAAGATCTATCAACCTATATCCCTCTTCTCAACTGTCACCACAATTTCTGAGCATTTCATAAAAAATTGCCTAAGCTACTAAAAACCAATTTGGATTCAGGAAAGTATTAAGCCCACTTTTCACTATGGGATATAATATAATATATTATATTACATCTCGAGATATAAATTAATATCGCTCACCATACATTTCATATGGAACCGTTTACACTGAGCTATAATATATATTACATCTCAAGCTATAAATATTTTTTCAATCGACCGAGCGATATTTTCATATTATATTTCGCCCCCTGTAACCCGCACACCGTTCCGCGCCCCCGCAAAACAGTGTACAGGTTAAAGGGGTGTAATCCAATGACCAATGACGAACCCACACTAGTTAAAAGATATATCTCACAGTGTGAAAGCCAATCGCGGGATATAATTTATATTTCAGGATATAATATATATTATATCCCATACTGAAAAGCCAGCTTTAGCAATGTTGACTGTCCTAGATCCTAACCGCTACTATATGATTAGTCTTATAATCAACACTTGAAATGTCAAAAAACATTAATTGTTCAAATTTCCTCTACATATAATAATGTCCTCCTGTTGCTCAGGCAGAAAATGTTGGAGCTGATAATCCCCATGTAATTGATAAACTTTGTTACAAACATTCTCTGGCCTAGAGATATAATACCAAACATAAGGTAAAATTCTCTTTCTCAAGATTTTCTGGAAATGTGAAAAAATGCTTTTGCAACATTCTCATTAGGCTGATAATATTGCACAATACACACAACACCCAACATTATTCATCGAGGCACAACTCTTAGGCTGGCTTTTCACTATGGGATATAATATATATTATATCCCGAAATATATATTATATCCCGCAATTGGTGTTCACACTGTGAGATATTTCTTATAACCAGTGTGCGTTCGTCATTGGTCATTGGATTACCCCCTTTACCCCGTACACCGTTCTGAGGGGGCGCGGAACGGTGTGCGGGGTACAGGGGGCAAAATGTAATATGAAAACATCGCTCGGTCGATCGAAAAAATATTTATAGCTAGAGATGTAATATATGTGTTGATAGATATCAAAAACGCCTAAGTCACGTTTAACCATTTTTCGGATAATGGTGTTATTTTCTAGTTAGAAGTTTTAGCTAGTAAAAAGCTGAGATTGTTACTTTTTGATATGAATAGTAAGCCTGGCAACACCGACAAAATAAAAAGCAAAATAAATACACATTGTAAATATACATTTTCGATGATTTTTATCGGGACTTAGGCGCATATGATATAATACTTATGGACTTGGTCAATATTGAAAAATAGGGCGCTGGACTTGGGAGAGTTTGAAATATTGCAATAGGACTTAGGCGAGTTTAATATGACTTAATAGTTAGGGTACGGACTTAGGAAATTAAAATGCAATATTATCATTAAAATATTATTATTCTTAAAAACATGAACTAAAACATGAAAAGCTATAAATACGTAAATTTGTCGTTTTTTGTATTGTGCACGTATGTTTTCCTTTTCAATGCCGTTTGGACATATTGGGTAAAGATTTCGGTAAGTACCTGTAAGAAAAATAAATAAAATATGATCAACACAAGAAAATCGGAATATTAACCCCGTTTAAATTTTCACTATATTAATTGGTTACTCAACTATGCATAAAGTAGGTAAGTACCTAATATCTCCTTATTTTACAAAGTTGGTTAAAGAGTTTTTAACTTGAGTAATACGCTACCCTAGCATTAAATTTAATATCAGTCTGTCAGTTGTAACGTGAAAGCAATAAAAGCTAAGAAAAAGTATTAATTATAAATATGAAAATTACTTTGTCTATCTATCTGTCTACTACATTTTTACCACTAAACCAAAAAATCGATTGACAGATAGCAAAAATATCCCTAAAACCGTCCTCGAACCCCAGCTCGACCAAGGTTTTAGGAATATTTATTATATCCTCCTAATTACTAATACATTTGTAGGTATATTAAAATCTCCCAAATTAAAAAACGCGGTGTACGTTCGAACGATCACAACAGTCCGGCCCTGTTCAAGGTTATGATATCGCTGTTCCGAGGTACGATATTGTTATGAAAAAACCTTATATTACGCTCAAACTTACCGATTTTGTCCATTTTTCTTTATGTTATCACTTGTACTTTTCTTCTGTTTCTTCTTTGCTAACTCTGGAGGCACAACTTTTATTGAATTGTCCATAATTAAAATAAAAACATGGAGCATGGTTATTAAAAGTACGTAGAATAAACAAGAATGGCGGCCATGGCACAATAATGACGACGTGTGATTGGCTGTAATGGACTTGGGCTCGTATGATTTGAAACACGTGTGTGACTTAGGTGGGATTGAAAAAATGCATCAATTTTCGCCCCAAATTTCTTTAGGAAGCCGAGGACTTAGATTGGATTGATCTAAACGAAAAGAACCATAATTTTTTGCTGAATAGAAGAAATAAATAAAATTGAAAATGACTGGTACTGGACTTAGGCGAGTTTGATATCTATCGACACATATATTATAGCTAATTGTAAACGGTTCCATATGAAACGTATGGTGAGCGATATTAATTCATATCTCGAGATGTAATATATATTATATTATATCCCGTAGTGAAAAGTGGGCCTCAAGGTAACCGTACTTTTATGTACTACTAAACTATGACTTATAAAGACTAAAAAGTTCAAGTAGTTTTTTTCTTCGATATGGCCTTTGATTATTAACTAGGTAGTTAATAATCAAAGGCCATATCGAAGAAAAAAGTAGTTGATAAAAAAAATGCAAGTAGATTTTAATAACAATAACAATATACGAACTTTTTTACGAGTGTTCGAAATTGCACTTTACTGTACCTAACCATTGGAGCACAAACGTTCACATAACCTTGACTGGCCTGAACATCACTAAATAACTCCGAAATATTAACTTTAGCCTTCATTTTACATATAAAAAACGTACAAAAGTATTTATACTGTTCACCAGTTCACAAAACACGACGAAGATGAACATTTCTTTTTTTTTAATAACTTTCTTTACGGCTCTGGGATTTAGCCCTTCTGAGCCTGAAGTTACAATATATTATAATTATTCTTCATAGTATACTGCTTCACAATACGTTGATGCGTCATATTGTGCAGCCCTTGGGAGATTTTGACGGCAACTTGAGCCAGCAAACAGCTGACGATTGGCGATGGTATCTCAAGGCGCCTAAGTAGACAGACATCTTATTTTGAGAATCACATCACCATCAGAGCACTTGTTTCACAGTTTCCACTAATAGATCACATGCGCAAACACTTAATACACAAAGCATAACTTTTACATATCAAAGTCCACTTCAAACCATTATTTAAACGTAATGAACCATCCATGTACCACCAATGGGCCACCATTTTAACATTTAAAACACTTCATTTGTTACCGTGTAGTCACCTAGTGAAATAAGCTGCTCTAGCAGCTTATTCCACTTGGTGACTTTGGTGACGACGTTTTGGGCTACAGTCCAAAATGTGAACCAATTCAAAAACAGATTAGATAATCGCTTTCTGAACTGCAAAAGGTTTTAACAGTGGTAGAGCCACGCGGCAGCTTTTGCTGTCGCACGGATGGGCCGGCTCGAACCGGGGTGGTACCACGACCTCACAGAATACCAGTGTGAAGTAGAGGTTTACCTCTGCGTTTCGCTTGGTGAGTGCAGTTGGCCGGAGGCCCTTTTTGCTGGAAATGAGGCATTCTATCTTAGTCCTCACGGATGACAACGCATCTTTATTTTGATTTGTAATAGAGGATAGATGTAGATGTCTATGGGCTGCAGCAACCACTTACCATCAGGTGGACTGTGTGCTCGTTTGTCACCCTTATCCTATAAAAAAAAGCAACAAACCGCCGCCCGTCAAGTTCCCGCCAAAACCCCGATGAACTATTCAGTATATAAAAAGCACAGACTAACTAGTAGATTATAACCGAATATAAAAAATACTCTGTGGAGTAACAAATACAAAATATTGATTATTTTTTTATAACTGGCTTTACGACTCTGGATTCTAGCCCTTCTGAGCCTGAAGATACAATGTATAGTAATTATAGTTCATAGTACACAGCTGCACAATATGTTGATGCGTCACATTGTGCAGCCCTTCGGAGATTTAGATGGCAACTTGAGCCAGCAGACAGCTGACAGTTGGCAATGATATGTCAAGGCGCCGAAGCAGACAGACACCTTATCGTGATAGTCACATCACCATCAGAGCACTTGTTTCACCGTTTCCACTAATAGTTCACACGCGGAGACACTTAATAGAAAAAATCGCACCACTTTTACATTTTTTTTATATAGGAGAGGGGACAAACGAGCATGCGGCTCACCTGATGGTAAGTGACTACACTTACCATCAGGTGAGCCGCATGTGTGAGTTGTTCATGGGCGGTAGTCCGCCGCCCATGAACAACTGCAACACCATGGGAATCGTAGATGCGTTGCTGGCCTTTTAAAAAAAGTAGACTCTTTTCTTGAAGGTCCCTAAGTCGTATGGGTCCGGAAAAATCGCTGGTGGTAATCGATTCGACAAGGAAGTTGTGTGAGGAAGAAAACATCTAAATCACACAGTTGTGGACCGCCAATCATGCAGATGGTACGGATGGTATCGCGAGTTTTGGCGCGATGTGCGATGGTAAAATTGAGCGGCTGGAATTAGTCCGAACAATTCCTCAAAGCACTCCCCGTGGTACATGCGATAAAATACGCAAAGAAATGTAACATCTCTACGCAGTGCCAGTGAGTCAAGCCGATAGGAAAGAACTCGGTCGTCCACGATTCAAACCGCTCTGCGCTGGATGCGGTCAAGTGGAAGGAGCTGGCACTAGGGAGCCCCTGCCCAGAGATGGGAACAGTATTCCATGTTAGGCCGAACATCCACCTTGTAAAGTTGCAGGCGGTGTGCCGGCATGAAATGCTGCTCCACTCTGCTAAGCACGCCAAGCTTTTTAGAGGCCAATTTGGCCTTCCCTTCTAAGTGACCACGAAACTGCACACTATTCGATATGTCGACGCCGAGGATTCCGATACTGGCTGAGGCAGCAAAGGGAGTGCCTTGAAACTGAGGAGATACGACAATGGGGTTCCTTTTAGCGGTAAACGCTCAAACTTGTGTCTTCTGGGAATTGAACTGGACTAGATTTAGTCACCCCCAATCCGAGACTTGGTTCAAAAAAGTCTCGCCTTCAGATATAAGTTTTTTTCGGTACTCGCCGACGTTTTTCCGAGAAATACTGGCACGGCCAGTGTATAGAGCATCACCATTGCTGTCATCTGCATAGCAAAATCCACTTCAAACCATTACTTAAACAAAATCACAAGAACAGCAATCCTCCACCGGTCAAGTTCCCGCCAAAACTCCACAAAATATTGATATTGATGAACTGCACAGACTTATATGATATAGGCTTGGGCAAAAAATAACGAAATATCTATATTTCTGAGAAAAATATCGTTATATATATTTGATATTATTAATCGTAATATATGATATTTATTTTAGAGTATTGGATTCGTATCAATTTCAATTTATTTTAAAATGTTGTAATAGGAACTTAACCGTCCACGGTGACGGTAGTCCAAAATTCATACCTTACCTGCCCATGGTGATTATTGTCACCAAACGACATCGTTCCGTTTAAACGTGTACAGCACTAAATAAAGCTGTTAATAGTACTGTAAAAAATTAGAGATAGTGCTATGTGAAATATGGAGTGTAGAGTAGAAGGAGGACCATCTCTGTATATGAAAAGTGTCCCTAAAAACATGTCCAATAAGGGTGGCGCTGCAGTAGCATAGAATAAATTTAAAAAAAAGCGCCAAAAGGAATTAGAATAAGATGGAGAAATAAACAACGGCCGACCGATTCGCTTGGTTTTGTACTACGTAAATAGTTGGGATTTTGTATACTGGCATTTTACTAACTACTGAAATTTTTTAAATATTTGAATTCAGCTGACTTCACTCCGTTCACAACAGCTATCTTCATATCGTAGTTTTTCAGACGCCAGCTCTATTTTGGTACGTTTTGGAACCTCTATTTTCAGTAAATAGTAGGACACTTTTTCAACTTTCGCCCCTTATAAGATGGTTCTCCTTGTACTCTACACTCCATAATGTGAAATGTGTCATCTGTGAGAATGAATTTTATCTGTGTAATATATATAACAAAATATTTAGAGGAGTTTTGGCAGGAACTTCATCGGTGGCGGTTTGCTGCTCCTGTATTATAGTTTAAATAATAGTTTGAAGTGGGTTTTGATATGTAAAAGTGGTGCGATTTTATGTATTAACTGTCTACGCATGTGAACTATTAGTGGAAACGGTGAAACAAGTGCTCTGATGGTGATGGATTCTCAAGATAAGCTGTTTGCATAGGCGTCTTTAGATACCATCGCCATTTGTCAGCTGCCTGCTGGCTCAAGTTGCCGTCATAATCTCCCAAGGGCTGCACAATGTGACGCATCAACATATTGTGAAGCAGTGAAATATGAAGGATAATAATACATAAAGACAAGGCTTGGGGAAATTATAATAAACCGAATAATAATACTCAAGACTTGGCCTAAAGGTCTAGATACCAGGCCATAAACTCCAAAAAAGAATATTTAGAAAAAAAATGAGAAAATGACATTTTGCCATTTTTGTTTGTGTACCTACTATAGGACAGTTACTATACTCTTTGTTGTGTACTGTTAAAGTCTGAGGAACTCGATCAAAAATGTGATAAGTTTTCTATTTTTATACGTTATTTCTAATGTTATTGTACATGAAATTAATTGTGAAGATATTTTCTTTAGGAAATGTGTAACATTACGACAATTCCAAATCTGCCAATCTCGCCAATTCTGCCGATGTGCTCAGACCTTGTCTTGGCAATTACGCTTTTGAAGGACCTGGAGGCGGAATTATACTTCTTTTTAAGTGCGCTGGTGTTTACATCTCGAAACGTTGATGCGTCAGCCCAGGCCCGGTAGCACTCCTGCTTATAGCGTGACGCTATTTTACAGGAGCGACCAAACCATGGTTGGGATCTGCCTCCGATGGGCACCACAGAGGATGGAATAAAAAGTTCCATATCCTGAAGTACCACATCAGCAACAGAATCGGCAACAACGCTGGGATCTTCCGGCGAGAAGCAAACCCGCCCCAAAGGGTAGGATGCAAAAAAAGACCGCATCCCGTCCCAATCAGCTGACCAATAGTGCCAAACACGGCGGCAAGCTGCAGATCGCAACTGCGATTGGAGCGTGAGTGGCACCGTACTCCGGATCAGACAATAGTCCGAAGAGCCCAGAGGGGTATCGACGGAGACCTGATATCCGTCCGGATGAGAGGTTAGCAGAAGGTCCAACAGGGAAGGTTATGGTCTTCTACATCTGGGATCCGCGTAGGCGAAGTAACCAGTTGTGTTACACTATATACCAAAGTAAAAGTCATAGACAGATTTACCCGCATGATCGGCTAAACGAGAACCAAGCCATTCAGCGTGGTGGGCGTTAAAATCACCGAGTAATACGATCTCTGCGGATGGAACCTGTTGTAGCACGGAGTCTGCAGCCATTTTGACGTGGTCGATGAGTCGGTCTGTGTCGGCATTACCGCTATGGGACCTACAGAGGCACCCGTAGACGCGGGGATGGTCGTCGCTGTCTACGCGCAGCCATAGGATGGACAGGTCGGTACCTTCAAGACTGCCGAGGCGTCGAAAACAGATGTCCTCTCTGATGTATATGCAAACTCCAGCCCGAGGCACACAGGAGTGTTCCAATTTGTACCCCGGGTAGGAGAGATATGAAGTATCAATCGGAGAGGACACCTGAGTCTCGGTTTAAAAGAGCAAGCCGGCTTCACCGTCTCTAGATGGTAATGGACAGCGTTAAAGTCCCCTAATTTTGCAAAACTTCACGGATAGCGTGACAAGGGTCACCTTGGTTGTATTGCTCCGCTTGCCCCGGGCAGCATTAGTTGCGAGCGGAATTTTGCCCCCCCCCCCCTCCAGAACACCCACGCTCAGGTGTGAAGTAGTTTGGTCGTGGATGCTCAGCGAGGGATTCTCCAGGGGTGCTGGTACCCTCCTGGGGTAGTCTTTTATTTAATTCCACTACCATGTTTATGGGGGGGGGGGGGGGTGAATTGGGCCTCCGGCCACCTGCACTCACCAAGCGCAACGCAGAGGTAAACCTCTACTTCACGCTGGTATTCTGTGAGGTCGTGGTACCACCCTGGTTCGAGCTGGCCCATCCGTGCGACAGCAAAAACTACCGCTTAGCTCTACCACTGTTAGTCTTGACTACGTTTCATCAATTATACCATTGGTAAAAATTAAAACAGGAATTTTACAATTGTGTTTACAAGTAACATTATTAGTTGAACTTTGCAGCTTGTTCATTATTCTTATTATAAATACCTATAAATGTATATATTATTAATAAATAATTCCCATAATATTTTGTATTATTTTTTATTTTGCCCTATCTGCAATGTTCTATGCTGTATAGAAAATGTGGCGTATGACATGACTGACACTCTCTCGAACGTTTTATCTAGGTACAAAGATGTTTTACGTTTTCATCGCCTCCACATGATATTTTTGTCAGCATAAGGTACCCTTCTATATCTGAAACGAATATGAATATTGCTACAAAGTAAAGTAATAGGCTATACAAGTCCCTCTACTGGGAACAGGACTCTTTTTATTTCTGAGAGGGTTTTAGGGCAAGGAAATGCCCGCCGCGCTGCCCCAATGCGTGTTGACGAAAATTGCAACCACTAATTCCATTCGTGCTGTCGGGGATCAAACCCGGGAAAAATGTACAGCGAGCGCTTTGACCCAGATCTACTAATACGACACAAATAAATGCGATTTAACATATATAATAAAAAACTCTTACGTACTTGAAACTTGAACACTTGATAGCTTGTGACGCCTACCGGACAAAGCCTTAATGAGGGCTAATAATCTTCCACTCACCAGATGTTGCTAGTTGCGACTGAGGTAAAGTTTTTTGTTACACAATGTCAGTTAATTAAGAAATTAGTTTTTTGAAAATAGTTTATCATTATCTAGAATATTATATTAATACACAACACAATGCGTCAGTGGTTTGCTTTTAATTTTTTGCACTTTATAACTCTTATTTAAAAAAAACGGCTTTTAGTAATATTTTATAGTTTGGTTTATTCATTTCTAATGTAATTAATATAAAATATAATTAATAATATAGAAAGAAACCTTAAAGATTACATTTTCCTAAGAAATTATCATCCCCGCTATGAAATTTGTCAAATATTTTACCTCACTGTAAAGTGGCGCCACCATGGTGGCAGAAAAAGTCGTGGATGCCCTCATTCTCAGTGATGCGCAAGCATAACAGGCAGTATGTCACTTATATAATTGTCATCTCTGCAGTCTATAAATCTTTGCACTTTTATAAGTAATATAGAACGTAGTTGCTAGACGGTGTTAACGTCGGCTAAAATCTCTGCGATCGCCGTTTCGTCAAGGTCATTCAGGCTAGTTAACGCCTTAACCAATATTTTTTGGCTTTGATTTTATTTTGATTCGTCGTTTCGGAATGATTTGGTGCAATAAGGTTATTAGCTTATCAAGGAACATATCGTAATTTTCATTTGTTTTTGTGTTCGTTTATTATTTCGTTTCAATCTATTAACTGTAATTGTGTTTTAAACTGTGTTATTGCACTTTGCACTTTTGTAATAAATACGTTTTTTCGTGTACCATTTTAGTTGTTTAATTTGTCGGGGTATTTTTAGCTGTATAATAGTTGCCGAGTGAAAAGAAAACCCTAGTTCTTCTACGGTAGTATTTAAATATTTATTATTAAAGTTTGTAAATATGTGGTCTAGACACGTAAATGTGGATCCCATTGTATGAGTTGGTGTTTTGATATGTTGGCTGAATTTATATTCTAACATTAAGTTAAGAAAAGCAGAGATTTTATTGTTAGGTTTTAAGGCTTTAACTACTCTGAATGACCTTGACGAAACGGCTATCGCAGAGATTTTAGCCAACGTCAACACCGTCTAGCAACTACGTTCTGTATTACTTATATAAGTGCAAAGATTAATAGACTGCAGAGATTACAATTATAAAAGTGACATACTGCCCGTTATGCTTGCGCATCACTGAGATTTATGTTGTAGTTACGCATCTTCAATTACATTGTGCTGTAGCTTTGTCCGGTAGGCGTCACGAGCTATCAAGTGTTCAAGTTTCAAGTACGTAAGAGTTTTTTTTATTATATATGTTAAATCGTATTTATTTGTATCGTATTAGTAGATCTGGGTCAAAGGGTTCGCTGTAAATTTTTCCCGGGTTTGATCCTCGATAGCACGAATGCAATTTGTAATTGCAATTTTCGTCAACACGCATTGGGGCAGTTCGGCGGGCATTTCCTTGCCCTAAAACCCTCTCAGAAATAAAAAAAGAGTTCTGTGCCCAGTAGAGGGACTTGTATAACCTTTTACATTACTTTGTAGCAATATTTATATTATTTATATTAAATTATATTATATTTATATTATATTAGATACAGAAGGGTACCTTATGCTGACAAAAATATCACGTGGAGGCGACGAAAACGTAAAACATCTTTGTACCTAGATAAAACGTTCGAAAGATTGTCAATCATGTCATACGCCACATTTTCTATAGAGCGTAGAACATTGCAGATAGGGCAAAATAAAAAATAATCCAAAATATTATGGGAAGTATTTATTAATAATATATACATTTATATGTATTTCTAATAAAAATAATGAACAAGCTGCAAGGTGGAACTAATAATGTTTCTTGTAAACACAATTGTAAAATTTCTGTTTTAATGTTTACCAATGGTTAATTGATGAATCGTAGTCAAGATCACTTCATATAAAATATATTTAATTAAAATTGACACATGACCTATTTGGCTTTCTACTTACAACTCGGCGGAAATTTAAAAAGAAGATTTTGTCTTTTCACACAAGTATTGTTTACAACTGGCGTGGTTTCGAAAGGCGTGATTAAGTGTCAGCGGTATATAATCAATTAAATACTGAACTTTTTTGAAAATTTTTTTTTGTTTATTTTTGTTATATCTTCTTAAAAACTGACGCCATCTGACTATTTTATTATTTGTTTTTTTTTGTAACGTATTAGGATAAGTTAGACTAAGTTAGATTAACTTGGATAAGTTTGTAATTTTTATAATTCAATAAATTATTACCTTTTCTACAGTGATTCTCTCCTCTTAGTTTCGACGTGACTGTAGGATGTTATACTGAGTCACCGTCAGTTACTAAGCGGCCATAAATCATTATATGTATGTATAGACATACATATATTAATTTTTTGATTTTAATATTTATGTTTTTTTGAATTTTGATTGATATTCTTAAACCTGGTAAATTTATTTTTTTCCATGCCAATTGATGGGCCTGAGTATAATGCCAGTTATGCTCTTTGGCTGAAGTTATTTTTTATTTTATGCTCAATTGCAGACAAAACAATATTGATTGCGCATTTCTAAAACAAAATTTTACCTCTTCTCCTTCTAATAATAACTCCTGCACCTAACACGGCGGAACAGTTATTATTATCTATAAGACCATTTGCAGAAACAGTTTTTGTTAACAGTTATGAGTGTAACATTTTATCAGCTGCTTTGTTTATAGTGCCTTGAGCAACACTTTGCCGGTTTCTGTACAGAAAATGATACTGGCTTTGCAAATAAGGATGGCCGCTACCATTGAATATAATACCCGCTATGTTACACTTATTTACATAGAAACGTTAATTATCATTTGCATAAAATTCTAAATAGCACTTTTTACACAAGAAAGTAAACTTTTAGATCAGTCCATCTTGTTTTTCACTAATTAAGTGAAAAGTAAAACAATAATAATAGTTAATCATTTAGCCATGTGATAAAACTTTTAAGTGTGCAAGTCAAAAATTAATGATGATATTCGGGTCATTATACTGGAAATAGTCTTTTAATTATTTTGTAGTACAATTGATAATCTTCAGTATGATTGACCGTGTATATGACTTTTATACGAGGGTGGATTGAAAAGTACTCGGCCTAACCAAGAAAATAAACACATACTAAATCAGTTATATTTTTATTTTTCTACATAATCACCATCAAGTTCAATACACTTTTGCCACCTCCCCTTCCAAGCATTTAGACCGTTGAAAAAAAATGATTCTTCCTTAGAGTCAAAATATGCGTCTACAGCTGCTTTGACCTCGTCGTTAGTCGAAAATCTTTGACCTCCCAAGTGCTTTTTTAGGTTAGGGAACAGAAAGAAGTCTGATGGTGCCAGATCAGGTGAATACGGCGGATGCGGTAACAGTTCAAAGCCACAGTTGTGAATTTTAGCCATTGACTGTACTGACGTGTGAACACGGGCGTTATCTTGATGAAACAGGACTTTTCTTCTGAGCATTCCTCGACGTTTTTCTTTTATTTCCTCTCGTAAACGACGTAGTAAGGTGCAGTAGTAATCAGAGTTTATAGTCTGACCCCTTTAAGATAATCAATCATAATCACACCTTTCGAGTCCCAGAATACTGAAGCCATCACCTTATTTGCCGACAAAATCGACTTAGCCTTTTTAGGGGGTGGTGAACCAGGTCTTCTCCACTGTTTTGATTGTTGTTTTATTTCCGGTGTACAGTAATGAACCCATGTTTCGTCTATAGTAACAAAACGATTCAAAAAATCATCTGCATCGGCTTCAAATAACTCCAAACAGTCGCGTGAAATAGTCAATCGCGTCCTTTTTTGTTCAATTGAAAGCAGTCGCGGAACCCACCTCGCAGACACCTTGTGGAAACCCAACTCGTTGACAATGATGTTTTGAGTTCGTTCATAAGAGATGCCTATAATCTCGGCTATCTCTCTAATTTTTAATCTGCGGTCTCCCATTATCAAATCAAGTACTTTTTTAATATTTTCGTCAGTAGTTGACGTCGAAGGCCTTGCAGAGCGGGGTTCATCTTTCACACTCTCTCTACCACGCTTATATTCTGCTATCCATTTTTTGACGGATGAATATGACAGAGCACAATCACCTATTGTACTGACCATGTCATCATGGATGGCTTTTGATGATAGCCCCTTCTTATGGAGGTACTTAATGACGGCACGCTGCTCGATTTGCTCCATTCGCGGAAATTATGTCCGATTACTTTGTTAATAAATTTATAAAATCACAACTAATTATCGCACACGTTTCGAACTTCACACAATGAACTAGTCTGAACTGAACTAAATAATGTGGGTAGATTTGATTTTTAGAATTGAATGGATCTGTGTTAGGCCGAGTACTTTTCAATCCACCCTCGTAAGTTATTAGACTATGTTATTTTTGATGAAAATTATTATTGCAGATAAAAGCCCTTTCACATTTATTGTAGTCTCGAATTAAATCATTCAAAATGAAAATAAGAATTTTGGGTCTTTATAACTGATCTATAAATGTAAAACACTGGCTTGAAATTATATAATTATCGGCATTTTTTTAATTCATTGAACTTTTTTAAGATCGTGTTGAAACTCTACTGGTAAAAAAACCATATATATATACAACGTCTCCCAAAATTCAACGATAAGCCAACACCGGAGGATAGATCTGCCCCGGACTAATCGAGGAAAAAAAGAAAAAAAAATATATCCCAATTATATTTTAAGTTATATAAAAAAAATGAAATTCTTCAGAAATTGAGACCGTTTATGATATTTTTCACTACCATGACCACAATTTTATAAATATTTTTTTCTTTTTTTTTTATAGGCAACCTGAATAGTACTGCTATCTACCACAATTCTTAAAAACTCCTGAATAACTCTTGTTTTATCACGAACATTAATGAAACTTATTTTATTCCCTAAATTTTTTGAAGACTTTTACTTTTAACCAAATTTAACTTATCGTGGTGTAAAAAAAAAGTATGAACAAACTTGCCATACTAGTATGGCAAGTTTTTTTAAAAAATTGACGCAACTAACCAACATTCCAAAATGGTATAATACTCTAGGAAAACAAGTTATAAAAAAATATGGGCCTATTATTTCTAAACAGGGGCCAAATTCCTTAAATTGTAATCACTTTTACTACATGCCCAAAATGGGTTCCTGTTACAATTTCTAGGAATTCGAATGGAGCATAATACCTTAGATGTTAGAGAGAGATAGATAGATAGAAATATTTACGTTAAAAAGAGACAACAACAGGGCAGGTAGAGAAGCTGTTATTATTCTCAGCAAGTCGGTTCAGTACGCTCTGCTCCTTTGTTTACTGCGCACTGTTCCCAATTCAACTTACGTGGCCACTTTTGGCTTGGCTTTTTGGACTGGAATCGACCTGCAAACTTAACTGACCTGGCATTATTTGGACTGGAAGTGATTTGCAAACTGAACTGACCTGGCATTTCTTGGACTACGATACTAAAAACTATAATAATAATTTAAAAAAAAAACTAAAACTAGAAACTTAAATATCATATCGTCCTACTCCCCGCGATATCGTGCCAAGAACGCTGGCTGCGTTTCCCCGCTGAATGGCTATACTTAGCCTTTGAGCAAGGAAAGAACCAGCCCTCTTATCACCAGCAGCAACGACCAGCCGCGGATGGAGTTCCTTTAGGAACTTCACCGCACGTGGACCCCACGGACCGATAGTCTCTACAGCAAATGGCACAAATATGTAGTCATCTCTCAGAGACTCATATTTGCGCCACTTACTCAGTTCAGCTGCCTCTGATGCCGCCCCGGCTCTAAACGAGGTACCCCTGAGATGAGAGACCGCCAGAGTGTCTACGCAAGTAGCATCCCACACTAGGGCTTTACCTCTCTCCCAAGGGACCAATGTCATACCGTCGGGTCTCCTGCCATCGTCTCTGAATATTCCACAAGGCTCTAAAACCGAGGGAACATTTATAGAGACAAGAGCCCTTCGGATGACATCGTTCAAAGAACTGTGTCGTGAAAATCTACCAGCGCTTTTCTTACATGAAAGTCCGTGGAGCCCAAACTTGTCGACGCTGCTACCACAGGGACACTGATGGGGTTGACAAATCGCCGCTCCTAGTCGGATTCCTATGGCAATGCGTAAGCTTTCCGCATCAAGTAATGTGCCGAGATTACTTGATGGTAAAGCGTGTAACCAGTGACTAGATTCCTTAGTCGAAACAGCTAGAAGGCGTGCCTTATCTAGGTCACTCTGGAGATTATGAAACAAATCCTTCTGCACGCCCTGTACCAATGGAATATCCCACTGTTTTTGTTGGTTAACTTCCAGTGGAACATTTTCACCAGGACAGAGCGTTTGCCATGTCTGCCCTGCCTCCGTAGCAAAGCATAGGTCTGCTTTATTATTTAAAATTATATTACATAAGTCACTGACACTATGTACGGAAGCAAGGAAAGCAGGCAATGCAATGCTAGAAAGATTTCTCAAACCAATGCCACCAAATTTTATAGGTAAAGTAGCTTGAGTCCAATTTTTTCTATAGCTATTTTAAGATTATTATCAATATCTTGTAAAATATCCTAACATTTCCAGACTGGACTCGAGCGGAGTAAGTATGTAAATCTAGGTACAAGAAGACAATATTTTAAAATAGTAAGAGCTATGTGGGAGTTTAATTTATACAATTTATCAACGTGGTTTAAAAATTGATCAAATTTTGTTTTTAAAACAGGTTTAATACTATCGAAAAATAACGGGGCACCTAGCAGGTATAGTGATTCCGTACTGACAGTTTTTATTCCTGGACAAATATGATTAAAATTTTGAATTAAAGTGTCTCTATGAGAAGTAGATAAATTATTGGAAAAAAATATTTCACATTTATTGCTATTTGGTTCAAGACCAATATTTTTAAAATTTTGAAAAATATGAGTAAGATCACTGAGGACGTCATCTGCTCTACCTCCCAGTGTACCGTCGTCTAGGTACCAGACATTCAGCCTGGTATTCAAATTTGAAATAATTGGTTGAATTCCCAAACTGAAAAGTGCTGGACCCAGTGGGTCACCCTGCTGAACACCGACAGCGGAATCGATAACATGGTTTTCGTAAAAACAAGTTAGTATTTTGACTATAACATTGCCAAACGAAATGATAAATTTCGGGGGTATTATTAGCCACTTCTTTCAGCAAGGTTACCCTATCGATAGAGTTAAAAGTATTCCTTAGGTCAACCTTCACAAGAACATCTGCATCAGAGTTTGTTAAAAATGTACGCACTGAATGTACCGCCGCCTCACAGCCACCTCTAGTGCCAAAACCTAGTTGAGTAGGCTGAAATTTGGTCTTAAGGTTAGAGATTATGTGCCTGCAAGCTAATTTTGAAGTTAGGCAATAGGACGGATACCGTTATCCTTTTTTTTGAAGGCACATAATCTTGCCCCATATAAGAATGGAATGAAATTTGGATTAACATTACCAGAAAACATAAAGTTACATAATTTTGTAATGTCTTTAAGAAGTACTCCGCCGGCGTCACCGGCAGAAGCGCTTACAAGATCTTTAAGATGTTGAGGCGTAATTCCGTCAATGCCGCCAGCAGAGCCATTCGAAAATGACATAATTGCTTCTAAAGTATCTTTTTCCGAAATTTGTAAAGGTTGCATAGAAGTCCTGGGAGGCAGCGGTAAACTCTGAGGATGTTTGACCGAAGGATGCTTTTGACGAAGGCTTTCAAGTGTTTGGACATTACGAGGAGCCAGGATGTCGTCTGAGAATAAAATACGGGATGCATTTTTTAAGTCGCCATCCATTACTTTCGACTCAACTACTTTTTTTAAATCAAATTTAGGACGTGGTTGAGATAAATGAGTATTAATTGGGTAATCTAAATTTTGAAAAGATGTCTCTTTTAGTTGAGACGTAACTGATTTATTTATTGTTTTATCAAAATGAAAATGGGAATACGCGAAAGTAAATAATTTTTGCCAACTATTTTCACTATTAGTGAAACAATTTTGAATAGTGCATGACAATGCTTTAGCAAGCTGCATCCTCGCACCTCTAGGAATTCTTTTAACCACTGGTACATTACGATAATATTTGTAAATTTGCTCCGAAAACAGGGAAAAATTTGTGTCATTAGAGGAATTGCTAATAGAGTTATGAATTTCTACGGCAGGCTGTGAAGCCGAAAAACTTTTACTATGGCATCGTTTAATATGTATATTTAATCCCCTTTTACCTTTAAACAGCCTACCGTCAGCACAATTTTGACACTGTAGGAAATCCGGCTGTGACTGTAGCGGAGCAGAGACATTCATGAAAAAATCTAAACAGATCTCAACAACACTCAAAAGTACCAAATAACAAAATAAAATTAGATAAAAAAATATACGTAGCTTTTGACAGTGAAAAATTTTGACATCAATACATCAAACATACACTACGATTGTGTGTTTTGTGATTTAGAGTTCTGGCGCATTTTGGACTGTTTGGTATTTAACACTTCATACCACCACCATTCACCAACTTCATACACACTTCATACAAACTTCATACACACTTCATACACACTTCATACACACTTCATACACACTTCATACACACATCATACACACTTCATACACACTTCATACTAACTTCATACACACTTCATACAAACTTCATACACACTTCATACAAACTTCATACAAACTTCATACACGCTTCATACACGCTTCATACTAACTTCATACAAACTTCATACACACTTCATACACACTTCATACAAACTTCATACAAACTTCATACACGCTTTATACACGCTTCATACACATTTCATACAAACTTCATACAAACTTCATACACGCTTCATACACGCTTCATGCACACTTCATACAAACTTCATACAAACTTCATACACACTTCATACACACTTCATACAAACTTCATACACGCTTCATACACGCTTCATACACACTTCATACAAACTTCATACACACTTCATACAAACTTCATACACACTTCATACACACTTCATACACATTTCATACTAACTTCATACACACTTCATACAAACTTCATACGTACTTCATACACACTTCATACACATTTCATACTAACTTCATACACACTTCATACTAACTTCATACACACTTCATACAAACATCATACACACTATGAAGTTTAATGAATGTGTATGAACACGTTTCATACACACTTCATACAAACTTCATACAAACTTCATACAATCTTCATACACGCTTCATACACGCTTCATGCACACTTCATACAAACTTAATGCACACTTCATACAAACTTCATACACTTCATACACACCTCATACACCCTTCATAAAAACTTCATACAAACTTCATACACGCTTTATACACGCTTCATACACACTTCATACAAACTTCATACAAACTTCATACACGCTTCATACACGCTTCATACACACTTCATACAAACTTCATACAAACTTCATACACGCTTCATACACGCTTCATACACACTTCATACAAACTTCATACACACTTCATACAAACTTCATACAAACTATGAAGTTTAATGAACGTGTATGAACACGTTTCATACACACTTCATGCACACTTCATTCAAACTTCATACAAACTTCATACAAACTTCATACACACTTCATACAAACTTCATGCAAACTTCATACACGCTTCATACACACTTCATACAAACTTCATACAAACTTCATACAAACTTCATACAAATTTCATACACGCTTCATACACGCTTCATACACACTTCATACAAACTTCATACACACTTCATACAAACATCATACACACTTCATACTAACTTCATACACACTTCATACAACCTTCATACAAATTTCATACACGTTTCATACAAACTTCATACAAACTTCAAACACGCTTCATACACGCTTCATGCACACTTCATACAAACTTCATACACACTTCATACAAACTTCATACACACTTCATACACGCTTCACACACGCTTCATACACACTTCATACACACTTCATACAAACTTCATACAAACTTCATACACATTTCACACACACGTCATACAAACTTCATACGCGCTTCATACACACTACATACACACTTCATACACACTTCATACACACTTCATACAAACTTCATACAAACTTCATACACGCTTCATACACACTTCATACAAGCTTCATACAAACTTCATACACGCTTAATACACGCTTCATACACACTTCATACAAACTTCATACACACTTCATACCAACTTCAAACACACTTCATACGCACTTCAGACACACTTCATACAATATTCATACACTTCATACACACTTCATACAAACTTCATACACACTTCATACAAACATCATACAAACTTCATACGCACTTCATACAAACTTCATACAAACTTCATACACACTTTATACAATCTTCATACAAACTTCATACACGCTTCATACACACTTCATACACACTTCATATAAACTTAATACACACTTCATACAAACTTCATACACACTTCATACACACTTCATACAAACTTCATACAAACTTCATACACATTTCACACACACGTCATACAAACTTCATACGCGCTTCATACGCGCTTCATACAAACTTCATACGCACTTCATACGCACTTCATATACACTTCATACAAACTTCATACACACTTCATACTAACTTCATACACACTTCATACAAACTTCATACATACTTCATACACACTTCATACACATTTCATACTAACTTCATACACACTTCATACTAACTTCATACACACTTCATACAAACATCATACACACTATGAAGTTTAATGAATGTGTATGAACACGTTTCATACACACTTCATACAAACTTCATACAAACTTCATACAATCTTCATACACGCTTCATACACGCTTCATGCACACTTCATACAAACTTAATGCACACTTCATACAAACTTCATACACTTCATACACACCTCATACACCCTTCATAAAAACTTCATACAAACTTCATACACGCTTCATACACGCTTCATACACACTTCATACAAACTTCATACAAACTTCATACACGCTTCATACACGCTTCATACACACTTCATACAAACTTCATACAAACTTCATACACGCTTCATACACGCTTCATACACACTTCATACAAACTTCATACACACTTCATACAAACTTCATACAAACTATGAAGTTTAATGAACGTGTATGAACACGTTTCATACACACTTCATGCACACTTCATTCAAACTTCATACAAACTTCATACAAACTTCATACACACTTCATACAAACTTCATGCAAACTTCATACACGCTTCATACACACTTCATACAAACTTCATACAAACTTCATACAAACTTCATACAAACTTCATACACGCTTCATACACGCTTCATACACACTTCATACAAACTTCATACACGCTTCATACAAACATCATACACACTTCATACTAACTTCATACACACTTCATACAACCTTCATACAAACTTCATACACGTTTCATACAAACTTCATACAAACTTCATACAAACTTCAAACACGCTTCATACACGCTTCATGCACACTTCATACAAACTTCATACACACTTCATACAAACTTCATACACACTTCATACACACTTCATACAAACGTCATACACGCTTCATACACGCTTCATACACACTTCATACAAACTTCATACAAACTTCATACACGCTTCATACACGCTTCATACACACTTCATACACATTTCATACTAACTTCATACACACTTCATACACACTTCATACACACTTCATACACACTTCATACAAACTTCATACAAACTTCATACACGCTTCATACACACTTCATACAAGCTTCATACAAACTTCATACACGCTTAATACACGCTTCATACACACTTCATACAAACTTCATACACACTTCATACCAACTTCATACACACTTCATACGCACTTCAGACACACTTCATACAATATTCATACACTTCATACACACTTCATACAAACTTCATACACACTTCATACAAACATCATACAAACTTCATACGCACTTCATACAAACTTCATACAAACTTCATACACACTTTATACAATCTTCATACAAACTTCATACACGCTTCATACACACTTCATACACACTTCATATAAACTTAATACACACTTCATACAAACTTCATACACACTTCATACACACTTCATACAAACTTCATACAAACTTCATACACATTTCACACACACGTCATACAAACTTCATACGCGCTTCATACGCGCTTCATACAAACTTCATACGCACTTCATACGCACTTCATATACACTTCATACAAACTTCATACACACTTCATACAAACTTCATACACACTTCATACACTCTTCATACACTTTTCATTCAAACTTCATACAAACTTCATAAACACTGCATACACACTTCATACACACTTCATACAAACTTCATGCACGCTTCATACACGCTTCATACACACTTCTTATAAACTTCATACACGCTTCATACACGCTTCATACACGATTCGTACACACGCCGAAGCGTAAGCGTATAACGCTTCATAAGCGCTTCATACGCGCTTCATACGCGCTTCATACAAACTTCATACGAGTGCGTATGAAGTTTGAAGTGTCATACACACTTCATACACACTTCATACACACTTCATGCACACTTCATACATACTTACATACATACGCAATTCATACACACTTCATACACACTTCATACACAATCATACATACATAAATACATACATAAATATACATATATTATGTACTTATATACAACGTGTCCCAAAATTCAACGATAATTAATTAATATATTTTAAGTTATAACTTAAAATATATCGTTAAAATGAAATTCTTCAGAAATTGAGACCGGGTATGATATTTTTCACTACCATGACCTCAATTTTTTAAATATTTTTTTCTTTTTTTTTATAGGCAACCTGAATAGTACTGCTATCTACCACAATTCTTAAAAACTCCAGAATAACTCTTGTTTTATCACGAAAATTAATGAAACTTATTTTATTCCCTAAATTTTTTGAAGACTTTTACTTTTAACCAAATTTAACTTATCGTGGTGTAAAAAAAAGTATGAACAAACTTGCCATACTAGTATGGCAAGTTTTTTTAAAAATTGACGCAACTAACCAACATTCCAAAATGGTATAATACTCTAGGAAAACAAGTTATAAAAAAAAATGGGCCCTATTATTTCTTAACAGGGGCCAAATTCCTTAAATTGTAATCACTTTCACTACATGCCCAAAATGGGTTCCTGTTACAATTTCTAGGAATTCGAATGGGGCATAATACCTTAGATGTTAGAGAGAGATAGATATTTACGTTAAAAAGAGACAACAACAGGGCAGGTAGAGAAGCTTAACTTATTCTCAGCAAGTCGGTTCAGTACGCTCTGCTCCTTTGTTTACTGCGCACCGTTCCCAATTCAACTTACGTGGCGACTTTTGGCTTGGCTTTTTGGACTGGAATCGACCTGCAAACTTGCATTATCTCTAAATATAATACATATAATGTATGTATTTATGTATGTATGATTGTATGATGTAAGTATGATGTATGTATGATGTATGTATGATGTGTGTATGAAGTGTTAATGAAGTGTGTATGAAGTGTGTATGTAGTGTGTATGAAGTGTGTATAAAGTGTGTATGAAGTGCGTATGACACTTCAAACTTCATACGCACTCGTATGAAGTTTGTATGAAGCGCGTATGAAGCGCGTATGAAGCGCGTATGAAGCGTATACACGCTTACGTACGAAGCGTGTGTACGAAGCGTGTATGAAGCGTGTATGAAGCGTGTATGAAGCGTGTATGAAGTTTGTGTCAATTTTTAAAAAAACTTGCCATACTAGTGTTCATATTTTTTTTTACATCACGATAAGTTAAATTTGGTTAAAAGTAACAGTCTTCAAAAAATTTAGGGAATAAAATAAGTTTCATTAAAAATATTTAAAAAAATTGTGGTCATGGTAGTGAAAAATATCATAAACGGTCTCAATTTCTGAAAAATTTCATTTTTTTTTTTATATTTAAAATATAATTGGGATATATTTTTTTTTCTTTTTTTCCCCGGTTAGTCCAAGGCAGGTCTATCCTCCGGTGTTGGCTTATCGTTGAATTTTGGGATCGTTGTATATATATATTAAAGTTCTTGATGAAAATACGAGGGTGGATTGAAAAGTACTCGGCCTAACAAAGAAAATAAACACATACTAAATCAGTTATATTTTTATTTTTTTACATAATCACCATCAAGTTCAATACACTTTTGCCACCTCCCCTTCCAAGCATTTAGACCGTTGAAAAAAAATGATTCTTCCTTAGAGTCAAAATATGCGTCTACAGCTGCTTTGACCTCGTCGTTTGTCGAAAATCTTTGAACTCCCAAGTGCTTTTTTAGGTTAGGGAACAGAAAGAAGTCTGATGGTGCCAGATCAGGTGAATACGGCGGATGCGGTAACAGTTCAAAGCCACAGTTGTGAATTTCAGCCATTGACTGTACTGACGTGTGAACACGGGCGTTATCTTGATGAAACAGGACTTTTCTTCTGAGCATTCCTCGACTCCATTATTTTTGCAATATCTAACAGCTGGAACAGCGCGCGATTCTGATCCATCTAAAGATGCTAAATTTCAGCAAGCACTGTCAAATTCAATAGGAGTGACTGAAAAACGGTTCTTGATATAGAAGGGTAAATAAATTATTTAACCTATAAAGTAAAATCACTTTATTAAAAATCAAAATAGCCCAATAGATTTATTTACATGAGATATTATATAATTGTACGAGTGCTTAAAATACTTAACATTATTTTACTGAAATCTCAGAAAGTTTTTTTTTTAATAGAATAAGGGTGACAAACGAGCACACAGTTCACCTGATGGTAAGTGGTTGCTACGTTCCATAGACATATACATCTATTCTCGATTACGTATCAAAATGTAGATGCGTTGTCACCCGTGAAGACTAAGATGTAATGCCTCATTTCCAGTAAAAAGGTTCTCCGGTTCTCTACACATACCATACGAAACACAGCAGGGTTCAACTGCTATTTTACATGGTATTCCGTGAGAGCGTGGCCCTTCCCCTGTCGAGCCGACCCATTCGTGCTACAACTATACCTACTACTAATATAGCTGCAGCATGGCTCTACCACGTAAGAAAAAATTGACGTTGAAAATTTAAGTATTTTCAGAAGTAACTTTGCAATTATTTTCTATTGAGTGAATTTTTGTGGAATCGTGTTTTGCAAAGCGCCACCTGAAATTCGTACAATGTTTTTTCGATAATGATGTGAAATTACAAAACGATCCCCATGCATATCAATGTGGCTCTATTCAGCCTCTTAATATGAACATACTTCGGGATTCAGAGATTTTAAAAGTTTTCATGCGTAGATAATGGAAGATATAATATTATATTATTACTGTCCCGTGTGACCTTTATACTTATATATATATTCTCATCATATTTTTATGGTTGGTTAGAAAAATTATATCTAAATGCAAACTTTCACAAGGTAAATTTTTTTTTACTATTTTTACCCAGTAAGTAGTAAACCAACTACAATCCCATCGGCAAGTGGTTATGTAGCCTAAGATGGTGAATTTCGCTGACTTAACAAAAACCTATTCACTCTTGCCTAATAGTAATAGGTAAGTATTTTTATTTATAGGAGAGGGGGCAAACGAGCATGCGGCTCACCTGATGGTAAGTGACTACCGCCGCCCATGAACAACTGCAACACCAGGGAGGGAATTGCAGATGCGTTGCCGGCCTTTTAAAAAGGAGTACGCTCTTTTCTTGAAGGTCCCTAAGTCGTATCGGTCCGGAAAAATGGCTGATGGTAATCGATTCCACAAGGAAGTCGTGCGAGGAAGAAAACATCTTCTAAATCGCACAGTGGTGGACCGCCAATCATCCAGATGGTGTGGATGGTATCGGGAGTTCTGCCGCGATGTGCGTTCGTGAAAATTTGGCGGCTGGGATTAATCCGAACAATTCCTCAGAGCACTCCCCATGGTAGATGCGAAGGAAAATGCAAAGAGATGCAACATCTCTTCGCAACGCCAATGTGTGTGTGTGTGTGTGTGTGTGTGTGTGTGTGTGTGTGTGTGTGTGTGTGTGTGTGTGTGAGTGTGTGTGCGTGCGTGCGTGTGTGCGTGTGTGCGTGATTGTGTGTGTGTGTGTGTGTGTGTGTGTGTGTGTGTCTGTGATGTGTGTGTGTCTGTGTGTGTGTGTGTGTGTGTGTGTGTGTGTGTGTGTGTGTATGTGTCTGTGTGTGTGTGTGTGTGTGTGTGTATGTGTCTGTGTGTGTGTGTGTATGTGTGTGTGTGTGTCTGTGTGTGTGTGTCTGTGTGTGTGTGTCTGTGTGTGTCTGTGTGTGTGTCGGTGTGTGTCTGTGTGTGTGTCTTGTCTGTGTGTGTGTGTGTCTGTGTGTGTGTGTGTGTGTGTGTGTGTGTGTGTCTGTTTCTGTGTGTGTGTGTGCGTGCGTGCGTGCGTGCGTGCGTGCGTGCGTGCGTGCGTGCGCGCGTACGTGCGTGCGTGCGTGAGTGCGTGGTGCGTGCGCGTATATCCTTTCTTCCTATTTATTATCTGTTTTCCAAGTTATATAGCCAGCCCATTGCCATTTCACTGTAATATTCCGTTGGGCTATGTCAGTTACTCTGGTTCTATTGCGAATATCTTCATTTATAACTGTAACACGTAGAGAAACCCCTCTCCAATTTAAATTTTTTAGATGATAGTTTTTCTTACATAAAAAAAAGAAAACCCAAGAATGTCTTTATATAGTTATTTATACTTAGGGAAGCACCATTTTTTTATTTATTTAAATTGTTTGATTTAAATTGATAACAGTGTACCTAAATGTAAGTATCTGTATCTATACATATTGTAATACTGTATGTAAAGATTTTACTAAATCTGACTATGTTATAATTATAGCGGGTTCAAACGACCGCAACCCACTTAGCTTCAGATCTATTATGTAATACCACTTATCCTTACTTTCAAACACAAATGTACTAGTTGGTGAAATATTAAACAACAGAATCTTAAATATTGGTAAATTAAATGATCAGTTGCGTTTCTTGTGTTCTCAATTTCATCACGCTAGATTCGTACCATTAAACTATGGTGACACAAAGCAACACTATAAGTTATATATGAGTAGACTGATGTTAAGAGAAATACTCAGTGTAGATTACAGAAATAAATTTGTTGATTATAACACTATCAAAACGCAATGTTTAAAACAACCTAACTCAAAAATAGTGCAAAAAGAAATTCCACAATACTTCAAAAAAAATAATATCACAAAGACGAATAATGTTAATAATAATAACACAAATATAAGTAAAGTTCAACTAACTATTCCATATATTTTCAACAAAATAAAACTTAAACAAGCTAATGCTACTCTAGGTCCTAACAAAACTATTGAAAGTGACAAAAATTCAGACTTTTTTCGTAAATAAAGATGAAAACTGTTTTAATATAATTCACTTAAATGTTCAAAGTATTAAATCGAAAACCGAACAATTGGAATTGCTAATGCTGGATAAAAACATCGATGTATGTTGTTTCTGTGAAACTTTTTTAAAGAATTACGAAGATACGAAGTTGACATATTTCAAATTGACGGATATAAAAAAGTAGCTCATTTCTGTAGGAAACGTAAAAATCTATTGATTACCACGAACTTCAATGGATATCAGAAATGGCTATAGAAAATCATTTTGAATGTTGTGGTGTGTTCATAAGTGGATTAAACTATTTAATAAAATCCGTGTATAGAACCCCAAATAGTGACTTGGATGTTTTTTTGATTAATATGGAGTATTTACTAAGAAAAATAACCATACGGACACGAAATTGTTATAAAAATATATTTGTATTGGGTGATTTTAATGTAAATATATTAGAAAATCATAAACAAAGTAAATCGCTACTGAACATGTTTCAGGCTTATAAATTACATCCTACTATTTTGATACCTACCAGAATTACTTCACACTCACAAACATGTATTGATAATATTATGACTAATATGAAACAATATAATGTTAGTGTATTAGATGTAGGGGTATCTGATCATACTTGTCAATTGATATCGATTCCCTCAAACAAAAGCTTTAAGAATAAGTTTTGGTATATGTTTATAAGAAACCCAGACATGTATATAGAGATTTTCTTAAAATATCTATCACAGATAAATTTCACAGATGTTTATTCACAATGTAATCCCAATGACGCGTATACAATATTTTTAGATCAGTTTAGTCTGATTTACGGTCTTTGTGTGCCAAACAAAAAAAATTAAAATAACATATAAAAAGAGAAGAAAGTGGAAAACAAAAGGTATTACGATATCCAGTAGGAACAAAAGACAGTTATATTTACAGAAACGGTATACAAACTGCCAAGCTGCGAATAATAGATACAAAAGTTATTGTAAAATTATGAAGGAAGTTACTAAGCAATCAAAAAGAAATGCAAACATTAACTATATAAACCAAAGTAGTAATAAAAGCAAAGCTACATGGCAAGTTATTAAACAAAATACTACAAAAATAAATAATATTAATGAGACAATAGAAACTATTCAAAAAGATGACATTACAATTAATCAACCACATGACATAGCTAAATTAATGAATGACTATTATATCAAATCAAATAATCCTATCCAATCTAGTAGTGACATAACATTCAAACCAGTGACTAATCCAAATTTAAACAGCATTTTTATGACCCCTGTAAATATTTCCGAAACTATTAATATTATAAATAATTTAAATAACAAAAAAAGTAAAGGCTACGATAATATACCGATGATAGCAATAAAATCAAGTACACATTTAATAGCGGAACCTCTAACGTATATTATAAACTTGACCTTAGAAACAGGAATTTTTCCAAATGAGTTGAAAAAAACACTAATAAAGCCTTTATACAAAAAAGGTGCCAAAAATGACATGAACAATTATAGACCTATTGCTCTATTATCAAATTTTTCAAAAATATTCGAAAAAGTCATATCAAATAGGTTAATATTATTTTTAGACAAATATAAGATTTTAAATGTAAATCAATTTGGGTTTCAAAAAGGGAAGAACACGACATTGGCTATATTCAAAGTTTTGAAAGATATTTGGAAAAATGTAGATAAAAAAAGGACTTGTGTTCGTCTCTTTCTGGATCTGTCAAAAGCTTTTGAATGTGTTGTTCATAATATATTGATAAAACAGCTTGAACATATAGGCATACGTGGAATAGCCCTAAAATTTATGGAATCTTATCTAACTGACAGAATACAGGTGACAATATTAGATACATTTGACAAAAAAACAAAATCAATAACTCAAGTGCATTCTGATTTCAAAAAATTAAGCGTAGGTGTACCGCAAGGTAGCATACTAGGCCCACTGATCTTTTTGATTTACATAAACGAGCTTCCATTAATGATCAATCATCTATGCGTAATGTATGCTGATGATGCTACAATATTCTTATCAAGAGATAAATTAGATGATGAAAATTTTGTGAATGAAATTTATAACACACTAAACACAGTAGTGAACTGGCTAACTTCAATTAATTTAAAAGTAAATTTGGGAAAAACAAAACTAATAGAATTTACGAATTACAGAAAAGCTCCAATTGCATTAAATATTATAATCGACGGTGAAAAAATTGAGAAAGTGCATGACATGAGATTTCTGGGTGTCACCATTGATAGTAATTTGAACTGGAAATGTCATGTTGAGAAAGTAAACAGTAGGATTTCAAGCAGTTGTTACGCCATATCAATATTGAAAAATGTAGCATCTAGAGATGTAGCTAAAAATTATTATTATGGTCATGTCTATCCACTTTTGACATATGGAATTATATTCTGGGGCAATTCTGTTGACATTCAGTCCACATTTGTTTTGCAAAAAAAGTGCTTAAGGATTATTTATAATATTAATCAATATGACTCTTTTAGAAATGTATTTATAGATTGTAAATTTCTGACGTTGACTTGTATATACATACTTGAAATTTCTGTGTTTGTCAAAGATAACCAACAACATTTTAATATTAAAAAAGAATCAAAAAAGAACTTACGAAATCAATATGCTTTTGATGTGTGCATTGTTAAATCATCTAGTTACATTTATAGTAAAAGTACTTTAATAAGCGGAATCAGAATCTATAACCATTTACCTATATACATTAAATCATTAGAGAGCCCAAGATTTAAAAAAAAGTTAAAAGAATGGTTATTATGGAAATGTTTTTATAATTTAGATGAATTTTTTGGAAGTAATTATTGATTTATTGTAGTGCTTTATTTTATTTTTTATTATATTGTACGTCCGAAATGGACAAACTGTTGTAACTATACTCTGTATTCGTAAGACCTCATGTACACAGTTATGAAAATAAATGATTATCTTATCTTATCTTATATTCCCCCCCCCCCCCCACCCCAATAATATTTTATAAAGTCATACTCATAAAAACAGCGTTTTATTGTAATACATATTATAAAATTCAGTATCAACTAATTAATAAAAATATGCAACAATAAAATTACATAGGTATTAAAAACTATCCAAATCTAAGTAACGAGAGCATGTTAGTCGTTCCACATCTATATTATATAAAAATGCATTTTTCAATTTCACTAATCAACGTCGCCGCGAAAATTTCTTCTTCTTTGGGCACTTTAAAAATTAATTTATTTAGAAAATAATATTTACAGTTACCAGTGTACAGATATTAACTAAATTAAGTATTTCTAGTCATAAAAATATTTATAATTGAGTATAAACTTTTAAAAAACTAATATATATTTGAACGAAGTCGGTCCAACACCGATGCGCGGTCCACCCTCAACGATATCCGAAAACGGACTGTGACAGGCTGACAGGGCGACGGAGCATGCGCGCTCGCGTAAATATATTCAATTTCAGGGGAAAATGATATATTCTCTTATGAAACGGGGAATAAAAATAAAACTCTCAATTAAAAATATTAATATTTTTAAGACCTTTTTTTTAGTGTAAGAACTATTTAAAAAGCTTGTGCCGTTTTGGAGAAATTTTGCAAAATATGACAAAGATAGGTACTCTTTGGGGATTTTTTTTCTAATAAGGGGTTGGCAAAAATACAATTTTGTTCAATTAAAAACATTTACCAAATCCTCTTCCGTTACCCTGTATTGTTTCTTTATGGATTAAATGAACAGTTATTGAGATATTTTTACTTAAATATCCAAGATTTAGGCATTTCAACCACTGTTAAGGCCTTAATATATCCATGTTGAGATCCCCGCCTATGACAATATTATATTTATTGTATTTATAGTTTAAGTATTTTAAAATTTGTTTTAATTGGCACAAGAACACCTCTTCCTCTCTTCTATTCCAATACATTACTACAATTAACATATTTTCTTTACATATTTCTACCGCACTTATTTCTAATATATAATATATATTCTAAAGACATTCTTGTAATATCTTTCTTCTCTACGTATTCTCCGGGTTTTCCTGCAAAATGAGGCTGCAACTTTGTAACCGTTAAACTGTATTAAATTTAACTTTTCTTCCGTCAACCATGTTTAAGATATGCATACGGTTTCGTATAAGGGGTTATCGTGTAAAAATGCTTCTATTGTATGTTGTTTGTTGAACATGCTCTGCATATTTTCATAAAGTATATTAAATTTATGTTGCGTTTTACCGAAAGGAATGGTCATGGACGTTTTTATGTATATTCTGTTGATTCTTTCCAGGTGTTAATTTCTCTTTTTCTGTATTGTTGAGTAGGTCTAATGCATCGCTAGAGTCAGAGTATTCTTATTATTTATTATTTTTCTTCTATGTATAATTGGTTGTTCCGTAGTACTGCATGAAGTCCATTTTTTCGAGCCAAAAGCATTTTCTCACGTAAGGCTTTTCTTTTCAGTCGTGAAGGCCTATCTAAGAATTCTGAAATCGATAGGCCAGTTTTATATAAGTAACTACTTTTGCCAATTAAGAACTTTACCATTCTCTTGCTAATCAATTCCACAAACCAAAGGCCAGCTTTCATTTCTATTGTATCGGCCTATATGATAGGTATTTTCAATCTATCCACGCAGATCCACTTACATCAAATTCCGGAATAGTCCATGTATTCTATCATACAAATTGCATTCTGGTTCTTTATAATATTCTTCTATGCCAAATAAGACGAATTTTTTGCGATCATTTTCATTTGTCATCATTCTGTTATCACTGGAAGATATAGGATTTTGTGTTTTAAACTGTTCATATCTTTTTTTCAGTAAATCAGTCTCCTTTCGCATTTCATCAATTTTTTATTAAGCTGTTGTATTTCTATTATTCTGTTTTTATTTGTTCATTTACAATACATATATCTTGTTGAAATTCTGCTCTTAATAATTGTATTGCTTTCTGTACTTCTGTTTGTATTGTGTTCTGTAGCTGCTCTATAATCTTTTTGTTAATTTCTTGAAAGCTTCGAGTTGTCACGTTGGTTACACTTTACAGAGTCAATTTAGTATGCTCGTAAGATTGCGTATTTTCTGGACAGATAGTATCGCCTAATAATGATATGTCCTCAGAGCCTAACGTGTCGTTATTTCGAGGAGTCGTATTTTTTCTAAGGGTCACGTTACTTGTTCCAGGTGATTTGCAAATCTCTTCATCCTATCGGTTCATCTATGTTTCCAGTTTTTGGTGTTTTACAGTAGCAGGCTGGGAATTTCTACCGTTTTCTATGCTCAGAGGTCATTATGTTATAAAAACGCTTACTGAATACGTTGCCACATTCCAGGTCATATGTACTATTACAATGTAAGCAGGTGAGGAATTCTCTGTTTGGTAGCTTCTTGTGGCATCTAGCACATAATGGAATTGGAGGCATTGTTTTCTGAATGTAGTATTTAAAAGTATTGCATATTCCAAATAACGCCCTCCAGTGGTCTTTGCCGTATGTCTGTGGCCGTGGAAAAAATAACAATTGTGTATAGTTATTCTACTCCGTCCTAGATGTCGTTAGGTGCAGGTAAATTTTGTAATTAAAACTAATCAACGCATATGTTTGAATTTTAGCGGTTTTTTTTCACAATATATGTATTTTTTACTTTGAAGCAGACCTTGTCAACTAATGTATGGGACGTATGCGGCATTAATAACAGTAGCGTCATCGAATAAATTAGCAGAGAACTACGTCGGCTTCGCAGATCGATGTAGTACTTGGTAAACCGCGTAGATGGCGCGGTAACAAAATTATTTATTTGGTAATTTGTTTTACCAGATTTCTACCATAAAATTGCCAAGTTATTTGAAAACCTCTAAAATGATAGTATTCACCAATAGATTTTGTATCTATCTATTGATTTTAAAATACTATTTAGATTTTTTTTTAATTTGTTATTCTGGATTTTGTTCCGATTTTGTTAATTTGGGAATTCTCCGCTAGGAGTAAAGTATTCTGTGCTTTGAAGGATTTATGTAAGAGTTCAAAGCTATTATGGCTAAGTTTTGCATTATTAGTTTTAATTATTGTCACTATTTTTTAGTTTAGCACGGCGGTAACTTGAAATTTAACGATATTAACACTTCTAAATTTAACTCATTTTGTTTCTTATTTAATGTTTGGATCTAAAAGATAACACTAATACACATGAGTTGTTGTTCTTTTAACACTTTGCATTAGTATTGTCACGATATAATATATTATTATTATTATAACATTATTTAATTATTATATTATATTATTCAATTTTACCTTACGTTGCATATCGTTCCTATTTTTAATGCAGCGGAGAACTCCCAGGGTAATCCAAGGTTTGATTATTCTATTTTTTCTAAGAATTTAAATTTGTTTCATGTTTGATTGAAGACACTTCTGTATTGTTATATGAGCTGCTCTACTATGAAATTCGGGTCATTAACTGTTAATAAGTTAGATAAATCTGTGGTTTTTAGAATTTTAAGTTCTTCTTCGAAGTTTGTAGTAATTTTAGTTTTCTTTTTATATTGATATTTGTATTAGATATTTGTGCCGTGTAGTGGCGGTCAAGAATATCCACTACCCCATATCCTCCCGTGGGTGTCGTAAAAGGAGACAAAGGGAAACAGGCGGGAGATGGGCAGCAGCATCTTCCTGATAATAGCCAAAATTACAATAAAAAAACTGCGGTTGCCAACCCGCTCGCCAAGCGTGGCAACTATGGCAAATACCCCCCAATGACGAGAGTAACAAAGACACGGCCCCCAGTCCCCGGCGACCCCGCTATTCCTGGCTACGGTGGCGACCATGGTAACGGCGGGGCAGGGGGTGCTAAGAATCTCCGGCGGAGGTTCGGTCGCCTCCTAAGACGACTCGACCTGGCAACGTACAACGCACGCACCCTGAGGACTGACGAGAAGATCGTGGAGCTGGAAGAAGAGATAGACAAGTTGCGCTGGCATATTATAGGATTATCCGAAGTCCAAAGAGAAGGGGAGGACACGGTAATCCTCGAATCCGGCAACTTGCTCTATCAGCGGGAGGGCGACCATCTGTCCCAAGGAGGTGTCGGATTTATCGTCCACAAGTCTCTCGTTAACAACGTTGTAAAGATTGGGAGTGTGTCGACGAGGGTTGCGTACCTTATACTCAGAATCACCAAACGGTATTCGCTGAAGGTCATACAGGTTTACGCACCAACCTCGGCACACCCCGATGAGGAGGTGGAGGATATGTATGAGGATATCTCTAGAGCCATGCATTCCTCCAAAACCCATTATACGGTGTTAATGGGAGACTTCAATGCAAAACTAGGCACAAGAGAAAACGGTGAGCTGAAAGTAGGAAAATTTGGAATAGGGCAACGGAACCCAAGGGACCAGCAGCTGGCCGACTTCATGGAGAAAGAGGGACTCTTTATGATGAACTCTTTCTTCAAGAAGCGGCCCCACAGGAAGTGGACCTGGTCGAGCCCCGACGGTTCGACAAAAAATGAGATTGACTTCATTATGACGACCAGACGACAACTGTTCAGTGATGTCTCAGTGATCGCGAGGGTGAAAACCGGCAGCTATCACCGAATAATTAGAGGCACACTGAACATAAATGTTAAGTTGGAGAGGTCTCGTCTGATGAAGTCAACGCTCCGTCCCTCGTGCTCTAATCCAAAGTCCCGAAACCTTTCAGCTCGAGTTACAAAACCGTTTTCAGTGCCTAGAATACTGCAATGAAGTGGACGATATGAATGACAAGCTCGTGGAAACTGTCCATGCGGTCGGAGCTAAGTTCTGCAAGACCCGCCGCAGAAGAACACAAAACTCTCCGATCACACTCTTAATCTCATGGCTGTTAGACGGGAGATGAGGCTACATTCTTCAACAGATTTGACAGCATACAGGCAACTGAACAGACAGATCTCCAAATGCATGCGGCGGGACTTACGCAACTTCAATACAGCTCGTATAGAAGAAGCGATCGAGCGGAACCAAGGCTCCAAAGTCTTTGCCAGAGATCTGTCTGCCAGAAAGAGCCAACTGTCAAAGCTGAAGACCGAATGTGGCAGCATCGTTTCCGGGGCACCTGAGATTTTGAGTGAGATTGAGAGGTTCTATAGGCAGCTGTACACATCATCGTTGGAGCCACACGCAAGTGTGAGTAACGATCCAAGAGCGAGTCTTATCCGACACTATTCCGAAGATATTCCGGACGTCAGTCTGAGCGAGATTAGAATGGCTCTCCAGCACCTTAAAAACGGCAAGGCCCCAGGCGAGGATGGAATTACAGCGGAGCTTCTGAAAGCGGGTGGAAGACCGGTACTTGAAGTCCTTCAGAAGCTCTTTAATTCCGTTCTCCATGGTGGCATTACACCGGAGGCGTGGAGCAGAATTGCGGTGGTCTTGTTATTCAAGAAAGGTGACAACGCTCTCTTGAAGAACTACAGACCGATTTCCCTTCTGAGCCGCGTCTACGTGCTGTTTTCAAGAGTCATTACGAATCGTCTCGTGCGCAGACTTGACGACTTCCAGCCTCCCGAACAAGCCGGTTCCCGAAAGGGCTTTAGCACCATAGACCACATACATACCCTACGGCAAATTGTACAGAAGTCCGAAGAGTACAATTTGCCAGTATGTCTAGCGTATGTGGACTATGAGAAAGCCTTTGATTCCGTCGAAATTTGGGCGGTGCTGCAGTCCCTTCAGCGGTGCCAAGTTGACTGTCGGTATATCGAAGTGCTGAAGTGTTTGTACAGTAGAGCTACGATGGCTATCCGAGTACAGAACCAGAGTACGAAACCTATCCAATTGCAAAGAGGTGTAAGACAAGGTGATGTTATATCCCCGAAACTCTTCACCGCTACATTGGAAGACGTTTTTAAGCTTCTGGACTGTAAATGATACGGTATTAACATCAATGGCGAGTACATCACTCACCTTCGATATGCCGACGATATAGTCCTTATGGCAGAATCGCTGGAGGACCTAAGCACTATGCTCAATGATCTCAATAGTGTCTCCCAACGGATAGGTCTTAAGATGAACATGGACAAAACAAAGATTATGTTTAATGTCCATGTCACACCTATGCCGGTAGTTGTTGGGAGCACTAAGCTCGAAGTTGTTGACAAGTATGTTTACCTGGGACAAATAGTCCGACTAGATAAGTCCAACTTCGACCGAGAGGTCAATCGACGGATTCAACTCGGCTGGGCAGCGTTCGGGAAGCTACGACACATCTTCTCGTCAGACATACCTCAAAACCTTAAAACGAAATTGTACAACCAGTGCGTGTTGCCAGTGATGACTTACGGAACTGAGACGTGGTCCTTCACTGCTGGCCGTATGAGGAAGCTCAAGGTCGCTCAGCGAGCTATGGAGAGGGCTATGCTCGGGGTTTCTCTGCGTGATAAACTTAGGAATAAGTATACCCGCAGTAGAACCAGAGTAACCGACATAGCCCAACGGATTAGTAAGCTGAAGTGGCAGTGGGCCGGCCATATAGCTCGAAGAACCGACAACCGATGGGGAAGAAAGGTTCTCGAGTGGCAGCCTCGTACCGGTAGACGAAGTGTAGGGAAGTCGATGGATGCAGGTGGCTCAGAACCGTGCTTTGTGGCATTCCTTGGGGGAGGCCTATGTTCAGCAGTAGTCTTGTGAAGGGCTGTAATGATGATGATGATGATTAGATATTTTAACCAAAATTGTAAAGTGGTGGTGATACTGGAGTCAATAACTGCAATTGACGCTGTTTTATAACCTTTACTAAATTTTCTGCCGACTTCCAAAAAGGAGACGGTACTCAATTCGAGTGTATGATTTTTTTTTTTCGTTTTTTTTTTTTTATGTGTGTTACCTCATAACTTTGTACTGGGCGAACCGATTTCGATGATTCTTTTTTTATATGAAAGCTGATAGTTCTCGTGTGGTCCCATATGAATTTGATCAAGGTCAGACTAATGGTTATTGAGTTATTCTCAAATAACCTATATTGAAGTCGGCTGTACAAAATTTTTAATTTTAAATTATTATATTATAAAATGATCAAGACAATTTTTTCCTCTTGTTGGTAGGAGATGTCTTGGTAGCATTCCGTGCATGGCAAGCATATTAAGATAGTTTGTTCTATTAGTACGTTCTTGTGTTGTTTCATCCGTTTTAAGTATTAAGTTTATATTTATGCTACCTGTAATAATTAGTAGTGCAGTAATGTGCACTTATTAATAGTACTTAAGTGTGAATTCAAAGAGTTTTATAAAAAAATCGTAAAATCGTCAGCGTTTGTAATTGATGGGGAACGATAAATGCCAATAATAGTTGGTTCAGATGTGGTAATTTGTAAGCAGGACGCATGTGTAAGTTTTATTTCTGTTATTGAAGCGAGATCCGCGATTGTATCTCTAATGCATGGACGTACCATGCTCTAATGAGAGCAACATAAACAGTGGTAGAGCCACGCGGCAGCTTTTGCTGTAGCACGGATGGGCCGGCTCGAACCGGGGTAGTACCACGACCTCACAGAATACCAGCGTGAAGTAGAAGTTTACCTCTGCGTTTCGCTTGGTGAGTGCAGGTGGCCGGAGGCCCTTTTTACTGGAAATGAGGCATTCCATCTTAGTCCTCACGGGTGACAACGCATCTGCATTTTGATTCGCAAACGAGGATAGATGTAGATGTCTATGGGCCGCAGCAACCACTTACCATCAGGTGGACTGTGTGCTCGTTTGACACCCTTATCCTATAAAAAAAAAAAAAAAAAACCACTGCATCAGCTTGATTTAAGTGTTTAGTTGTATTACATGAAATAAATGAATTAATTTGCGGAATATGTTTATCAATATGGAGTCTACATTCAGTAAAAATAATTAAATCTACTTTTTCTTTAAAGTCGCACAGGTTTTTTTTATTTTATAGGAGAGGGGGCAAACGAGCATGCGGCTCACCTGATGGTAAGTAACTACCGCCGCCCATGAACAACTGCAACACCAGGGGAATTGCAGATGCGTTGCCGGCCTTTTAAAAAGGAGTAGGCTCTTTTCTTGAAGGTCCCTAAGTCGTATCGGTCCGGAAAAATCACTCATGGTAATCGATTCCACAAGGAAGTTGTGCGAGGATGAAAACATCTTCTAAATCGCACAATGGTGGACCGCCAATCATCCAGATGATGTGGATGGTATCGGGAGTTCTGCTGCGGTATGCGTTCGTGTAATTTGGCGGCTGGGATTAATCAGAACAATTCCTCAGAGCACTCCCCGTGGTAAATGCGAAAGAAAATGCAAGATGCAACATCTCTTCGCAGTGAATCGAGCCGCTCGGAAAGGACTCGGTCGTTAACGATTCGAGCCGCTCTGCGCTGGACGCGGTCAAGTGGAAGGAGCTGGCACTGGGGAGCCCCTGCCCAGAGATAGGAACATTATTCCATGTGAGGCCGAACCTGCACCTTATAAAGTTGCAGGTGGTGTACCGGCATGAAATACTGTCGAGCTCTGCTGAGCACGCCAAGCTTTTTAGAGGTCAATTTGGCCTTCTCTTCCAAGTGACCACGAAACTGCACGTCACTCGATATGTCGACTCCGAGGATTCTCATACTTGCTGAGGCAAGAAGGGGAGTGCCTTAATACTGAGGAGATACGACAAAGGGGTTCCTTTTAGCGGTAAATGCGCAAACTTAGGTTTAGTTGAAAGTCAGCTCTAAATTAGCGTTAATACTGCGGATGTTCTGCGACACTATAACAAAGTCAGATACGTGAACTGGCATGAGTGTAGGCAGTTCATCAGTCCGACATACAAAGGCAGAGGCTATTTCTGTGTTGTTTATTTCATTCATATTTGTAAGAACGTTATTCATGTTTCGTGACAAGAAGAAAACTGTTTTACTTTATCTGTCGCTTTTCAATGAAATGATGGTGCTCTAAGATTAAGTGTTTCTGTAAACTGTAAATAACTGCAGGTTTTAATGTTGAAAAGTCGATTGGAAGGGGAATTTATGGGCTTAGTTTTAGGGTAATTGTATGTAATTATTAGATTTCTATATGGGTATGTGAGTGTGTGATGTGTGCATCGTGTGTGAGAATTTAAGTTTACATTAATACTTTTTTTAACTAAAAACAGATACACGTGATAAAACAAAAGATATACTAACATATAAGTAATAAGATCAAGTCATTTTGCCAATTTTAGATTGTGTACCTGTGATTCGCTTCTAACAAGAATGATAGGTGAGTTTCATCCTTTCGGAGATACACCGTCCAACGACGGTGCAGCAGAACTTATATCCTTCCGATATTACGAAGTCACGGGCAATGAAGTGATACGACCGCCTCGAGCAGTTAATTGTTCTGACACAAAGATGGGGGTTTCTCCATTTTTTTTGGCTCCTAAGTTCTTGGATCACAATTTTTCTTTATTTTAATGTTAAAAAGTTTGCACATCTTTAAGACATCTGACTTTAGAAATATTGACGAGAATTCGACCACGACGGGTGAGCTTTTATTAGGATTTTTCTTGCCACACATTCTGTAAATATCCTTGATGTATTCCTTTCTAACGTTGCAGTTAATGCTATTTGATAGGCACGTTATCATTTTTGTGAGATCTTCTTTTGATTCGATAGTAATTAGAGGAACGTTTTTCAGTTCGATAGTGGATTTGCGATTTACACGCTGCAGGTTGTCGATTTTGTCCTCGAGGATTGTAATGTAGTCGTTATCTTTTCTTGACTGAATTTCAAACTGTTCCAGTTTCTTTTTCAGTTCTTTATTTTTGGGCCGTGAGAAAACCAAGGCAGTCTTGTATGATATTGTTAGTTTGTTTGATTTCAGTGTGAGACATTACAATCTTTTTCAGTTCAGCTTGTTATGCAGCGAATAGCGAAGTAATCATGTTCTTCATTTCACCCTTAAGCGTGTAAATTCATCCTCAAATTCGTGTTCTCGGCTTCGTTCTTGTCGTTGGTAAGCATAGTTAGACGGTGTTTGCACTCCACTAGCCTGTTCGGCAATATTAGAATCCGACACCGAAGCATGCATCATTTCCTGTTCTTTCGCTACGAGGGCGCATAAAAACAAAATAATCAAAATCTGTTCACCTAGAAAAAAATTCTGAAGTAACACACATAAAATATTGCAGTGGAATTGAGGATCTCCTCCTTTTTTGAAGTCGACTGAAAAATGAAAAGGCAATGTCAAGGACAAATACTCACTACATAAATAAACATGAATCTGAAGTGATAGAAATGATAAGAAACCTTTACGGAGAAGAAACAAATAGACAATTTTAAAAAAATATGGCAATTTAGTAGTTTTTTCCTTAAAATACGATATATACGGCAACTCAGATTCTTACGATGGCAGCACCAGCGTTGCCAACCGTACGATTTAAATCGTATTTCATACTATTCATAGGATCTTTTTGACCCTACTACGATGTTTTTTTTTTATAGGAAAGGGCACAACGAGCATGCGATTCACCTGATGGTAAGTGACTACCGCCGCCCATGAACAATTGCAACGCCAGGGTAATTGCAGATACACTTCTTGCATGGAGCACTCACACCTTGGGATGGTTGGCGGTGTGTTCCCCCTGTCATCTAGAGTCGAGTTGGAAGCAAAAAGAAAGCCTAGCAGATCTGCTTTCTCCTTTGTTTCATGGGCCAGTGAGTCGTCCACCCTTTGCAGAGATGGTAGAGATGGCTGACAGAAGTTTCCTTGGACAGCCTTAGCGAGAGACCAGAATGCACGTGTTCCCGAAGGGAGGCGAACTAGCTTCTCGCCACTTCTGCCGATGTGCTCTGACATTGCCTTGGCAATGACACTTTTGAAGGACCTGGAGGCGGAATTATACTTCTTTTTAAGAGCGCTGATGTTTACATCCCGGGACGTTGATGCGTCAGCCCAGGCTCGGTAGCACTCCTGCTTATAGCGTGATGCAATTTTACAGGAGTGACCAAACCATGGCTGAGTTCTGGAACACAGATGATGGAATAAATAATTCCATCCCCTGAAGTACCACATCAGCGACAGAATCAGCGACAACGTTGGGATCATCCAGCGAAAATCAAACCCAAGGGTAGGATGCAAAAAAAGACCGCATCCCGTCCCAATCGGCCGAACTATAGTGCCAAACACGGCGACAAGCTGCTGATCGCAACTGCGATGGGAGCGTGAGTGGACAAATACTCCGGATCAGACAATGGTCCGAAGAGCTTAGATGGGCATCGACGGAGACGTCGTCTCTGTATTCGTCCAGATGAGAGGTCAGTAGAAGGTCCAACAGGGAAGGTACATGATCCTCCACATCTGGAATCCGCGTAGGCGAAGTAACCAGTTGTGTCAGACCATTTGCCAAGGTAAAGTTATAAACAGGTCTACCCGCATGATCAATTAAACGGAAACCAAGCCATTCAGCGTGGTGGGCGTTAAAATCACCGAGCATTGCGATTTCTGTGGATGGGACCTGTTGTAGCACGGAGTCTGCAGGCAGTTAGATGTGGTTGATGAGTCGATCTGTGTCGGCATTACTGCTATGGGACCTATAGAGGTGCCCGTAGACGCGAGGATGGTTGTCGCTGTCTACGCGCAGCTATAGGATTGATAGGTCCGTACCTTCAAGACTGCCGAGGCGTCGAAAACAGATATCCTCTGTGACGTACACGCAAACTCCAGCCCGGGGCACAAAGGAGTGTTCCAATTTGTACCCCGGGTAGGAGAAATACGAAGTATCAGCCGGAGAGGACAACTGCGTCTTGGTTAGAAAGAGCAAGAATTCGATGCTCTAAAATAAAAATCTATATATCGATAGATGGCGTTTTAAAATATTGTCGATATATATCGATATTTTTATCGAAAAATATCGATATTTCGATATTTTTATTGAAAAATATCGATATGTCGATATATCTAAATTTTTTTGCAAGTCTACCACGCGCCCACTTTAATTGTGCTAAAATCCTGTAGTAAAAGTATTCTGTGACAAAAATTGTAAAGATGACAGAAAGTGTTGTAGATATAGGAATTCTAGAAGAAAAGAGTAATTGGCTCCTACACCCAAGATTTTTCCCTAGTAAAGTAGGAGGAAAACCGGCATGGTTGGATCTTAAAAATATATGTAATACTGCGGAGCTAAGCTGTAAGATATGTAATGATCCATTAGTTTTTCTATGTCAAGTATGTATTTTTTATTTAATCGTCATAGTCTCATTGCATAAACGGCAAATTTTAACTAATCCTGATTTTCAAAGGTATATGCACCATATGAAGAAAAGGACGATTGTTTTCATCGAACGATATTCGTCTTTATTTGTAGGAATGGAACATGTTGTCGAACAAATTGTGCAGACAATTTAAAAGTTTTACGATGTCAGTTGCGACGCGATAATGAGTTCTATTCATATGAACCATACGAAGAAAAAGAAAATGAGGTATAAACAGCCCAATTTTTATAATCCCCGATGCTTACGTCTGCTTAAATCCCCGCTCGCTTTTCTATCATCTCTCTGCAAACTACCTGTGAATTTCTGACGTGATAATTTTTAGAATTAAAACATCTTATTTAATGAATGCAAATAAAACATGATTAGATGTGTCATACTAGCTGAACCAAGTTTAGTATGCCCATAGCAGACACTGCCAGTGGCAGATTTTAATAATTAATCATTTTTGTGTACAAGATTTTAAAAAATCCTGTGAGGCATGTGTGCGTTATAAAATAAATAAATCAAATTTGCATAAAAAGAGTAATGGAATTAGTTCTTATGTATTGCATCTATATCAACATGTAGACATGTATATTAGACATGAAACGAGTAGTGATTCGCCGAGTACTCGGCCAAATACTCGGCTTTAAAAAAACGCGGTAGCGGACGGCTTGTGGTTATTTCCCTTACACAGAGTTACACCCGTATTTATATACAAGTAAAAGTAACTACTTGAGTAATGATTTGTATTCTATAGTTAAGTAATTGCTCCAAGTTAGAACTGTCAAAAGTTAGAATTCTCAGCCAAGTAACAGTCACCATTTCCTTTACTTAAGCACTATTTTAAGGTTATTTTGCATAAAAAATGGAAACTTTGGATAGCATTGAAGCAACGATTATACAACATGTAACAAAAACCCTGTGGTTCCCGTTAAGTACGTTATCAGAATCAGTACAGTCAATCGGGGTAACTTTGACAGATCATCACTATATTTTTTTAGTTAACTTTTACTATGTTAAATATGAGACAAAAGAGTTTATTTAATCTTTGCTCTCACGTTGATTTTTATACTCTCAAGATATTTCAAGTCTATAAAAATTATAAAATATATCAAAAACTGGCAATTTTGTGTGTCAAAGTTATAACCCCTATATGGATAACTTTGACACAGATGAGATTTGTCGCAGAAATCTTATCTTTTAAACATTTTATAGCTTCAGGGTAACATAAGTTTAAGTTTTTAACAAATTTCAGATACAGTGGAGTCATATACAAGTCAATAAAACCATAAAGTTATAGTTTTATCTTGGTATAAATTCTTTGGTAATCACATTTAAAATTTTAAAAGTTTACCACTGCAAAAAGACAACAGTTGCACCAGGTACTTTTAAATAAGTTTTTGACATAAACTTCGTAAGATACCTTTTTTTTCCAGAGAGTCCGTTTACGATGTTTGTTAAGTACTCAAATTGTATAAATTTAATGTTATGTACTATATGTTGTGCACATAAAAAGTAAAAAAGTATTTTGCGATTTGACTGTCAAAGTTACCCTGATTGACTGTATTCAAACATAAAGAAATAACTTTTATTTCAAAAAACTTGAACATTAAAAAATATTTTAATTAAAAAAAATAATTTGCGAATTGTATGTGATTTTATTACCTCTGCATTATCCGAACAATAAGAGGATTGTGAAAGAACCCCCTTCACCGATGTTCGTGTCAGTTAGAGGTAAAAAAACCACATACAATTTGCAAATAATTTTTTTGAATAAAAATTAAATTTTAAATGTTTTTTTGTTGTTAATGTTATTTTTTTGAAAAAAAAATATTTCTTTACGTTTGAATACTGACTTTGATAACGCACTTAAAGGGAACCACAGGGTTTTTGTTACACGTTGTATGTATAATCTTTATAAGTAAAAAATCACGTGTCGGCACATAATCCATGTGTAAAACTGAACATTTAAATTTAGAAGGGTATTAAATTATATGATATAATATAATATATGGGTAAATTTACATGTCAAAAGTTTTGTTTCTCCAAGCGTTCTTTTTTTGTACTGACACAATTAAATAACAATCAATAACAATAATCTTTATATATAAAAAGTATGTGTCACGTTGTTTGTCCGCGATGGACTCCTAAACTACTGAACTGATTTCAATGAAATTTTTGGTCAATGTGCAGTTTGGTCCAACTTAAAAGATAGGATAGATCTCAATTTATAGTCGCAATACAATATTATTTTATTGAAAATTATTTGTCTATTATTTGACAGTTACAATTATCTGTTAGCTCCAGATGACGATATCTGTTGACTGGATTGAGTAAATATAAGCTACAATTTAGTAGTATAACCACCACGTGTTGCTGTAAGTATTCAACAAATAGAACCGATTTCAAAAGAAAATTGCAGACTGTGTGCAGTTTGGTCTAACTTGAGAGATAGGATAGTTTTTATTCCAATAAGTGACCGTCATTTTTTTTATTGCTAATTTCAGGAGTTTTTTTTGGGAAAGCCAAAGGTCGTTCGGAAAGGGCAGAACAACGTCTGCCTGGTCATCTAGTGATATTATAAACTTTGTGACATTAAATAATTTATATAACATTATTGCTATTATAAATATCAAATAAAGTAATATCAAAGATATTATTGCAAGATTTTGTAAAAATAATCTAGCTTACGTTTGGTTTTTCATGAAAATAAACGCAGTCACGAAGTGTTGCCACACAGAAACAAGCATTAATAAGCGTCGAGTGTTACTTGGGCATTTGCTCAAGTAAGTAAAGTGTGTTACTGAACTCTAGAATGAGATTTTGTTATTAAGAGTTCTAACGTTAAGTAATGACTTCATGAAGGAATTACTTAGCAACGAGTAATTACTTCTTTATAAATACGGGTGTTAGAGATGGAACGATACAAGTAAATACAAGTAATTACTCAATATTTTTCTTTATATACCAAGTACTTTGGGTATCGATACTTTAAAACTTAGTACCATGTAGTATCGAAACAAAAGTACTTGTATCGGTACTTGATCAGTCACACATCCACGGATACTGTTGATGAGTAATTACTGATTACTTGTCAAATGAGACAACATGAGTTCATGTTCGAGAGATAGTTTTCGTTATTTGAATAAAATAACTGCTTATAAAAATCGTTTTATCGGAAAACATCTAGAAAAATTATTGATCTTCCTCTCTTAAATTTTAAATATTAGTAATAATTTTTAAAATTTTAGATTTAATTTTAAATATTAGTAGTAATCATTTCTATTATAGATTCATATGTGCGTTCTAAATATTTCTGCTGCTTCTCACGTTTCTGATGTTTTAATGTGTCTAATATAATAATAATGATAAAAACTGGCTTTTTGTCTTAATTTTTCTCTGGTATATAATTAAGACCGAGTACTCGGCCGTTAATACTCGGTACTCAGCCGAACCGTAAAAAAAGGCCGAACTCGCCGAGTACCGAATCCAAACCGAGTACTCGTCCCATGTCTAATGTATATCACTATTTCAATTTAAAAAAATTGTGCCATGCAGTTGTTACAAGTCCGATAGAACTTGTAACCACTTTTTATAATAATAAAAAAGTATTGAAAAAACATTGAATCAATTTCTTTTCACTGCATTGTAGCTTCAAATTCTCTGCCGGTTATCAGCACTGGATATAAATATGTCAGCTCTTTTCATAACATCCCCAGTTAGTTATTGTAAAATAGTAATATTTTTATGTTTTCCCAGAATTTTTCGATGGAAAGATGGCCTAAATTGTGCCATGTCTGTGGCTTAAAGGGACCTTCACATTGTGCCAGATGCAAAAAATCTTTTTACTGCAGTCGTAAACATCAAATATTAGATTGGCAAAAAGGACACAAAGAAAGTTGTTCAAACTTGGTACAACAGGTAAAATTACTATCTACTGTTTAAAGTTGAAAACTTACTTGCCTAATTAGGTTATTGAAGCACCCCTCCTTCATGCATTGCTATATTTAACATTACATTATAGAAACAAACTATGATATCACAGAAAAAAGTGCATTGTGAGGTTTTTGTGAAAAAGTGACCATTCGATTAAACACAACCAAATTGTGGCAGGAAATCCATCCAAAAACCAAACAGAAGTTCCACAAATTGATGGTAGTTAAAGACTCAAAATAATTGTTTGTTTTCAATTGGTATTGTTGCAATAACTATATCATTCCAATAAAGCTGTAAAAGCTGGCTTATAGCATAAACATCACTAAAAACAAATAATAAATATATTGATTATAATCTGCAACTGCCAAGCACAGCTAGATATAGAGATGTAGTTGTGCCATGTTGGTTTTTATAGACAAACCAAGATATTAAACATGTTAGAACCATGCTGCAGCTGTATTATAGTTGTAGATGAATGGTTCAGCTAGACCGGGGAAAAACCACATTCTCACAGAATACCAGTGTGCAGTTGCAGCTGAATACTACTGTGTTTTGTATGATGAGTATATGTGTAGAGCACACTACAACAGAATATCTTTTTTTTGCACAATATAATCTTAGCGGCACGGAATGTGGCCCAAATGCACTATAAGGGTTATTATCAAAATGAACCGCGATACTATTATTTTTTGTCTTTGAAAAACTTTATTGTTTATTCAAATCTTAAATGCAAATGATGAATAAACAAAAAATTTGGTAACTTTCTAATTTTTTTTATTAAATAACAAAAAATACATTAAGCACTAAATTTAACAAATGTTTATTAATGAATTTAACAAATTAAAGCTAACAGTAACTAACATGACTAGCGGGTTTTTCCACCTCTGGCCCTGATAACTGCCTGCATACAATCAGGCATGCTGTGGATAATGTTTTTGATATCCCTTTGGGGTATTTCTTCCCAGGCGGCCACCAGATCAGTTTTCAGTGCACTGAAATTCTCTGGAGGGTTGAGATTGGATCGGGTGCGAAATTTAAGCATGTCCCAGACATGTTCTATGGGATTCATGTCTGGGCTTCGTGCTGGCCACTCCAATTTAAAAATTCTCACCTCTGAAAGATAATCATTATGGCATCGTGCGGTGTGTGGTCAGGCATTATCTTAAATTCTTTGCCCCCTATGAATGCCACATAGGGTAAAACATGATCTTGGAGGATCTCTTTAATGTATTGCACTGCCGTTAAACGACCTTCAACTACCACTAACTCTGTACGTGCATCTGCACTGATCCCTCCCTAAACCATTACGGATCCATCATGAAAAGGTTTGCCTGGTGGTAATTGACAGAAACCTCTCTCCAAGCTTTCTCCACACACGTTCACGGCCATCTGGAGCTCTTAAGGCTACTCTGAATTCATCGGTCCACAGAACTTTACTCCACTACTCATGAGTCCAATTTGTATGCTCGGTAGCGAACCGAAGTCTAACGACGCGATGATGCCGGAGCAGTTCTGGACCTCGTGCTGATCTTCGAGTACGCGGGTCCAGTCCCACTACTCCCCTTCTTATCATCCGCTCACTTGCGTTGACCTCTCTTGCCGTTTGCAGACGCTGCCTTATTTCAACCGCAGTAAGGAACCGATTTCTCAAAATGGCGAGGGTGATAAATCGGTCATCCTGCGCTGATGTACACCAGATTCTGCCACTTCTTGGTCTCTTCGTGTACAGACCGGTTTGATTGTACCTTTTTAAGGTGTATTTAAGGGTTGTACGAGATACATTTAAAAATTCCGCAATCTCTCGCTGCGTTCGTCCTTGACTCCAAAGTAACACAGCTTGAGCAACCTAAGCTGGAGTTACAGTCATTGTGTTCCGATTCTGAAAGCAAGAAAAGACTATACATTAACCGAAAACCGAACCCAAAAGAAGATTCACCAACAATAAAATTAGCCATCATTTAAACATTAAATTTTAACTTACCTGTGTTTCGTGCATTCTAGCGACAAACTAACGCCGAAAGTCACAGAAAGAAATTAACTTTTTTTCGTGCTTGCCCTCTTAAATCAACAAAAACAAACGTATTGACAATGTACCACTTAAAATTCTTATTCACTGCACCAAAATCGCCTGTTATCGGTTTATTTATGTTTGGGCCACATTCCGTGCCGCTAAGTGTATACAACCATAGATTCAGGAGTATACATATTATGTGTCTATCTCTAAATCAGTGAAATTACAACCAAAAGTTATTTTCCACAGCTGTGTATAATTTGATATATTACGCTGATTCACCTTAAAGATCATCTCGAGATTCTGCTGTCAGAGTGATTGGTAGTTACACGTTGTTTTTGTACTGAAATAAGTTTCTAATTCTTTTTCGATTTAAATTTGCGTAAATTTTCTCAATTTTCTTTGTGTTGTCTGTGTGTGTTCTGTTTGTTCGTTGGTGATTATTATTTGTTTAGATAGTTGATGTAGATCTTTGTGACGACGATGGATGTTGATGGGGGAGACGCTGAACCACCGGATGTATGCGGTGATTCTAGCACTGTCAAACGTAAACTTATGGATCCTTCACCCAGCTTCCCAAAGAAAAAAATAGGGCACGATGATCACCCTTCGGCCTCCTATCAAATACATTCGTCCACCCTGAATTCCAAGAAAAAAAGTATGTAGATAGCGATAAGGGCCCCTTCGTTATTCATTTAAGTCACTCAGAACCTGATCCATCAGCAGGTTATACAATTAGACCTGTGAAAATTGGCCATATCCTCTCACAAAATAAAGTAGCCAATATTAAAAAACAGGGCATCAAAATATTAGGGCGTAATAGAGTTTCAATTGCTTTTAAAACAGCTACTGATGCTAATAATTTTATTGACTTTCAGTTTCTTTCCCAATATAAACTTTCTGCTGTCATTCCAACTTTTAATGTTACTCGTATGGGTGTGATTAGGGGTATCCCAACTGACATCTCTATGGAGGAACTAGTTTGCGAATCTGAGCTCCCTCCTGGTAGAGGGGAAATCGTTAAAGCCAGAAGACTTAATAGAAAGGTCAAGAAGGGCGATGAAGTAGAGTGGGACCCTACTCAAACCGTTGTCCTAACCTTCTCTGGACAAGTGCTCCCCTCCCATATATACTGCGTTTATACATCAATACCTGTAGAGACTTACCTTCTCCCTACCATCCAGTGTCTTAAATGCTGCCGTTTCGGTCATGTCAAAGCCCAATGTCGATCCAAACCACGCTGCTTTAAATGCAGCAAAGAGCATACTGGAGAAAATTGTACCACAGATTCCCCAACCTGTCTTTTCTGCTCTGCAAACCATTTGGCCATTGAAAAAAGTTGCCCTGAACACTCTAAGGCAAAAAGCTATCAAGATAGTAATGTCACAAGAGAATGTGTCATATCTTGAGGCTTCTGCCCGTTTCCCAGCTGTCAGAAGACCTTATTCTGATGTTGCATCCTCACAAGTTCCTGCAAGCCATCTCCCCTCTACTCAGGCACCTAGAAACCTTCCTACTTTTCCATCTCCTTCCCAATCCTATAGGAAAACCATCTATAAAGCCAAATCTATCCCAGCGCAATCTTCAGTAGGTTATGATAAAGTTTCTCATTATAACATTACAAGTACTCCTTCCTCATCTCTCCCCAATGGACATGCTTTACAAAACAATGTAATATCCTCTAATGATAATCTTTTAGAAAATCTTGTGGCCTTCCTTACAGATATTGTTGGCAAATTTGATGATTCCCATTTACCGTTCAACGTGAAAAACAAACTAGATGCCCTCTTCTCCAGAATGTATAAAGTTCGAGTTCCTAACCCTCCTCCAGTGGAATTGTCGGAGCATCAGGAATAAGAAACCTGATATAATCCACTTAATTAACTCTTATAATCCTTCAATACTTGCAATATCGGAAACTTAGCTTAAGCCAGGGTCCAAATTTAGAATCCCAGGCTTCTCCTGTTATCGTAGTGATAGGAGTGACGGCTATGGCGGTGCTCTGATTCTACTAAACAGGACCATTCCTTTATCACCTATCCAGCTTCCTCCTATACTAGGCAATATAAATGCAGTAGCTGTTAAGGCTTTGGACATCACAATTCTATCCATTTACATTCCAGCTCCCACTCCTTCTTGCATTCCAGAACTCAATTTAATTCTATCAAGCATCTCCCCACCTTACATTGTTCTAGGAGACTTCAACAGTCATCATGTAATGTGGGGTTCCCATAAATCTGACTCTTTTTCTTATTTGCTACTTGATGGCTTCAATGAATTTAATCTTTGTCTTCTAAATGATGGTTCTCCCACCAGAATGTCCTACCCTTTGCAGAATACTAGATCCGTAGTAGACTTGTCATTGTGCTCTCCAATCTTGGCTGCTAGCATATCATGGAAAACTCTTCCTTCCTCTTTTGGTAGTGATCACTTTCCCATCCTCTTAAACCTAAGTAATAGATGTGTCCCTACTAGAAGTATATCTCCTCTTTTCAAATTCAACCTGTTTGAAGCTGATTGGAATGTATTTTCCTCAGAATCAGAACTTCATATCAATAACCTACCCCCAGTTTCTTTACATAACCTTCAGAGTGTTTATAACTCTTCTGAATTATATTATATAGCCTGCAAAATTTCTCCTTTGAAGAATTCCTCCACAAAAAAAATTTCTTCACCTCCATGGTGGGATGCAGACTGCTCCTCAATTATTACAAAACGAAAGGCTGCAGAAAGGCTATATTCCTCTAATATGACCATGGAAAATTTTCTAGATTATCAAAAAATAGCTGCTCAGACCAAAAAACATCTTTACGAAAAGAAAAGAAAAGAAAAGGATGGCTTTTATTCTGTGAGAGCCTATCTCCCCGATCACCTTCTTCTCTTGTTTGGAAAAGTATCAGGCGCTTCCGTGGTGCTTTAAATTATAGTAATCCCCCTTGTGCAGACCCTTCACACTGGCTAGACGACTACAGTAACCATCTGGCTCCCCCCTGGGTCCCATTGGAAGAAGAGATATCTCCTAACTCTAAATCATTTCCTCGTCATTCATCTAACTCTTTTAATAACCTTAATGAATCATTCTCAATAGCTGAACTGCAGTTAGTACTTAGGCACCTAAAGGATTCCACTCCTGGCATTGATGGTATCCCCTACTCATTTCTAGTTAATATGGGTACTAAGTGTGTAAACAGTTCTTTTTAAACATCATTACTTTGTTTTTACAACTGGTTCCATTCCTGATGATTGGAAAACTCATATTATTATGCCCATCCTAAAATTTGATAAAGACCCTTCTTCAGCATTAAGTTATCGCCCTATTGCTATTTCATCAACCTTGTCTAAAATCGTGGAGCATCTTGTAAGAAATCGACTTGAGTGGATTCTTGAAAATAGAGGCATTATACCAAAGAGCCAATTTGGTTTTAGAAAAGGTTTTAGCACAATGAATAGCCTTAGCATCTTAGTATCCGATATAAGACTTGCCTTCTCCAATAACAATTTTCTGGTAGGCATTTTTATTGATGTTTGTGCGGCATATGTTCTCCCACTGCTCAGGCAAAAAATGCATCAGCTGAACATTCCTGGGAGAATAACAAACTTCGTATCAAACTTACTTTCACATAGACGCATATTAGTCCATTCTGAAGGAAGATTTCTCCCAGCTAGATTTACCTGGAAGGGGCTATACCACAAGGCTCTTGTCTTGAGCCCTTTGTTATACAGTCTCTACACTCATGATCTAGACAGATCTGTGAATTACTTAGGTAATGTCCTGCAATATGCAGATGATCTAGCCTTATTTGTAACTGATGCCTCTATTGCCAAAGCTACCTCCCGTTTGTCCCAAGCTGCCAACTTTCTTAATAACTGGCTGTTTGAGCATGGCTTATCAATATCTCCTTTGAAATGCAGTACTGTGGTTTTCTCTAGGCGAAAGCAAATACCAGAAGTATCCATATATATTGATAATACCCTAATCCCCACTGAAAATCAGGTGAAATTTCTAGGAGTTATTCTGGATAACAAAATGTCAGGAATTCCTCATCTATCATATATTGCTTCCAAATGTGAAAAAAAACCTTAATGTAATCCGATCCCTGTCAGGCCTGGTGGGGTTCCCACTCCTACTCCCAAAAGCTTTTATACAATGCCCTTATTAGAAGTCATTTTGACTATGGCTGCTTTTTACTAGAGCCATGTAGCAAAATGGCTCTTAATACCTTAGACAAAATTCAGTCAAAATGTCTACGTATAATAACAGGTGGCATGAAATCTACTCCCATTTCTGCTCTACAAGTTGAATGTGTTGAGCCCCCCTTATTTCTACGTAGGCAATATCTCTCAGATAGGTTTTTGTTCAAAGTTGTTTATTATTTACACCATCCTCTCCTCTCCAAACTTCGTTCCTTGTATCAGTCGGTCAGGGAATCTTCATATTGGTCCCACAAAGATTTGCCATGTATTATAAAAAGTTACATTAAATTAGTCAATGTTCACTCTCCTGTTTATCAATCCCGTAGCAATCCACTTTTCAATATTCCATACGAAGCTCTAATTTTCAACCCAGACATTCTAAATTTCGGATTAGATAAGAATACTATTGAAGTAAATAACAAATTAAATATGCTCCTCCTCCAAAATTGGCTTGATTGGTTAAATATGTACACTGATGCTTCAAAGCTAAGTGACGAGAGATTAGTTGGATCCGCAGTGTGGATCCCCAACGACAAGATTATGTTAAATTTTAACTCCCCACCTGACTCATCTGTATTCACAGGTGAGTCTTTAGCTGTCTTAGAAGCAGTCTTATATGCAGAATCTCACAATCTGGAAAGAACTCTAATTTTCTCAGACTCGCTCAATTGCCTTCAAAGCATAGCATCCAGTCCTTTTCACTCTAAGATAAGATACCCCCTAATTTTAAATATTAGAAAGTCTCTGTACAACTGCCATAAAAAAGGGCTGAAAATTGTCTTGGCTTGGATCCCTAGCCACTGCGAGATTCATGGTAATGAAATTGCGGATCATTTAGCTAACAGTGGTAGAGCCACGCGGCAGCTCTTGCTGTCACACGGATGGGCCGGCTCGAACCGGGGTGGTACCACGACCTCACAGAAAACCAGCGTGAAGTAGAGGTTTACCTCTGCGTTTCGCTTGGTGAGTGCAGGTGGCCGGAGGCCCTTTTTACTGGAAATGAGGCATTCCATCTTAGTCCTCACGGGTGACAACGTATCTACATTTTGACTTGTAATTGAGGATAGATGTAGATGTCTATGGGCCGCAGCAACCACTTACCATCAGGTGGACTGTGTGCTCGTTTGTCACCCTTATCCAATAAAAAAAAAAAAAAAAAAAAAAAAAGAAGCCACCAAATCTGGCTCCCTCCCTAAACAATGTCTCTATGCATATGACCTCCTACCAAAGGCTGGATCCAGCCTTCTGTCTACATGGCAAAGTATCTGGCATCAGTCTAAACTTTTAAAATGTAAATACTATTATCCAAAGTCCAAACTAATATTCCATCAAAACCCTGGTTCTTTCAATATCGCCACATTAAAAACAATCACATCTACTGTATGTCGCCTTCGCTGTGGACATGCTTGTACTCCGGTACACTTGGCAAAACTAAGGATTAGGGATAGCTCAATCTGTGAATGTGGGCTAGACGAAGGATCCGTAAATCATCTGTTCTTTGAGTGTCCTAATCTTTCTCATTCTCTCTATGATATCCTGCCCCATTACGTCCCGCGTCCTGTAAATTTCCAGTATGTTCCTAGTGTATACTCCTTTTGTAAATATTTTGTGTGATTTTATTCGTACTAATAATATTAACCGGTTCAGTGCGGGCGACACGCCAGGCGTGCCATCGAATACTTTTGTGTGTGGCGTATTACAAGCGAGGCGTGTTGTCTTTTTTATAGTTCGGCCGTTCAGAGAATGCGTTCCTGACACCTATCAGTTAGTCACTAGTGATGGGCATAACATAACACTGAGTTCGTTACCGTTCCTCCAAAATGAACCGCCGCGTTATTTTTAAGATTATTTTCGTTTTAAATTGGCGGAATCATTTAAAATTTATATTTTAGTAATTTAAGTGGAAACCAAAAAAAGGTAATATTAATATAATAAAATTGTTTTATTTATTCTTTGTTACAAAGTTACAATCTGTATTTCTATGCAATAAAGTACATTGAATTGAATGTGCGTACAGAATATTAATCAGACTCCGATTCGCTTGAGGAGGTGGTGTCTTCATCATCATCTTCGCCTACATGTATAATTATATTATTATCATTAACAGAATCAATCCTGATATCTCGGTCAAAATGTTCCACAATCAGGTTTTTAGTCTTCTCAACAACCTTTGCCCAGTCATCTCTTGTGACTTCCCCGCAATTAAATGTAGTGGCATTCATTTCCTCGTGGTAGTCATGTGTGGAAATGCCAGTAACGCGTTCTCCACAAAGCCGTATTTTGCAGAACCTGCGTGGCATATTATCAGACGGGCCCCCTTACCCATTGGTACTTTCGACGTCGACGCTTGTGTATCATCCGTCCAAGAACGGGAAACCGTGTGATTGGCGTTTAGCCATGTCTCGTCAATGAACACGACATTATCCCAGTTATCAATATTTTTTCTTCTTTCAAAAAACTTATCCGTTTTAAAATTATGTCGTATCATTCTAATAAAATTTTTCTTTTGTCTGTTTTTTTATACGAAAAACCAATATCTTTTAAGATTTTGGTTAAAGCAGTTTTACCCCCGCTAAACAGTCTAGCTTCTCTTAACGATGCCATAAGCTTCTTCCTGTTGAGATATTCATTTCTGGAATAGTAACCATATATATATGATTTCTGATTGCATCGGCGTCAAAGGTGTCAATATCTGTCACGGGTTTAGTGCTACGTTTCTTCTTCGGAGTACGTAAAATATTATCTTCCGTGCCAGTAGAGCCGAACTTTTATTTATTAATCTGAGAAGAAGCGTCTGAGAGACGCGTTCTTGTACTTGTTCGACAGGTAACAGGGGTCCGCCATTTTGCCGCTCCCACTCAAAGTAATCTTGCAGCTTGATGATTAACTCACGGGCTCCACTTTTCAATGTTTGTCCACGTTTAGGCATTATTATGCACCAAAAGTAAAAAGAACGCAATACAAAACACAATCGAAGTCCGATTTAGCGCCGATGTCAGTTTGAAAAGCAGAAACAGTCCATTAAACGAAAGCCGGGTAATCAAATAAATACAGATCGAAAACACTTGAAGAACGTGGTCTATGCGCACGAAACGACAACAGACGACTGTTTTAGCGTCACAAAATGGCGGCCCATAACGCCATTTGGGGTTACCATTTTCAACCTACGAGTAAATATAAAAATGCTACTTTCTTTCGCGCGTTCGGTTTGGTCGTAGTTTTATTTTTATATTTACTAAAAGTTATCTTATAGTCCATTATTTTCAAATTCTTAAAAAGAAAAACAAAACGTATTATTTTATAAAGTTTAACTGTATAAGAACAGATTACGATACTGTTATTGCCTGTTATTGTTAGCACAGCACTACAAATATAAAGCGCTGACATAACCTTGTAATAGCGCAGTATAGATTTAGAAAAATATTGTTTACCAAGTTATTTGACACTCAGTTTGGCACAAAATTATAACATTTATTGATTATTGATATAATAATGTTGTTTTAATGCAGCAAAAATATTTTTATCGTAACTGCAACGCCATTACAAAGTTACGTCGTCAGGTCAATCGCGACGTGTCAGGAACGCATTCTCTGAACGGCCGAACTATAAAAATCGCTATAACTCGCTCAAATTGCTTTTTTGGAAAATTTATCCAGAACAAAATATTCATTATTTTGCAAGTAGTTCATGCCTGCTGCTTCGTTTCTGGATATTTTGAAAAATTTAAATTTTTAGGTGTTGACAAACTTTTTTAACTTGTACATGATACCGTTTTTACTTTATAGGTTTTTAAAACATGTTGTGGAAAAATACTCTCATAAGAAACAAATGAACAAATAATAGCACTCATTGCGATCGCTCACAAACTCAAGTCTTAAACAAGTTTCTAGAAAACAACTCTCCTGTTAAAAAAAAACAATGCCTTTATCTATTTTGCTTAAAATGGTTGAAGTGCCGACTTATTACTATAATTTGGCCGAATGGACCTAGGAAGTACCATGTGCTCTTGTGATATGGTATAAGATTTATTTTTGCTTGAAACAGTTTGAAACCGTTCATGCATAAAAAAAGTTCGCTAATAAATAGTCTTTTGTCAATCTGCCGCCGTATAGCACCGGTATTTGTTTCCTTTTGAAAACACTTGTTTTGCTATTCTTACTAATTAGACGTTTTCGAATCGACTTTACTTTTACATTTGTATAACATTAAATAATATTTAACATTTGTAAATATTAATGAATCATAAACCTTATTTTTTTTCTAAATTAAGGTTTTTGATTGTTTCATATTTACAAATATTATTATCAGGTGAAAATTTAATTTAAAAAAAAAACCAAGGTTTTCCAGGGTGATTTAGCTGTACCTACTTATATAAATATTTTTTTATAAAACAATAAATAGTACAAAAGGTTTGTAATCTCTTTATGAAAAAAGTCACTTACTCTCAATTTCAAAGAAAACACGTAAAAAAACACGTAGTTACCCACTAAAAACAAGTATCCTTCCATGTCAAATAAACTTAATTAGGTGTTATATCAAGCTCTTACTAGTAATTTGCAATAAGCGACGACCTCGATACAGCACCTGCTGACACCGCTCACACGTGCCGCCACCGGACGCAACGTGATCACCGCCGCTGACACTGCACCCCGATTGACGTCAATGCGCGATTACCGCGATGCAACATTTTTATTTCATAAAATTTAATTTAAGCATTCTGTATCTAGCATCGATCAGGCATAGACAAATCTAAATAAATTTGGTTTTGTTTGGGTCCTTCGGCTATGGTTACCATAATTGGCGCAGTCGGTAGGATACTCAAGGCGTCTTGAGGTAGTTTTGATAGGATTTTCTCACATTGAAATCCCGCGTCGTAAATCAATCGCTACCGCCGCGAGCGATCGCGCGTCTTCGAGTATCCTTGAAAAGAACCTGGAGCCTGGCTGGAGGATAAATCAAGAAATCGATCCCAGAGGAACCAGAATGCAATTTATGTAAGTACACTGAAACCGATTCTGTGTTGCTTCCTTTTACATATAATTTACCTTTCTCTTTTACCGCCAAGATTTTTCATCCTAGGCAATCCACCCCTAGAAGGCCTGCGAATAATCGAGTGGCCCGTAGACTTAATTTAGATACAAATAGTGTAGGTACAAATATAAGTGTAGGTTCAAATACTTTATCGAATAATTTTAAGGGACTAAGCGATCCGGAATCCGCAATAATGGCTGACGTAGAAGTAATTATTAAGGCCTTACGCCTAGTACCCGAATTCGACGGTAACTCGCATATTTTGCCCCGCTTTATAAATTTATGTGATCAGATCGCAGCGGAATATATAAATCAAAACGAAGGTAATGCATTAGCTAAACTTTACCTCGTGAATGGTATCTTAAATAAGATTACTGGACCTGCCGCACGAATAATTAGTTCTAACGCTATAGCTGAAGATTGGAATAGCATTAAAACAGCTTTAATTAATAATTTCTCCGATCAGAGAGATGAGACCGCCCTTTATAATGATCTTATGATATCCACACAGGGGAATAGTTCGCCCCAAGAATTCTACGACCGATGTGTAAACTTGTTCAGCACTATCATGACCTATGTCACCTTACACGATACTGTCGATACGACTATTAAAGCTAAGCGCGACCTTTACAGAAAGCTCACGATGCAGGCATTTGTTCGCGGAATAAAAGAGCCGCTCGGCTCTCGCATACGATGCATGCGTCCTGATAGTGGAGAAAAGGCACTTGAATTTGTACAAGAAGAATTAAACGTAATGTATCTTCAGAATCGCAGCGGATCTGCCGCAGGTAAAAAACCGCAGGCACCACAAGTACCCATGCCTTCGCCAATAGACGCGTATAAATTCCCCGTACAACCTATTATGCCTATGCCCAATTTTAAATTCTCTCAACAACAATGGCGCCCGAATAATTATAACAATGCTCCCGTACCATATAGGCCTGTAGGTATGCCGACACGCACGCAACAGATATTCCGCGCGCAACCACCTAACTATAATCCACAACTTAATAGATTCCAACTCCCACCAAGAAACGATTCATATAATTCAGGCCACAAGCCTATGAGTGGTGTAAGCCACTACGTCACAAAGGAAAGGTCCACGATTGGTCAAATGTCTGGTCACGATTGGCGAAAATTCGGAAATCCGCCGCCATCTAACTACTTTAAGACTAGGGAGGTGAACATGAACGAATTTGTGAACTATGGTGATGGTCATTGCTATTACTTTCCCGAGTACGCATATAACGAACCCAATGATTCTTACTATGGGGTCTACCCGGAGTATTACGACCCAGAACCGATAAATTACGTGATTACTGAGCTATCAAATTACGATTTATCTCAAGAGATCCCATCAGGATCCTACGTTGATCCTGAAATGCCTAGTACGAGCTCAGCACAGGAACAGGATTTTCCCAAGCAAGGGAAATCCGAAAAGCCAAAATAGAATTGAATTTGCAGTCACAGAGACAGCTCCCGTACATACAAATTTCAAACTCACCTTTAAAATTTTTGATCGATACGGGTGCTAATCAATCTTTTATTTGCCCGGAAGCTGTAGGTAAATTTTTTCACGAAATCCCGTTAAACTTTGACCCCTTCGAGGTAACAAACGTACACGCTACCACGCGCAACGATTATTCTATAACTTTGCCATGTTTCAGCGAATTTCGGGAAACAGAAAGTATTAAACTGTTCGTTTATAAATTTCATGACTTTTTCGACGGCCTTATCGGTTTAGATTTATTAGAAAATTGGGAAGCCAAAATTGATCTTAAAGACAAATAATTATTCACTCGTAATTCTGTTACTCCAATTCATATGTATAATTCACGGAATATAAACTTTTATGAAGACGTGATCCCGGCAAAAACAACGAAGCTAGTTAGGGTCCCTATTAATTTGCAAGACGGAGACGCTTATATTGACGAACAGATTATTTCTAATTGCGTAGTAAATGAATGCCTAACCACCGTCAAAAATAATCGTCGTTTTCTTGAAATTATGAATCCAACCTCGCACGACTTAATATTTTCTATGGATCGCGCCGTTCATGCAGAGGCTTATAACGTCCAATGCACGGGCATTGAACAAATGACGTCACGCGAACGCGAAGTACTGTCACGCTTGCGCACAGACCATCTTAATATGGAAGAGCGCGTTAACTTAGAGAATCTGTGTCAAAAATATGCAGATATATTTTATATTGACGGAGAGGCTTTGACTTTTACAAATAAGATTAAACACAAGATTAGAACATCTGATGAGATGCCGGTCTTCACAAAAAGTTATCGTTACCCTTACATACACCGCGACGAGGTCAGGGATCAGATAGGGAAAATGCTAAGTCAGGGTATAATTAGACCATCGGAATCTGCCTGGAGCTCCCCTATTTGGATAGTACCAAAAAAACCTGATGCCTCAGGAAAGACCAAATGGCGTTTAGTCGTAGACTTTCGGAAATTAAATGAAGAAACTATTGACGACAAATATCCGATTCCCAACATTAATGACGTTTTGGATAAGCTAGGTAATTGCCAATATTTCTCGACCCTCGACCTGGCTAGTGGTTTCTATCAGGTCGAGATGGACCCAGAAGACATACCCAAAACAGCATTTAACGTAGAAAATGGGCATTACGAATTTTTACGCATGCCCATGGGCCTGAAAAATTCACCATCTACCTTCCAGCGGGTGATGGACAATGTCTTGAAGGGTCTCCAAAACGTCATCTGTCTGGTCTACCTCGACGACATAGTAGTTTTTAGTACCTCACTTCAAGAGCACATGATCAACCTCGAAAATGTATTTTCAAGGCTTAGAGAATCAAATTTCAAAGTCCAAATGGACAAAGTCCGAATTTCTCAAACGAGAGACCGCCTATTTAGGGCATATTATTACCAAAGACGGCATCAAGCCGAACCCTGACAAGATTAGGGCTATTAAGAACTATCCAATGCCCAGAACCCCCAAAGAAATCAAGCAATTCCTAGGCCTAGTAGGGTATTATTGAAAATTTATCCCAAACCTCGCGCGCATCACTTAGCCATTTACAAAATGCCTAAAGAAAGGAAACAAAGTTGTTATTAATTCGGAATATACAGATTGCTTTGAAAAATGTAAAAACCTTTTAACTACACTGTACGACATTATTCCAATCATACAAGATAAGTTTAAAAATTCGGCCGTGAATTTAGTGCTAACAAAAACTGAGGTGGAAAATGTAAAAGACTATTTAAGGCAGCAGGAGATTATCAAAAATTATCACGACGGTAAAACTAACCACCGTGGTATAAATGAGTGCCATCTTGCCTTGTCTTGCCGTTATTACTGGCCAAAGATGCGAGATCAAATTACCAAATTTATCAATGATTGTATTATCTGTGGCCAAGCTAAGTACGATCGTAATCCCATCAAACCGCAATTTAACATCGTTCCTCCTGCTTACTAAACCGTTCGAAATTGTGCACATAGATTTGCTTTCTATACAAAATGAGAAATATTTAACTATCGTAGATGCGTTTTCCAAATACGCGCAGGCATACCATGTTCGCGATGCCACGGCAATCAGTATCGTTCAAGCACTGTTAAATTTTTGCACTCATCATGGGTTACCTCTAACAATAGTATCAGACAATGGCACAGAATTTACCAATCAGATATTTAATGATTTTACTAATTTACACCGCATTAACCATCATAGAATACTACCTCACTCCCCCAACGATAACGGCGTAGTAAAATGGTTCCACGCGACGATTCTGGATCATCTCAGAATCCTAAAATTACGCAATAAAAATGAGAATGCTATAAACCTTATGCCGTACGCAATTTTAGCTTACAATAGCTCCGTACGCAGCTTTACCAAATGCAGACCTTTTGATATTATAACTGGGCATTTCGATCCGCGAGACCCCTTTGACGTAGATATGACAAAACATTTAACGCAGCAATACGTACAGAATCATAAGGATCAGATGAAGTTAGTTTATGAAACGTTAGGGGAAATTAGCCTGGCTGACCGTACCAGCATCATAAATAACTGCTCCTTGGATAGCATCCCACAGGATGAATCAAGACATAACACTTGAGAGCCTCGACGATGGCCCCGGACTTCTACCTTTTCGGCTTGGCGTAACAAGGCTCATTACACACTATCATATTTTTATACAATTCGTAGAATTAGATGATATTAATGTTAACACCCTCAGCGCCAGACCATAAGTGGCCGTTCTTTCAAATTTTGCAAATTTGTGTTTCTGTTCGGATGTGTTTAAAACAACATAATAATCGTATTTGTCTTTGACACCCTCCCTTTTTTCCTTTTTTTTTACGGAGTTTTTATCCGTGTGACATTTAGATACACGTGGCCTGGGAAATAGTTTATGTGAAATGCATACCTCCTAGGCCATGTGTATCCAAATAGATACACGGGTAAAAATATAAGATACAAGAAACCACCTATGAACTTCGGTAAACAGAGAAGATATGTTGAAATTTTGGGCTCTAGTTGGGTGGATATGTTTGGTCAAATTACCAAGTATCAAAGATTACTGGAGAAGCCACAAACTCTATGGAATACCCCTAGCTCGTACTGTTATGCCTTGGAATCGATTCGAGCTGATGCTGAAATTTGTCCATTTCGCCAACAACCAAACTGCTGATACTAATGAAAGGCTGTACAAAGTAAAAGAAGTAATCAATATGTGTATAAAAAACTATAAAAATGTCTACACACCAGGAGAAAAAGTTTGTGTCGATGAGTCATTGGTTGCTTGGCGCGGCAGATTTATTTTCCGGCAGTACATTCCGAACATAAGTGCCAAATATGGAATAAAGCTATTCAAATTGTGTACTGAAAAGGGATAACATGAAACCTGTTTGTGTACTGTGGTAAATCAAAGAACCCTGACACAGGAGTCTCAGAAAAGGTGGTAATCTTTGGGAAATGGTCTTTTCAATGTGGGCAGGACCATGTATACGGACAAATACTACATAAGTGTTCCACTTGCACTGCAAATGCGTAAAAGAAAGGCGCATTTGGTAGGGACACTTAGAAGTAACAGAAAGTACTCACCTAGCCAAGTTACCAGCACTAAATTGAAAAAAGGCTAAATAGCAGCTCAACAATCAGGTGACGGTATCATACGGCGTGACAAGCGAGACGTTCTCATGCTTTCCAGAAAGCAATCTGGTCTGAAAACAGTCACCAAAAGAAACAGAAGAGGTGAAAGCATAAGAAAACCTGCATGTATTGAAGATTATAGCCATGGTAAATCCTCAATCGATTTCAGTGACCAGATGGCGACTTATGGATCAGCTTTACGTAGATGCACCAAATGGTGTCAGCAAACTGATGTTTGAAATTATATGGGGCATAAGCTTGTTGAACGGTAATTTCTTATATAACCAATAAACCCATAAAAGGAAACTAACAATAACAGAGTTTCGTGAGCAGGTTATCACAGGTAAGCTTGAAGAAGCCAATAAATCAATGACAACTACACCTAGCTCACCAGTCAGTGCCAAACACTACCTGGTCACTAATATAAAAGACGGAGTAAAAAAGAAAGGCCGGTGCTCTGAATGATATAAAAAGTACACCAGGAAAGGAAAAACCATCGACGGAAAACTGCGAAAAGCTTCCCAAATAGTAACCAAATGTTCTGCTTGTGAAGCGTATTTTTGTAAAAGCTGTTTGAGTGATCGTCACTAATTTTTTATTTGTTTATTTTTTTCGATTATAATTTATTTTTATTATTTTGTCATTTCTGCTGCCATATATAAAGAAAGATATAATAAAAACACTAAAATGTATAAATGGTTTTATTGATTATTTGCCTAGGTATCCGGTAAATATCACACTAAAATTTAAAAACTTATAACTTTCTTGAAAAATAACCGATTCCCAGACCATTTATACTGAAAAAATGCGACAGGCCAGGGCTTTTATTTTAGCATTATAATTATATAGAAAACGTGTGCCTAAAATATACACAGCACTTTGACCAAGTAGAAAGATGTGTATACTTTTGGATACACAATGTTCCAGACAATGTGTGCCAAAAATATACACATGGCGCCGAAGGTGTTAAAATCTCGCAGTTACAGAATCAACTAATATATTTTAGACAAACTCTAGGAAACGATACTTATATGCTTTATGAGGCTCAAATAGAATTCCTATTCATCAAACTTAGTAAGGTCTTAAACCAATTAGAAACCTTAAAACCCCATCGTATAAAGAGAGGTCTCGTAGACGGACTCGGTTCAATAATTAAGAGCGTTACTGGTAATTTAGATAATTCAGATGCCGTGAAGTATGACAATGCAATTAAAATCCTTCAGCAAAATAGTAACGTTATTTTTCATGAATTTAACAATCACGTAAGTCTTAGTAAAGAGTGGATGGTTCAGCATTCTAATGTGTTAGAAAAGTTAGTCGAGAATCAGGTAAAAATAAATGAAACGTTATAAATGAAACGAACTCTGTGGAGAGACAATGGACCATCAGCTACGACAAGTTCCAGGCTGTATCCAGAATCTTTTAATAAATCAAGCCATCGACAAGACCTGCGACGTTGTTACAATAACCCTATCAAGACCAGCTATGGAAGAATTAGACGAGAAACATTATATCCTGTCTTTCCCCAACGCCACGAGGATACACTACCTATGTGGCAAAGAAAATTACAACATTCTCAGCGGTACCTACTTAGCAACTGTCCCCATGAGCTGCTCCTTGGACACACCCGACTTTACAATCACCAATACTAACGACGTAGTTGAAGGACAGCCGCTGAAAATAATGAAGCTGACAACCCACATTGAGGAACCGCTCAAAGAAAAATCTCAGATTCATCTTAATTCCATTAACTTACGAAGGCTGCATGACACTAAGAACAGGGTGATAACGCAGCTAACTCTGGAAATAAAGCAAGTGTCGCCGGACTACACAGTATATCATACAACGATCCCGCTTTATATCATTCTATTAAGCGTACTCGCACTCACCATACTGCTACTTATAAGACGAGGCGAAATATTCCAACGCAGATCTGAAAGATCACCCCCCAAGGACAAGATCTATGCATTACCCGAGACATCTGAAAAGACCAAGCAGCACCCATCACTATTTTCTCAGATAAGTCTTCAAAAATAAGTGATGATCTGAGGGGGGAGGTGTTATATCAAGCTCTCACTAGTAATTTGCAATAAGCGACAACCTCGATACAGCACCTGCTGACACCGCTCACACGTGCCGCCACCGGACGCAACGTGATCACCGCCGCTGACACTGCACCCCGATTGACGTCAATGCGCGTTTACCGCGATGCAACATTTTATTTCATAAAATTTAATTTAAGCATTCTGTATCTAGCATCGATCAGGCATACTTAAGTTTAATTGTAAAATTAGTTTCATTAAATCTATCTAAATAAATTTGGTTTTTTTTGGGTCCTTCGGCTGTGGTTACCATAATTAAAGTAACAAGTAAAAAAAGCATAAAAAATAACATTACTTTTACACATGGCGGATGGCGTCTGTGGCGCTCGACACGCCAGGCGTGTCATGCAATATTTGTTGTCGAAAATCGGTGCCGCAACGAATCGGTTAAACTGTAAAATTACTAATCAATTTTGGTGATGGTACTTAAAAATGTGATGTCTTTTGTTGTAGATAGTGAACCCTCTTGTAAAATTGAAAACTATTTAATGTAATAAATATTTACTTGTCACTCCCATGACTGACTTGACACTGGCAGAATTCTATCAAGAGAAGCCATAATTTAAAAGAAGAAGAAGAAGAAGATGATCTCATTTGTAAAGGACCATGCCCATATTAGTATGGAGCTAAAAGTCAGCAATGCCATGCAATGCCCAAATTGCAGCTCTATCTCATATGATAACTTCTTAACAGTATTTATATGATATCTAGATTTCATGTCATATAAAGCACCGGTTCAAAAGATATTGGACATTAAACATGATTAACATGATAACTTCCTACTGCTTTATTATACATATGGAGTGTAGAGTACAAGGAGAACCATCTTATAAGGGGCGAAAGTTGAAAAAGTGTCCTACTATTTACTGAAAATAGAGGTTCCAAAACGTACCAAAATAGAGCTGGCGTCTGAAAAACTACGATATGAAGATAGCTGTTGTGAACGGAGTGAAGTCAGCTGAATTCAAATATTTAAAAAATTTCAGTAGTTAGTAAAATGTCAGTATACAAAATCTCAACTATTTACGTAGTACAAAACCAAGCGGATTGGTCGGTCCTTGTTTATTTCTTCATCTTATTCTAATTACTTTTGGCGCTTTTTTTTTAATTTATCCTATGCTACTGCAGCGCCACCCTTATTGGACACGTTTTTAGGGACACTTTTCATATATAGAGATGGTCCTCCTTCTACTCTACACTCCATAATTATACAGTGAAAAATGAGTGACAGTCATTTTAGTTTTTTGGAATGTTAGTGACTTGGAGTTAAGCCTTTTGAGCCATTACTTCATTAGGTTTTTGTTTTAATTATATTTGTTTATTTGAAGCCTAGATATACTTATACACTACCATAAAGTACTTTTTTGTACTTTTGAGTGTCTAGAGACATCATTTAGATCTTTATTCAACTCGTTGATGATTCAAATGTAAAATTATAATCGATATTGGAATCGATTACTTAGATCAATTGATCAACAAAAAAACGATTCCTTTTTCGAAGATTTTATTTATCATGCCCATTATTTAGCCCCTAACTAAACAAAGCCTAAGATTTTATCATTTAAGAGACTGTCAATGAGGGATAGGTGAACAAACAAATAGTCCCATAAATGGCGTTGGTAAAAAACCTAGTCTGCCTCTGGCTTTTGATAACAAAAATGAATGCTTAACTGGGCCATGTTTTTTTCATCTGATGACGTTTATTATAAAATCATATTTTTATTTGGTTTTGTTGTAAAGCAGTATATTATTATTCGATTATGTTGAGTTTTACATGGGCCAAAGGACTTGATTCCAGACCGTAATAAATAAAGCATGAATTAATGATTGAAACGATGATACGTACTGCAATGTCAACAAACCGTCTTATTTTTTTAATTTTTTTATCCAGTGCTTAATATGATTTAAAATTAACAACATAATTCTAGTTTTTATTTATTAGAGCAATCTTGTAATATACTTTATCTGGGCATTTCTGGGGCACAGATGGGCATTGTCTTTTTTGTGACATTTATACTTCATTTGACCTTGTGTTGTAATATGCAGTAAGAATTGCCTCCACTTCAGCCAATGATATGTCAGTTGGTCTTCAGGGAGAAATGTCTTAAATACATATGTACCCCAAAGAATTGAAAAAAAAAATCTCTTTTAATACTGTTTAACGCTACCATTAGCTTCAAACCAAAAGTTTAAATATTTTATGTAACTAATGATATGTGGTAGAGCCACCAGAGAAGAATCACACTCACAGAATACCAGCAAATAGCAGCTTAATATAGCTGTGTTTCAAATATTGAGTGCAAAGATGTTTTATAGGTCCAGATACCGTGTTGCTAACACACCGCAACGTTCATAGTGAAGACAGTCTTTGATTCATGTGTGCGTGAGTACCACGTGACTCGCATATCTTACGCACCATGGCTGCATTAATGTGCGTGACTTCGGTAATAACAGTGCGAATCGATTACCCAAAAAATGTGGGAGATTTTATATTTCATTCATAATGACGTACCTATTGATTCTAAGAGTATAAAATGTGTGTGCGTGGCGTGTGCATTTGTGTGCGTGTGTGTATGGGGACATAAGCAACCATGTGTGTTTTATGTAGGTACGAACATCGCACTAAAATATTGAAGATATGTAATAAAACCTATAATTAGTATAACAGTTAAAATAAATAAAAAAGCACAGTAGATATTTATGTATGTAACATATATTTATAATCTATTCTTACTAAATATATACAGAGTACTACACTTTTGTACTGTAGAACACAAAATATTGCCGCTTTTTACGAAGATATTAAATTATTTTTCAATCCTAAGTAAAATGATGAAGAAAAGTAAGTTTGGTTAAGCGTAAACTTCGGCCAAGAGATAGCAAAATGTTTGATTTTTTTAAATTGCTCCGTTCCGTTGCTGCGTGAAGGAAGGACAAAAACAAATAAACAAAAAATCACACTTTCACGTTTATAATATTATATTAGTATGGATTGTCAAGAATAATAGTTAAACATTTAAAACCGGTTTACAATCGGCTTTTTGAGGGTGGAACTATACAGTCGCGCTCTCTTTCTCGCTCTAGTAAATAACGGTTCTGAATGACCAAAAAGGATAGAAGCACAGGAAAGTGCAATTTCATGCTGCCAGATGTAGGTCAACCCTAACCTTTTAAACGGTTTAACTCTATAGGTTGGGTAAAATCTGTAAAATTAGACTGTTTAAAACCCCCTATACAGATAACCTTTGCGGTTGATCATGACATTAAAAAATGGTAAAAACATTTCATAGACTAGGCAACACTCGAATATTATTGCGCAGTATTATTACTTGTATTGACATTTAGCTTTCGTATTCTTTTACAAAGAAATACACCATAAAATTGTATAGTTACTTAAGAAAAGTGATGTTCTTATCCTTATCTTTTTTCCAAGAGTAATTTTTAAATGATTTCACAGCACAAACAGTCATTTTGCAAAATTAAAAACACCGGTGCGTGATGTAAGTTCACAGTGAACGTCGCTTGCGTAATGGCGGAACGATCGAACGAATACGCCAATATTGGCGCCTTTGAAATGGAAGCGTTTTAGGCGCGCGTACACGGTATCTGGACCTATAAAACATCTTTGATTGAGTGTAAATAAAAGGAGAGCCTTGTTACCGGAAATAAGGCATTCCACCTTAGTCCTCAAGGGTGACAATGCATTTTAATTCTTTATATATATATAAGAATTAAAATGCATGTGCATTGTCATATTTATATTATTAAAAAAAAAGTATACATATTTATATTATTAAGATAAATTATAATCACCTGCGATGAATTTTACGGGTCAAGCGAATAATGACAAGTATAAACACCGATACGAATACACACATGAGCATTCCTTTGACTTGTGCCAAAAAAAAAAACAGTCATAGAGTTGAGAACTATATTATTTAGGCCTGTAATATGTAGCGAATACTAAAGGCCAAGTAGCGAGAACACCAGAATGTTCCATAAATGTGCCATAACAATACGTACCTAATGATTTTGCGCGACCGTATTTACAACACATAATATCTTATACTACTCAGGCCTGTATGGATCGCGCACCCTCGCTAATTGTGCAATTGCTTTGTAAAGAAGACTTAGTCGTACCTCCGAGATTATGTTAGAAAGCATATTAAATAAAACGGTTGACCTGATTGTTTGTTAATCAACTTATTCAAATATCAATGGTGGATATTGGCAAATATATTATATGGCTTTCTACGTAGTGCAGTGGCTTAGCATTGAGTTGCGGTGCTAAGGACTGGTTCGAATTCCGCATAGAACAACTATATGTATGAACTACAACTAATTGTTTCGATTTTGGATCCAGTCCATGTGCAATCCATGTATGTAAACTGTCCCCAAAGAAGAGTTTATTACTTAACAGTTAGTCAAAATTAAAAGCTTAGATGTCGCATCCATGACCACTGCTTGCTAAAACACTTTGCCTCTCCACTTCTTATTCCAAAAAATAGGGTGTCAACCAACGATTACGAGTTTTCTTCATGTTTACCACGCCCAGCCTAAGGAATTTATATTACTACATAACTTTGACCGCACTAAAGTCGTGCGAGTCTCGACTTCAAAATAATAATTTAAAATTAAAAATCATCAAAAACGGTTCACCCAGAAAAAAGTTATGAGGTAACACACATAAAAAAACATACAGTCGAATTGATTACGGTAATCCTTTTTGAAGTCGGTAGAACTAACTTCTAGGTGAACCGATATTGACGATTCTTTTTTATTTGAAAGCTGGTATTTCTCATGTGGTCCCATATAAATTTGATCAAGATACGACTAGTAGCATTTTAGTTATCCTTAATAATGCGTATTTAATTGACTTCGACTACATTGATGATGTTCTCATTTAATTTATATTGAAGTCGGTTGTACAAAATTTTTAATTTTACTACTTGTTCTAAGGTCGATTGTCTGACCTTAGAAATTAAATTTACTCAGTGAATTTCTTAAAAAGTAATGATTAGTTTATTTTCATTGAATTACAGGATGCTGAATCTAATATTCTGGCTAACTTTATTGTAACAGAATCAGGGAAATCAATATTATTTAAAGAATGGGAGCTCGTTGTGGATGTAGAAGATGAGGTATAAATATTTAATTATTTATATTAATAACTTAATTTATTGCCTAGACCAATCTTTTTTAACTTCGATGCTCAGAAATTATCTGTGTGATAGAAACCATAACAAACATACAGACTAGAAGAACTATAGATTACCAACATATCTGAACCGATCAATAAACGTTGCATCAACAAAATGGCTCTAAAAAGCCATTGCTTTAAACTTTAAAATGATAAATGTTCTTGAGTAGCAGCCTCGTGCTGGTAAGCGGAGAGCAGGGCGGTCTGCGGCTTCACTCACTAGATAGAGGGAGGAGTTGGTAAGACATACAGGATATTTATTGAACTTTTGGGTATCTGGGGGACCACTATTTTCCACCAATAAATTAATTATTTATTAATTATGCCTGTGACATAGTGCTCATGTCATGGCTATGGACTTCTATTGTATAAAAGATTCGTCATATTTTATACGCTTGAAAGTCAGAGTATCCTACTAATATTTTGTACAACTTTCTTTTTTTGTAAGGAGGATAACACTTGTGTAGATGAAAAACAAGAGATGGAGAAACTAAGGAAGATGATGACTGAAAAAAAGGCTGGCACTTTAAGTGATATCAGTGAAAATGAGTTGGAACAATATGCAAAAAACATGCCAGAAGATAAAGTTTTCAATAAATTCAGCAAAAGAATTTCAAGGCACCCTGAACAAGTTTTAAGATATGATAGAGGTGGGACACCTTTATGGATTACTGGCAACACAGAAAATCATTTAATGTACATTCCGAAATGCCAATACTGTAATGGAGATAGACAATTTGAATTTCAGGTAAGAACATTATGCACTAAACAATCTGGTATTTAACACTAATTTGTCAATTGAAATAACTTTGAAGAGTTGTCAGAACAAATATTTCTACAAAAAAATGTACGAAAATATTTATTAACATCTATAAAATGCCAATATAATTCCAGGTTGTGATGCATTCCATCTTAGTCCTTAGAGGTGACAATGATTCTGTAGCTTTCACTATTTGAAGTTTGATGGAACCATGGACTGCAGTGAAATCAAGTGCAGTGCAACAGTAATTAGCTAACACTTTATTGTATTTTATTATGCCTTAGGACACACATTCAAGTGGTGACCTTAATTACTGATCATCAGTCATCGTTCATCATCATCATTACAGCTCTTCACAAATTCCATGGCTCCTATACATAGGCCTCCCCCAAGGAGATCACAAAGCACGGTCCTGAGCCATTTGCATCCATCGACTTCCTGCATATCTCTTACGAGGTCGTCACTCCATCTAGTTATTATGGCCGCTCTACACTGCTTACTGATATGAGACTGAAACTCGAAAAGAATCGGTTGTCGGTTCTTCGAGCTGTACTTGAGAGCCACTTGCCACTTTACTTAATCCATTGGGTTATGTCGGCTACTCTGATCCTCATTTCTAAGTCGCCCGGGTACTATTATGTAATAAGGTGCAAATTACAATGAATCATAGTGACAGTAAAAAATTCAAATTTTGATAAAAATTTAATATGATTTTTATACTTGTATAGCTATAGTAATTGTCATTGGAATATTGAAGTCCTTCAAACTTCGTTGTTTGGTGTGGTTGCATTATAACTACCGAGGACTCGGATAGAATGCCTCGTTACCATTAAATAGGGTCTTTGGTTTTTATCATAAGTGACCAGAACCAGAGACTTTGGTGAGCCATCAGTAGCTTTACTTCAATTTCTATATAAGCCCAAAAGCTTGTCACAACCTGCTAACCGAACGTAAATTGATTGCGAATTAGTAAATGCCATGAGCTTTTTTACCGATTGAAATACTTTCAATTACAATTTCTTGAGGGATGATGTGCCTTTTTATGCCATTGTATTAAATAGGTTCAGGCCCATAATTTATTTATTTATTCTTTATTGCATTCCTTAATCTAAAAGAATACAAAGGGTAAACTTAATGCCTTAAAATGCCTGATAATTAACTATGTTATATATACGGTATGACTATGTTATATATAATAATGATACTAAGATTATCTCCAGTAATAATTCAACCTTTAACTACTTTCTTGTTCTCACAGCAACACACTACATGTGTGCATTAGAATAGAATAAAATACAACATATAAGTATTTTTGGTGCTTAGAAATTGTTTATAACTAGGCTTTTTTTTTCAGGTTATGCCGCAACTTCTTAATTTTATCAATGTTGGTATTGATATTAATAGCATCGATTGGGGGATTCTTGCTATATATACTTGTAAAAACAGTTGTAATAATGGCCCTGCATATAAAGAAGAATATATAGTCAAACAAGATTTATGTAATTAAAATGTATTTATTTTTAAAATATTAAATAACATACCTAATTAATTATCTTTCACTGGTTTCTTCCCATAATCTTCAGCTATATATGTAAGCAGGTCATTTAGACCACTAAATTCTGTTCTTGACTGTGGAGGATTATTTTTTGGAAGTACTGGTAATAAATTTCCTATTTTTATCCTGAAGTCTTTAAGCTGAAATATAAATTTATGTTATAATCATTGATATAATATGTAATACATACTAGGAGCAGATGTCCTGATGCAAGTTATTGCGCTACACTTTCTCGCAACTATCTCAATCAGTCTCTAATGGTGGTGGGTGCATGACTTAAAATTGAAGGTTATGGCTATATAAGTAAACTTGTGAGAATGCTTTCAGGTGTACTAAGAGAATGTTATAATCACTTCTAGAGCGCCATTTTATCAACGCAAATTATAGATTATGAAATACAGATTGTGCAGGTGTGGCACATAATATTTATTGGGTAATAAGTACATTGTAAATTGATACAGTGTTATAGTTGAGACCTCCTTTTAAGTATTTTAATAAATACTTGTGCCAGAAGGCCACACGCTATCATAGCCTTATAAACTTATTACCAATAATTTATTTCTTCTTAAATAATGAAAAAAATAATCTTAATAATAAATAATTTGTCATAAAGATTTTTTTCGCGCTCGAGCACGCGCGCGACTGTCTGTGTGTTTATGTGTACTCTTTATCAACATATATATATATATATTAAATTATTATCTATGCTAAATATTATAACATAAATATAAATTATTATATATTATATAAAAGACTGACGCCTCATTGGAAAATATCGGCAGTGGTGTGTTTAACATTATTGGCATGGTGTTCATACAAAACTTGTACAAGGGCAAATGTCCAGAACCGGAATAATTATTTGTATGCCATGCAAGTACTATTTCCGTGTAGTATTTAAACCTGCAGCTCAGCAATCAAAAGTCTATTCGCTCTTGCCTGTACGGCATCCAGATTGTTACCAGATGGAAAGACAGACGCAGTGAATTGATTTCACCCCTAGTTGTACGATGGTAGAAAATGGGGAGGGAGTTGAATTCAATTATTTAATTCTCATGCACACTGAAATATATCCCATAGAAAACAGAAAATGCACCTGTGCTTGAGGCTGACATGATTGGTTTCAATCAAATCAAGGTTACCAATAAGCCTCTTAGCATGTCTCTCCACAGAGTTAGACGCTGCTAGGTGGCATATTGCAGCACCGGCTTATATGTAACAGCAGTACTTCATGCACAATTGGACTCATGATTTATACAGGATAAATCGCAGTTGTCGCTGAACAAGCAAGCAAGGACACAGATTTTTTTTTAAATTATGGATCACAAAAATCTCAACTAAAATCAGCCGTATACTCCAAGATACATATTGGAAAGAAGGAGAGGGGGAGTATTTGTTAATCAATAATGTAATATGTTTATCAATAATAATATACTATGAAACAAACTTTCTTCAGAGTGTTCCACGACACACATGTTTTTTAACTTTATTTTTTAGAATTGGTTGGCAGTAAACAATTACTAATGATGTTAAAATTAAGAAACAACAAAAGAAGCTAATTAACTTCAACATCATTAGTATAATGGATTTCTGCAAAGAAACAAACCTGATCTTATCAATTGTATTTAATAGTTATAAAGTTCAGTCTGAATTTCTTTTTGCAAAATGTATATCTATTTTTCAGTAGAATCAGTCCCTTTTGTCTCTAATGAATATTCCCATAGAATATCTACTTACATCTTTAGCACCAGAAAACTTCCAAACACCATAACATAAGCATGATGTACCAGCTAATGCATATATTGTGCCCCATCCTAGTGCACGTAAAGCTAAAAGTGCACCAGCGTCCGCTAACTCTACACTACTATGTAGACCTAAAAATATTGTTATATAACTCAGAGTACATTGAAACATGACAAAAACTTATATTTTGATATACAACAAAGCCAGAAGGGAATTACTTAATGTACCTTACCTTTGTTAAAATACTTCGGGTCTGTTCTTTTAGCAGCAGCTACAGTAGCACTAAAGCCTGCAAATGCAGATATTCCTGCAACAGACGCTAAGAAAACACCCGCTGTAAACATAAATTTATTATAAGGTTATATATTTATACACATGATTTTAATAAACACAAGCTAAAAAATTTAAACTTGAACATACATATGATGGTAAAACACTTAACTTTAATACGGTGAATCCTCTCTTCGTCAACCATTTCAGCTGTAATAAATAAGACTTAAATTCAAAGGTATTGTTTTAGATACCTACATAATTTATTTTAAATCTAATACTACTGACTCCTGTATTCCCTATATATAATGTACTCTGAGCTGCTGTACTAATGTGAATGTACACAACGCGTAGCGCACAGAACATTGGCGTAGCGTTTCTATATAGTTTGTGATGTACACAAATCATTTAGATTTCGCAGTGACAGACTGAGATTAGGCTTGGGCAAAAAATATCGAGATATATATATAGTCGATATTACAAAACACGATATATCGATATTTATTTTAGAGTATCGAATTCGTATCAATTTTGATATATTTTAAAATGTTGTATCGTTGTTTTCGTCGTCCAACCGTCAGTAAATAAAAATATCGATATACAACGTAAGAAAAACCATGTGGTTCCCGTTAATTACGTAATCAGGCTCAGTATTCAAAGCTATAGTAATACTTTAATTTTAAAAACTCGAATATGTATTTTTTTATTTTATAAAAAAAAATCTTTTTAATTTTTGTGGTTTTATTACCTCTTACTGACACTAGCCGATGCTAAAGCTAAGTAAAGCGGAGTCTTTATACCACATACAATTCTTTTTTTAATAAAATTAAAATATATTTTTTATTTAAAAAAAAAAGTTATATTTATATGTTTGAATAATGAACTTGATAACGTACTTAACTGGAACCACAGTGTTTTTGTAACATATTGTATATTTCGTAGAAATTATAAATCGCGATGTATCGATATTTATTTTAGAGTATCGAATTCGCTCAACCGTCAGTAAATAAAATTTTGGACCATATCTTTACATCATGCAAATGATAACCATATGTCGATAATTATCACGCGATATATATCGATACTGTTTAAAAATATAGATTCGATATATATCGATATATTTCTTTCGCTTGCCATCCCTAACTGAGATTGATAACTGACAGTGACAGCTCAAACGTCATTTTTATTTAGAGTTTTGGCTTGGATGCTTGTTTTTATAAGCCATATCTTCATTTATTTCAGTATCTGATATCTTCCTTACCTACCTTCACTACCAGTACCAGGTTTAGACTTTTTAAATAAATATTTGAATATCTGGGGGCACGGCAGTGCCCCCGCCAAGTCGAGTAAAAAAGCGGCACGAGCGTACCATCCTTTTGTCGAAGCAGTTCAGGCCATTTTCGAAACCCTATAACTTCGTTGTGTATAAAACTAGAAGCCTAAATTCAGTAACCAAGTAGGCATTGCATAAACTCGGTATATTTCAAATTTCATTAAATTTGAACCAGTAGTTTAAGAATTATAACTAGTCAAAATTTCTTAATTTTGTCACTCACTGACTGACCGATCATCAAAACCCTAAGGCACTTCTAGCAATCATTTAAGCTTCAAATTCGGAATACAATAATTGCTTAATATACAAATCAAGGGAAAATTAAAATATTGGTAAATCCAATTGGGCATACCTTAAGCGCATAAAAAAATTACGTATAACATGATTATACGGAATTTCTAAAGTAGTTTAAATACATTTCGACAGCACTATCGGGTTCAACACCCCCGAAAACCATAAAAATGACACCCATGATGAAAAAATTGATAACTATTTCAGCCACCATCTAGGATTTACATTTCGACAGCACTATCGGCTTCAACACTCCCGAAAACCATGAAAATTACACCCAAGATGAAAAAATTGGTACCTACTTCAGCCGCCATCTTGAATTTACATTTCGACAGCACTATCGAATTCAACACCCTCGAAAATCACCAAAATGACACCCATGATGAAAAAAATTATACCTATTGCAGCCCCCGCCTTGGATTTACATTTTGACAGCACTATCGGCTTCAGCACCCTCGAAAACCATGAAAATGACACCCCATGATGAAAAAATTGATACCTATTGCGGCCGCCATCTTGGATTTACATTTCGACAACCCTATCGGTTTCGACACCCTCGAAAAGCATGAAAATATCACCCATGACAAAAAAAAATTATACTTCTTACTTTTAGTACGTACTACTATTATTTATTCTGTGCTTTTAAATATTGTAATAAAAAAATCTCTTATTATTATTATAATCAAGTATTTAAGAAATTTGGTTATTCGAATATTGTGTATTTGTACAGCGATCTTTTTGAGCCGCTGCAAGCAACCGAAACAATATCCACTCACGACGGCGACTGAAGCCCACTGAAGCCGAACTAAACTACTTTGTGGCTGTAGCTCCCCATTTACAGAAATAATTTATATACGAGGCTACCAAATCAACGAAAATTTCGCCATTTTGGAGCCGAAAAAAATTAATTATAGCTAAACAAAACAAAATTACACTGCCATTTACATTCAGTGGCTTCCCACATGATAGATGAAGAGATTAAAAAATAGATTGAGTTAAACAATTGATATTTTCAGAAGTTATCGTGTTTACAAGCCACAGGGACGTGATAAATCCACACCATGAGCCACTAAAACCCTAGCATGCAATAGCAATTAATCGATTTAAAAAATTATTAATAAGTTCAACAATCATTTATCTTTCTAACAATGTACTTTCTATATAATTTATATGTATAATATGATTGCTAGATACGATTTTATTCGATAAAATGTTGGAATCTTAATTTTTAGGCGATAGTAGAACATACCTTGCGCTTTCGCTTAAGGTATGCAATTTTGTAAATTCGGTCCAGTTTTCGAGATATACCAACTGGATAAATAACTTTGTAATCCCATATAAATATATAGGATTACAAAGTTATAATTGCAGTAAATGAATCAGTGTACCTATATATGTTTAATATAATGGAGTAATAGGTGTAGATAGGTACCTAGATATGACTATCTACAAAGAGAAATGAGATGCTATCAAAAACATAACTTGTAAAAAACGCCAAGTGTCGCAACTCAGTTTTCTACCGTTAAAAGTTGTGAGATCCATGTAATACCAAGTCGGTTAATTTATTCAGTCCCTACTTAAGGGTCCTTCTGTCTTAAATTCTTACGTAATAAGCTAACCTAACAAAATCGTCTAGTGGCCATATCAATATCAAAAATCTTTTAAATTTTAAAAACACTTTCCAAGACAGAAGTGCCTCTCCGTGCTCGACGGCTCGTTTATATATGCCGCAGACGCGGCGCAACAAAACATCGAGAATAACCCGTCTCATTCTATGCTTATTTGAATATTCCCAAAATGCAGTTCGGGCACGTCCCCGAAGTTGTGTTGCTTGTGTAGTTGGCGTTTGCTGAACAAAGTCTTGGATGGGGGGCGACTTAATCTAGTCCACTTTAATCCTCAGAAGACACGTTTGCGTGTTTACCGCTAAAAAGAACCCCTTTGTCGTATCTCCTCAGTTTCAAGGCACTCCCCTTATTGCCTCAGCCAGTATCGGAATCCTCGACGTTGACATATCGAGTGACGTGCAGTTTCGTGGTCACTTAGAAGAGAAGGCCAAATTGGTCTCTAAAAAGTTTGGCGTGCTTAGCAGAGTTTGACAGTATTTCATGCCGGCACAACGCCGAGTCGGCAGAGTTCCATTTTCAAAATTTGAACTTATTTTTATATTATAGAGTTTACAAGTGGCCAGTTTTTTCGGTATCGCCCTCGTAGTCAGTGTGACTATATGTAGCAGGTTCCAGCCATTTTGACAGGATTGACCTGTTATTTTAGCCTCTGGCATGATCGGTTGACGTTTTATAAAACCTGGCAGTATTTGGCAGTATTAGGGTATTAAAAATAGATATTATGGCAAATTAAAAAGCCAAAAATGGCAACCCTAAGTACTTTAGCAGCATGTGGGGGATTTCCCTGTATTTCTAGTGTTATGTTTGTATCACATTCAATAAACAACTTTATACGTTTGTGTGTAAATTTGATAATCTTAAAACGAGTATTCATAAACACGAGTTTATGGTTAATATTGCAATCAGTCAAAGAAGAGACGTACCTCATTTAGTTTGGTATTATGGTTATAGCACGAATGAGTCGGTGCGACTGATGTAGGACCACGCTCTCACGGACTACCAGCGTGAAAAAACAGCTTCATGATGCTTTGTTTCGTATGGTGAGTGTAGAGAACCGGAGACCCTTTTTACTGGAAATAAGGCATTCCATCTTAGTCTTCAGGGGTGACAACACATCTGCATATTGATTCTTAATTGAAGATAAATAGATGTTTATGGACCGCAGCATTCACTTACCATCAAGTGGACTATGTGCTTGTTTGTAACCCCTTTTCTATAAAAAAAAAACAGCAAATTGGCATTCCGAGTCCGACTGTCCGCTTTAAAACAGCATGCCGATACTAGTAAACATCAAAAAAATATTAGTGGATTCAGCAGGCGATAGAATATTCATTATGACAAAAACACGAAACATAATTAGATATAAACAAATATCCACGATAATTAAGGCATTGGTGAGCATGGCGATTGCATTGCATTCAAAACAGCGAAAGATATGTTTAATTTTAATTTAATAAAAATATAGTACCTATTTAAATGTGTATTTTAATTTTCTGTATTTTAATATAAGTATTAATTATACAATGGTAAAAAAAAGTTGACAGTATTTAGGCTTTTTCACTACAAACTTTGGCAGGTTTTTAACGAATATAAGGCAGTATAGTCCCACCAACTTATCTGTGAACTGACAGCTGCGGCAAAATTGTGAACTACAGCCGCCATTTAATCAAATGTCAGTTGATACGTCATTGTTTTGAGAGTTTATAGAAAAATAAAAAATGCCGAAAACCATTGAAAGTGATGTCCGAAACATTATTTTAAATGTATTAAACTTTTGTGAGCAAGAAGCTCGAGGGTAAGCACCGATGATGCCTTTCAATTAGGTCTATAAAAGACTATCAGCTGCTACAGGTCAGTATTGCTATGTTTTGTTCCTTCCTTTCGTATTTCTGATAAATGGATTACTTAATGCAATCCATTTCTTTTTTAGATGTTAGTCAAGGATTCATTTCCAAAATAGTTAAAGAACCGGAAACCGCATAAACCGCAGGAACGCAAATTACAACTCCCGGTAAAAAAGGCATAAAGGAATATTATTTAATTAAAGTTTAATTTGTTCAATTATGATATTTTTGTTTCTTCTTGTTCTTGGACATATATCTGTTAAATCTGTGTTCGAGTCTTTTTATTCCGTGACTAATTTATTACCCTAGTATGTGGACTCTATCTAGGAATATAAGACCCTTAGATGGGAATATTCCCGAACTGGCAACACTTCAGCGCAGAAGCGCCAAGCTGTCAGTTCACAGATAATTTGGTGGCACTATATCTGTATTTTAAAGGTGGTCACACTACTCGTAGCAGAGTCTGTATTGCTATTGTATCCGCATTTATTGTTTTATATATATATATATATATATATATATATATATATCTTTTGCTTTCTTGGTCAAAATCTATACAACAAATTAAATAGCATCCTTAATATATATCCTAAAACCAAATTTAACTGTAAAATAACATTAAAAAACTATTTAAAAAATTTAGATTATGAAAAAACAGAGCACCTTTTGACTGTACTTAAATAATCCTTAATTCAAGATATATCTCCTCATAGCCGTTAACTCCATACTCGCAACACACATACACATATATACACATTTACCCTGCCAAAAATCGCTTCGTACATACATCTGCACTCACACACTTTTTGACACTTCACACCAACTTAAACAACTTATAATTTCTGCATCATTTTATACATTCTTTTTATATCAATAGCTTTTATTGGTTTTAATTATGCCACTAATTCTGTCCGTGGGTTGGGGGCTCTGGTGACCTGTAACACAGGATTTTTTACAAAAACCTACTTCAGGCACCAGTCTCTCACAAAGCTGAAACTAATTATGGCAAATTGTTAATCTAAAAGTACTATTTGTGAAGAGAGAATAAATGGTTTATTATTATTATTATTATTATTGTATTGTGTAGTGAAGTCAAGTGAAGTGCGCTAGCGCAAGGTCGGCCCGCCCCTGCCCCGCAAGGCCCCCACCGTTGTTCTGCACAAGTACATTCGTTTCCCAACAGTAAAGCCTATATTGTGATTTTACTATGAAGTATTGTTAGTAGGGAAGAGATAAGTATGTAGCGGATTAGTACTATAACACCATTTTAGTATTATCTTAAAAATTTTCTCATGACATTAGCTACAAAAACTGTGGTTATGAATAAATTTTTAAGATAATACTAAATGGTGTTAGTACTAATCCGCTTAAATAAACACGGTCTCCGTCGCTTTTTGATCCTAGTTTGTCTTGATCCCGGAAGTGCTTAGAACTAATGAGAGTATATTTCGAAGGCACCCAGTGAGTCTCCTTTCTCAGCAATCGTATTATTTATTATACTATATTTATACTAATAATCACTCTCTCCCTCGCATAGACACATACACAAAATACATATTAATATAAAATAGCTAATAATATATAATTAATAGATCATTCATGAATATTCTAAAATAAGAATAATTAACTAACAGTAGTAGAGCCACGCGGCAGCTTTTGCTGTCGCACGGATAGGCCGGCTCGAACCGGGGTGGTACCACGACCTCACAGAATACCAGCGTGAAGTAGAGGTTTACCTCTGCGTTTCGCTCGGTGACTGCAGGTGGCCGGAGGCCATTTTTACTGGAAAAGAGGCAATCCACCATAGTCCTCACGGGTGACAACGCATCTGCATTTTGACTCGCAAACGAGGATAGATATAGCTGTCTATGGGCCACAACTACCACTTACCATCAGGTGGACTGTGTGTTCGTTTGTCACCCTATCCTATATAAAAAAAATAATTCCTTTGTATAAAGGTTGAAACATAGTTTTTATTACGATTTCCAAAATATTTAAAATCAGGGTTAACAAGTTAACTTTATTCCATAAATTATATAGTCATAGTAGTGTACCTAATATGGGAAAATTGCAAAGGCAGAAAAGTGGAACCTAAATTGCAATATTCGATATTTTATTTAATTTTTACGTTAATATGAAAACATAAACTAAAATTTACGTGTGGAAAGTGATTCCGCTTGATTAATTATGTTTTTGTGACCTTCAATCGCATTCTTTCACCCACCCATTTTTTTGTCGTGAATCGTTCAGCTCAACTCGGTCGGCGTCACATTGAACACTACACTCTCTAGTATATATACAGATCTATGTTGAACACTGAACCGACGTTAGCTGAGCATATGGCTGTGGCCATATGTGAAGTGGCAACGCTTTGGCGAGGCAATTACTTATCTAGTCTAGTGTAACATATAAATCAATGTTAACTGCACTTGATAGACACTAGGCTTGGGCAAAAAATATCGATATATATCGTCGTTATTTTTAATCGCGATATATCGATATTTATTTTAGAGTATCGAATTCGTATCAATTTCGATATATTTTAAAATGTTGTATTAGTTAATGGAAAAAACATGAAACTACAAAAGGAGCTACAAAAGCATTCGTGTGGTTGTCATTTTTTTTTCGTTGTCCAACCGTCAGTAATATTAAATTTTGGGTCTTATCCTTACATCATGCAATTGCTGAGGATATATCAATATTTATCACGCAATACGCATCGATACTGTTTAAAAATATTGATTCGATATATTTTTTATCTTGCACATGGATAATTTATTTCAATTAAAACATAGGGTACCTATTACAGTCATTGCCTAGCATAAAGTAGCTTTTTTCGTTTTTAAGTGTTTTGTGATTTTTTGATTAATCTATATGCTAAGTTGTTCCAGGTCGTGTTCCGATATACACTGCGAGCACTACTCAGTGCTCTCACTGGTGAAAAATTCGTTCCTTTTTATGGACTGCTAGTATACTACCACAGTACCCTAGGTAAATATATGACGTCATAAATCGCCGCCATTTTTGTACTGTGAGCACTGGCGCTTTCGAGCGTTAGATGTTCTCATTACTTTGATCACGTAATCAAAAAACATAACAGCGCCTAGAGATTTAACAGCTTCCATGGATAACTGTTATTATTATTAATTAATATTGTTATTCAAAGTGGCACATAATTTCTTCGTTGTGGTAATGGATTACGATAATTTTGATTTTCAAATGACCGACGTTGCGATCCTTCAACGTTTTGATTTTGCAAGATTAAATTATAAATGTCAATTTTAGTACGAAGTCGTTTACATTCCGGGATTTTTTTAATATCTTTAACGAATGCCAAACAAAACAGCTTGTCTTCATAGTCATCTTTTGGTTCCGAAACATTTTTCTGTGCTAAACTTTCCTCTAATATGCTTGCAAATCTTTCGTCAGCAGAACTTATTTTTTGGTTTTTTCTTGGAGTAGTAGGACTCTTAAAGTCAGGACTAGCAACTTCTGACGAAGCTGATGCATTATCTGTATCTTTGTTGGCTATAGATGCCTGTAGAAATCGTAGTCAATTATAATGAATATATGACGAATTTTTCGAAGCTCCTGATCCAGACTTAAAAGTCTTCATTTTCTTTACCTCTCTCATGTAATTATCTCGTAAGCTCTTCCATTTCTTTTGCAGGAATGATGCTAAAAAAACATAATTTAGTAATAGTTGACTAGCCTCTTGGCCTAATTTCAAATATTTATTTTCTATATTAATTTTTCTATTAAGGTTTTATGTTGCTTTTTTTCAGATATTTGGCCACAGGATGTTCACTTGTGACATTAAGCTATGATTATGGAATTTTTAAATCTACTGAAACTATTTGGAGAAAATTGAGACCCATTGTTATGAGTGAACCAACGAAAGAAAAGGGGTATGAAATACCCACGGTATTTGAAAAGAACTCAAAGTTTCCCAATTGTTTAGGACCCTTGGACGGGAAACATATACGGTAAATCCAGCCTGAACACACGGATTCAATGTATTATAACTACAAAAAATATTTTTTGCTAGTTTTATTGGCGCTAGCGGATGCAAACTATTGTTTTGTGGGTTGACATAGGTGTCTACGGTAAAAACAGTGATTCCAGTATATTCAAGAATTCTGAATTGTACAAAAAGCTGACAGAAAGTCAGAAAGGTCATTAGAACTGCCTGAACCAATTCATTGTTAATACAAAATAGACCAACAGTGTTCCCATACGTGATAGTGACTGATGAAGCTTTTGCCATGGAGAATTTAATGCGATCTTATGGGGGGAAGGTATTTAATTACCGTTTGATATTAGCATGCAGGTATATCGAATGCACTATTGGCATAATGTGCAATAAATGACGTGTTTTACATAGGCCGTTAGATGTTAACATCGGTTTTGCAGAAAAGATCGTATAATCGATTTGTTATGAAGATACATTGGGTGTGCTGTTCGACAGGCGGACAATGTTCGAGTACATTTAACAAATTATTTCATCAAAGAAGGAAAAGTTGATTTAGCCAATCAACTTTTCCTGGATCGTAATATTTAATTTGTAAGAGACTGATTGAAAATATAAATATAATATGTACTCACATAATATTTTTTTCTTTTCTTCCTTGTCATCCCCTTCACAGAATATGAGGATGAGTTCTTCCCAAGCCGTCTCCTTAAGTTCTTATCTGAATTATGGAGGGTAGAGTACAAGGAGAACCATCTTATAAGGGGCGAAAGTTGAAAGTGTCCTACTATTTACTGAAAATAGAGGTTCCAAAACCTACCACAATAGCGCTGGCGACTGAAAAACTACGATATGAAGATAGCAATCTCTTATTTTGCCTATTATTGACTATGCTGATGTATGTTTTCCTGATCTCAATGAGGTTTACCTTGATAATCTGGATCGTTTTATTTTTCATCTTCGCAAGTTTGATCATGTATCCTCATTTCGCACTCAGCTTAAATGGCTTCCAATTCGTCAGCGAAGACAGAGTAGGATACTTAACACAGTTTTTTGTATTTTATTCGATAACCACTATCCAAATTATCTAAAACATAAGTTTCAGTTTCTGCGGGACACTCATGACAGACAGCTTCGTTCATCGGAGACTTTTGCTCTCTCTATTCCCTTTCACCGTTCGAGTTTCATATCTTCATCGTTTGCTGTCCAAGTCGCACGCCTATGGAATGACCTGCCTGAAAAATTAAGACAACCTACTTGTAAACAAACATTTAAGAAGAACATTCGAGATCATTTTCTTCCGTTCCGTCATCATTAGTAGGGTGCTTTGGGGTAACCTCGAATCTGAGGTAATTTCAAAAATCAAACATTACTACAAAACAGAAAGTTGTATTGTTTCCTAGCAACACTGACCTAGACGCCATGTTGATCTATTCCCGGGTTTCAGTTCGCTCCAGCAGGTAGTGTTGTGTGTGACATTTTATAAAAAAAGTGCGTTTTCGTGGATTTTGTGGAGTTTCGAAGTTACCCCACATCATTTTATTAAGTGATTTGGTAAGTTAAACGATTGATTGTCTTTTTTATCAATGGATTGACATTTTTGACGCATTTTTAGATTATCTTTATCATTATAGCTACAGTTTTAAAAATACTTACAAAATTGCCCCATAGGTAAATTTCGAAAGATTATGCTTTTGACCAGTGGTTCTCAAATCAATATTTTTTAATAAGTACTTTATTGCGCTATAATAAAATGTAATAGAATCACAATTAAACAATTTTTGTCCTTTTTTTTTTGTAAGAGTTTATTTATTATGAAAGCTGATGTTAGGTACCTATGCAATAATTTTGTGAAATTAAAAATTAACAGTTAAATGAAAATAATTTTTTATTTTGTTTGTTTGCAGGAGTTAATACCTATCTACTAAAGTTTCATTTGATGCAGAGACTGGTAAGTAAATTCAAGATATTTTCTTATACATGTAATCGAAAGTTGGCCAAACTGCTTGTCAACAAACTGCTTTAACAATTTAGCATTTAATAAATTTTTGCTAAAACTTTACAAAAGTAAAAAAATTATATTAAAAATATCACAATACTATTTTAGCAAAAAAATATACATAGCTAAAAATGTTGAATTAGGGTTTTTCTACTAAGTAGGTACACAATTTGTGGTAAAATAATAAACCTACTCTTTTGAAGTCAATTTTATCTTTTAAATTAGTATTTTGATAACAGTTAATCATATTAAACAGATAATGTAAAAAATTTAGTAATTTTGTCTGTGGAATATACCTACCTACTGAAATTCAAGTGTGAAGTATCATATACATACTAAGTATTTAATTTAATTTTTCAGAGTGATGCCTCGAAAATATATAAAAACGAAAGTGCAAAAATATTCCCAAGAAGATGTTGTAAAAGCAGTGGAAAAAGTCAACCAGGGGATATCTTCAATTTACGGTGCTGCAAAAAAATATAGCATTCCCACAACGACTCTTTTTGATAAAGTGAAACTAAATCACATCCAAAACATTGGTAGACCACAAGCTATCCCTTTTCAACAAGAAGAAGAATTGGCAAACGGCCTTCGAATTATGGAGAAATGGGAGTTTGGTCTGTCTAGAAACGAAACGCTTGATGTAGTTACTGACTATGTTGCGAAAAATAACCTGAAAACTCCGTTTCATAACAACAGACCTGGCCCAGGATTGGTTTCTTAATTTTAAAAAAAGACACCGATTGTCAATTAAAAGACCTCAACCTCCTGAACATACTCGAAAAAAAAAATGATAGACCCATTTATTATTCATGAGCATTTTCAGCTACTAGGAAATGCATTAGCCGATCTCAATTTGTTTGACCGTCCCGATTTAACTTGGAACTTGGACGAGACCTCTCTGTGTCTATATCCTTCAAAGACGAAAGTAGTAAGTGCGGTTAACAAGCCTTGTTCAAGAGCAACATTTGGCAGTGGCAAAGAAAATATTACTGTTTTAGCGGCCGCAAATGCCGCTGGCCAAAAAATAGCACCCTTAATAGTATTTAAGGGGCAATATGTATGGAAACAGTGGACGGCTGATAAAAAAGATTATGAATTTGAGTTGACCTACGCAGCAAGCCACAAAGGTTGGATGGAGGGTACGATATTTGTGAATTACTTGAAAAAAGCATTATTTCCGGCTTTCGGTGAAGAACGCCTCGTATTGATTATTTACGATGGCCATTCATCTCATGTGACTGTAGATGTCGTACAACTGGCTATCCGACATGTAATCACAATCTTAAAATTACCACCTCACACCTCCCACTTATTACAACCATTGGATGTGGCGGTCTTTAGATCATTTAAGTGTAAGTGGGATGCTAAATTAGTTATATGGCAGCGCCATAATGTCGGACTTAAAATGCCTAAAATTGTTTTTTCTCAGACGTTTGCAGACACGTGGCAAGAAACAAATGCCGAGATAATAAAAAACGGCTTCAAAAAAACTGGAATCGATCCGTTCAACCCTGAATTACCACAGGATATATTTGAACCAGCTGCCTACAAACGATTTAAAGCAAAGCTCACAAATGCTCTCAAAAATCCGAAACCCCTGCAAAATTTATGCATTGACGTTTTTAATAAAATTTTACAGTTTGCACCTGACTTAGACGAACAAGTGGAACGGGTAGTTACACACACGAATAATCAAAATGTCACCTTCTTATCAGATCTTTCAAGAAAAGATAATCAGACGCAGTCTTTTTTGGCAAATAATATTTCCAGCTTACCAGATTGTTTAAAATGTAAGCAAAATGTACAGCCTGAGCCAAAAATTAAAATTTTATCCAATGTAAATGTCAATTTTTAAGAATTGCTGCTCGACAAAATAAAACAAGATAAGAAGTATATTAATTATCAAAAAAAGAAAACACGTGTTGCTAAAGGAGCTGAAATAATAACTTCTAAACAATTAGAAGACTTGGAAAAACAAAGTAACGAAACAGCGTCAAAAAAGGCTAAGCCGAAAAAAAGGAAGTCAATAAAAGATATAGATTTCGCAAATGCGGGACCTTCAGGTATAAAAAAAGTGAGTAAACAGAAAAAACAGGTTAAGAAAAAACATAAAAAGGAAATAGATTCGAATGAATCTTCGTCTGATATTTCTGATTTGATAAGCCTCTACAGTGACGACAGAGACATTGATCAATATTATAACGACGAAACACTCAGAGAAGAAAATTGGCCAGAGGATTTAAATTTTGAGATGGAGAATTTAAACTCTTTGGAAAAGTATGAGAATAAAGAAATTTCAAATGAAGTAGAATGCGAAAATGGAAATCCTCATACCAAAACTAAAAATAAATGTGTGGGTAAAAAGAGTAAAGCAAAAGAAAATAACCAAGGCTCAAAAAAAACTAATAAGACTATATAGGTAATATTAACAAAAATTTAACAAATACCACAGAAATTGAAACACTACAAGAAAATTACTGCATAAATGATTCCGTGTTAGTCAGATATTACGTTAGAAATACATGGAAATACTATATTGGATTTATAAAAGGAATAAAAGAAAAAGACGGGAATAGATTATATTGTATCGCTTATTTCAAAACTATGAATGCACCCCAACTTTGTTTCAGAGAAACTAAAAAATTAGATTATGTTGAAATTACAAATATATCTATAGTGAAGAAAATAAATTTGCAAAGAATGAATGATAAAATTTATAGCTTGGTTAATGAGAGCGACAACATATATTTTTAAGTTAATTATGTTAAATAGTTTTCTTAATTTTTGTGGTAGAGCCAGGCGGCAGCTTTTGCTGTCGCATGGATGGGCCGGCTCGAACCGGGGTGGTACCACGACCTCACAGAATACCAGCGTGAAGTAGAGGTTTACCTCTGCGTTTCGCTTGGTGAGTGCAGGTGGCCGGAGGCCCTTTTTACTGGAAATGAGGCATTCCATCCTAGTCCTAACGGGTGAAAACGCATCTGCATTTTGATCTGTAACAGAGGATAGATGTAGATGTCTATGGGCCGCAGCAGCCACTTACCATCAGGTGGACTGTGTGCTCGTTTTTCACCCTTATCCTATAAAAAAAAAGTCTGTAGTAGCATAGGAGAGCGAAGGAACAAAAACCCTTGTAACCATTTTTAAGCACAGAGTTACGTTACGTTTTCATATTCTGGGTTTAGGAAATGAAGTATTAATATACTTACCTAAAATGGTCTGATGTGTTACCTACTAAGTTTAATGAATAACTTTATGAATAATAAACTTAATAGGTAACGCATCAGACCATTTTAGGTATATTACCGCTTCATTTCCTAAACCCAGATATATGAACCCAGATGTTTTGAGATTGATTTTGAGAATTTGGTATTTTCTATTTTCTAAGTTGTATTTCTTTTTTGCTATTGTTTAAGAATGTTTTCTTTATCCTTTTTGGTAGTTAAAAGTATTGATGTGAACTGATGTTTAATCTAAAGTCGTTTTTTATTACCTTTTGCTTTAGGTACCAGTTTTATTTCATGTAATGTCTTAACTGTTTTTTATGTACAATTTCAAAAATTTATTATTTGTCTTTTGTATTTTCAAAATGACAATCGCAAGACTGATTACGATAAGATAGTCCATGAAAATGACCTAATGTTAAGGTGCAAACTTAAAAATAACTAGGTAATTATTACCTACTTGATTAGCAGCTAGTTTATGACAACTGATGTGATCTCGTACTAAGTTAAAATACTTCCTTTTTCAAAATAATTTAAAATTAGGTACCAATTGGAGTTGGTATTAAAAAAAGGTTGTGATTACTTAAAAAAAATTCATAGAATTGCTTATTAATTTAAACTACTTAATTATGAACTAATAATGTTTATGTATGTATGAATATGTATGTATGTATAATAACTAATTATGATAATAATTGATATGGTCTAACAATAAGCGAAGATGCTTTCTTAAAAATTATTGACATATCTTGATTAGCAGCTTAGAATAATAACACCTAGAAGCCGAGTCCGCGTCCGTATTGTGAGGCAACTCAAACTAAGCCAGTATGGCTTAGTTCAATACTCGGCCCGTTAGTGCTCAAAGTCGTGTCATGTTGACAACAGCTCCCGAAATTTTAATTAAAAATGACGTTTTATGCAGTGAACGGATGTCAATACATCAGAGAAACACAAGAAACATAATAACATTACATTTCACGAGTAACTAATGCTTTTAAACTTATATTTTTACGTAAAACATTCATCAAAAATAAATATGAATTTTTAAAAACTGACATATTACATTATATGGAAATGTTGCCAAAGTGAAAGAAAAATTCTTCCATCTTTTTTTAATTAATGCTAAAACACGTCAAAAGGAATGATCCACGACTTTTTCTGCCACCAGGGCGGCGCCACTTTACAGTGAGGTAAAATATTTGAGAGATTTCATAGCGGGATGACAATTTCTTAAGAAAATGTAATATTTAAGGTTTCTTTCTGTATTATTAGTTATATTATATATTAATTACATTAGAAATGAATAAACCAAACTATAAAATATAACTAAAAGCCGATTTTTTTAAAAAGAGTTAAAAAGTGCATAAAATTAAAAAATCAAACCTCTGACACATTATTTGTGTAATAATATAATATTCTAGATAATGATAAACTATCATTTAAAACGAATTTCTCGATAAACTGACACTATGTTACATAAAACTTTACCTCAGTCACAACTAGCGTGTTATTATTCTAAGATTAGCAGCTGATTTACGACAACAACTCAATGTGATCTCATACTAAATCATAAATAAACTGATTCAAATATTTTTTATTGTTTTGTTTTCCCTGTCTACTGATAATGTAAAAAAAGTTGAAAAACCCTGACTTGCCATGGGGTAATTTCAAAAATAAAATATATATAATACAATAAATAAAAAATTTGTAACAAAAGTTGTGTATGTGTGGCCATTAGGAGAGAAAAAAAACTTTGGAGGAATTTAGAATCAAAAAAGAATATGTACCTTAAAGCCATACCACACAAAGACTATTTTTGACTGTTATTCGTAATTGCCCCACAGTATTTCGAAATTACACTTGAGGATCAAAAAATCTAAATAATAATAAAAATTAAATTTTGATATCTAACAACTATGTTAGAATACTTTTGAAATGAGCTTTTCTTCACAAAATATATAAACTACATAAAACATGTGCTTGTTTCAGGTAAAAATGTACAGATTCTGACTTTTGATAGAAAACACAAATGGTCTATTAACTTCATATAAATCCTTTCGAAGTTACCCCAAAGCACCCTATATTACGTTTCTTTATGTATCTTGTGTGCCGTGTAGTGGCGGTCAAGAATATTCACTACCCCATATCCTCCCGTGGGTGTCGTAAAAGGCGACAAAGGGAAACAGGCGGGAGATGGGCAGCAGCATCTCCCTGATAATAGCCAAAATTACAATAAAAAAAAACTGCGGTTGCCAACCTGCTCGCCAAGCGTGGCAACTATGGCAAATACCCCCTATGAATGAATGTAACAAAAAGACGGCCCCCAGTCCCCGGCGGCCCCGCTATTCCTGGCTACGGTGGCGACCATGGTAACGGCGGGGCAGGGGGTGCTAAGAATCTCCGGTGGAGGTTCGGTTGCCACCTTAGACGACTCGACCTGGCAACATACAACGCACGCACCCTGAGGACTGACGAGAAGATTGTGGAGCTGGAAGAAGAGATAGACAAGTTACGCTGGCATATTATAGGATTATCCGAAGTCCGAAGAGAGGGGGAGGACACGGTAATCCTCGAATCCGGCAACTTGCTCTATTACCGGGAGGGCGACCATCTGTCCCAAGGAGGTGTCGGATTTATCGTCCACAAGTCTCTCGTTAACAATGTTGTAAAGATTGAGAGTGTGTCGACGAGAGTTGCGTACCTTATACTCAGAATCACCAAACGGTATTCGCTGAAGGTCATACAGGTTTACGCACCAACTTCGGCACACCCCGATGAGGAGGTGGAGGAAATGTATGAGGATATCTCTAGAGCCATGCATTCCTCCAAAACCCAATATTCGGTGTTAATAGGAGACTTCAATGCAAAACTAGGCACAAGAGAGAATGGTGAGCTGAAAGTAGGGAAATTTGGAATAGGGCAACAGAACCCAAGAGGCCAGCAGCTGGCCGACTTCATGGAGAAAGAGGGACTCTTTATGATGAACTCTTTCTTCCAGAAGCGGCCCCACAGGAAGTGGACCTGGTCGAGCCCCAACGGGTCGACAAAAAATGAGATTGACTTCATTATGACGACCAGACGACAACTGTTCAGTGATGTCTCAGTGATCGCGAGGGTGAAAACCGGCAGCGATCACCGAATGGTTAGAGGCACACTGAACCTAAATGTTAAGTTGGAGAGGTCTCGTCTGATGAAGTCAACGCTCCGTCCCCCTCGTGCTCTAATCCAGAGTCCCGAAACCTTTCAGCTCGAGTTACAAAACCGTTTTCAGTGCCTAGAAGACTGCAATGAAGTGGACGATATGAATGACAAGCTTGTGCAAACTGTCCATGCCGTCGGAGCTAAGTTCTGCAAGACCCGCCGCAGAAGAACACAAAAACTCTCTGATCACACTCTTAATGTCATGGCTGTTAGACGGGAGATGAGGCTACATTCTTCAACAGATTTGACAGCATACAGGCAACTGAACAGACAGATCTCCAAATGCATGCGACGGGACTTGCGCAACTTCAATACAGCTCGTATTGAAGAAGCGATCGAGCGGAACCAAGGCTCCAAAGTCTTTGCCAGAGATCTGTCTGCCAGAAAGAGCCAACTGTCAAAGCTGAATACCGAATGTGGCAGCATCGTTTCCGGGACACCTGAGATTTTGAGTGAGATTGAGAGGTTCTATGGGCAGCTGTACACGTCATCGTTGGAGCCACACGCAAGTGTGAGTAACGATCCAAGAGCGAGTCTTATCCGACACTATTCCGAAGATATCCCGGACGTCAGTCTGAGCGAGATTAGAATGGCTCTCCAACACCTTAAAAACGGCAAGGCCCCAGGCGCAGATGGAATTACATCAGAGCTTCTTAAAGCGTGTGGAAGACCGGTACTTGAAATCCTTCAGAAGCTCTTTAATTCCGTCCTCCATGGTGGCATTACACAGGAGGAGGAGCAGAAGTGCGGTGGTCTTGTTCTTCAAGAAAGGTGACAACGCTCTCTTGCAGAACTACAGACCGATTTCCCTTCTGAGCCGCGTCTACGTGCTGTTTTCGAGAGTCATTACGAATCGTCTCGCGCGTAGACTTGACGACTTCCAGCCTCCCGAACAGGCTGGTTTCCAAAAGGGCTTTAGCACCATAGACCACATACATACCCTACGGCAAATTGTACAGAAGTCCGAAGAGTACAATTTGCCACTATGTCTGGCGTATGTGGACTATGAGAAAGCCTTTGATTCCGTCGAAATTTGGGCGGTGCTGCAGTCCCTTCAGCAGTGCCAAGTTGACTATCGGTATATCGAAGTGCTGAAGTGTTTGTACAGTAAATCTATGATGGCTATCCGAGTACAGAACCAGAGTACGAAACCTATCCAATTGCAGAGAGGTGTAAGACAGGCTGATGTTATATCCCCGAAACTCTTCACCGCTGCATTGGAAGACGTTTTCAAGCTTCTGGACTGGAAAGGATACGGTATTAACATCAATGGCGAGTACATCACTCACCTTCGATTTGCCGACGATATAGTCCTTATGGCAGAATCGCTGGAGGACCTAAGCACTATGCTCAATGACCTCAATAGTGTCTCCCAACGGATAGGTCTTAAGATGAACATGGACAAAACAAAGATTATGTTTAATGTTACATGTCACACCTATGCCGGTAGTTGTTAGGAGCACTAAGCTCGAAGTTGTTGACGAGTATGTTTACCTGGGACAAATAGTCCGACTAGGTAAGTCCAACTTCGACCAAGAGGTCAATCGACGGATTCAACTCGGCTGGGCAGCGTTCGGGAAGCTACGACACATCTTCTCGTCAGACATACCTCAAAACCTTAAAACGACATTGTACAACCAGTGGGTGTTGCCAGTGATGACTTACGGAACTGAGACGTGGTCCTTCACTGCTGGCCGTATGAGGAAGCTCAAGGTCGCTCAGCGAGCTATGGAGAGGGCTATGCTCGGGGTTTCTCTGCGTGATAAACTTAGGAATAAGGATATCCGCAGTAGAACCAGAGTAACCGACACAGCCCAACGGATTAGTAAGCTGAAGTGGCAGTGGGCCGGCCATATAGCTCGAAGAACCGACAACCGATGGGGAAGAAAGGTTCTCGAGTGGCAGCCTCGTACCGGTAGGCGAAGTGTAGGGCGTCCCCCCACGAGATGGAGTGACGACCTGGTAAGACATGCAGGAAGTCGATGGATGCAGGTGGCTCAGGACCGTGCTTTGTGGCATTCTTTGGGGGAGGCCTATGTTCAGCAGTGGACTTGTGAAGGGCTGTAATGATGATAATGATGATGATGACTTTGAGTTTTGACCAGCCAGTAGTTCGACGAACTTAGAGGTGAAGTAAGTGCTTTATTTTACTTTGTAATATTGAGATTTTAAGTTAGTTACGCCTTTAAATAAATGAATGTTGATAAGTTATAGTGTACAACTTGTGGTTAAAGGCAATATTATTAATGTTTAAAAGCATTACTAGTATTTAAAAAAACAAATACAGTAAAACGTGGGTTACCTGCAATTATTTAGATATTTGTCCAATAAATCGTGATTTTCATACGTGGTAGAGCCATGCTGCAGCTATATTATGGTTGTAGCACGAATGGGTCGGCTCATTGAGTTATATGTACTACGTACTAGAGAAGCTATTCCAAACAAAAAATGTGCGCTACTCTATGTCTTCGCGCATGCGCGGGAGATAGTAGAGTCGCGCATGCGCAGTTGATATAAGCGCGTTGCGCCTGCGCGGTCAGTTTTTGTCATCATAGATTAGGTATACGAAGGTAGAATGATCAGTATATAATAATTGTTTATTTATATTGTATTGTTAATTATATCGAGTACAATTCTTTTATTGTTATATTTATTTTGCATATGTGCTAATTTATTATGTCACAATTATATTTCAATGATATTTTAAAAGGTAAACATGTAAAATATAAAAATATACATTTATATTATATTATATTATTTATTTTTATATTCGTAAGAATCACATTTTTCTGTAAATAAATATTTTCTCTTTGTATTTTCTTAAATTTCTCAGTAATTTTCTTTCTAGCTGAAGCTTGCGTAATTTATTTTTGAGTACAATTTTAGTCAGGCTTTCAAAAATTGAATTTAAACTGCTTAGTGATTCAGACAACGGTTCTAATACTTCTTGTTCACCACATTTTGTTGACTGAAAAAAAAAATACTAGTTATCTGGGAAGCCTGTAAAAATTCTAGCGTTACAGTATTAAAAACCTGCCATATACTAGTACGACTCGCGCGCCGAGGGTACCGCCTCGCTTAAGTCCCGTAAATATACTGAATTTACACATTACAAAAATTCGTTCGTCATCTAATCACAACATAAAACAAAAATCCCAGCAATATTATATAATAATATAATTACGTTATCGCAAGGTACTGCAGATTTCTTTAAGTATACTCTTCCTGTTTTCGTGAAGTATTAGTTGTTTTCTTTGAAATGTACGGAACATATGCGTGAATAATCTGACGGTAACCACGTTTCTTTGCTGCGAATCTTCTGAACAAATTTGATCAATGATTCTCTTTCTTTTTTTTGATTCAGAAAACCTTTAAATCCAAATAAATAATAAAAACTATTAATTTTAATGCATTATATTAATAACATTTCCTACCGTGATTATATATTAATATTTACGGTCCATAATTACTTAACATTATACGTCACTAGTGTTAAGTCTGCGCGTAAAAATGTTTTACTCTTTGACATTCCCGTATACGTTGCAGTTGATAAAATATAATTAAATTAAAGCGTGTTTTAAAGATAATAATATGTTGAACTTATTGGTCACTCCTTGACTTTTACTTATATTTCTTGAGTTGTTTGAACAGTATCTCAATGCACACGAAGGCATATTAATTTTAAAATAATTCTTCACTCAAATTTCTTACGTTGCCGCCACCGCTTGACACAGACTAATGCTGAGATCTATAGACCGTACTTTGACTTTGCTCAGACTTTACTTTCGAGCTAAGACAATGTCGGTATTTATAGAGCTAATTTTAAAGTCGTGCTGAGTGCGCGCTTAGCAAAGCCTAAGTCAACGATATCGACGACTTACGTAAATCTCAGGATATTATTCAAAACCACCGTATTAATTTTAAATTGTTGTTATTATGTTACTCTAGTTAATTATAACAATAAATAGGCAGCTTTAGGCCGTTTTCTAGTTTTAAATATCATTAATCCATTTTCTATTTACGTAATTTCAATCTTATTTCGAATTTCTTAAAAGCTTTTTTTTTCTGACTTTGCACTCATTTCATCCGTTCCAGTTCTCATAGGACCGTTTTCTATTTCATGTAATAATAAATAATTTATGAAATTCAATTTGGACTTTTTTTCGATTTTAAATATATATATATATTTTAATTTTATACAGTAATATTGATTTTAAATATGTATATTTTTTAATTTTATACAGTAAAGTCAAAAGCATAAGGAGTGGCATTAATTAATATTTGAACTGTCTGGGCTTTAGCATAAGCTTAGCTTAATCTTAGCCCGATACAACTATAAATTCAGAATCAAAGATTATGCTGAGCATATACTCAGCTAAGTTTGTCGTAAGCTAAGTCTGAGCAAAGTCAAAGTACGATCTATAGATCTCAGCCTAAGTGAGTTTGAGAGCGCGCACTCTAACTCGTGTTACAAACAATCGACTTGAGGTGTCTCCTCTAGTACGTAGTACATATAACTCAATGGGTCGGCTCGACCGACCACGCTCTCACATAATGCCAGCGTAAAATAACAGCTTAACCGATTCTTTGCGGCACCAATTTTCGACAACTTTTAGCTGTGGCGGCGAATAAATATTTCATGGCACGCCTATTGTGCCATCAGTCAATTGTGTAAAAGTAATGTTATTTTTTATGCTTTTTTTACTTGTTTAGACCTAATTAAGTTTATTTGACATCAAACATCAGTTACAAACGGAAGGATACTTGTTTTTAGTGGGTAACTACGTGTTTTTCTATGTTTTCTTTAAAATTGAGTGACTTTTTTATGCAGAGATTACAAACCTTTTGTACAATTTTTTTTGTTTTATAAAAAAATCATTTATATAAGTAGGTACAGCTAAATTACCCTGGAAAACCTTGGTCCTTATTAAATTAAATTTTCACCTAATAATAACATTTGTAAATATGAAACAATCAAGATCCTCAATTTGGAAAAAAAAAGGTTTATGTTTCATTGATATTTATAAATGTTAAATATTATTTAATGTTATACAAATGTAAAAGTAAAGTCGATCTGAAAACGTCTAATTAGTAAGAATAGTAATTAATACAAGTGTTTTCAAAAGGAAACAAACGCCGGCGCTATACGGCGGCGGATTGACAAAAGACTATTTATTAGCGAACTTTTTTTATGCATGAACGGTTTCAAACTGTTTCAAGCAAAAATAAACCTTATACCATATCACAAGAGCACATGGTACTTCGTAGGTCTATTCGGCCATATGATAGTAATAAGATGGCAGTTCAACCATTTTTAGAAAAATTAAACAATAAGACAAACGCATTGTTTTTTTCTAACAGGAGACTTGTTTTCCAGAAATTTACGTGCCTCCCGCACTGAACCGGTTAACGCTGCTGTGCTTCGTATGGTGAGTGTTGAGAACCGGAGACCCTTTTTTTATTCCATCTTAGTCCTCACGGGTGACAACGCATCTGCATTTTGATTCGAAGTCGAAAATAGATGTAGATATCTATGGACCACAGCAACCAATTACCATCAGGTGGACTGTGTGCTCGTTTGTCATCCTTATACTATAAAAAATATTCTATTTGGTATGTCCTCAAACGTGGACAAGCAGTTTTAACTACATATTTTATCGTAACGTCTATAGGTTTCAACAGTTGAATAAATTTTAGATTTTATTGCATATTAGTAAGTTGTATTATTAATTTTATGGTAAAATATTAATTTTAATATTCTACCATATTCTATTCTATTTCAGATGATACTTACTCTTTGATATGTTCTCAAGAGATGCATTGAAGGCGCTGCAAAAGGGTCACATGTCGGATTTGGAGCGGTCTTCGGATGATGAAGGGTATAGGCAGTAACAGTCATGGCCGAGATTCAAGATGTGTTCGGTTGGGTGCCGATGTAATAGCTCAGAATCAAAGATAGTTCATACCTACAATTGACTCTCCTGATGAATATAGATATGATATCGAAGGTGAAGTTAGGTCTATCTCCGATTTTGAGCCTGAGTCTGAAGAGTTAGGAGAACAATCTGGTTCTCTCGAGGAGGAATAATCCACATCAAATCTACAGCTAAACAAAACATAAAATGGAGGCACAGACAAATCGTAAACGAAATACCAACGGATTTTCTCTCACCTGTCGCAATTGATTCCACCTTGCGAGAACCTCTGGATTATTATTATAAGTATGTTCCTAAACAGTTATTTTCTCAAAGGGCTGATATGACCAACTTATATGCAGTGCAGTCAGGAAGAACCAGATTTCGGCTCACGACCAGTAAAGAAATGGAAGTGTTATTTAGCTTACACATAGCTACAGTATTCAATTATCCCGTTTTGCGAATGTACTGGTAAACGTAAGTTAGCATTCCCCTTTTTATAGAAAAGTGACAGATTTTTTGAGATTCGGAATAATTTACATCTTGTAGACAATATGAACAAGCCTTCAAATTGCAATGACGTATACATGGACCTAGAAAAAAAGGTCCCTTTTGCATACCTTAAGCGAAAGCACAAGGTAATGTTCTACTATCGCCTAAAAATTAAAATTCCAACATTTTATCGAATAAAATCGTATCTAGCAATCATATTATACATATAAATGATAAAAAAAGCACATTGTTAGAAAGATAAATGATTGTTGAACTTATTACTAATTTTTTTAAATCGATTAATTGCTATTTTTAAATAAAAAAAGGATTTTAGTGGCTTATGGTGTGGATTTATAATGTCCCTGTGGCTTGTAAACACTATAACTTGAAAATATCAATTGTTTAACTCAATCTATTTTTTAATCTCTTCATCTATCATGTGGGAAGCCACTGAATGTAAATGGCAGTGTAATTTTGTTTTGTTTAGCTATAATTAATTTTTTTCGGTTCCAAAATGGCGAAATTTTCGTTGATTTGGTTGCCTCGTATATAAATTGTTTCTGTAAATGGGGATCTACAGCCACAGAGTAGTTTAGTTCACAGAGTACCTTTGTATTAAGTATAAGTTTAGTTCGGCTTGGTTCGGCTTCAGTCGCCGTCGTGAGTGGACATTGTTTCGGTTGTTTTCAGCGGCTCAAAAAGATCGCTGTACAAATACACAATATTCGAATAACCAAATTTCTTAAATACTTGATTATAATAATAATAAGAGATTTTTTTATTACAATATTTAAAAGCACAGAATAAATAATAGTAGTACGTACTAAAAGTAAGTAGTATAATTTTTTTGTCATGGGTGACATTTTCATGCTTTTCGAGGGTGTCGAAACCGATAGGGTTGTCGAAATGTAAATCCAAGATGGCGGCCGCAATAGGTATAAAATTTTTCATCATGGGTGTCATTTTCATGGTTTTCGAGGGTGTTGAAGCTGATAGTGCTGTTGAAATGTAAATCCAAGATGGCGGCTGAATTAGGTACCAATTTATTCATCATGGGTGTCATTTTCATGGTTTTCGAGGGTGTTGAAGCCGATAGTGCTGTCAAAATGTAAATCCAAGGTGGCGGCTGCAATGGGTTTCAATTTTTTTATCTTGGGTGTCATTTTCATGGTTTTCGAGGGTGTTGAAACCGATAGTGCTGTCGAAATGTAAATCCAAGATGGCGGCTGCAATAGGTATCAATTTTTTCATCATGGGTGTCATTTTCATAGTTTTCGAGAGAGTTGAAGCCGATAGGGTTGTCGAAATGTAAATCCAAGGTGGCGGCTGCAATGGGTATCAATTTTTTCATCATGGGTGTCATTTTCATGGGTTTCGAGGGTGTTGAAGCCGATAGTGCTGTCGAAATGTAAATCCAAGATGGCGGCTGAAGTAGGTACCAATTTTTTCATCATGGGTGTCATTTTCATGGTTTTCGAGGGTGATGAAGCCGATAGTGCTATCGAAATGTAAATCCAAAATGGCGGCTGCAATAGATATAAATTTTTTCATCATTGGTGTCATTTTCATGGTTTTCGGGGGTGCTGATGCCGATATTGCTGTCGAAATGTAAATCCAAGGTGGCGGCTGCAATAGATATCGAGTTTTTCATATTGGGTGTCATTTTCATGGTTTTCGAGGGTGTTGAATCCGATAGTGCTGTCAAAATGTAAATCCAAGATGGCGGCTGAAGTTGGTACCAATTTTTTCATCTCGGGTGTCATTTTCATGGTTTTCTAGAGTGTTGAAGCCGATAGTGCTGTCGAAATGTATTTAAACTACTTTAATAATTCCGTATAATCATGTTATACGTAATTTTTTTAATGCGCTTAAGGTATGCCCAATTGGATTTACCAATATATATTTTCTAGGTCCATGGACGTATATTATAAAGGAAACCCATATACTAATCTGTGTAAAAAGTATCGGGAATATGTCAATAAATAAAAAGACCCGCGTAAAAGAGGTCGTTCTAATTTTTTTACTGCATGTTGGTAGCACTGTACTGATTTAGCGCGCAAAGTTTGAGCGGGATCTGTCATTTAATTTGTTTTAAACTACACTTTTTGTTGGTCATAGTTTTGAGTTCTCGACGATTTTTACAATGGAAAATATTGTTGAACAAAGAGTGTGCCTTAAATTTTGTGTTTCGAATGATATTTCATGTGGTGAATCACTAAAAATGTTGCGAAATACCTACGGCGAATCGTGAATATAGAAAACAAGGGCTTATGAATGGTATAAGGCTTTTAAAGAAGGCCGAGAAGTAGTAGTAGACTTGCCTCGTTCTGGTAGACCTTCAACCGCTACGACCAAAGAAAACATCGACAAAATCAAAAAGCTAGTGCTCGAAAATCGACGTATGAGTCTGAGAGAGTTGGCTAGTGAGGTGAACATATCTTTTAAGTCCGTCCACAACATTCTCATTGACATTTTAGGCATGAAACGCGTCGCCGCTCGACTAGTTCCAAAAGAGCTTAATTTTGTTCAAAGAGCGCAGCGAAAGCATGTCGCTGAAGACATGGTTTCCCGAGCTTCTACGGATCCGACCTTTATGAAACGTATAATAACTGGCGACGAGACATGGGTTTATGAGTACGACATGCAAACAAGCCAACAGTCTTCAGAATGGCGTCTCGAAAACGAGCCGAAACCCAAAAAACCGCGGCAAAGTCGCTCCAAAATCAAGGTGATGCTGACAGTTTTTTTTTGACTACCGTGGTGTGGTTCACTTCGAATTCCTTCCAAAGGGAGAAACAGTGAATAAAGAATATTATTTAGGCGTCATGAAGCGTTTGCGTGAGAGTATCCGCCGAAAACGTCCAGATTTGTGGCAACACAACTCATGGATGCTGCACCATGATAATGCACCATCACACACAGCCATTATAGTGAGAGCTTTAGCGAAAAATTCAACAAAAGTTCTCGACCAAGCACCGTATTCACCTGATATGGCTCCGTCTGACTTTTTTTTATTTCCCAAGTTAAAATTACCACTTCGAGGAAAACGTTTTGAGTCGATAGAAGCCATAACAAAAAATTCGCTGAATGAGCTAAAGGCCATACCGCAAATAGCCTATGAAAAATGTAGTGTAGACTGGGTGAAGCGTTGGAGATGTTGTATTGCAAGCGATGGGGCCTACTTTGAAGGCGATAAAATAAATTTAGATGAATAATTTGTATTTTGCATACCTTAAGCGAAAGCGCAAGGTAATGTTCTACTATCGCCTAAAAATTAAAATTCCAACATTTTATCGAATAAAATCGTATCTAGCAATCATATTATAAATATACATGATATAAAAAGCACATTGTTAGAAAGATAAATGATTGTTGAACTTATTAATAATTTTTTTAAATCGATTAATTGCTATTTTTAAATAAAAAAAGGGTTTTAGTGGCTTATGGTGTGGATTTATCATGTCCCTGTGGCTTGTAAACACTATAACTTTTGAAAATATCAATTGTTTAACTCAATCTATTGTTTAATCTCTTCATCTATCATGTGGGAAGCCACTGAATGTAAATGGCAGTGTAATTTTGTTTTGTTTAGCTATAATTAATTTTTTTCGGCTCCAAAATGGCGAAAGTTTCGTTGATTTGGTAGCCTCGTATAATAAATTATTTCTGTAAATGGGAGCTACAGCCACAGAGTAGTTTAGTTCACAGAGTACCTTTGTATTAAGTTTAGTTCGGCTTCAGTCAGGGGGATGAAACTGTCATACAAATTTACAAGAATAAAAAATGCATTGAAAGTTCTGCCCTCTAGTGAACAAGGTACATAAACTTGTAGGTTAGTTTTCTTCAGCGTTGTATAGATGGCATTAATTAGGCCAAAACCTCAGAATCCAAAGTCCAAAAAATCTAAATCTATGGCAGTTTTAGTCTATGGTTATGGTTGACCCACTCGTTGACAGTTCTTTCTAATAAATACGAATATTAGTAATACGATAATTCAGGAAACGAAAATATTTAGCAACTTTTCGTTCCTCTCCTGTGAAAATCATAATTTAGGCTTTATGGTTATTTACTAAATTTAACAATAAATGTGGTTGTTCACAGTGTATGCACCTATGTTAACATGCTGCTAAACGGAAAATTATTAACTACTAATTGGTGATTGTGAAAATGATCATGTGAAAATTCAAGCTATTAAATATTATAACATTCATAAAAGAAAATAAATACATAATTATTTATAAGTCTTTGATATTAATATTTAAAAAAATCTTATGTGAAATAGGTTAAGTTTTATTAGTGTTAATGTTATCTGCAAAATTACCATTTGGTGATTTAAGATAATTATTGGAGATATCCAATAATTATGTGGTAGAATGCATAAACAGAAACATTGATAATAAAACTGTATAGTTCATAATTATCAATAAATTCATTGACAAAATACGTCATCTAGTGCAACCGCAAGCCGCAAGTCGCGTTGTACTAAAGAATACAGCGGCATCTAGCGTACACGGTACACTCATTCGAAAACTGAAATGAGAGTGGCGCATCTATTCCTGGTATATAGTGTATTATCTATGGCTTCAGTCACCGTCGTGAGTGGACATTGTTTCGGTTGTTTTCAGCGGCTCAAAAAGATCGCTGTACAAATACACAATATTCGAATAACCAAATTTCTTAAATACTTGATTATAATAATAATAAGAGATTTTTTTATTACAATATATAAAAGCACAGAATAAATAATAGTAGTACGTACTAAAACTAAGTAGTATAATTTTTTTTGTCATGGGTGACATTTTCATGCTTTTCGAGGGTGTCGAAACCGATAGGGTTGTCGAAATGTAAATCCAAGATGGCGGCCGCAATAGGTATAAAATTTTTCATCATGGGTGTCATTTTCATGGTTTTCGAGGGTGTTGAAGCTGATAGTGCTGTCGAAATGTAAATCCGAGATGGCGGCTGAATTAGGTACCAATTTTTTCATCATGGGTGTCATTTTCATGGTTTTCGAGGGTGTTGAAGCCGATAGTGCTGTCAAAATGTAAATCCAAGGTGGCGGCTGCAATGGGTTTCAATTTTTTTATCTTGGGTGTCATTTTCATGGTTTTCGAGGGTGTTGAAACCGATAGTGCTGTCGAAATGTAAATCCAAGATGGCGGCTGCAATAGGTATCAATTTTTTCATCATGGGTGTCATTTTCATAGTTTTCGAGAGAGTTGAAGCCGATAGGGTTGTCGAAATGTAAATCCAAGGTGGCGGCTGCAATGGGTATCAATTTTTTCATCATGGGTGTCATTTTCATGGGTTTCGAGGGTGTTGAAGCCGATAGTGCTGTCGAAATGTAAATCCAAGATGGCGGCTGAAGTAGGTACCAATTTTTTCATCATGGGTGTCATTTTCATGGTTTTCGAGGGTGTTGAAGCCGATAGTGCTATCGAAATGTAAATCCAAGATGGCGGCTACAAAATATATAAATTTTTTCATCTTGGGTGTCATTTTCATGGTTTTCGAGGGTGTTGAAACCGATAGTGCTGTCGAAATGTAAATCCAAGATGGCGGCTGCAATAGGTATCAATTTTTTCATCATGGGTGTCATTTTCATAGTTTTCGAGAGAGTTGAAGCCGATAGGGTTGTCGAAATGTAAATCCAAGGTGGCGGCTGCAATGGGTATCAATTTTTTCATCATGGGTGTCATTTTCATGGGTTTCGAGGGTGTTGAAGCCGATAGTGCTGTCGAAATGTAAATCCAAGATGGCGGCTGAAGTAGGTACCAATTTTTTCATCATGGGTGTCATTTTCATGGTTTTCGAGGGTGTTGAAGCCGATAGTGCTATCGAAATGTAAATCCAAGATGGCGGCTACAAAATATATAAATTTTTTCATCTTGGGTGTCATTTTCATGGTTTTCGAGGGTGTTGAAACCGATAGTGCTGTCGAAATGTAAATCCAAGATGGCGGCTGCAATAGGTATCAATTTTTTCATCATGGGTGTCATTTTCATAGTTTTCGAGAGAGTTGAAGCCGATAGGGTTGTCGAAATGTAAATTCAAGGTGGCGGCTGTAAAGGGTATCAATTTTTTCATCATGGGTGTCATTTTCATGGCTTTCGAGGGTGTTGAAGCCGATAGTGTTGTCGAAATGTAAATCCAAGATGGCGGCTGAAGTAGGTACCAATTTTTTCATCATGGGTGTCATTTTCATGGTTTTCGAGGGTGTTGAAGCCGATAGTGCTATCGAAATGTAAATCCAAGATGGCGGCTGCAATAGATATAAATTTTTTCATTATTGGTGTCGTTTCATGGTTTTCGGGGGTGCTGATGCCGATAGTTCTGTCAAAATGTAAATCCAAGGTGGCGGCTGCAATAGATATCAAGTTTTTCATCTTGGGTGTCATTTTCATGGTTTTCGAGGGTGTTGAATCCGATAGTGCTGTCGAAATGTAAATCCAAGATGGCCGCTGAAGTAGGTACCAATTTTTTCATCTTGGGTGTCATTTTCATGGTTTTCAAGAGTGTTGAAGCCGATAGTGCTGTGGAAATGTAAATCCAAGATGGCGGCTGCAATAGGTATCATTTTTTTCATCATGGGTGTTATTTTCATGGTTTTCGAGTGTGTTGAAGCCGATAGTGCTGTCGAAATGTATTTAAACTACTTTAAAAATTCCGTATAATCATGTTATACGTAATTTTTTTAATGCGCTTAAGGTATGCCCAATTGGATTTACCAATATTTATTTTGTTTTATTGACAAATTCCCGATATTTAGTACACAGAAGGTATGACGCAATTAGAAACCAATGCCTTCAACTACCGCTGGAAAAAGAACTCTATGCGTTGACGAACAAATAGTTACTTTTACTAGAAAGCACACTACAAAGCAGTATGTGAAATTGTGTTAAAGGCAAACCTTATCCGTAGGGTATCAAGCTTTTTTTCTGCGGGAAAACTTGCCGGGCGTACGATTTTTTCCTTTATCAAAGTTCTACTTCTGAATTGGATAAAACACTCATAAAAAGTTGATTTCGGCGCATCTGTAGCATTGCATCTAATAAAAAGAGTCAGTGAGAATAGTGGCCATGAGTTATACTGCGATAACTATTTCTTATCCTATCACATGCTGCAAATTTTGAAACGCAAAGGCATAATGGCTACCTGCACGGCTCGTACCAATAGATTTGTAAACCCTTCATTGCTCAGTGATAAAGATATAAAAAAGAAAGCACGGGGTTTTGCTCAAGAGGTTTGCAGCACTGATGTTGATGTTACAGTTTGTTAAGTGGTTAGATAACAAGCCAGCCCATTTAGCATCCAACTTCATCGGCATAGGAGAAACGGACTTTGTAAAGAGGTGGTCAAAAACAGAGAAAACATTCATAGAAGTTGAGAAGCCTGAAATCGTGAGAAAATATAATCACGCGATGGGAGGTGTTGATCTGCTAGATCAATTGATGAGTTACTACAGAACTTTCATCAAATCAAAGAAGTACCCTTACGTATGATATTTCATGCGCATGCATCATGCATGCATCTGGCAGTCGTGCAAGCCTTTAGAGACTACCACATAGACAACGACTTGCTCGGAATACCGAAGGCGAAAAGACTCTCTCTTCTGCGTTTTCGCCGAAGATTGTCCGATGCTCTAATTTTGTGCAACAAAATGAATGTCGCGAAACGAGGTCGACCAAGCAGTAACAGCCCTATCCCAACAGTTATTCCAAGAAGACCAGAAGTGTGCCCATCTACTGAAGTTGCTCGAGATGGAGTAGGTCATTTTCCTGCCCGCGACGATGGGTCTGGAACACGTTGGAGATTAGTGGGGTACAAAGGAAAATCCCGCATAAAGTGAGTGAAATGTAAAGTGCACTCGTGTTTCACTAATGACAAAAATTGTTTTCTAGTTTTTCATTCGTAACCAGAGTTCCTAAAATATATTGTTTTTATTAGATGATTCCTAACTTTTCTTTTTTTATTATGTTTTTTTTTTATATAGGATAAGGGTGACAAACGAGCACACAGTCCACCTGATGGTAAGTGGTTGCTGCGGCCCATAGACATCTATAACTATCCTCGTTTGCGAATCAAAATGCAGATGCGTTGTCACCCGTGAGGACTAAGATGGAATGCCTCTTTTCCAGTAAAAAGGGTATCCGGTTATATAAAGGGCCTCCGGCCACCTGCACTCACCAAGCGAAACGCAGAGGTAAACCTCTCGGGCACGCCACTATAGCGGCGATAAGACCCCTCTTTGAGGAGTGGCTTGAGAGACGCCACGGCGTCCTCACCTTCCGCCTGACGCAGGTCCTCACCGGACACGGTGTGTTCGAGAGGTTCCTATAGCACAGAATCGGGTGGGATGAAACGCCCGGGTGCTCCCACTGCGAGGATCGTCCGGAGGACACGGTGGAGCACACCGTGGAGGTGTGCCCTGCTTGGGCGGAGCACCGCCGTGTCCTCGTAGCGGCGATAGGCGGCGGCGACCTCTCGCGTCCGGCCCTGGTCGAAGCCATGGTCCGGAGCGAGACGGAATGGGATGCCGTCACCACCTTCTGCGAAGCAGTGATGCTAGCGAAGGAGGTGGCGGAGCGGGAGAAGGAGAGAGCAGCAGCTTTCCTTCCCGGCCGCCGCGGGAGACGCCCCGGGCGTCGGGGGCTACGTCGTGGCCCCCGGCCACCGTAGGCGCGGGCCTGTGGACGGCGAGCAATGGGTAGCTCGCCGTCCGTCCGTCTAACGACGACAGGCCGTGTCGACGGCGCGTTTTGTTCCACGCGCGCCTCAAAGAGCTGTCAGCAGCGTGAAGGGGCCCGCAAGGGCCGACGCCTGCCGGGGCTGCGGGCTGTTCGAAAGAGATACCGCGGCTCCGGAACGTAAGGGCACTGAAGGAACACGGATGGTTTTCAGTCAGTAAAAGTCTGACACTCCCTTCCGCTCCACCCAGAGCGAAAGGCGTCATTAGATTAGAAAAAAAAAAATAGGTAAACCTCTACATCACGCTGGTATTCTGTGAGGTCGTGGTACCACCCCGGTTCGAGCAGACCCATCCGTGTGACAGCAAAAGCTGCCGCGTGGCTCTACCACTGTTTAAATGCTTATATGTATAATGTTATTTAATAGCTAAGTAAGAATTTAATTTTGTTATTATTTCATACTTTTATATAAAAAATATTATATCATTTACGTTTTTTATTGCATTATTAAATACCCTATACATTATTTTTTACAATCCTTTCGCCGAATGTCCACATTTGAGCACATAAAGAAAATAGCTAATTTATCAGTAATTATTTTACTAACTTTGTTATATGGCAGCGAAACCTGGGTATGCCAGAAGAAGCATAAAAGCAAGTTGAATGCAGTGGAGATGCGATCTCTTCGTAAAATGTGGCGTTACCATGGCCGACCGAAAGCGAAACGACGAGATTCGCAATATGGCAGGTTTGAAAGATGACCTTATCACAAAAATTGATAAGGGCGTGCTTCGATGGTTTGGGCAGGTTGAGCGAATGAGTGAAGAAAATATATAACGCGAAAGTTAATATTAAAAGGTGTCGAGGTAGACCGAGACTAACTTTCGAAGACCATGTGAGCAAATTGCTCGAAGAGGGGAGGGTCAAGAGTACTCGGATACCTAGACGTGCATGTATGAAGAAGATAATGAATCTGAAAGAAGCGAAAGAGGTGTGTAGGGATCGTGACACTTGGCGATCTGTTCTCTCTGGCTACCCCGTCAGGGATTGTGCGTGAAGATAAGTTAAGTTAAGTAAGTTATTTTAATAACCAATATTATTGCATGCCTTAAACGCGAAGCGCGCAAGTATGTTCTGCTATAGCCTAAAAATTAAGATTCCAACGTTTTGTCGTATGAAATCGTATCTAGCAATCATATTATACATAATACAAAATATATAATGTATTATAAATGATACAAAATCACATTGTCAGAAAGATAAATGATTGTTGAACTTATTAATATTTTTTTTTAAATCGTTTAAGTGCTATTTTTACATAAAAAAGGGAGTTTAGTAGCTTATGGTGTGGATTTATCAAGTCCGAATGGCGGCGTAAACACGATAACTTTTTAAAATACCAATTGTTCAACTCAATCTATTTTTAAAACTCTTCACCTAACATGTGGGAAGCCATTGAATATAAATGGCACTTTAATTTTGTTGTTTAGTTATAATTACTTTTTTTTGGCTCTAAAATGGCGAAATTTTCGGTAGCTTTAGCAGCCTTGTATTAATTTATTTTACTAAATAGGCCGAAGCCGCACGCCAAGCCACAGCCACAGAGTACTTTATTTACTCCTGCCTTAAATACTGTCGTGAGTGGTCGTTTGTTACAGCGGCTCGTGTTGAAAAATATCGATCGCCGTAGAAATACAAAATATTCCAAAAACCAAATTTGATACATACTTCACCAAGGTAAGATATTATTATTATAATCACAGATTTTTATTACAATATTTTGTTTCGCTAAAAGCACGCAGGATTTATATTATATAAATATACTTATACATTTTGGTCTTTATAGACCTGAAGGTGTGTCATTATCTGCTATTGGAATTCCTCGAGGAGGATAGCTAGACGTGCAGAGTTTGGTCTCGTTTTGTTAGTTATTATGAGACTTTACCTCCGGGCTTGATAGCGTGACTTGAAAGTGTACTTTGAAGACTGCCACTGGAACTCATCGACGAGGGGAACTAGATGTGCCGAGTTTGGGTTCGATTTGTTAGTTATATTCATAACTAAAAAATTGAACCCAAACTCGGTATATTCATACCTTACCTCCGGACTTGACGGAGTGACTTCAGTGTACTTTGATGACTACTACTGGAACTGCTCGACGAGAAAAACTAGACGTGCAGAGTTTGTTATTTTTTGTTATTTTACTAAATACACTTTGCCTTTCTCACTTCGGGCCATAGATAATACTGATACATAGATATACTGTATAGTAAAGATGGTTACTATATATTTTAACTATTGAAATACAGTTAAAAAAATTAACAAAATTATTAAATAAATAAAATTAACCATATTAAATAAAATTATCATATTCCAGTCCATTCAAAACAATCCACGATGTTACTGATTTATATTAGCCGTATTTATGCCATCTAGCGTCTTCCTTACGTACCATCGTGAGAGTCGATCAATTTTCGTTAGATAAAATGACTTTACCAATTGAATGGAGAATTTGGCGGGTTACAAAGCCATTTTATTCGAAAGAAAACATTATTTAAAAACATCAATACATGAATTCCTTTGATTTATTACATTAAAATTTAGGCTTCACATGTCTAAAAAATTAGGATTGTAACAAATATTTGCTTAAAATCAAACTTATATCCAATATTTTATGCTCAAATTGCGGTTGAAAATTATCATATAAAATAAATTGTTTGCCGTTAAATCTTTTGAAGTGTTATTTTTATTAAACTGTATGAAATGATACTTTTAACACGTATAATATGTAATAATTGGCTGAATTCATTAGTGACTAATGTTAATTTGATGTACTTTGTTATTACGCTATTGGCTTAAATATTGGTTGGTATTAATTTAAACGAAGCGCGTCAGTTTCATAATATTTAAAATTGAAGTTTGACATAAAATTATTGGAAAATTGGAAGTATAATAATGTTATTAGTGAAAACCTGTGTGCGCTTAGGGCATGCACAATTGGATTTGCGAACAGTTATTTTATTGTTTTCATACTCAATTAGGCGTAAACTAATCGAAAGAAAAATCAACAGTAAGATACACTTCAAAATTTAAATTCAATACAAGTGGGAAAATTAAAAAAAATTGTACAACCGATTTATATAAATATAAATTTATTTTTGATTTTTTAAAAACGGCTCGACCGATTTTGACAAAATTTAATTGAGACCTGGGAAGTATACGCTTTGAAACAAAAAAAAAAAGATTTTTCCAAATCGGTTTAGGCGTCTTTGAGTAATCGGCGTACATACATTAAAAAAAAGATTCCAACGAATTGTAAGCCTCCTCCTTTTTGAAGTCGGTTGAATACAATGTTTTATTAGTTAAATTTAATGCAATTAAACAAAAAAACAATCTATGATGTTTTTTTTTGGAAGAGATCCCAGAGGAAAACATCCGCCATCTTATTGAGAGCATGCCAGCAAGGCTCCAAGAACGTGTTTTTAAATAAAAGAGGACATACCCGTTATTAGTCACAATAATAGTAAACAACACAGCTGTGCATTTAGTCTACAGTTTAATTCTATTATTAGGTTATTTTATTGTTTTCATACTCAATTAGGCGTAAATTAATCGAAAGAAAAATCAACAGTAAGATACACTTCAAAATTTAAATTCAATACAAGTGGGAAAATTAAAAAAAATTGTACAACCGATTTATATAAATATAAATTTATTTTTTATTTTTTAAAAACGGCTCGACCGATTTTGACAAAATTTAATTGAGACCTGGGAAGTATACGCTTTGAAACAAAAAAAAAAGATTTTTCCAAATCGGTTTAGGCGTCTTTGAGTAATCGGCGTACATACATTAAAAAAAAGATTCCAACGAATTGTAAGCCTCCTCCTTTTTGAAGTCGGTTGAATACAATGTTTTATTAGTTAAATTTAATGCAATTAAACAAAAAAACAATCTATGATGTTTTTTTTTGGAAGAGATCCCAGAGGAAAACATCCATCATCTTATTGAGAGCATGCCAGCAAGGCTCCAAGAACGTGTTTTTAAAAGAGGACATACCCGTTATTAGTCACAACAATAGTAAACAACACAGCTGTGCATTTAGTCTACAGTTTAATTCTATTATTAGGTGTAAACAGCCTTAAAAAGTGAAAACAAAAACATCCATATATTATTTTCGTTAATTGCATTGAATTTAATTAAATTTAACTAAAAAAACATTATTTTATTGAATTTAAAACAATCCGAGCACATATTCCTGGCCAAAAAAATATAAAGGGAAAATTTGTGGTGGCCCTTTTTTGTATTTTGTTTTGAGTAGTATTACATTTTAAGAGTGGTCACAAGTTAAAGATTATAGATATATATATTGAGAGATTCATTTTTAGTTTATTCTTTTCCTAGGAGCTTATCAGGTAAATAAGTAAACAGGTAATAAGTGTCAAAATCGAATGAAAACTCACATAGCTAATTCAACTTACTATCATTGTTTTAATGGAAGCTAGTATAATACACAATTTAAATTTTATCCTTTACATCATCTTTATAAAACAGATACAGTATTAAATACATGTTGTAAATAGCATTAACTAATATTTACACGTCCCTTAAACAACTATACATTTTATTAAATTAATAATAATTTAATATAAGGGATAAATGGACAGTCAACAGTTTTAACATTCATTCCGTTTAAACTTTTTGTTTGATTCATTCACTACATCTTCAAGTTTGTTTATCCTTCTTGCTTTAAGAAAGGAGTTGCTGTCACTATCACTTACATTCTGACGAATGCAGTTCACACTAGATACATTCTGATTATGTACACCATGTTTTTTTTCACTCATAGATTTACTTTTATTAACTATTAATGTGTTTTGAATGTCTTTAACCAAATCACTTGTATGTAACTTAATAGGTATAAGAATTTGATTTTCATTTTCAACTTTCTTTATGAATTCTTGCTTTATTGAAACAACGGATCTATTTTCAGAATCACTAGACAACCTTATAGTTTTTCTTAAATGTATTGTGTCAGATGAATCTGAAAAATTACGTTTCACTAATATATCACCAGTTGGCATTTGTTTAACAAAGGTGAGTGTTGGTCCTTCGGAGTCCTTTCCATCTCCTTTCAGCATTTTACTAGAATTTGCTTTATCACCATCAGAGGTTTCATCTTGTTGTTCTTCAGATTCTATTAATTTACCTATAAAACAGAAATTTGTTACTTTTAGTTTTCATTAACTTATTTACCTGAATTGTTTATAACAAGTATATGATTTACCATTTAATGTCGGGAATGTAATATCTGGTAAAGTCAGATGTGATTCTGGATTAAATCTGTGCATTAATGATTTTAACAGGTTCGAAATTTCCTCTCGCTTCCGTGTTACAACAATTTCATCAAACCAGTGAACCAGCTGCTTTATAGGCAAAGAATAATCCAAAATAGGATCCTAAAAATAAATTGTATTATTAGGTTATATATTATAATAAAAGAAAAATATTGATTTACAAGCAGTACAAACCTTAAAAAACTGTTCTACATATTGCAACAAGTATAATCCACAGTCTGTAAAATTATTTTGTTGAGGTATTTTTGGACAGCTTCCTTTCATATTGTCTTTGTTAAAAACTTTACTTTTACATATCTAAAAAAAAAAACTTTATGAGAATATAGTTGAAACTAAATAAATAAATAAATACACAAATTCAACTTAAACTTACTTTAGCTTGATATTCACATGTGAGGTAGTCACGCAGGGTTGCAACCACTCTAGATCTAGATGCACCAGCTAATGAATCGAAAATTAATATACAAGGTCTGCAAAAAGTTTAATAAATTAGTAAGTACTTACAAAAAACATGACACATTTATTTTTATTCACTACTCACTGTTTAATAGGTTCATTTTTGCCTATAGGTTGAGGTTCAACTCTTTTTTCATTTCTCTCGACATCTTCTTCATCTGAATCACATTGCATATCTAAATCACTTTCCTGAAACAATTAATATTTTTCTTAGCTGAGATGAAAACAATTTACTTTTATTTTGAATTAAACATATTCCCAAATTATTATTGAAATAGTATTTTTTATTTATCAAACAGGCTATGTATAACACAAAAGCAAATATTATTACTACAATTATTTCATATAATATTAATAATATTTGCTACTAGCCAATTTGCATCATTTCCAAAGTTTCCTAATATTGTATGTTCTATTTTATATTATATATTGATAATTTAACACATACATCTGCTTCAGCTTCATCCCTCTCACTAAGATTATCCGAGTCACAACTTAATGTAAGCTGTTCTTGCTTTGTTAAAGGGGTGATAGTCGTATTGCCTATTTGTATTGAAGACCGTCGTTCTGAAATTAGATGAGAAATAAATTGAGCTTTAATTTTAAAAAAATCGATCAACACTGTTGAAAAACCCTATGAAAGCAGAGGGGGGGGGGGGGGGGGGCATAATTAGATCTCAATCCATCGTAAATCCTTGCTTCAGGCCGGCATTGACTGCCCTCATCCACCCGCGTACTTAGTTAGGTACCTATTCAGCAGTGGTTTCAAAAGATGTTTATTATTATATATTAGAAATAGTAATTTTTATTTCCACTTTATATACCTATAAATTATGTAATACTGGTCACATGATAAAAAGCAGTTAATCTTTATTGGTTCAACTATTAGTGATTGTGTAACTTCTGGACGACTTGACCATTTGAGGTAATATTGACAATGTATTTGTTTTGTCGAAATGATGGTTCATAGCTATACTAGGACCAAATAGCTATGCAATGACGAAATAGTTCATAGGTATTCGACCAGGTGACGTTGTGGTAAGAGTTAATAATAGATTTTATAAATGCAGGTCAAGTGAATAGATGGCCTCTGAGCAAATATAACCTTGCTTTGCACAACTAAAAATATCTAGAAAGATTAATGTTACACAAGCTGTTGTTAAATCTATAACTACATGTGATTGAAATATATAGCAGATAAATTATTAAATTTCATTGTTTTAATAATATACATATTTAAAACAATGAAATGGAGACATACATACCTCTTTTTTTTATTTCTTGAGGAGTGACAGTTCTATTATCAATCATACTTCTACAACCATCCAAACTGGGAAAACAAATGATTGCCACAAACCAATGGCAGTTTTCATTAATAGGAACTACAATAAAGTCTTTTTCAAAAATGTTAACATTTTTTGTCCAAGTTTTCACTCTCGCATGTCGCTTTTGTGCAGGTGTCAGGCTGCTGTCCCACTCGTGGGGGTTAGAACATTTATTAACTTTACTTGGTTTGGTTGTTAGCCTTTTATAAAAAAATGTGCTAAAAATATGAGTCTTTTCTCTCTGACCATGTGTTAATATATCATGAACTAAATATTTTAAATAAAAATCTATGATAACATCGTTCAAAAACTGATCTTGAGCTAGGCACATGTAGTCTTCTGTATTAATAGGTATACCTCCTTTACCAGGCGGATAAATCAAGATCTGCCTTATTTCGGCAGGGTGAGTGCTAAAAAAAAGGAAATAGATTAATTATAGTTTGTTAATTTCATGTAAAGCAAATACTGAATAGAATAGTTAAATTAATGAATTATATAAATTAAATAAGTACCTTTTAGCTCCGGATGAATTGGAAGCACTTATAGACCTAGTTGTAATTTTTGTAACATTACTACTATCTTTAGGACATGTCCTGACTAAAATATCATTAGCTTCACGAGTATTAAGTTCATCCATTACTTTACCAAATAAGGCTTTTAAGGCTATTTTTTCTTCATCTGATATAGATTCAAGTAAAAGTGTAATTCTTTTAAAAGGATCTATATTTGACATGGGATTGTAATATGGGCCTGAAAAGAAACACATAATATTAAAAACAAAACTCTATTTATTTATTATCAATAGCTCTGTAGTGCAGTGGCTTAGCAACCAATTGAGGCGCTGAGGTCCACGGGCTCGAATCCCGCATGAACAAGTATTTGTACAGCCTACAAATCTGGATTTTTGTTGTTGTGCAATTTATGTATGTTAACTGTCTCTATGATACAGGAGAAAGTCCTTTAGTAGTCACGTTAAATAACATTATTGGGAGAAAAATTTAATGAGCATACTTTTTTAAGAATTTTTAAGAAAGAAAAATGTATACATTGCCCCCATGAAGGACTTATTGATTCTTTGGGAGTCGAATAACTGGTATAACTAACTTGTGCTTACGTATTCCATGCACATATTTGACAGGACTGACCTATCAAATAGGATGAATGAGAAATAGGTCTAGGATAGGGGACGGCAACCTTTTGAGTCAGAAGAGTCAAAAATTATAATTTACAAAATTTCAAAGTATTTAAAGAGCCACAAATTTTTTTCTTGCCAACCATAGTTTTTCGATAAAAAAACTAATCTATTTATTGGTAAGAAAAAAATATATTTATTCATATTTATAAATAGTGTTTTTCACAATAAATTAGAATGTGATTTCCTCAGATGGTTAACACTCGCTGTAAGCTTCACAGTACTCGAGCAACCCTGCTTCGATCCCCACCGGCACCAATGAAATGGTTAATTGTAATTTTAAGTGTTGATTTACCACGTGCTCGGCGGTGAAGGAAAACATCGTGAGGAAACCTGCATGTCTGAGAAATAAGAAAAATAATATTTCGAAGACATGTGAAGTTCGCGAAGACGCATGAGGCAGCGCGGCGGACCTTTCCTTGCCCTAAAACCCTCTCAGAAATGAGAGGAGGCCTGTGCACAGCAGTGGGACGTAAATAGGTTGCAACTTTACTTTTATATGTATGTATGGTATTATTAGATAATCACTTAATATTTAACTAAAAAATTAAAAGAATTAAACGTTTATTTACATTGTAAGTCATACAACACTAACTTGTACTTCATTTTGATACAACAATTGAGCAAACAAATTCTTTGGGAGCTTTGGCTTTGTATGGTTATGCGAGTAGAAAATTTAAACTTTACTAAACATTGTAACTTTTACTTAGAAATATAAAAAAAACAATAACATACATTTAAGCAAACAAATTCAATGGGAGCATTGGCTATGCATGGTTTTAGAAAGTTTTGATAAATTTCATTTATAACTTGTTGTTTTAAGTTTCAAACACGACTCTGAATTTTCATTTGTTAGTTGGCTTCTTACTTTATTTTTAATTATATTCATGCAAGAGAACGCTTGCTCGCACGAATATGTCGATTCGAAAATAGTCAGCACTCCAAATGCCAACTTCTTCACCTCACTGTAGTAATCTGGAAGACTCTTCCATGTGTCGAATATAAGTGCCTCAACTCGTGGCATTTCTTTTAAAGCTGTTCATTTTTGTTGCGTTACATACATACATTTCTGGACCTCCAACTCTTTCAACTTGCTTTTTTTTTATAGAAGAGGGGACAAATGAGCATGCGGTTCACCTGATGGTAAGTGACTACCGCCGCCCTTGAACAACTGCAACACCAGGGGTACCAGGGGAATTGCAGATGTGTTGCCGGCGTTTTAGAAAGATGTAAGCTCTTTTCTCGAAGGTTCCTAAGTCGTATTGGCCCGGAAAAATCGTCGGTGGTAAACTATTCCACAGAGAAGTTGTACGAGGAGGAAAATTCCTAGTAAATCGCACAGTCGTAGACCGCCAAGCATCCAGATGGTGAGGATGGTATCATAAATTTTGATGCGATGTGCGTTCGTGAAATTTGGCAGCTGGAATTAATCCGAACAATTCCTCAGAGCACTCCCCGTGGTAAATTCGATATAAAATGCAAAAGGATGCAACATCCCTACGCAGTGCCAGTGTATAGAGCCGATCAGAAAGAACTCGGTCGTGGATGATCCGAACCATTCTGCGCTGGATGCGTTCCAAGTGGAAGAAGCTGGCACTGGGGTGCCCCGACCCAGAGATGAGAACAGTATTCCATGTGAGGCCGAATTTGCGCTTTGTAAAGTTGAAAGCGATGTGCCGGCATGAAATACTGTCTCGCTCTGCTGAGCACGCCAAGCTTTTCAGAGGCCAATTTGGCCTTTCCTTCCAAGTGACCACGAAACTGCTCACTAATCGATATGTTGACGCCAAGGATTCCGATGCTAGCTGTGCCAGCAAAGGGAGTGCCTTGAAACTGAGAAGATACGACAAAGGGGTTCCTTTTAGTGGTAAACGCGCAAATTTGTGTCTTCTGGGGATTGAACTGGACTAGATTTAGTCGCCCCCAATCCAAGACTTTGTTCAGCAAAGACTTGACTTCAGACACAAATTTGTCCCGGTACTGGGCGACGTTTTCCCGAGAAATATTGGCACGGCTGGTATGTAAGGAATCACCAGTGCTGTCGTCGGCATAGCAATGAATCTTACCAGTTTCAACTCTGTAAATTTTCAACTCCACAAAGCTCTACTTTTCAAATCGATCAAATGCATTTCTAGAGATCCAATATCAACTCTAAATGGCTCAGTGTGGATCAATTTTTAAATTTTTTTTTTTATAATATAAGTAATATTTGCGTACGATACTAAAAAGCCGTAGCTTCACATCCAAAGAGCTGCATGTGGCTCCCGAGCTGCAGGTTGCCAACCCCTAGTCTAGGAGATTCTATTCTATGTAGTCAACTTTAGCCATCTATTAACTTCATTGTTAGTTATATAATTGATATCTATTATTTTATCTTAGATATCTATTATTGCTATTGTTTGAACGGCTCCACAGCATATTGACCAAATGTTGAACACTGTAGGGGCCATATGTTAAAATACTGTTTATATAGCCTGCAAATAATTATTCTGGGTTCCCCAAAAAACAACAGGAAATACTACTGTTGAGATAACATTTTTTGGGGTCCTAGAATAAAGAGCATTATCACAATATTAGAATTAGATTTTGTAACAACAAACCTAAACTGTATTACAAATCCGAATTTACTTTTATTTGTTAATCCGTCCTTTTACCCCAAGTACAGTTCAATCAATACACTTTAATCATTAATTAACTTTTAATATCATAAACTTAAACAAAGATCATATTACATATTGATGTTACCCATTAGAGCCTATTAAAGTCCATGCAATATTTATTGCATTTAAATCAAATTAAACTTCCTCCTTTAAAATAATATTATTGCATAATTTATAAATTCTGCAATATGTCCAGGAATTACCTACACTAATTTCATTATGAAATACAGATAATTTGATATCCTAGATGAATTTTTCATTTTTAATGTACTATCGCAATCGTTTTCTAAATTTCTTTGCTACAACATATGTGTTAGCGAAAAACTGGGCATTTCTTTGCAAACATTCCGAAAACATTACTTTTGGATGTAGCTCAAGACTGACTAATGAATCTGTAATCCTGTGAGATACTTCTTTATTTCAATGTCGGCCTGTCTACTAACTATCTTGGGCCAGTCCTTATCACGTTTCTATATTCTATATGACTGTACACATCCAAGGTAGAAAATCAAAGGAAAAATAATATATGAATTCTGATTATCCACCCTGTCTGGGGTGGATAGATGAACATGGGAGTATCCACTATAAGGTGGATTTTTTAGGGTGGATAAACAAAATAACCCTAATAAACCTGCAGCATGGCTCTAGCACTTGAAGTAAAAGATAGATTAGATTTTTTTTAAATTTTTTTAAAGTTACAATATGTATACTAAGATTATTTACCTGATTCTTCAGTCATATCTAATGCTTTTCTTATATATACCCCACATTTACTCATAGTGTATAAAAAAATAACAGGTAATCCTTTTCCAAAATGTACTAATATTCTTACAACTTCCTTCAACTGTATTTGTAGTGCCACCTCTCTCGATTCATTTTTGAGAGAGGGTGCAACTATCTTAATACCTTTAGATGATATGTAAACCTGAAAAAAAAAGTAAAATATTTCATAGTTTAGTTAAATAGTTTTTTGCTAATTCATCCTTAAGTTTTATTTTCAAACTGATCAAATTAGGATCACACTTACCTTTTCTTTTGGTGTATATCTATATGATCCAATTCGAATAGTCCGGCATATTAGTGAAGTAACAATTCCTTGCAATACACTTGGGTTTATTTCTTCTCTACTGCCATCTTGAATTAAAAGAACATGAAGAATTAACCTCGAGACAAAATTAAGGCTTCTAATATTTTACAAATAAAATAGAAGTATAAGGTATGATAATTATCACATAGTTGCAGGGTACGTGAATCAACACACCAAGTGATCCAGTGGCTATTGTACGAGACAACAAACAACTGAAACAAGAGATCGGTAGCAGCATTTGCATGATAACTTAAAAATAATAAAAAAACTGCAGTTGCCAAGCTGCTTGCCAAGAGCGACGGCTATGAAAATCCCCTATGAGGCACTCTATGCGAGAGGCCTATTTTCTTCAGTAATATTTGATAGGCTGTAATTATGTTAATAGTTTATTTGAAACACATAACAAGCTATAGTACTGAACTTATCAGAATATTCAATATAAATCAGTGTATTTACAGAAACACATTACCTGAAATAAAATTAATTATATACACATTAATTGTGTGTATTATTAATTAATTGTGATTATTACGATTATTATTCATTTTAATGAAAATATATTATTCGATTTTACTCAAAATTACATAAGGTTGAAATAAAACATAAAATTACTGTAACGTTTATAATTTATGGTGTAAAATGTGTCAAATTATCAAAAATATAATGGATATTATTCTTCCTTCACTCGTTGGGGGTACGAGTTCGAGAAAAAAAAATCAAATAAAAATATCGCAGTGAAACAAACCAGGAAAGTCATTTTATTGATCTTACATAGTATTTTTATTTACTTTATAAATACCTTTTCTGCAGTTTACACTAATAACTTGAAACGTCTATGTACAAAAATCTATCTAAACGTGTTACCAGTGACAGAAACAATATCAAATGATTGCAGTGAACAAATAATGAATGTAATTTTAGTGTACGTAGTAATTTATTTTACTATAATAAGTATATACCTTTTCTGTTGTTAACACTAATATCTTTAGACATCTTTGTAAAAATCTTTAAAAACGCATTGGTTACCAACGACACAAACAGAATATCGAACTACATTTACTGACAGATCAAAAAGTACAGATTCTCAATAAATAGGCTTGGGCAAAAAATATCGATATTTCTTGACAAAAATATCGATATTTATCTTCGATATTTTAAGTAGCGATTAATCGATGTTCATTTTAGAGTATCGAATTCGTGTCAATTTCGATATATTTTAAAATGTTGTATTAAGGTGAAAGCGCCAGGGTAGCCCCCGAAATTCAAATTATCGTTTCTTGGTATTCATTTTTTGGCCAGGGTTAGGTTGTATGTTTAACAAAATATGGTTCGCGACCGTAACAACTATGTGTTTACAAAATGATTATCTTTAAAATTACCAATACAACCATCTAAGTTCATATAATCCCATTAAATGGCTAATTCCAAAAAATCTCATTCAGAGTGAATCATATTTTGTTAAACATACAACCTGACACTGACCTGCAAAAAAGGTAAGAAAATTTGAATTTCGCGGGCTACCCTGGCGCTTTCACCTTAATGACAAAACTTGTAACAACAAAAGGAGGTACAAATGTAATCATGTGTGGTTAGTTTTCGTTTTTTCTTTCGTTGTCCAACCGTCAGTAATATAAAATTTTGGACCTTATCTTTACATCATGCAAATGATGACAATACATCAATATTTATCACGCGATATATATCGATATATATTTTTTCTTGCGCATTCCTACAAGATAACTTAGAAACAGGAATGTGATTATAAATTTTTATTGACTTTTGGCTTGGGTGCTTGTCTTTTAAGCCATGTCTCCATTTTGTGATCTCAATATCAAGTGCTAATAATCATTTATAGTACACTGCTTCACAATATGTTGATGCGGATTGCGGCATATAGCGTAGTTTTAGCGAGATTTTGATGCAAACTTAAGCCAGCAGATGGTTGGCGATAGTATCTCAAGGCACCTAAGCAGACAGACGCCTCGTGTCAACGTTTCCAGTAATAGTTCACATGCGCAGACATTTAATACACAAAATCACGCTACTTTTACATATGAAAATCTTCAAACCATTATATGAACAATAATACAGGAGCAGCAATCTGCCGCATTTCAAGTTTCCGCCAAAAAGTCCTAAGTATAAAAGTGGTGCGATTTTGTGTATTAAGTGTCTGCGCATGTGAACTATTAGTGGAAACTGTGAAACAAGTGCTCTGATGATGATGGATTCTCATGATAAGCTGTTTGTTTGCATTTTTTTTTATATGATAAGGGTGACAAACGAGCACACAGTCCACCTGATGGTAAGTGGTTGCTGCGGCCCATAGACATCTACATCTATCCTCTATTACAAATCAAAATGTAGATGCGTTGTCACCCGTGAGGACTAAGATGGATTGCCCTCATTTCCAGTAAAAAGGGCCTCCGGCCACCTGCACTCACCAAGCGAAACGCAGAGGTAAACCTCTACTTCACGCTGGTTTTCTGTGAGGTCGTGGTACCACCCCGGTTCGAGCCGGCCCATCCGTGCGACAGCAAAAGCTGCCGCGTGGCTCTAACACTGTTAATAAAATTGCATAGGCGCCTTTAGATACCATCGCCAACTGTCAGCTGCCTGCTGGCTCAAGTTGCCGTCAAAATCTCCCAAGGGCTGCACAATGTGACGCATCAACATATTATTGTGAAGCAGTGAACTATGAAGAAATTATAATAAACCGAATACAAATACTCAAGACTTGGCCTAAAGGTCTAGATAACAGGCCATAAACTCCAAAAAAAAAAAACAATATATATGTTGTTTCATTTGTCTATTTAAACATTACAATATACGTCATTCAATATATTATTTTCAAAAGTACGGAGAATCTAGTCTTTATGCAATATGTTTCTTGAGGTTATGTGGTAAACTGTTTTATTTTAAAATGAAAGTTTTTCTTATTTAAATAATTAACATAAGTTTACACGGTTGCCATTATCTAAAATTTAATATAGATTCAGAAACGAAATCGATTTAAACTTTAGAAAACGTATGCATAAAAGGTTATGAATTAAGTATGATTAAATCACAGAGTACTTTATATTAGATTATATTATATTCTTTGGTATCTAAGGACTTCTTTAGTAAAACGTAGTTATACACTCTTTGTTTATGAAATCAATTATTTACGGATGGAGTTTTGGGGGGAACTTGACCGGCGACAGATTGCTGCTCCTGTATTATTGTATATATAATGGTTTGAAGTGGATTTTGATATGTAAAAGTAGTGCGATTTAGTATATTAAATGTCTACGCATGTGAACTATTAGTGGAAACGGTGAAACAAGTACTCTGATGGTGATGTGATTTTCAAGATAAGGTGTCTGCCTGCTTAGGCGCCTTGAGATACCATCGCCAAGTGTCAGCCGTCTGCTGGCTCAAGTTGCCACCATAATCTACCAAGGGCTGCATAATGTGACGCATCAACATATTGTGAAGCAGTGTACTATGAAGGATAATTATACATTGTAACTTCAGGCTCAGAAGGGCAAGAACCCAGAGCCGTAAAGCCAGTTATTAAAAAAAATTTTACGGATACATTCAATAATAAAATATTTGATACTGCGCTCTGATAAGCAGTTATATTTTTTAAAGACTACTATTTATATTTCCCCAGCTGCTAAAAAAACCGATGATATCTATTATTTAATAACAATGTTCTACATTTTAGTGACAGTCAATCAGTAACAACTTGTTTTTTCTTAGTATAAAATGCCCATTGATCTTTAGGTACCACGTCTGCTCCCACAGAATTGTCCCGATAAAATCAAGAATGTGTGATCTAAACACACAAAGATATATGTGTCCGTGAAATGAATTCCATTCAAGCGCCAAAACGTCTGTGCTGTTATTTATATAAATTATTCTAATCTATATATTTTATAAACATGTTTATAATTAAACTGTGCTGTTTAATTAAATTTATTGTCATTAACGTAAACATCAAATATTGAAAAAAAAAATGTAAAATATAATCGTATTTCCTTCTACTTTCTTTAATAACGTTTTAAAAAGCTCCTTCAACGTGTCTTACTTTTACTATTCATCATTATCATTACAACCCTTCACAAGTCCACTGCTGAACATAGGCCTCCCACAAGGACGCCACAAAGCACGGTTCTGAGCCCCTGCATCAATCGACTTCCTCCATGTCTTACCAGGTCGTCACTCCATCTAGTGGGGGGTCGCCCTACACTTCGCCTATCGGTACGAGGCTGCCACTCGAGATCCCTTTTTCCCCATCGGTTGTCGGTTCTTTCGAGCTATATGGCCGGCCCATTGCCACTTCAGCTTACTAATCCGTTGGGCTATGTCGGTTACTCTGGTTCTACTGCGGATATCCTCATTTCTAAGTTAATTACGCAGAGAAACGCCGAACATAGCCCTCTCCATAGCTCACTGAGCGACCATGAGCGTCCTTATAAGACCAGCAAGTGAAGGACCACGACTCAGATCCATAGGTAATCACTGGCAACACGCACTGGTTATACAATCTAGTTTTGTGATTTTGAGGTATGTCTGACGAGAAGATGTGTCTTAATGTCCTGAACGTAGCCCAGCTGAGTTGAATCCGTCGATTGACCTCTCGGTCGAAGTTGGACTTACCTAGTCGGACTATTTGTCCCAGGTAAACATATTTGTCAACAACTTCGAGCTTAGTGCTCCCAATAACTACCGACATAGGTGTGACATGGACGTTTAACATGACTTTTGTTTTGTCCATCTTCATCTTAAGACCTATCCGTTGGGACACTATTGAGGTCATTGAGCATAGTGCTTAGGTCCTCCAGCGATTCTGCCATAAGGACTATATCGTCGGCAAATCGAAGGTGAGTGATGTACTCGATATTGATGTTAATACCGTATCCTTTCCAGTCCAGTAACTTGAAAACATATTCCAATGCAGCAGTGAGGTTTCGGGGATATTACGTCACCCTGTCTTACACATCTCTGCAGTTAGGTAGGTTTCATACTCTGGTTCTGTACTCGGATAGTCATCGTGGCCCTACTGTACAAACACTTCAGCACTTCGATATACAGACAGTCCACTTTGCACTGCTGGAGGGACTGCAGCATCGCCGAAATTTCGACGGAATCAAAGGCTTTGTCCACATACGCAAGACAAAGTGGCAGATTGTACTCTTCGGTCTTCTGTACAATTTGCCGAAGGGTATGTATGTGGTCTATGGTGCTAAAGCCCTTTTGGAAACCAGCTTGTTCGGGAGGCTGGAAGTCGTCAAGTCTACGCGCGAGACGATTCGTAATGACTCTCGAAAACAGCACGTAAACGCGGTTCAGAAGGGAAATCGGTCTGTAGTTCTTCAAGAGAACGTTGTCGTCTTTCTTGAAAAGCAAGACAACCGCACTTCTGCTCCACGCCTCCGGAGTAGTGCCACCATCGCGGGCGGAATTAAAGAGCTTCTTAAAGGACATTAACTATAGGTTTTCCACCCGTTTTCAGAAGCTCGGCTGTGATTCCATCCTCGCCCGGGGCGTTTTAAAGGTGCTGGAGAGCCATCCTAATCTCGCTTAGGCTAACGTCTGGGATATAATTGGAATGGTGTCGGATTAGACTTGCTCTTGGATCGTTACTCACACTTGCGCGTGGCTCCAACGATGACGTGTACAGCTGCCCATAGAACTTCTCAATCTCACTAAATATCTGGGGTGTCTCGGTAAAGATGCTGCCACACTCGCTCTTCAGCCTCAACAGTTGGCTCTTTCTAGCAGACAGATCTCTGGCAAATACTTTGGAGCCCTGGTTCCGTTCGTTTGCTTCTTCAATACGAGCAGTATTAAAGTTGCTTAAGGTCCGCCGCATGCATTTGGAGATCTGTCTGTTCAGTTGCCTTTAGTAGTAGTGCAGTAGCATACAGCTATCAAATCTTCTGAAGACTGCAGCTTCATTTTCCGTCTAACAGCCATGAGGATTAAGAGTTTGACCGGAGAGTTTTTGTGTTCTTCTGCGACGCGTCTTGCAAAACTTATCTTCTACCGCATGGACAGTTTTCACGAGCTTGTCATTTATATCGTCCACTGTATTGCAATCTTCTAGGCACTGAAAAGTTTTTGTAACTCGAGCTGAAAGGTTTCGGGACTTTGGATTAGAGCACAAGGAGACGGATCGTTGACTTCATTAGACGTCACCTCTACAACTTAACGTTAAGGTTCAGTGTGCCTCTAACCATTCGGTGATCGCTACCAGTTTTAACCCTCCCGATCAATGAGACATCACTGAACAATTGCAGTCTAGTCGTCATAATGAAGTTAATCTCATATTTGTCGATGTCTTTCACTATTTTATTTATATTAAATTTACGACATATGTAAGCCTCAATAAATATATATGGTTGTGTCATATTGTATAAGTACAAAATTAAGGGAATCTAGTCCAGGCATCTCTAAATCTCAACTTTTTTCTTGCTTTGTTAAGAATATTGAATACTAGGGTGTATGGTCGAAAACATTTACCTGCCTTAATTGGCAAATCGTACATAAACTGTATTATGGCAACGATATCGGTACCGAATCGTGGTATGAAAAAGTTTCTAACGGTGTCGGTGACGATATATTGGTATCGGAGATTGAAAAAACGCTCTACGGATCTACATTTTGCCTGCGACGAGCTGTGAAGTGGAGGGCACGTCTGCAGGCAAACCACCATCGGAAACGACTTCCCTGGTTCGGACAGGAAAAAGTTCGCTAGACCTTACAAGCTTATAGTGGGGCAGCACGGAAGCGGTACAGGAGGCCGATAGCAGCTGAGATAGGAGCCGAAGAGGCCCTTTTTCTCTGCCAGAAGCCTTGGGCTGAAATCCCTTTGCCCAAACTCAGACCCGAAAGCGAAACAACGCAGTCGGTCTGAGGAGTTTCCCAAAGACCAGCCTAGAAAAGCTATGAAGTTGGCAACGTGAAATAAGCTCAGCTTTAGCACCGTAACTGGCTTCGCGCGTGTAGGAAGACGCAATTAGAATTCTATGAGCGTGGAGCAGATGCAGCTGGTCAACCGGGCACTAACACCGGCTACCGCTAAGGCAGCCTGTGGGGCACAGCCAGGAGCGGGACCAATAGTTTCGGGTTTCACCCACAAGCCAGGTTGGATACTGGTATCGTGCCCGAATAAGGCAAGCCAGGACCGAATTGTGGGTGAGGTCGGACAAGTGAAACCCTGGCCGGAGGCTCAGTAATACCTGAGGGCGAACTGCCTAAGCTTCAGCTGGCTTACATATCTGCCCAAGCCTCAGCTGGCTTACGTAACTGCCCAAGCCTCAGCTGGCTTACGTATCTGCCCCGCAGCGAAGCTGACTCACCAGAAGAGGCGGTTTTGCTGTTGAAGGTACATAATGAAGGGCTCTCCAGAGCTCTGGAATATCCTCCACCGCAAGGACGAGGAGAATGGGATTCTAGTAAGAAGAAGAAGAAAAGGTTCTTTGGATGACCTATCGGCGGAGGCTATCTGGGCGGCAGGCGGCAGAGCCGTCCTTGGTTTTAAAATGACAACTTCTAAGATCAGGGGCGGCTCTGACGCGGTAATGGAGCCTAAACCGTCCCAACTCCAATCCCCCCAGCTCTCCACTTCGCGTAAAGTACCTGGGACCTTGGTTACTAATCAAAATGCACATGCGCTTTCACTTCTGAGGACTAAGATGGAATGCGTCGTTTCCAGTAAAAATGGTCTCCGGTTCTCTACACTTACAATACGAAACACAGCAGCGTTAAGGTACTATTTAACGCTGGTATTCTATGAGAGCGTGGTCCTTTCCCGGTCGAGCCGATCCGTTCGCACTACAACTATACGAATAAGATAGCTGCGGCAAGGCTCTACCACGTAAATTTCCTCTCCAGGCAAATCTTCACCATGCAGCAGCTGCTTCTGCCGTGGTGGAAGTCTGCTTAGCAGAGGACAATATTGATCTCGCCCTATTACAAGAGCCTTAGGTGGCTAACGATCAAGTTCTGGTATTGTGGGCTTCTGGTAAGATTTTGGTCAATACTAAAGGCAGTAGACCCAGAGCTCGTGTAATTTACAATAAAAATATTGAACTTTTAGCTATTCCAGAGTGTAGTACTCCGACGAGCTGGTAACAGCCTTCATAAATCTCAAGGGAGAGAGAGAAGAGAGGAGTGATGGAGTATGGTGGGTTGTGATGTTAATTCTCACCACACAGCCTGGAGAAGCACTAACATCAATGAAAGTGGTGAGTTACGTTATCATTTTTTCATCTCTAATTGCCTGGTAAGCCTAACCTTACGGTGTAAACCAAACGTTAAGACGCGAGGTAGGCAAGAAGTGTTAGATATACAAGGGTGACACTGAAAGTTCTTAGAAAATCAAAAACTAAACAAACTAGCAAGTTATTAGTTTTATTATATATTTTCAAAATAGTGTCCATTTACATCAATACATCGCTGCATTCGATGGAACCACTGAGAAAAGTACTTTGCCCACTCGTCTTTAAGGGTCTCTTCGACGGCATTTTGAAATGTAGCCCCTGCTTCCTCGGCGTCCATAAAACGTTTTCCTCGAAGTTTTTCTTTTATTTTCGGAAATAAACAAAAATCGCAAGGTGCGAGGTCGTGTCTAAAGGGCGGGTGACCCAGTAATTCCACGTCTGACGTCGCCAAGTAGTCGATTGTTTGCTTGGCGGTGTGCGTTGTCGTGGTGAAGGAGGATCCTACTGCGAGGTCGTTACTCCCGAACTTTTTCCAAGACAAGTGGCAAACAATTGTTAGTGTACCACTCTGCAATAACTGTTTTTCGATCCTCTAAAACAATTGTTGCGTAAAATGCTTCCGAAGAACGAGGCCACCATCTGTTTTCGCACGCTTCGACCTCTCTTCACTTTAGTTGACAACTCTTCGGAAGGAAACACCCAGGCAACAGACTGTCTCTTAGTTTCAGGATCATAACAATAAATCCAACTTTCGTTACCTGTAAATATGTCGAACATAGCATTTGAGTTACCTCCGTTAAATCTTTGAAGCATATCACGACACCAATTACCACGACGGCGTTTTAGGGCCTCTGTTAAATTATGAGGTGTCCATCGGGCACAAAGCTTCCTGACCGCTAAATGTTCATGGAGGAGTTTGTGCACTTGACTCATACCGATACCTAAGCTTGTTTGATTCTGCTGATAAGTCACTCTTTTGTCAGTTTCTATCATACGCCGCACAACACTGATGTTATCTTCAGTCGTCGCCGTAGAAGGCCGTCCCTCACGCAGGTCATCGGTAAGATTAGTGCGACCACGTTTAAACTCATTAAACTAGTTATAAACAGTGGCACGAGATGGGGCTTCATCATGAAAGGCCAATCGAAGTCTATCAGAACTTTCTTGTTGACTTAAATGACATCAAAAGTCATAAAAAAATCATTGTACGAAAATTTTCTCGCGTTAAATTCATGCTGACATGACACAAACAATTTTTAATTTGCTGCCAAATCGTAAACAAATGACAAATTAATAAAATACATACATAATAACATTGGCAAATAGCTCTATTTTCAAAATTTGAACTTATTTTTTTATTATATCGTATACAAGTGGCCAGTCCTAAAAACTTTTAGTGTCGCCCTCGTATAACCTTTGCTACTAACAACATATCCGGGCGAATAACTGACTTGCATATTAGTATTGAAAACTTGATGTCTGATCATAAACACAGTTTGTAATTAGAGCATCACCAACTTATGAAACTGTTGCTTTTAGGGATCCAAAAATGACCTCATGGGTTGTCTATAGAAACAGGCTAAAAATTTGGAAAATTTTCCTAAAAGCATCAAAACGATTGAAGATCTAGAGTTAGCAACGGAGATTGTAACCGTAGGAATATCTGAAACCGTCGAGGGCAACCGTAGGAATCTCGGACACTTTCGAGGGCAGATGTCCCGTCAAAATTACGAAAAGCTAATTGATGGGACACTAAGCTGAAGGAGCTTAAGAAAGAGACCAGGAAACTCTTTATTAGGGCCAAGAAAACTAAAGTGGGATATTTAACGCTTAACGTTGCTGTGTTTCGTATGGTGAGTGTTGAGAACCGGAGACCTTTTTAACTGGAAATGAGTCATTCCATCTTAGTCCTCACGGGTGACAATGCAACTGCATTTTGATTCGTAATCGAAGATAAATGTAGATGTCTATGGGCCACAGCAACCAGTTACCATCAGGTGGACTGTGTGCTCGCTTGTCACCCTTATCCTATAAAATAAAATTTAATACAACCCTAACTGAATATAATAAAGGGAATAGAAAAGCTAAGAGAGTATCGTGTAGGAAGCTATGCGAGGAAGTCGAGTCTTTGCCTCGCAGTGCAAGACGGCACAAAATGCTATCGAAAGCTAAACCTAGTTACATCGGGCTTCTTAAAAAGCCTGATGGTAACTTCACTACCAGTGAAACACGAACATTGGAGTTAATAGCGTCAACCCATTTTCCAGGGTCACGGAAGATTTCTTAAACCCTTTCAAAGGCCTACGAAGGCCTTGTAGTGAGGACTGGTGTAGAGCTGCAAAGATAATAAATCCAAACCTGGTGCAGTGGGCTATTGACTCTTATAACCATATACAACAAGCGCTGGGGATAAAATAATTCCCATCCCATCCAACTACAGCGGGGTATCGATATCCTTCTTCCTTATTTAGTGAAAACCTGCTAACCAAGTTTTGCATGGGGATATATTCTAGAAAGATGGACAATTGTCAAATTTCTATTTATACCTAAGGCTGGTTAGAAAGGACTATACTTTACCAAGGCCCTTTAGACATATAAACCTATATTCCTTTCTTCTCAAGACTTTCGAAAAGGTTGGTTGGAAGGATGTAGCTTTAACTATGAGGCCCATACATTACACTCAACATGCTTACCGCAGAGGCAAAACTACGGAAATAGCACTGATCAGTGTTATTGAAAGGGTCGAATAAGTGCTGGAGGATAATGAAATAGCTCTTTGTGCATTTCTAGATATTCAAGGCGCCTTCGACAGTAGTGGGGCCCACATTACTGCTGGTTAGGGGATTTTTAGACATCTAAAAATGTTGACCCCACGAACACCAGGTGGTTTTCACAAGGAGGTGTATGTCACCCCTTCTTTGGACACTCGTGGTTGACCAATTATTGTACTCGATTGGGCAGAAGACTTTCGTATTGATACCCTGGATTACGCTGATAACCTTATCGTCATTATAAGGGATTTTTAACAAAGTACCTTATCTTCGAACATACAAAAGCCCTAAACACCGTAAATAAATGGTGTAAGGATAATAATTTATCAATTAATGCTGATAAAAATGTTATAATACCCTTTAACAAAAAGAGAAGTGTTGGAGGAGTTGGTTACACTGAAACTTAATGGTAAATAAGTACCATTCTCCACTAAGGTTAAGTATTTGGGCGTAGCGATCGATCAAAAACTCTGAGCTTTTGAGATCCCTGCGCTCGCCACAATGAGGGAAACACCGATTTTATGCATGATCTCAGATATCATGCGTTCACTATACACTTTTAATAAAAAGTTCGTAGTGGAACTACCCTCCAGAGAAGACTGGCTGAATGGACAGGGCATCTGTGAGGTCGGTAGCCTTGTATGGTATCCGATGTAGGCTTTGGAATTTATGGAGAGCGCCCCGAATTCAAGCTTAGTACGATTTTGGGGAAATTCGCGTCTACCTTCAACCATACTATCTATATAAACTCTGATAGTCAGGGAGTACTGCTAGGGTTGAGATTAAACTTAGTGAACTCGAAGTTAGTTGGGAGACTGCATGAACTATCTAAACGCTCTGGGGTGTAACAACAGGGTCGTTTTGAGATGGGTTCGGGGTCATGCAGGTGTTGTAGGCAATTAACTTACCGACAAACTCGCACGGGCACAAAGAGTACACAATTTAGACACGAGCCATTTTGTGGAATCCCAAAAAGCCTAGCCCGATTGACCCTTGAAACTCTTTACACAATAAATCACTTAAGATCTGGTCTGATACACCAGGCTTAAAACATTCTAAAACCTTAATCCGGGCTTATGATCGTAAAATCCGGTTCAGAAGCCCTTTAGGATTTTTTTTAGGATTAAATAAGGAAATAATGCGTATTCTTTCAAAAAACAAAAAAAGCCAGGGCGGCTGGACACTGCTGTTTAAAAAAAGCACATGTCCATCCTAGGACTAAGCAACTCAAGGATGTGCCGATTCTGTTCCTTAACGGAAAAAACACCTCTGCACATTCTAACTGATTCTGGACTCTTGATGCGCAAACGTAACACTCATCTGGGAAACTATGTACTTAGCCCAGAAGAACTTTTAACAGTGGTAGAGCCACGCGGCAGCTTTTGCTGTCGCACGGATGGGCCGGCTCGAACCGGGGTGGTACCACGACCTCACAGAAAACCAGCGTGAAGTAGAGGTTTACCTCTGCGTTTCGCTTGGTGAGTGCAGGTGGCCGGAGGCCTTTTTTACTGGAAATGAGGCATTCCATCTTAGTCCTCACGGGTGATAACGCATCTACATTTTGATTTGTAATAGAGGATAGATGTAGATGTCTATGGGCCGCAACCACTTACCATCAGGTGGACTGTGTGCTCGTTTGTCACCCTTATCATATAAAGAAAGAAGTGAAATTGCTCACAGCTAAGCAACTCCTTATATTCATTGAAGACATAGGGCTTAGCAGTGAACTGTAGCCATAGCAGCTATCACAATATATCTTATAGGTCGAAATGACACTGGTCTTTCTAGACCTGCATATCTGCTCGCACGAAAAAAAAGCCAGTCAAGGTCAGCTAACTAAACGTCAACATTCGAACACAATTAGTAACTCAAAATATAATTTTGTGCAAGTTAATTTTGCAACTTCAACGAATATTAAACTTTGTGAAAAGCATTCTTTCGGAATGTAAATAGTATTGACTCGGTAATCTGCCTACAAAAAATTGAGTTTATAAACGTTTTAGAATCTGCATGAAGTATGCATGATTTTCAAGTTATTGGCCACCCTAGTCGCCATACTTTTTTATACCACAGGTGCTCAAACTTCGTCATAGTAAAATCGAAATATCAAATTTACATTTTTAAATATTAAAAAAAAAATAGTTACAGCTAGAAATATTATGTAATGCGCAATGTCAAGACCAAGCATTCACGGTCATTTCCAGAGAAAATCAATTGGTTATTAACACATTTGTAGCCGTATAACTCAATAATGTAAACGGAGGAATCAAATTACATAATACTTTTAAAAAAATATTTTTATATGGTGCGGGGTTATCCATTACTTACCGGATACCCTGTATTGCTGTGCCAGTGGTTAGTCTTGGTTATCGCGTAATACACGTGCCGAACCAGTTAATTTCAGTACTGTGGTAAGTCGTTATTTCCTTGTATACATGTGAACTATGGCGAACTCGCAAACAAATGTTTGTGCACATTATTTTCTTGCGTCTACAAAAGTCGGTACACATTTCTTTTATTACTAATGTGTGAGTTTTGCGATACTGGTTCTGGTACAAAACACGCGCAGTGCCACTTCCTCTTGTTTTTAATATACCGTTTAAGCAACGCCAGCTTTGCTTTGATCAGCGTGTGAATGAAAATAGCTCGAGACATAATGATGAATTTATGAACTGTCCATACTACATAGATTATATTTGCTAAGTTTCAATCGTAATCGGAAAATTTCTTTCAGAGGAAATAAGTAAAAAAAAGCGAAGTTGCAGGCTATATACTGCCCACTCCTGGGCAGAGAGCTTTAGATTTCTAAAAGGACTCAACCCTCTTGTGGGTGATAGCAATAAAAAAATTGCATGTCATGTCAAAAGAATAGGCGGCATCTTTGGCTAGTGAATATAGAGCGATACATAAAGATGGCACTTTGTGTAGTAAATCAGAAGTTACCGAGTGTATTTACTTAATTAGTAGATAAAGTATAAAAGACCAAAGTGACTTGACATTCAAACGACATGCATGAATTACACGCAACATCTTAGCATAGAGAGTTCTAAAATGACAACACAATTCTTGTAGTCGAACTCATCGTATAATTTTTATTTAATTAATCGATAATAGTTAAACGATGTACGCGGAACCAGTCACCGTTGTAACTTTTTTCCGCCGTTCTGGTGTTGCGGTTCGGTTCTATTTATTTCGCTGTCCCTAACCTCGGGTTTCGCAAATATTGTATCATATCTCTGAATTTCGCTAACAGCTCAAATTGCTCCAGATCCGTCTTTACAGGAATACTCATATTCTCTCCGCTTTGTATGGCGTGCTGTTTAATCCTTCTACTCCTCATTATTTAAAAGACCGTTTCCAGTATCTTTCCCTTACCTATAATCGGTTGCTTCGATCCTCTGTCAATCTTTCTCTCTCTACTCTTTTGCACTCTTCCTCCTTTTTTAAGAAATCCTTTACTGTAACTGTTGTGCGTTTGTGGAACTCTTTACCTGTCTTTACCTCTCCACATTCGTCGTGCTAAATCTTTTCACTCTTTCAAAAGTCTTGTTAAATCGTATTATTTAGAACGCTATTAGATAAATTACTTTTACTTTTTCGTACTCTTTTCTTTATTTATATGTATTTTCATATTTTTATTTTGTACGCTCCCCTCTATTTTTAACTATTGTTTGCATCAGTTCTCTACGCTAACATTGTCTAGAAGAGATTACTTTCAGAGTGATAAGAGATAAGACCGCCTGACCGTCAGACATATTCTGCTTTAGTTTTAACTGTACTCGTTATTTTGTATTTTGGTGTACAATAACGAGTAAAGAAATAAATAACCTCCCCGGACTAAACATGGCCCGCAGCCGAACCACAGACCAGATCCGCCGCTGGAGTCGGGAAAGACTGCATTTTCCGGCTTCCAAACCACTGTTTTTCTGACGACATACCCTCAGCCTCTGCGCAACGGATTCGTGGGGCTGTTGCGTAGGTGGAGATCGAGGTCATGCAAAAGGCACGCCTGTGTTTCGGCGCGATTTGTCTGAGAAGAAGAACGGGGGAAGCAGTCGTCCTCTACAGAGAAAGGGCCTCTGGTGGCAGCTTGCCCTGGTACGGCCGGATGACTGCGAAAACTTCGCCCTGCGTATATAAACGGACGTTTAAACACCGTGGGGTTCCAGTTGGTGCATGTACGACATAACCCGTTCTTTTGCCTTTGCCAGGCGCGTATGCATACGCATTTTTCCATAGGGTTCCCGCCTTGTCCCCGGGCTTAGTAGTCGTGACTTGGTCACCCACATTTTTATGTGTGTTGATAGACTACGGCGAGAGGAGTCACCTCCCCTACCGCCGCAGCCGAGTCGGAGTCGCGAGGGGAGAGGAGTGTTAGTATGACAAGCGCCACTCGCTCTATCCTCTGCGACTCTGGCGGGGCCGCATTGTACATTAGTGGTGGTTGGCTGTTGGAGAAGAGGAGCGTCGGTATTGCGAGCCATCACTCCCTAGCCTCCGCGGCTGAAACTTGGTTTGCGGCGGAGCCAAAGACCAATTCCGCCGCTGGGGTCAGAAAAGCTGGTGCTTCCAAATGCTCGTTTATCTTGGCCCCATGGCCATGGAGTTCAGTTGCGCACATATAGTTGGAAGCCGTTGGAAAGCCGGTTGGGAAAGGATAGGGAGGGGGGTCAAGTAAGTAGCCGTGAGTTTTTCTCGGTGCTAGTTCTATATGCCTTTTTACATAGACATATAAAACTAGCCCACACATTTTTACCTTTTTTTACATCTATGTAAACAAAGGCATTTCTCCGCGAAAAAAGGATACTATAGTTCGGCCGTTCAGAGACTGCGTTCCTGACACGTCGCGATTGAACTGACGACGTAACTTTGTAATGGCGTTGCAGTTACGATAAAAATATTTTTGCTGGTTGTTTACCGTTTTAACAATTGATGAGCATTAAAACAACATTATTATATCAATAATCAATGAATGTTATAATTTTGTGCCAAACTGAGTGTCAAATAACTTGGTAAACAATATTTTTCTAAATCTATACTGCGCTATTACAAGGTTATGTCAGCGCTTTATATTTGTAGTGCTGAGCTAACAATAACAGGCAATAACAGTATCGTAATCTGTTCTTATACAGTTATACTTTATAAAATAATACGTTTTGTTTTTCTTTTTAAGAATTTGAAAAATAATGGAATATAAGATAACTTTTATTAAATATAAAAATAAAACTACGACCAAACCGAACGCGCGAAAGAAAGTAGCATTTTTATATTTAGGTTGAAAATGGTAACCCCAAATGGCGTAATGGGCCGCCATTTTGTGACGCTAAAACAGTCGTCTGTTGTCGTTTCGTGCGCATAGTCCACGTTCTTCAAGTGTTTTCGATCTGTTTTTATTTGATTACCCGGCTTTCGTTTAATGGACTGTTTCTGCTTTTCAAACTGACATCGGCGCTAAATCAGACTTCGATTGTGTTTTGTATTGCGTTCTTTATGCTTTTGGTGCATAATAATGCCTAAACGTGGACAAACATTGAAAAGTGGAGCCCGTGAGTTAATCATCAAGCTGCAAGATTACTTTGAGCGGGAGCGGCAAAATGGCGGACCCCTGTTACCTGTCGAACAAGTACAAGAACGCGTCTCTCAGGCGCTTGGAGTTAGCAAACGAACGATAACAAATATTAATAAAGAAAAGTTCGGCTCTACTGGGCACGGAAGATAATATTTTACGTACTCCAAAGAAGAAACGTACAACTAAACCCGTGACAGATATTGACACCTTTGACGCCGATGCAATCAGAAATCATATATATGGTTACTATTCCAGAAATGAATATCTCAACAGGAAGAAGCTTTTGGCATCGTTAAGAAAAGCTGGACTGTTTAGCGGGGGTAAACTGCTTTTACCAAAATCTTAAAAGATATTGGTTTTTCGTATAAAAAAAACAGACAAAAGAAAAATTTTATTAGAACGATACGACATAATTTTAAAACGGATAAGTTTTTTGAGAGAAGCAAAAAATATTGATAACTGGGATAATGTCGTGTTCATTGACGAGACATGGCTAAACGCCAATCACACGGTTTCCCGTTCTTGGACGGATGATACACAAGCGTCGACGTCGAAAGTACCAACGGGTAAGGGGGTCCGTCTGATAATATACCACGCAGGTTTTGCAAAATACGGCTTTGTGGAGAACGCGTTACTGGCATTTCAATCAAAAACCACAAAGGACTACCACGAGGAAATGAATGCCACTACATTTAAAGAGTGGTTCTAGAACGTGCTTTTGCCCAGCCTACCAGAGCCTTCTGTAATGTTCATGGATAATGCCTCCTATCACTCGGTTCAAGTACAGAATCCACCTACCCAAGCTAATAAAAAAGAAGAAAATGTGGCTTAGTTACAAGCAAAAGGCATTGACGCAAATATGCAGATGCTAAAACCAGAGCTAATTAAATTAGTTAAAGAAAATAAAGCGGCAAATGTGCGATACGAAATCGATGAACTGGCTCTGGAGTACGGTCATCGCGTTCTAAGAATTCCACCGTATCATTGCCAATATAACGCGATTGAGCTAATCTGGGCTCAAATAAAAGGTTACGCCGCCCGCTACAATACTTCCCCGCCATTCAGCACGAAAAAGATGATGACCCTATTAAAAGAAGCCTGCGGGGAAGTCACAAGAGATGACTGGGCAAAGGTTGTGGAGAAGACTAAAAACCTGATTGTAGAACATTTTGACCGAGATATCAGGATTGATTCTGTTATTGATAATAATACACAGTCAGGCCATAAGTATTGTCACACAGTAAAAACTTTTCTTTTAGAATTCTGGCCACAAAAATGTTTATTGAATTCGAATTTCGAATTGTTCATGAAAATAAAACTGTATACTTTTTAGAATTTTACTCATTTTTAAATATGGAGTGGACGCTTAAAGAAGACCGTGTTGCAGTTATTGCGTTGCATCGTTGCGGTTACGCGCCAATTCAAATTTTTGACATACTGTAAAATTTGAATATAACCAAAAGATTCGTTTATCGTACCATCAAACGATACAATGAAGACTCTAGTGCAGATGACAGATCAAGAAGTGGTCGCCCTCGGTCTGTTAGGACTCCAGCAGTGATAAAAGCTGTGAAGGCGCGAATTCAAAGAAATCCCAAACGTAAGCAGAAACTGTTGGCCATTCAGATGGGGTTAAGCAGAACCACGGTGAAAAGGGTGTTAAATGAAGACTTAGGGCTTCGGGCATATCGAAGAAAAACAGGACGTCGTTTGAATGCTCGTCTAATGGACCTTTTTTTTTGCGGATGGAAAATCATCAAATGACGCCTTTCGCTCTGGGTGGAGCGGAAGGGAGTGTCAGACTTTTACTGACTAAAAACCATCCGTGTTCCTTCAGTGCCCTTACGTTCCGGAGCCGCGGTATCTCTTTCGAACAGCCCGCAGCCCCGGCAGGCGTCGGCCCTTGCGGGCCCCTTCACGCTGCTGACAGCTCTTTGAGGCGCGCGTGGAACAAAACGCGCCGTCGACACGGCCTGTCGTCGTTAGACGGACGGACGGCGAGCTACCCATTGCTTGCCGTCCACAGGCCCGCGCCTACGGTGGCCGGGGGCCACGACGTAGCCCCCGACGCCCGGGGCGTCTCCCGCGGCGGCCGGGAAGGAAAGCTGCTGCTTTCTCCTTCTCCCGCTCCGCCACCTCCTTCGCTAGCATCACTGCTTCGCAGAAGGTGGTGACGGCATCCCATTCCGTCTCGCTCCGGACCATGGCTTCGACCAGGGCCGGACGCGAGAGGTCGCCGCCGCCTATCGCCGCTACGAGGACACGGCGGTGCTCCGTCCAAGCAGGGCACACCTCCACGGTGTGCTCCACCGTGTCCTCCGGTCGATCCTCGCAGTGGGAGCACCTGGGCGTTTCCTCCCGCCCGATTCGGTGCAGGAACCTCCCGAACACACCGTGTCCGGTGAGGACCTGCGTCAGGCGGAAGGTGAGGACGCCGTGGCGTCTCTCAAGCCACTCCTCAAAGAGGGGTCTTATCGCCGCTATAGTGGCGTGCCCAGCACGGGGTTGCGACAGTCGCTCTCTCCATGTCGCCATGAGATCATGCCGGAATTCTGTCCGCTGCACGACAACTTGCCGCGGCAGCGGGGTTCCCCCCGGCATAGTGCCTCCGCGCGCCATTCGTGCAGGCGCGCGAGGACTTTCGCCTCCAGATCCCATGGCGGCAATTCGGCAAGGAGGCATGCCGCCTCGCGGGAAATCGTGCGGTAGCCGCGAACCATTTTCACGGCTACCACCCTTTGGGGCGCGTTCAGGTGGTGGACGGCAAGCCGCGCCAAACCACGCGCCCACACTGGGGCCCCGTAAAGGGCCATGGACCGCACAATCCCCGCGTAGAGCCTCCGGCAGGAGGCGTTTGGCCCCCCCAGGTTCGGCAGTCGTCTAATGGACCTGAGACTGAAGAGATGCCGTGCTTTGTTGAAGCGGTACGCGGGAAAAAAATATCGGGAAATTCTTTTTTCGGATGAAAACATTTTTACCGTAGAAGAGAGCTACAACAAACAAAATGATAAGGTGTACGCACACAGTAGTGAAGAAGCGAGCAACCGTATTCCGCGTGTCCAACGAGGTCATTTTCCATCCTCGCTTATGGTATGGTTGGGAGTTTCTTTTTTGGGGCTTAACAGAGGTAGATTTTTGTGAGAAAGGTGTAAAAACGAATGCAGTTGTGTATCAAAATTCAGTCCTGACGAACCTTGTGGAACCTGTTTCTCATACCATGTTCAATAACAGGCACTGGGTATTCCAACAAGATTCAACGCCAGCTCATAGAGCGAAGAGCACACAAGACTGGCTGGCGGCGCGTGAAATCGACTTTATCCGGCATGAAGACTGGCCCTCCTCCAGTCCAGATTTGAATCCGTTAGATTACAAGATATGGCAACACTTGGAAGAAAAGGCGTGCTCAAAGCCTCCCAATTTGGAGTCACTCAAGACATCCTTGATTAAGGCAGCCGCCGATATTGACATAGACCTCGTTCGTGCTGCGATAGACGACTGGCCGCGCAGATTGAAGGCCTGTATTCAAAATCACGGAGGTCATTTTGAATAAACTTTAGTGTCATAAGAATCTATGTTTTGTTAAGTTCATTTTGGTATATAAATAGTTACATAATGAATAAACTTGTTTCAATTATTTTATATTAAACATGTGACAGAATTTATGACCTGACTAGGTATAATTATACATGTAGGCGAAGATGATGATGAAGACACCACCTCCTCAAGCGAATCGGAGTCTGATTAATATTCTGTACGCACATTCAATTCAATGTACTTTATTGCATAGAAATACAGATTGTAACTTTGTAACAAAGAATAAATAAAACAATTTTACTATATTAATATTACCTTTTTTTGGTTTCCACTTAAATTACTAAAATATAAATTTTAAATGATTACGCTAATTTAAAACGCAAATAATCTTAAAAATAACGCGGCGGTTCATTTTGGAGGAACGGTAACGAACTCAGTGTTATGTTGTGCCCATCACTAGTCGTGACTAACTGATAGGTGTCAAGAACGCATTCTCTGAACGGCCGAACTTTATTTATTCTGGTAGTACATTACGAACCCATCGCTTTCACATTTCATGTTCTATTTCATGTTCTACTTTATCACAGTTATATGTTAGGAATTCAAGTACGTTAAAGAAGTTGTGGATTTTTTTGCTAGTTTGACACTAATGTCTTGTTCGTGCTGCGCAAGGGCAAATTCATATGCACCTGAGTAAACAGCTAAATATCGACTGGCAGTGTGGTACTTATGATGATGAAGATTTTTGAATCACAATTATTTTAAAATACCTATCGAATTGTAGAAACGGTACATTGGTTACCGTAAAACTATGGATCGTCGCTTTATATCGCATATACATCATTTATTATAGCGTTAGAAAAAAGAGACTTGTTTCTGTATAGCTCTATTTAAAATAGCATTATACAGAAGTTGCGTAATTTTTTGTAATCTATTTATACACCAACTGTATTTGTAGTCATTTTAATTATTTATCTCATGAAATTAAGTGGATGCTGCATATAGTATTATATATTATTTAAAATACCAAAGTCAACGCTAAAACCTAAAAGAAACAGGGGTGTACCATACCGAGAACGTTCTTATTTTAATTTTATTTTAATTTAAAAATAAAACGTAATCCCTTGATAAGTTGCGATGGTAGGATCTTTCTAATTTTGCTGGTTTATGACGTCATCTGTTATTTTGCGTAAATAATCTGTAATTGTCGTCATTCACTTGTGAATGCCTATTACAGATTATTTATGATTAATTTATGATGTCTTTTTTTGAGTTGTTAGTATAAAGCGTTACGTTTAGTTGAAAAATGGGGTAAATCAAATGCGAGCGCGAGTGACTCACAACATGCAATTCCTGAAACTGACCAAAACCAATGGCGACCAACGGCGGGTAGCACAGTTGTCGAAATCCAAAAATCACTCGTGCGAAACCGTATATTAACTAGTATATTATAAGAAAATGAAATTAGAATTATTTTATTTTATTTTATGTGTAAAATTTGGCTTCTCTTTTTATAAAATATAAATTAGACCGCCACAACACGATAGGGCGAAACAATAATATATGTAGTGTTGCCCAAAATCGGTCTTGGTCTTGCAGTCTTGGTCTTGTTCTTGCATTTTTGCAAGACCAAGACCAAGAACAAGACCGCCTAATTTTAGCAAGACCAAGACCAAGACTGACCGTGCAAGATTTGAGCAAGAACAAGACTAAGCCTGCGAGACTCTTGCGTCTTGCAGTTAGAAATGAGTGTCGTTTCAGGGAGTATAGGAGTTCGGGTATACGCTTAGGGAGTCTATGAGAAGCAAAAATATATAAAAAAAAAATTGGAAAATTGGACTTATGCGCATTACGAACAATACCATAAACATAACGGTGGCGCATGGAAGAAGCTAAGTAAAAATATTTTTGGAAAGCCTGATGTTAAATCAACCAAAAATATTATCATCTAACACTAAACACATTAATCTTTTATGGGAATTTTGTTTACCATAATTCAAATATTTTGAAAGAAACCACCATGTACAAATTTAAATAAAACTAATTTTACGGATTTTATCGCGTATATTAACTTATTTTACATTCCCGACGTTTCAAGCACTTTACAGCACCCATGGTCACGGGGGGGACTGAGGTGTATGACGTCCCAATGTCATAGTTAACCACGGCTACCTCCAGATTAAAAATTATTAATTTTTGTTCCGATCTACGCAGTATGAAATTCGCCGATTAGAAGATCTCATGACTAAGCGCGCAAGATATCTAACAGCATTAAACTTTTTGAAGAGATGTCGCGATAATAATATCATTCCTACGTGTGTCAAAATATCCACTAAAAAGGACATTCGAGGAAGCGCTAAGATCTTAAATCAGGCAAGTAAAAAGTTGTTACGAACGGTAATCCAACAAAAACGCTCCGATCTACATACCATAAACAAATCCATAGACACATCATTCAGTGAGTTAAAGGCAGTTTTAACGACATTTGATTATAATGTTTGCATCGAAACGTTAAATAAACGAGAAATTAATAAATATAACGAATGCGAAAACAAACATATAGTAAAAAATCAAAAATTAACGACCAAATTAAATGTCAAACATCTGAGTCAACGTGAGAACGAAACGCAACCATTGACTACGAACGCGGATCATAGATTAAGCGCGGTCTATAATCTGTCAAAACAAACTCTGGATGATGCAACAATTAGAGTATTATCGAAAGGCCTTAATTTTGCTTTAACACCTAAAAAATTACCGTACGAAGAAATTATCTGCAGCGTCGAGGACTGTTTATTTAAAAACAATATGCGAAAGCAAGATTTGGAAGCGATACGTCAAGACATTTCGTCTATGTTACGTCGAAGCTCAGCGCCAAAACCGAATCTACCTAAAGACGAATTTAAAGCGTTGAATAACCTACGCAATAAACGAGAACTCACGATTCTCCGCGCAGATAAGGGAAATGCCACTGTAGTCATGGATACGTCGGATTATAATTCTAAAATACAAGAACTTTTGTCGGATGCAAGTACTTATAAAAAGGTTAAAAATGACCCAACAAATAACACACTCAAAACAACTAGTGATCTCATAAAGAAACACTCCGAAAGATTAAATCTAGACGTAAAATCGATAATACCTACGTGTGCCAAACCACCGAAATTGTATGGGTTACCAAAAATACACAAGCCCAATGCGTCCTATAGTGAGCCAAATCGATTCACCAACTTACAAATTGGCTCAACACTTAGCGAATATACTCTCACCGCTCCGGGGACATACAAGAGCACACACAAAGGATTCCTACCATTTTGTCAGCGAGATTAAAACCCTACATCTGGCAGACAATGAAACTATCATTGATTTATATGTTACACTAGATAAGTAATTGCCGCGCCAAAGCGTTGCCACTTCACATATGGCCACAGCCATATGCCCAGCGAACGTCGGTTCAGTGTTCAATGTGACGCCGTCCGAGTTAAGCCGAACGATTCACGACAAAAAATGGGTAAATGCATAGTGAAAGAATGCGATTCAAGGTCACAAAAACATAATAAATCAAGCGGAATCACTTTCCACACGTAAGTTTTAATTTATATATTCACATTAACGTTTAAAACACTAAAAAATTAAATATAATATCGAATATTGCAATTTAGCTTCAATGTTGCCACTTTTCCGCCTTTGTGATTTTTCCACATTAATGGGAGACTATATAATTTATGTAATAAGTTAATTTTGTTTTAAAATAAACAAGTAAAATTGTTTGTTTAAAAATAAAACTATGTTTCAACCTTTATACAAAATAATAATAATTAATTATTCTTATTGCATACCTTAAGCGAAAGCGCAAGGTAATGTTCTACTATCGCCTAAAAATTAAAATTCCTTCATTTTATCGAATAAAATCGTATCTAGCAATCATATTATACATATAAATGATATAAAAAGCACATTGTTAGAAAGATAAATGATTGTTGAACTTATTAATAATTTTTTTAAATCGATTAATTGCTATTTTTAAATAAAAAAAAGGGTTTTAGTAGCTTATGGTGTGGATTTATCATGTCCCTGTGGCTTGTAAACACTATAACTTTTGAAAATATCAATTGTTTAACTCAATCTATTTTTTAATCTCTTCATCTATCATGTGGGAAGCCACTGAATGTAAATGGCAGTGTAATTTTGTTTTGTTTAGCTATAATTAATTTTTTTCGGCTCCAAAATGGCGAAATTTTCGTTGATTTGGTTACCTCGTATATAAATTGTATCTGTAAATGGGGATCTACAGCCACAGAGTAGTTTAGTTCACAGAGTACCTTTGTATTAAGTTTAGTTCGGCTTCAGTCGCCATAGATAATACACTATATACCAGGAATCAGTCGCCGTCGTGAGTGGACCACAGAGTACTTTCCTATATGGAGTGGACATTGTTTCGGTTGTTTTCAGCGGCTCAAAAAGATCGCTGTACAAAATACAAATACACAATATTCGAATAACCAAATTTCTTAAATACTTGATTATAATAATAATAAGAGATTTTTTTATCACAATATTTAAAAGCACAGAATAAATAATAGTAGTACGTATTAAAAGTAAGTAGTATAATTTTTTTGTCATGGGTGACATTTTCATGCTTTTCGAGGGTGTCGAAACCGATAGGGTTGTCGAAATGTAAATCCAAGATGGCGGCCGCAATAGGTATCAATTTATTCATCATGAGTGTCATTTTCATGGTTTTCGAGGGTGCTGAAGCCGATAGTGCTGTCTAAATGTAAATCCAAGGTGGAGGCTGCAATAGGTATAAAATGTTTCATCATAGGTGTCATTTTCATGGTTTTCGAGGGTGTTGAAGCTGATAGTGCTGTCAAAATGTAAATCCAAGATGGCGGCTGAATTAGGTACCAATTTATTCAACATGGGTGTCATTTTCATGGTTTTCGAGGGTGTTGAAGCCGATAGTGCTGTCAAAATGTAAATCCAAGATGGCGGCTGCAAAATATATCAATTTTTTTCATCTTGGGTGTCATTTTCATGGTTTTCGAGAGAGTTGAAGCCGATAGGGTTGTCGAAATGTAAATCCAAGGTGGCGGCTGCAATGGGTATCAATTTTTTCATCATGGGTGTCACTTTCATGGGTTTCGAGGGTGTTGAAGCCGATAGTGCTGTCGAAATGTAAATCCAAGATGGCGGCTGATGTAGGTACCAATTTTTTCATCATGGGTGTCAATTTCATGGTTTTCGAGGGTGTTGAAGCCGATAGTGCTATCGAAATGTAAATCCAAGATGGCGGCTGCAATAGATATAAATTTTTTCATCATTGGTGTCATTTTCATGGTTTTCGGGGGTGCTGATGCCGATAGTGCTGTCGAAATGTAAATTCAAGGTGGCGGCTGCAATAGATATCAAGTTTTTCATCTTGGGTGTCATTTCCATGGTTTTCGAGGGTGTTGAATCCGATAGTGCTGTCGAAATGTAAATCCAAGATGGCGGCTGAAGTTGGTACCTATTTTTTCATCTCGGGTGTCATTTTCATGGTTTTCAAGAGTGTTGAAGCCGATAGTGCTGTCGAAATGTAAATCCAAGATGGCGGCTGCAGTAGGTATCAATTTTTTCATCATGGGTGTCATTTTCATGGTTTTCGAGGGTGTTGAAGCCGATAGTGCTGTCGAAATGTATTTAAACTACTTTAATAATTCCGTATAATCATGTTATACGTAATTTTTTTAATGCGCTTAAGGTATGCCCAATTGGATTTACCAATATATTTACATATATTTTAGTTTATTCATGAATGGTCTATTAATTATATTTTATTATTTTATTTTATATAAATAAATTTGCATTGCAAACTTTCCGGAACTAAGTCTTTGTCTACTAAATTTGGTCTTATGACATTAGCTACAAACACATTAAAAGAGCTTCAAGGAAATAAATTATTAAAAGAATTTGCATTACACCCGGGAGATCATTTATCTTCAATACAAGTTGATCATTCCCTTTTATTGATTAATGCCATTATTTATAAGTACTTAAAAATTATAAGATTGTACCACGAAAGTAAATTATACACTCAAACACACAAAAAAGAATCCAAAAGGCAATTATATAACAAACTGATGCTTCATAGCGGAGTTTGAGATCATGGACTATTATGAATATTTAAGCGGATTAGTATTACAGATTAAAACCATTTATATTATCTTACAAATAGACTTCCGCAGAGTCACGCCTGAATCCATTAACTATCTACAGTATTGTTGCAAAAAAAAATATAAAAACTTTTTAAAGTTGTTAAGTAGTGTGGAAATTCTATAAACAAGAAAATCAACGAAATTTATTGAAAACCAAAGTTTTTGTGGCTAATGTCATGAGACTAAATTTAAGAGACAAAAACTTGCTGATGATTTCACAACTTATGCATATTCAACACAGATATCGCTTAAGAAACCTTAAATTGTTTTTTTTATTTGCTTTATTTTTTGTTTGATTTATTAGTTCAATAAAAATAATATATAAAAACATCTTTTATTTCATTAGTTATGCTTACTTCTATTCATCTAATAAGAAAATATACAAATTTAAAATAAAAACAATTTACTGCAACTTTGAAATAAACTCCTTTATAGCTCATTTTGGGTAAAATTTCATAAAGTATGCAACACCAACCCGCCACTGCATGTTTGTGTGTCTATCTTTATCTAATCTTAGGTAAGATATTGTTTTCCGCGACTTGTGTAAGTGAGATAGATATATGTTTACTTTAAAATTTTAATGATTTCAAAGCTACGTCGTCGCGTTTGGATAGTGGTTACACTTTTTTCGACGCGCGGCAATGTGGTTTGCTTCTCTAGTTTTGTATAACTCAATGGAAACTATGGTCAGTTTTAATGTGCAGTCTCTGTTCACATGCTTACCTGTTGAAGACTGCATCTCGATTGTTACTAGAAGGCTAGAGCAAAACAACATGCCCGTAGAATATGCAGTATTACTCAGACACTGCCTTACATCTGGCTACCTATTGTGGAAGGAAGAGTTCTACAAACAAGTAGATGGCGTGGAGATGGGCTCACCTGTATCTCCCATTGTTGCCGATATATTCATGGAGGACTTTGAGGAGAAAGCCCTGCGTACTTCTCCCGTAAACTCAAGATTCTACAAGCGGTACGTAGACGACACTTTCACAATTCTCCCTTTAGATAAAGTAACTGCATTTCTAGACCATCTTAACTCTTAAATTCTAAAATTTAGTTCACAATGTAGTTAGAGGCAAACAATTCTTTAGCTTTTCTAGATGTGTTAGTAATTCGGAATCCTGATAACACCTTGAGCCACACTGTGTATAGAAAAAAGACCCATACAGATAGATATTTAAACGGTGATTCTCACCACCATCCTTCACAGTTAGCTACCGTGGGTAAATCTTTGTTTCAGAGAGCACGAGGGATCTGTGACAGTAAACACCTGGCCGCCGAGCTCAACACGTCAAGCAAGTTTTGCACGACAATAAGCTTCGGGTCCCGCGCCTACGTCACAGTGAACGAGTGAAGCCGGCCACAGTCGAGCGACTGCCTGCTGTACTGCCATATGTCAGAGGTGTCATTGACAAGATTGGCTACATCTTGAAGCGTGCTTCCATTAAAACATATTTCAAGCCGCCGAAGAAGATTAGTCAGTTTTTACCATCAGTCAAGTGTAATATTCCTCTGCAAGATGCAGGAGTGTACAAGCTTGATTGTGAATGTGGTCTCTCTTATATAGGACAAACTAAAAGATCTATAAAAACCCGTGTTAAAGAACACATAGCTGATGTGAAGAATAGACGCTCCGGGAAGTCTGCAGTCTGTGAACACGTACAGGATCGCCCCCGTCACTACATTAGATTTGATAGACCACAAATCCTCGCTAAAGAACACCGATTCCTTCCAAGGATGATTCGCGAGGCTATCGAAATCAAGAAACATCCTAATTTCAATAGAGAAGATGGCTGGGTGCTACCATCTGCTTGGGATCCCATAATTAATAAAATTAAATCCCAACCCAAGCATACAACTGCAAGACTTCATGATACTGTAAGTTCATACTGCGTGGATCGGAACAAAAATTAATAATTTTTAATCTGGAGATAGCCGTGGTTAACTACGACATTGGGACGTCATACACCTCAGTGCCCCCCGTGACCATGGGTGCTGTAAAGTGCTTGAAACGTCGGGAATGTAAAATAAGTTACGCAATAAAATCCGTAAAATTAGTTTTATTTAAATGTGTAGTGTTCGCGTAAATATAAGAAATCATTACCATGTACAAAATCACCAATTTCCTATTTCTGATCATGTAGTGTCACTAGAATCAAATTTTTTAGCTTTGTTTATTAGATACTAAAAAATATTAATTAAAAATTGGGGAATTTAAAATTTTATCTCTTTAAAATATTTGTTTAATAAATTCTTAACTAAATTATCACTTAGTGCATATAATGCAATCTACTACATCATGTAGTAGATATTATACACATTTATAGTTGTAGTTGGCTGTAACTTAAATTATTCATACATGATTTTTATTATAATATGTTATTAGTATTTGATTTGAGGTGATCATTAAAATCAATGTCTTTTTTTGTGTAATTTTGATGATAACATTGCAACTTTTATGCCAGATCTTCTAGATAAAACACAATTTCAGTTTCCTTTAAAAAAAATTAAATCAAAACAGCTTTATACGAAAGTTTGGCCTTCTCTGAAAAATAACTCCCTTTTTTCTGGACTTTTATTAAGATTTAGCAAATATATTAGTAGCAGGACAACATGCGTACTCATAAAAAGGAGTTACTTACTTACTTACTTACTTATCTTCACGCACAATCCCTGACGGGGTAGCCAGAGAGAACAGATCGCCAAGTGTCACGATCCTTACATACCTCTTTCGCTTCTTTCAGATTCATTATCTTCTTCATACATGCACGTCTAGGTATCCGAGTACTCTTGACCCTCCCCTCTTCGAGCAGTTTGCTCACATGGTCTTCGAAAGTTAGTCTCGATCTACCTCGACACCTTTTAATATTAACTTTCGCGCTATATATTTTCTTCACCATTCGGTCTTCACTCATTCGCTCAACGTGCCCAAACCATCGCAGCACGCCCTTATCAATTTTTGTGATAAGGTCATCTTTCAAACCTGCCATATTGCGAATCTCTTCGTTTCGCTTTCGGTCGGCCATGGTAACGCCGCACATTTTACGAAGAGATCGCATCTCCACTGCATTCAACATGCTTTTATGCTTCTTCTGGCACACCCAGGTTTCGCTGCCATATAACAAAGTCGGTACGAATACTGCGTTATGTATTGCAAGGCGTGCACTCTTCACTACGCCTTGCCTTTTGACTAACGCAGTCAGGGCACCATTGACTTTGTTCCCGGCAGCGACACGCCTGTCCACATCTAAATCACATCTTCCATCCCGGCTAAAAGCACTCCCCAAGTATACAATTTCATTTACCTGTTCTAGACATTCCTGATTTACCCATATTTCACACTTCGTTCTCTCTTCGTCCCTTTCAAATACCAGAACCTTAGTTTTATTAGCATTCAAACGGAGACCTTTAATTTCACATTCCTCTTTCATACACGTGACTAATGCCTGAAGTTCTGCCTCTGATGGTGCAATAAGCACTGCATCATCAGCACACAGCAGACAATTTACTTTTATGTCACCCAATTTCACACCCAAACAGCTATCTTTCAGCTTCTGTAAACAGCTGTCGAGATACAGTATGAACAGCCAGGAAGACATGACACAACCCTGTTTTACGCCCGTTTGGACGCTAAACATGGGTGACAGGTCATGCCCTACCCGCACACAGGCTTTACAGTTACAGTAAAGTGACTGCACAGCCCTTAGCAATCGACCATCCACACCGTACCCCGGCAACAGTTCTCACATTTTCTTCCTTACAACCTTATCAAATGCTTTCTCAAGATCCACAAAAGCACAGAAAATCTTCTGGTTAGCAGCCAGAAGCTTTTCCGTGATCATGCGTAGAGAAAACATTTGATCCGTGCATCCTCTTCCAGGTCTAAATCCGCATTGTGCCTCCCATAAAAATCTTTCCGATTTCTCTTGCATCCTACGTGTCAAAACCTTCGAGTAAACTTTACTTGCTAAACTGGTCAAGCTGATCGCCCGATAGCACCCGCAGTCAAAATGTGAACCTTTACCTTTATATAAAGGCACAATGACTGCGGATCGCCAATCATCCGGGACATCCCCCGTCCGCCAGCACAAATTGCACAGCAGATAAAAGCTGTCCCAGACGCGAGGCCCACCATACTTGACCATTTCAGCAGTAACTCTGTCTAGTCCCGCAGCTTTACCACATTTCAAACTTCGAATCGCACGTTCAATCTCTTTCATACTGATGACCTCAGTGTCATCGAGGTCCAGGTCTGGCGTACCAGTCACGGCGTCATCCCCGGATCCCTCACTAAGATCATCACACGCATACATTTCTCTATAAAATTCGCTCCATCGCTGCATGACGTCCGATTTTTCAGTGAGGACGTCATTAGTTCTCGAAAGCACTTTGTTCATTCTTAAGGCCGTCGCAACACTTCGGGTCCTTCCAACCTCTTTCCAGAAGAGTTTGGAGTTCTCCTTAAAGTTGTGCGACCACCTTTCGTCCGCTTCCATTCTACACCTTTCACGCATTTCCTCAATCAATGCTTTCGTGTGAAGTTTCTGCAGCTTATATCTTTCTTTCATCTTCTCTCTCATATCCTTATCATTACTAGAGGCCAAGTAGTCTAACCATGCTTTCTTCTTCTTCTCTACAGCTTCTTTCACTTCATCATCCCACCATGCATCTCTTCTTTTACTACTGCCTCTTTTTATTGTTCCACACACTTCTTCCGCTGCAGTTACCATTCCATCCCTAAGGTTCTGCCATGTTCTTTCTACACATTCATTTCTGCCATCGATGGTGTCAAGCTTTTATATGATGATGATAAAAATGAGTTGTGTAAAAGATTTTTTTATTTTCTATAATATTGTTTTACGGGGTGTCAAAATACGCGCTGAAGACACAAATTTACTCAAACCTTCAGTTAACACAAACAATCAGATGATAGAGTAGTTTTCCGCATAAGTAATGAGTGAGACATTTGATTAAAAATTATTAATAAGTTTTATATAACAAAAGTTACACTTACCATCCATATGATCCAAGCCAATGCCACTATCTGGAGTTCCACCTTCGATCTCACTTAAAGAAGGCTCCTTGATGTTAATGAATTGTTCGTGCTATGAAAATTAAGAACCAATATAAATACCTATTTTTAAATTTATTGTATTTGCAAATTGTATGTGGTTTTATTACCTCTGACTGACACGAGCATCGGTGAAGAGGGGTCAATCCTCTTATTCTCCGGATAATGCAGAGGTAATAAAACCACATACATATCGCAAATTATTTTTTTAATGTTCAAGTTTTATGAAAAAAAGTTATATTTTTACGTTTGAATATTGACTCTGATAACGCAATTAACGGGAACCACAGGGTTTTTGTTACATGTTGTATAAGAAAAACTAAAACTAAAAACTTAAATTATCATACAGTCCACTCTCTGTGGTATCGTTCCAACAACGCTAGCTAGGTTTCCTGGCTAAATGGCTATACTAACTAAATAAATATTGAAATTTCGTGTCTGCGTTCTAACAAAAGATGTAATTTAGAATATACTCAAGAGAATATTCTTGACATTCCGAAAATACATGTTATATTTTTTTTATTTCATTAGAATTTATTAGTTGAGGCTACTGCAGCCCATAGAAACCGTGCCCGTTTGTCACCCTAATTCTATTGAAAAATATTTTTTTATACGATTAGAAGAATATTTAGCTACAAAAACCTAAAAATTAAAAAAAAAATATTACTAAGTAGAATAAGGCTGCACGCATGCGTACCTTTGCTTGTTAAGAACATTTCTATAATGTCAATCTCTACAAAAGTGAGGTTAAAATTAGCAGTATTTCACGTATTTGCAATTATTTTAAATTCAACTACTTTGCATTCAGATGATTATTATTATAAAATGTGATAATTTTTCCTATCCATTTAAGTACAAATTGTTTGTATCTGCTCTAAAACAAAGCATTTAGACAGCTAAACATATCAATCGTACCTCCAGGTTAAATGTTTATTAATGTGGTATTTCTTTCTAAGGTGACTTGTATTTAGGTACTACGTACCTAGGCATGATTAATTACGTTTTTTAAACACTAATTTTCACTTTAAAACCTGAGATTTTGCAAATACAAGCGGGATTTGTTTTGCTCACGAGTGACGCCAACCCGATACAGCCCGATGCGTGTGCGTGAATGGTCTCGCTCTAACATACGCATACATTGTGCTCTTTCTCTTTTCCATTGCCAATCTATTCTAACGATAGTTAGTTACTATATCTATGGTGTTTAGTGTGTCAACTATTTGCTGCTTTCGTCAGGGCATACTTTTTATTAAATCTTCAAGTTAAAACTTTGTGGTATGAGATCCCATTTTTCTATCATTGCTCTTTTAAGGTCTCAAATGTTAGCTGGTGCTGGATTTCTTTGGTTCACTTGCCTTCTTAGTTTACCGTAAATATGCTCTATCGAGTTTAGCTGTTTAGGTCTAGCGAGCGGGCTGACTACCCTAAAACTTAGATTGCAACCTCTAAAATATTCCAAAACTATCGCTGCAGCATCAGGCCGAGAATTATTATGCATTAAGAGAAAATTATCAATCTGTTCTAAAAAGTTTCGTGCCGCAGTCGAAAACACGATTTCCATTACGTGTAGCTCCGTACGTGCCTTCTACATATGCCTGCCCAAACATCGAGGCATTATATATTACGTATTAGTTGTTATGCTACGCTCTGCTGTCGAGTGGACCCAAAATATCTCAGTCAATACCTAACAACTAAATAATTTTGAGAGTAATTTCTAACAATAAGATATAACACATATGTACATCTCGCTTATCTTTGGAAGAAATTTTGGAATAGATCTGCTACTAACCTGATTACTGAGCATGGAACTGTTGGAGTCTTCCTCATCAGAGCTCAGTGTTAATATGACTGGCTCAGGGTCTGGCTGCTTGCCCCTTGGCTTTCTCACTCTTCCTGGTTTTTTGTCCTGTGAGGGCTACGTTTTAATAATTAAAGATAAAGAAAACTGTGTTAAAAATTAATTAAATTACTTAAATTGTTAAAATAATAATTGAAATGCTTAGTCTTTTTCTTATTTTTATTATGTATCATGCTTTAGAAAGAAAAGTCGAAATGGAACTAAGTTAATACTAAGATGATAATATAATATTTATCAAAATAATTTTAAAACATTCTGAATTAGTCGAGCCATTACAAACATAATAAGGATTTCAATTATAAAAAATCCTCAGCATAATTTGGCAGAATATACAATCTACATATCAGGAGTTGAGGACACAGATAGTAATTGGAATGTTTTATTGCTAAGCTTTATACATATAACCCATTGGTCAATAAGTCCCGAGCCTAAGTAAGAAAAACATAATATTTATTCAAAATTCAATTTTATTCATCAATATAGTCTTCTTCAAGAGTGACACACTCAGTCCATCGCCGCTGTAACATTTCTATGCCTTTTTTAAAATACGATTTCTCCAAACCTTCAAAATACGCTTCAGTTTAGGCGTTTCATTTGAAGCAAATTTCTTGCCGGATAGTATTTTTGTTAGGTTAGTGAATAAATAATAGTTTCTGGGGGGCTAAATCTGGCAAATACGGTGGGTGAGCAAGCAAATTCGAAATTTTACTCTTTTAAGTTTCGCCATGGTGACAACATACTTGTGACATGGTACATTTTCCTGATGAAAAAAACCTTTATTCTTTTGCATTTGAGGCCGTTTTATCGCGATTTCCTCCTCCAAACGAACTAATAAAGACAAATAATATTCGCTGTTGATCCTTTCGCCCTTCATTAGATAAGCTATAAATATTATAACCATGCACATCCCAAAACGCGGATGACATAACCTTTCCAGTTGAAATTTGAGTTTTTGGTCGATTTGGGCGGCTTTTATTGGTTGCTGTCCACTCACTTGACTGCCATTTTGATTATGGAGTGGTGGATCCAAGTTTCATCCATTGTGACATACCGCATCCTAAATAATTCCAAACAGCGCTTTGAGGCTTCAACACGTTGATGCTTTTGGTCAACGGTGAGCAAATGCGGTACCCACTTGAAAAAGAAAAAAACCCTCTTGAAAACACTCTCTCATAGACAAATGCTCATGCAAAACTACCTACCACTACCTTTCGATATCTTTAAGTCGTCGGCTGTCTCTTGCAATTTCATTTTACGGTCTTCCAAAACTATTTTGTGAGCTTTTTTTATGTTTTCTAAAATAACAGCCTCATTTGGGCGTCCACAGCTTTCAGCATCATTTGTATGTTCGTCCGCGCTTAAATTCAGGAAACCAAAGTTTGGCTGTTGCTTTTGAGGGAACATAATCCCTATAACACTTGTCAAGCCAACTTTTTGCTTTAACGGTATTTTTCTTCATTAAAAGATAATGTTTAATTAGCACTCGAAATTATTTTTATCCATTGTTTCAAATTTTTTTAAAGTGGCGCAAAAAATCACCGGAAGTTTTAAAGAAATAATTTAGAAGTTATGAAAATTTTGCACAGATTATATTGAAGTCTGTTCAGCGCCATCTATACGTCAGGCTCGGGACTTATTGACCGACGTAATATATATAGACATCCCAAACTGTAGAGGAAATAAAAATAAAATATTATTTAACAACTTACAGTTTTATTGTTAATTGTTTTCACTGTTGTCTTCAATAAATTTAATTTAATACCTTCACTACTTGAGCTGTAAAAAAAATTAACAGGTTGAAACATTTTTAACAAAACAACTTCACGTTTACCAAGGTATTAAAATTTAAAAGTATTTAATGCAATACCCAGTTATATAAAATTACAACCAAGGAAGCGTTTCGGGAACGAGTTGAAAAAGTGGCTAGTTAATAAATCTTTTTATTCGGTTAGAGAGTTGTTGGAAAAACAATAATTATCTTTAAATAATAATATTTTGGCAATTATATATTATAATGTGACATGAAATTATAAATATTAATGATGTGATAGTGCAAATAGTAGTAAATGTTTTTATTATTAGGTCACTTTCTATTTTTTTTTGTTATTTATTATGCAATGTCTTTTTTTTTGTTATTTATTATGCAATGTCTGTCCTTTTTTTTGTAATTTTAATTTATAATGTACTTAATAATACTTTATATTTATAAAATTCAAGAATCTAGTACACCAGAAATGGTTAATGTGATGTACTATATTTTTTATACCAACTGTAAAACACACGCATTATGCAAAATAAATAAATAAATAAAGGCTTTGGCTACATAATTTAATGTATGGCTAAAGAAAGCATATTGTTGTTGACCTTTCAACCTGACTTAGAAAGATCACAGCATAAGTTCAAAAACCTTCATTGTCAAATCGAACTCCGCTTTGAGCTGAACGCACATTTGTCGGCACCGTACGCGACGCATTTTAGAATAAGTTGTATGGAATCATAAGAAACCTCGCACATTGCAGCCGCACCGTACGCGCCGAATTTTATAAAAGGCGGTAGGTATCCAAATATTGAAGGAGATATGCTGGTGACGTCATATAACGCAGCGCGTTCGGCGCGTGCTAATACTGTTTTCTCTAATATTGCCAACTTAGCGGATTTTCCACTAAATCTGGTGGTTTCGGCTTTCTTTTCAAAATATATTTTATATAGGTTTTAGTATATATTTAGTGTCAAATACAAATATCTGAAGTTGATCATCATCTAATAAGCCTTTAAATAAAGTATAATAATATCCATACAACTGCCTTTTAAAATTAATATTGTGAATCCAGAATCTTCTTTTTACCTTCAAATTTTATTTTCTTCTTCCTCTGCCAATAAGCAGGCTATTACAACAATTTTTTCCATAGCGATCCGAGTGATCATTCTCACTGTACCGTTTCAGACAAGTGGTTGTAAAAAACTGCAAAAGTTGTTGGCAATACAAAAGATTTGCGTACGGAGCAGACGGCACGTACGTACAAATGTGCGGGGCCATCAGTAATTGCGGCGCGCACGGTGCTGACAAATGTGCATTCAGCTTTGCAGACTGACAGAAAGGCAGAAAAAGAAGTAAGGATGTCAAGTAAAATATTATTAAGTTGTATTAAAGATTACACTTAAAATTGTTTGGTTTGTAATAAGTATTTTCATCTGTTTAGTACCATGTAGCTGCAAGTGAAAGATAATTATATACTAATGTTCTTGCGCAGGACAACAATGGATAACGATGAAAAATATACGGAAAAGCGAGCCTGCAAAGTGGAAGAGTGCAATCTCTTACAAGTTTTCTATACACAATGCAACTATTTCTTAAGTGGTAGTAGGATTGCTTTTTTGACACGGTCTCCATCTGGATATGTACCACCCTCTCATCTATTTCTGCCGCCAACCTGCGCTCCTGTGTTCTGGTCTGGTTGTGAGACATTCCATCATAGTTCTTAGACTCTAAGGACTATGATGGAATGTCGTCCGTCCCTAATTGAAAATTTTATAGGAGAGCATTATGACGAATTATAATAATGCATGCCCGACTTGTTAGGCTCTGACTTCACCCTCACATCTTTAATTATTATAAGTATTCAACCTAACGGTAGTCGCACCCGTAAGCATCGAATGGAACGTATCTTTAACGGAGTATATATATTATACAATAGCAAAGGCTGAATCTACCCTGCTACATGAGATGTGATCTAAAGTAAAACACATTTTGATCTTTAATGTAGGACGTAACTAAGATATAATTTGTAGGAACTATGTATTTTATATAGAATTAAAATGACAAACGTGTTAGCAGTCCATTTGATGGTAAGTCGATTTGTCCATAGACACCTGCAGCCATCATCAAACAAAGAAGAAGTGCAGGTGCACTGTCACTTTAAGCTTAGAGTGACAGTGCACCTGCACTTCTCTGTTTGAAGATGGCTGCAGGTGTCCATGGACTGCAGTAACTACTTACCATCAAGTTGACTAAGCTCGTTTGTCACTTCAGTTTATAAAAAAAAATAAGCAATGTTCTTACATTTGTTTATCCAAAGTTGTTTTTTCTGGTTCTTTTTTCTTTTGTTCCACTTTTTTACTAGCTATGGGTACACTCTTAGGTTCTTCTGTAAATACTCTTTTACACCTGAAATAAAATTTAACTTATGAAAGAAAGAATATTAAATTAAAGAATTAACATATACTGTCAAACTTATCACAAATAAAAAACATAAATTTACGAATTTTAATAAATTTACCTTTGGCAACGACTGAAATCAAATCCAGTGTAACCACAGGATTTGCAAACCGCTAACATGCCATCGACATATCGCGGCGGTGGCGACCTCTGCTCTGGAGATTCTGGACTATTAACTACTGCAAAATTTTAAATTCCTTTAAAAATATCCCATCATACACAAATTATGTGTATTAGCGGAATTAACATCTTTTTCTATTTTTAAAAAGGTAAACACCCTACCCCACCCCCACACAGACACTAGTTGCTCACTTGCCATTTAGGCGTTTTCCTTATACAGATTGCACATGGAAAAACCAAACCTGGAACAATTATTTGTTTCGGGCACAAATATTTATTCTAGGTGGTATTGAAATCCGCAGGCCACAGTCACACTTAACGATTTACGTGTACACCAAGTGATTTAATGCTCAGACATCAAGACTACTAAGTGGCCACTTAATTTACATAATTCACATAATTTGTTAGTGTGACCATGCCAGGCGCACACCGCAGTTTAGGCATAAAGCTACAAGCCCGTCAAGACGAGCTTACTCGTTATATGAAAGTGGTTTATAATGATCTTAATAGGTATATAACTATGATACGAGCATGATCTAATAATATAACTATCTTACTAGATAATAATTTAGGGAAAAATTATAATTATATGTTACAGTCAAAACTTATAACCGGTCAAAACCACTTTATACAGTGTCCCAAAACTCAACAGCAAACAGGTACCAAGCGAAATGCCAGAATATACCAGTTCTGACAAAAATAAGAAAATAAAAACCATGTTACTACATCATGTGTTTTAGTTTAGTAATAAATGAAGTTTGATTAAGTAAAAGTAAAGTTATAGCCTATATACGTCCCAGTGCTGGGCACCGGTCTCCTCTCACCCCTGAAAGGGTTTTAGGGCAAGTGTCCGCCGCGCTGCCCCAGTGCGTGTTGGCGGACTTCAGATGCCTGTCTGTCTAATTTTGATACTTAATAAGTCATCAACACAAATGCAATATCAGGTGCAGTGCACTTAATACAAAGTAAAATAAAAGTAACCCAAGAAACATAGCATGCTGAATGACTATAACGAATAATTAACATTTATCATCGGTGTAACTGTCCGTTCGGATCATTCTAAAAGCCGAATGTGAATCTGTCTCACTCTAATTCACGTCGAATATGGTCGCTATCTATTTCACTATTACATAATATGTCGATCCCAATTATACTATGGTGAAGCTGCTCTTTGAGTATACAAATGTGTAGTTTATCATGTTCAGTTTTTTTTTTTAAATAAGACCCTTTGGAAAAACGTTATAAAAAACATGTGTGCAGTTCACACGCGATAGAAGTGAAACCTCAGATAATTGCGGGTACAATTGCTTTGTAATGGCGCCATCGACTTCAATCTGTAAGTAGTAAAAGTCTAGTCTAATGTCTTCTTAACTAACAAAATTGATTGACTCTCAAGATGGAACATAAAATAGACGCTAGATAGCCTAAATAGGACTAATTTAATATATATCAGTGAGTTCTACAATCGCGGATTATTATGAATTGGTTAAGATAGTTTTAATTAATATGGATTTTTATTTATTTAAAATAAATTTGTTAATTTTCTTATTGTTCGGCCGTTCAGAGAATGCGTTCCTGACACGTCGCGATTGAACTGACGATGTAACTTTGTAATGGCGTTGCAGTTACGATAAAAATATTTTTGCTGGTTGTTTACCGTTTTAACAATTGATGAGCATTAAAACAACATTATTATATCAATAATCAATGAATGTTATAATTTTGTGCCAAACTGAGTGTCAAATAACTTGATAAACAATATTTTTCTAAATCTATACTGCGCTATTACAAGGTTATGTCAGCGCTTTATATTTGTAGTGCTGTGCTAACAATAACAGGCAATAACAGTATCGTAATCTGTTCTTATACAGTTATACTTTATAAAATAATACGTTTTGTTTTTCTTTTTAAGAATTTGAAAATAATGGACTATAAGATAACTTTTATTAAATATAAAAATAAAACTACGAACAAACCGAACGCGCGAAAGAAAGTAGCATTTTTATATTTAGGTTGTAAATGGTAACCCCAAATGGCGTTATGGGCCGCCATTTTGTGACGCTAAAACAGTCATCTGTTGTCGCTTCGTGCGCATAAACCACGTTTTTCAAGTGTTTTCGATCTGTTTTTATTTGATTACCCAGCTTTCGTTTAATGGACTGTTTGTGCTTTTCAAACTGACATCGGCGCTAAATCGGACTTAGATTGTGTTTTGTATTGGGTTCATTTTACTTTTGGTGCATAATAATGCCTAAACGTGAACAAACATTGAAAAGTGGAACCCGTGAGTTAATCATCAAGCTGCAAGATTACTTTGAACGGGAGCGGCAAAATGGCGGACCCCTGTTACCTGTCGAACAAGTACAAGAATGCGTCTCTCAGGCGCTTGGAGTTAGCAAACGAACGATAACAAATATTAATAAAGAAAAGTTCGGCTCGACTGGCACGGAAGATAATATTTTACGTACTCCGAAGAAGAAACGTAGAACTAAACCCGTGACAGATATTGACACCTTTGACGCCGATGAAATCAAAAATCATATATATGGTTACTATTCCAGAAATGAATATCTCAACAGGAAGAAGCTTTTGGCATCGTTAAGAGAAGCTGGATTGTTTAGCAGGGGTAAAACTGCTTTAACCAAAATCTTAAAAGATATTGGTTTTTCGTATAAAAAAACAGACAAAAAAAATTTTATTAGAACGATACGACATAATTTTAAAACGGATAAGTTTTTTGAGAGAAGCAAAAAATATTGATAACTGGGATAATGTCGTGTTCATTGACGAGACATGGCTAAACGCCAATCACACGGTTTCCCGTTCTTGGACAGATGATACACAAGCGTCGACGTCGAAAGTACCAATGGGTAAGGGGGCCCGTCTAAAAAATACGGCTTTGTGGAGAACGCGTTACTGGCATTTCAATAAAAAACCACAAATGACTACCACGAGGAAATGAATGCCACTACATTTAAAGAGTGGTTCCAGAACGTGCTTTTGCCCAGCCTACCAGAGCCTTCTGTAATATTCATGGATAATGCCTCCTATCACTCGGTTCAAATACAGAAACCACCTACCCAAGCTAATAAAAAAGAAGAAATGGTGGCTTGGTTACAAGCAAAAGGCATTGACGCAAATATGCAGTGGCTAAAACCAGAGCTAAATAAATTAGTTAAAGAAAATAAATCGGCAAATGTGCGATACGAAATCGATGAACTGGCTCTGGAGTACGGTCATCGCGTTCTAAGAATTCCACCGTATCATTGCCAATATAACGCGATTGAGCTAATCTGGGCTCAAATAAAAGGTTACGCCGCCCGCCACAATACTTCCCCGCCATTCAGCACGAAAAAGATGATGACCCTATTAAAAGAAGCCTGCGGGGAAGTCCCAAGAGATGACTGGGCAAAGGTTGTTGAGAAGACTAAAAACCTGATTGTGGAACAATTTGACCGAGATATCAGGATTGATTCTGTTATTGATAATAATATAATTATACATGTAGGCGAAGATGATGATGAAGACACCACCTCCTCAAGCGAATCGGAGTCTTATTAATATTCTGTACGCACATTCAATTCAATGTACTTTATTGCATAGAAATACAGATTGTAACTTTGTAACAAAGAATAAATAAAACAATTTTATTATATTAATATTACCTTTTTTGGTTTCCACTTAAATTACTAAAATATAAATTTTAAATGATTCCGCCAATTTAAAACAAAAATAATCTTAAAAATAACGCGGCGGTTCATTTTGGAGGAACGGTAACGAACTCAGTGTTATGTTGTGCCCATCACTAGTCGTGACTAACTGATAGGTGTCAGGAACGCATTCTCTGAACGGCCGAACTATAACTATTTATTTTAACATTTAAAACTTATATGGCTCAGGGCCGTGCTTTGTGGCATTCCTTGGGGGAGGCCTATGTTCAGCAGTGGACTTATGAAAGACTGTAATGATGATGATGATGATTAAAACTTATATTAATCATCTTTAAAGCACTACACAAAGAGGAGACCGAGATAATAGTAAACACTATATATTGTATATTTTATCTTAGCCTCTCGCAAGCTCAATCCTATAGATGTATATGTTTGTCTCTTTTTAGTGACCCTTATTCGTTTCATCGAGTTTCAAATCACATCGACTCTAAAGAAGTTTTCACTTCAAAATATTTCACGGCAAATGATTTATTTATAATGAATAGAATCAGGCGTTACTTTGCGGAAATCCATTATATAAAAGCTTTTAGAAAAATTTACTTTGCAAATATCCGCGTTATAAAATAAAATGATGTGTCTTACCTAGTTTGAAGAGCACCTCCCGCCCTCCCTCAATTGCGTGCACTATCTCCGTCACCACTAATCCCAGCACCCCTACTCCCAACACCACTACACTAGGCAAGACACACCACTGACGATAATACGACACGTGTTTCGCCTCTACACGAGGCATCCTCAGGTGATATGGACTCTACGGCGACTAACCGCTAATCACTTAGCTTTTATAAATGATTTATTACAAATTTGTTATCACAATAGTTGTCAATTTTCAACATTTTCAAAAATATATCTATTATCTTAACTGACAGGTTTTTCTTTATTTGTGCGAGAACCGGTAAAACGTGCCTTCTCGCCCGGTAACCGCTTTGAACACTTTTTGGGACAACCTGTATATTGTGACATTATAATGTTTTCAGCAAAATTGATTTCAGAAAAATATCTATGCCGTTTATTCTAGACATACGAGAAAATTTAAACATATAATTTTTTATTAAGATCACATACCATTTTCGGGACATTGACTTTTTTCTGGTGTCGACATTTCACTACTTTGTTGTTGAGACAATAAACTAGGGGAGCTCCTACTACTTATATCACCAACTAACATCTGTAAAAAAATATTATGTTACGGAAAAGTCTGAAGATTGATTAATAATATTGACGACAATATTGAAAAAAAATTATTTCACTTACGGGGTGATTTTCCAACATTTCTTCTATTCTTGTTGTAGAACCCACTGATACAAAGTAGTCTATTTCACTGCTTGTATTTTGCATACATTGTATATGAGTATCTTCCGAAAATGGAACATTAACCTAAAAAAAGTACTACATTAAAAACAAAGAATTGTTATAATCTTAGCTGAAGATAATATTATAATAATTAAAGTAATATTATAACTGTAATAATATTTACACATTGCATTATATTGCATATTACCAGGCCTGTCTCACTTCGCGCTTTAGGCGTAAAATATACTTACGCTGCGCGGCTACATACAAGGGGCTAATTTCGTGAGGTTGTCACGCTCGCGCTTGAGCTGTGACACGCGCCTCACATTAACAAAAAAGTATTTTTCTCTAAGTATTTAGGCACTTATGATATATATTTTTGAGTTTTTACTCAAGTATGGCCACTCAATAATTTAAAATTTAAAATTTTGTACAGCCGACTTCAATATAAGCGACTTCAATATAGGTTATTTAAGAATAACTCAATAACCATTGGTCTGATCTTGATCAAATTCATATGGAGCCACACGAGAACTATCAGTTTTCATATAAAAAAAGAATCATCGAAATCGGTTCGCCCAGTACAAAGTTATGAGGTAACACACATAATAAAAAAACATACACTCGAATTGAGTACCGTCTCCTTTTTGGAAGTCGGCAGAAAAGCCAAAAGGCAAAAAACTTTTCATTCTTTACTGTTCCTATGGATATCGAAATGTAAGATATTATTATTTATAGGCAAATTAGATAATTGGGTACCTAGTTACTGACGCCATAGTTACAGATTTATTATTTGACTAGCGACCCAACCACGGATTCATCGTTTTCGATTTTTTCGTGTTTAATGGCAATGACTAATTTTTTTTTACTGTAAGTAGATCTCCCAGTACCACTAATGCAAGATCAGCACATACTGGTTATAGTTACACTTGGCCGATAAAAGAAAGAGATTGAAAATAGCAGCACTTCTTATTGCCACTCTTTCATTAATAATGAAGTCACGTGTAGCATGTTTGATAATAGCAAAAAATGTGAAAAAGACAAGTGACGGCTCCGTGGCACAGTGGCTTAGTAATGAGTTGAAGCGCTAAGAGCCGCGGGTTCGAAAAAAAAATCATCAAACTCGGTGCAACGAGATAAAAGTTATGAGGTAACATACATAAAAAACAAAATCGAATTGATAACCTCTTCCTTATCTTGAAGGCGGTTAAAAATGGTAATTAGGTAAATTATCGGAGTTTCAAAGACGTTTTCGTTGTTATAATCTTAACCTTCCTCACACTGAACAATAATGTTCTTATTAGCAAATTACTAATAATTTTGGCCGGAGGCCCTTTTTGCTGGAAATGAGGCATTCCATCTTAGTCCTCACGGGTGACAACGCATCTACATTTTGATTTGTAATAGAGGATAGATGTAGATGTCTATGGGCCGCAGCAACCACTTACCATCAGGTGGACTGTGTGCTCGTTTGTCACCCTTATCATATAAAAAAAAACTAATACATTGCACACCTCAGTGCATTCTACTACCAACTAATATTAAAGGATTCAATTTGTTTTCTCACAACACCTAATCCTTAGGAGGGGCCTTAACAAAGGCGCGTAACGGGCTAAGTGATACTGAGTCTCACACGCGGATGTAAGGTGCATTTTGATTTAATACGCGAGTCGCAATAAATTTTTTTCGACGATTTAATTGGTAGGCTATTTGAACCAAGGTCGTATCCGAAGCATGCAAATTATTAGGAACATTAGCGACGTTGTAACTAGGTTTAAACATGTAAGTTTGCTATCAGAGAGTGATCCTTTTGTTCTTGTAATATTATTTATTCTGTGATATTACAGAGTTTATAATAAAAATACCTGTTCAAGAACTTCTTGAAGGGTACAGCTCTCTTTGGGTAAAGTAAATGTTATAAGTCTCTGCTCTCCATTTTGAAGAAATATTAACATTTTTGCTGACTGTGGTTCAGATGTTTGTTCCGATGGTCCACTTGTTGATTCATTGTTGTCTGTAAATATACATTAAAAAAATTAACACGTAAGTTAATAAATATTATTTTCTTTAAAAACATTACATACCAGAGTGAATTGACTGCTGCTGAGTTTGCATGGGTGATACTCGTTGGACAGGTCGGGGCTGTTCTTTACTTCGAACTAGTGTTTGACGTGCAGTTTCTCTATTGAGATACAAAATGTTATCAGTATTATATACATACAACAACTTCTAAAGTATCTACGCTTTGCCTCAAATTATAAGCATCATGTGTCTCGTCGTTGTAACCCGTGAGAACTGCCTTGTTTCCAATAAAAAGGGTCTCAGGTTCTCTACACTCACCATACGAAACATAGCAGCATTAAGCTGTTATTTTAAGCTGGTATTCTGTTAGAGCGTGCTCCTACCCCCCGCCCAGCTGACCCATTCCATTCGTGCTGCAACCATATTGAGCTGCACGATGGATCTATCATGTAAAACTATAATATGTCATAGAAAATATTATATGGAATACAGTTTGTCATATATGAATTCATTCAATTTTATCAGTGCCATACCAAGACATGCTTCATTAAATAAACATCTGTTTACACTGGTATATACTTACTCATGAGAGAAAAGTTAGAAAATATACAGTTGAAAGATGAATCAATAAAAAGAGAAACATTATCTTACCTTGGCTGTTGCTGTTGTGGTTGTGGTGGTTGTTGCTGTTGCTGCTGCTGTTGTACCAGTTGCTGTGCTGATCGAACAGGTTGATGCAATCGTTTATACTCAGCAAGTGTTATTCGCTGACCATTAGAGAATGTCACCACTTGCCTTTGCTCTTCAGAGTTATCTGACTCCATTAACAACTGAGTGAGGGTTGGCGGATGTTGTATGTGAGTTTGTTCAAATGTCGTCTGCTGTTGTTGTTGTTGTGGTGGTTGTTGTTGTTGTTGTTGAAAATGTTGTGGATTGAATGTTAATTGATGTTGTTGTGGGACAGTTGCGCTTGCGGGGTTCTGTCTGATATTCTGCGGAGGGGGAGTGTGAAACTGCTGTGGCGAGCCAATATTCTCACTGACGGGATGTTTTTGAACTATCGCCGCTGTAATACTTTCTTCGAGATCGTCCATATCACTTGCATTATTCGGTTGAACAACAACTTTCTTAGCTTGCTGCTGCTGTACTTGTGGATGTGGGGAAGCTCTCTGCGCCGTCGCGTTTAATGTGTTCTGTTGGGGTAGGGGTCCATTGTTCTGGTTAGTTTGCACAACAGTATGCTGAGGCATTTGTGTTTGCAATCCTTGTGTTACAATCGTACCCTGTTGTGTGATAATTCGCGTAGGCTGTGAAAGGCCTTGGTTCTGTTGATTGAGGAGAAGTTGTTGCTGTAACAAATGGAAAATAATAATAAAATAAAATATTTAGAATATGAATTATTGCATTGGTTACCAGGCAGACATACTTGTTGTGTTGTGAGTTTTAATTGATTAATTTGTTGATGAACTTGCTGCTGGTGGACTTGTTGATTGATGACATGTTGCGCTAGTTGATGTTGCTGGGGCTATAAATAGGAATAATAATAATTAATATTACCAATTTTTATTATTAATATTGTTTAATTTAAAAATGAAATTTGACTTTTTTAAATAGAATAAGAGTGATAAAAAGCACACAGTCTACCTAATGGTAAGTTGATTTAAAGTAGGCAGTTTTACTGTTTTCCAAGGAATTGAACACTTGCATGCGCCATGTGTTACTACTGTTTTTTTTTTTATATTTTCTTCTTTACCAATTCGTATTGTAGAAAATATTCGGCGTAAGCGCCACGCTTAGTAGGTATTTATTTATAATACCACTCTTACCCTATATCAAATCGTATCTTTGTATTGGATTGCTATATCTGATATTGAATCTTTATATTTCGATATCTATAAATCGGTATGTTACTCATGTCTTTGATAAATGTCAATGAACTTCATTAAAACAGCAGAACCAAATTTTAACACTTTTTGACTAATTCTTAATAAACTCTTCTCTTCTAAAACGTTCAACACCGGAACCAAAAATTCGCCAATGCAACGTGCAATACTTGAAGCAACACGTCAAAAATTGGTGTACAAGGCTGTATTCCGACAACTCAAAACTTGAAAGCAATTATCTCCTAAACATAATTGCCTTGGTGTAAAGAAAAGACACTAGCAATTATTTCTTGTCAAGACTTGCATTTAATAACCGCATTCAGTCATCCGCGTGTAAACAGTTCTTTACAATTCTTGAATGGCAATTGTTGCGCTTATTTAATTGCATTCAATAATTGCTCTCGTATGTACAAGAAAATAGCATCACGTAAATGGGTCTTAACACTGTACTGCAGCAGTATCTAATACATAGTTAGTCCGTTGCCTGATATATCGATTTTAAATGTTCTACCGATATATAGATGTATAGATATTGTATCTATATGCGATTTGTATCGCCCACTACTTACGCTTTGTAGGCGGATTGATAAACGCATTGTCTGACGTCTCACATCGTGAGATTCAAAAACTAATAAGAATTACTTATTGAGATTATTTTACAAATTGAATTAACAGCTTTCCATTTACACTACGGCCTTCAAAAAGTGTAATTCAAAGTAATTGCATGGATAATAAAATTGCAAGTGCCGCACATGCGTGGTTTACTGAGCTGGTATTTAACCGATTCATTGCGGCACCGATTTTCGACAACTTTTAGCTGTGGCGGCGAACAAATATTTCATGACACGCCTGGCGACACACAGACTTTGATGACACGCCTATTGTGCCATCAGCCATGTGTAAAAGTAATGTTCTTTTTTATGCTTTTTTCACTTGTTTAGACCTAATTAAGTTTAGTTCACATCAAACATCAGTTACAAACGAAAGGATACTTGTTTTTAGTGGGTAACTACGTGTTTTTCTACATGTTTTCTTTGAAATTGAGAGTAAGTGACTTTTTATGAAGAGATTACAAACCTTTTGTACTGTTTTGTTTTATAAAAAAATCATTAATATAAGTAGGTACAGCTAAATCACCCTGGAAAGCCTCGGTTTTTATTAAATTAAATTTGCACCTAATAATAACATTTGTAAATATCAAACAATCAAGAACCTTAATTTGGAAAAAATAAGGTTTATGATTCATTGATATTTAAAAATGTTAAATATTATTTAATGTTATAGAACTGTAAAAGTAAAGTCGATCTGAAAACGTCTGATTAGTAAGAATAGCAAAACAAGTATTTTCAAAAGGAAAAAAACGCCGGCGCTATACGGCGGCGCGGCGGATTAACAAAAGACTATTTATTAGCGATTTTTTTTATGCATGAACGCTTTCAAACTTTTTCAAGCAAAAATAAAACTTATGCCATATCACAAGAGCACATTGTACTTCGTAGGTTTAGGCCATATATATGATAGTAATAAGACGGCAGTTCAACGATTTTAAGTAAAATTGAACAATTAGACAAACGCATTGTTTTTTTTTCAATAGGAGACTTGTTTTCCAGAAATTTATTTACAACTTGAGTTTGTGAGCAATCGCAATTATACTCTATTCCAATTACGAAGTCCCATTTGACAGATGTCAATAATCAAGTACTAGTAAAGTGCCGCTATAGTCGATACTTGACGATATTGATCTTCGATTACTATAACGAACAAATCGTAAAAATCGTATTGACAGAAAAAGGATTAGCATCAAATTAAAATTTATAAAACTGTTTTTTTTTCAATTTTAATTAGATAATATTACATGATATTTTTATCAAGATGAAACATATTCATCATCACTAGCCGAAATCGATATTTCATGGACAGCATCGTCGTCATCACCCTCATCATCGTCTGTAGAATCCCCTGCATTTATTATAATTTGGTTATCTATGACGGCATCCATATGTATGTCTCTGCCCCAATCACCGAAAATCTATTTTTTTTATAGGATAAGGGTGACAAACGAGCACACAGTCCACTTGATGGTAAGTGGTTGCTGCGGCCCATAGACATCTACATCTATCCTCGTTTGCGAATCAAAATGCAGATGCGTTGTCACCCGTGAGGACTAAGATGGAATACCTCATTTCCAGTAAAAAGGGCCTCCGGCCACCTGCACTCACCAAGCGAAACGCAGAGGTAAACCTCTACTTCACGCTGATATTCTGTGAGGTCGTAGTACCACCCCGGTTCTAGCCGGCCCATCCGTGCGACAGCAAAAGCTGCCGCGTGGCTCTACCACTGGTGATTGTTCGTAAAACCACACCTTCCCAATTCGCGGCAGTAACACTATCACAAGCTTCTTGCAACAATGACAGCATTTTGTTTGCAGTAAACGGTGGGCTGGTATTTTTACGAGCCGCATAACCTAAAATAAAGGTTTGCGTGTAAATATAGCAACAGATAAAATGTTAAAAATAGGTAAAAATAAATTATAAAAAAGATTTGTTTAAATTCTTACCTTTAATTTGCGCCCAAATCAATTCTATGGCATTGTATTGACAATGGTAGGGTGGAAGGCGCTTTACATTGTGTCCGGCTTCCTTAGCCACATTCGTACACGTATTTTGGTCTAGCTGGCTTATTTATAGCACCCAAATGCAGCAGCTCAACTTTTAACATGGACATGTCAGCAACAATATTATTGTCATTCAGCCATTTCACAATATCGGCAATAGAAGTTGGAGGCTTACTTATTTGTACTGAATGATACGGTGCATTATCCATAATGATCATCGATGGCTCATTTAAGTTGGTCAATAAGGTACAAAACCATTCCTTAAATTAACAAAATTCATCTCTTCGTGGTATTCCACAGTTTTCTTACATTTAAACGCCAAGAGGCAGTTTGGAACAAATCCCTTCATGGAACCCGCATGACAAATAATTAAGCGTTCGCCTTTGCCACAAGGTACTTTTGTGGAGGAGTGAGGAGTGTCGTCTGTCCATATCTTGCCAACTGTATGATTAGCGTTTAGCCACGTCTCATCTAGAAATATAACATTATTCCAAACGGCAATGGACTTTGCTGATCTTAGAAAACTAAATCTGGCTAAAGCTATATCTCTACGTTCCATCAAAATCCGCCTTTTATCACATTTTTTATAAGAAAAGCCAACATTTTTTAAAACCCTCCAGAAAGAAGTTCTACTGCCGTGAAACAGTCCAGATTCTCGTAAAGTATTTGACAATTTGTCGAGAGTCGGCAATTCGTTCCTACTATAGTAGCCATAGATATGGTTTCTAATGGCGTCGTTATCAAAATTGTCGATATAGTTAACTATCGATCTTCTAACTTTTTTCTTAAGTGGCGATTTTAATTTGTTATCTTCCATTAAATCTTTACCATGTTTTTCCTTACTTATTCGGGAAACAGTTTTTTGACTAATACCAAGAGCTGCACTTACTCGGTTAGTTACTTGTGAAAGTGGCAACAATGGACCACCATTCTGATACTCTCTTTCAAAGTAATCTTGTAGGCGTACTACAAACTCTCGCGCTTGACTGCGCATCACTGTTCTTTTAGTGGTCTCAGTTTCGGCCATAGGGTTTATAAATACAAAAACACCAAATCAAATAAGAGTCAAAACTTAATAACAACGAAAGGATTATCAAACAGTTATAACTACAATAACAAGAACGAAATAAAAACACAACACAAAATCAACTAAACTGAACACGCGTATCGTATACAAGGCTTCTGCACTCGTACTGAAGAGACAAACAAAACGGCGGTCGTGATCACGAGGTGGACGCAATGTTGACAGATTTTAACTCGCGAAAAGAATCTGTCTATAATCGATTTTATACGATTCTTATAGCCACGTCACTATGTAAAAAAGCAAAAATAAAACTATAGAACGTAAACGCAAAACGGCAGTAAAATAGTATTTATTATCTTTTAAAGTTTTAATTATTTTGAGCACGATGTCTAAAAACAATATGTTGATTGTGTGTGTGAATTAATTGTATAATGATTTAGATTGATTGTGTATTTTTAAATGATGATTTACGACCATGAACAAAAATGATTATTATTTCAAATTATGCGAAACGTGAAGAGTTACGTTCTAAGAAGTGTCAAAAGGGACTTCGTAATTGGAATAAAGTATAGTGCTATTATTTGTTACTTATTAGACTATTTTTGCACAAGATGATTGAAAACCCACAAAGTAAAAAGAGTACCATGTACAAGTTAAAAAAATGTTGTCAACCCCTAAAATTTCAAATTTTCAAAATATCCAGAAACGAAGCCGCCAGGCATGTACTACTTACAAAATAATGAATATTTTATTCTGGATAAATTTTCCAAAAACGCAATTTGAGCGATTTGTAACGATTTTTAAAAAGCCACGACTCGGGTGTCATACGCCACACACAAAAGTAACCGATGGCACGCCTGGCGTGCCATCCGCACTGAACCGCATGCAGACTCGACAACTTCCAGCCTCCCGAAAAAGCCAGTTTTCGAAAAAGCTTTATTTAGCATCATAGACCACATACATACCCTTCGGCATATTGTAGAGTCCGAGGAGTACAGCGTATGTGTATTATGAGAATGCCTTTGATTCCGTCGAAATTTGGACGGTGCTGCAGTCCCTCCAGCGGTGCCAAGTGGACTGTCGGTATATCGAAGTGCTGAAGTGTTTGTACAGTAGGGCTACGATGGCTATCCGAGTACAGAACCAGAGTACGAAACCTATCAAACTGCAGAGAGGTATAAGACGTTCTATAGCCGAAAATCTTCACCGCTGCATTGGAAGACGTTTTTAAGCTTCTGGATTGGAAAGAATACGGTATTAACATCAACGGCGAGTACATCACTCACCTTCGGTTTGCCGACGATATAATCCTTATGGCAGAATCGCTGAAGGACCTAAGCTGTATGCTCAATGACCTCAATAGTGCCTTCCAACGGATAGGTCTTAAGATGAACACACAAAAATCATGTTTAACGTCCATGTCACACTTATGCTGGTAGTTGTTGGGAGCACTAAGCTCGAAGTTGTTGACGAGTATGTTTACCTGGAACAAATAGTCCGACTAGGTAAGTCCAACTTCGATCGAGAGGTCAATCGACAGATTCAACTCGGCTGGGCAGCATTCGGGAAACTACGACACATCTTCTCGCAGTAGAACCAGAGTGACCGACATAGCCCATATTATCACTTAAAAAACAAGTACTCGCATGTCAAAGCATTTTTCTAGTGATTAAATTATAATTTTTTTTTATCTCAATTATTCTAAAGTATTTTAAAATATCATTCGATTAAGAATTTCATGTATTCATGTAACATTAGTTTGAAGTATCAATTCTCGGGCGTCAAAATCGTGTCTAAATACCATACTTTGATAACCTGACATCAAAAACTAGAAAGATAAAAACAAAATTAGAAGGGTGTGAATGATAAAGGTTTGAAGAAATGTAAAAAGGTAACCTGTGTGAGCGGAGTGCGCGGGCGCGGCGGGCGGTGCTGCGCGTGCGCGGCGTGCGGGTTGAGCACGCGCGGCGAGCCCGGCCGGGCGCCGCGCGCGCGCACCCCGCCCGCCCCCGCCGCCGCCCCCGCCGCGCCCGCCGGGGACGCGCCGCGCACGCTGCCGCCTTGCGTCTGTTATCGTAAAGAAGTTTCACTTTGTACGTTTGTACACAATTATACACATAATTTTTTATATGGAATAAAGATGACAAACAAGAACACAGTCCACCTAATGGTAAGTGGATGCTATGTTCCATAGACATTATCCCTGAGGACCCCAGAGGACTAAGATGGAATACCTCGTTTCCAGTAATAAAGGTCTCCAATTCTCTATTCTCACCATACACAGTAGCGTTAAGCTGCTATTTTACGCTGGTATTAAATGAGAGCGTGGTCCTGCCGGTCGAGCCAACTAAGATATACAGTGGCTGTTCAAATTATTATACTCAAACCATGAAATAAGATTTTTTTTAAGTTTAAATTTCTTTAAGTAATAAATTTAATCTGTTTACTGGTATTATCTTTCACTAGCGCTTATAAAACTATTTCTGAAAATAATTTAACATTTTTGGTGTAAAAAGTTAATTTAATTCAAGTTTTTTTACAAATTAATATTTTGTAAAACCACCCTTTTGTGCAATAACTTCTTAAAGTCGACGAGGCATGCTGTCTATGCAATTTTTGATATTGTTTTTAATTCTGGGGTGTTAAACCAAGCTTTGATTATCTTCTCAATCAATTCTTGTTTATTAGTTATGACTTTTTCTTTAGCTATTTCCTTTTTTAATGCAGCCTACACATTTTCTATGGGATTTAGATCTGGAGAGTTACCAGGCCATACCAACACCTTTATCTGATAGTCATTTAGGAATTTTGTCACTTTTTTTGCTTTATGACATGGGGCTGAGTCATGCATAAACAGGAAATCCTTATTAGGAAACCATTCTGGTGTCTGTGGGATCAGTTTTTCTGACAGAACTTTAATGTACTGATCCTGCCGCATAGTGTTTTCCACTATGTAGAGGCGTCCGTTACCCTTTGCACCGAAACTCCCCAGATCATTATGGATAGTGGATGCTTTACTCACTCTACAATACAGTCTTCTTTGAATTTCTCATTTGGTCTCCTACGAACAAACTGCGTATGGTCTTGCAAGATCTGGATACTCAACTCATCAGAGAAGCAAACCTAGAAATCCCAAACATGATCTATTCACATTAGTAAAGACATGTCCATACAGTGATACAATACTATATACATTTAAAATACAATATATTACTTTATGCCAGTCTTCTGCGGTCCAATGTTTATATTTTTTTGCAAACTATAGGCATTTCAGACGCATGGCAGGAGTCAATTTTGGCTTCTTCAATGGTCGACGATAGGAAAAGTTTTGTTCCTTCCATCTTCTACGTAACGTCATGTTGGACAGTCACTCCAGCCTCTTCGAGAATATCTCTAATGACTTTTCTGGGTTTATTCCGATTTTCTATGGTTATTTGCCGAATTTTTCGCTCATCTCGAGGCGTAGTGATGCGTTTGCGTCCACATTTTCCGGAACGTTTCGGCGTCATGGACTCCCCTTGTTGCACAGCTTTACTGATATTATGCACTGTAGATTGAGAAACCTTGCACATTTTTGCTATTTTCCTTGGAGAATATTTACAGTGTTGTAGCAAAGTCTTAATTTCAGTTTTCTTTTTTGGAGACACGTCAGAACGCTTCCCCATCTTCAAATCTGTTGAAAGTGAGGTTATGTTGATGAAAAAGACGAATTTTAAAATAAAATATGTATTAGACAGCAAAAAGCAGCGAAATGCAAGAAGAATAATAACTAATTACAAAGTAAAACCAATAAAACATACCTTTTACTGAATAAATTCTTCACTTAGTTATAATAAAGACACAGAGAGCACGTGCTTACAGAAATGCAAAATTGACAACGAAACAAAATGGCGGTTATTACAGTGTTGCCTAGTTAAAAGTAGACAATTTTAGTGTTGTCAACTATAAAGCATAAAATTATAAACCATTTTCAATTTATTTGATTGAACTAAAACCGTTGTAAAGTATAATTGGTTTTAAATACTAAATAAACGGAATAAATATGTTGAGTATAATAATTTGAATATATATATATATATATATATATATATATATATATATATATATATATATATATATATATATTATATATATATACATATATATTTATTTATTTATTTATTTCACTTGACCTGAACAGATAAACTAATTAGACTGTGGATTTGGTGTCACCTAGCTTCACCTTATACCAACATAACACATTATTTAACATGGTCATAACATTGACATCACATTTACTGGCTTTCATTTTGTATGTTTTTTTTTTTGGTTGAATAATTTTATTATAGAACATACTTTGATAACCTATGACTATCTTTTCATTTTTGATTAAAAATATTATAGCCGTTTCTTTTCTGAACAGAGGAACCTCGTTTTGAAACAGTAGTATTACCGATTATGTGCAACTTCAGATTGAGATGTCAAGCCAGTTAATCTTCAGTGCCGATGTTATGAAAATATTAGTAGGAAATGTAAATGCAGCTCGAATAAGTTTTATCATGTAGAAAATATATAAATTAGTAAGAATACATAAAGAAACAGTTAATGTTCTACCCTCCGTACTAGTTTGCACTGTATTACGGCATATATACCAACCATGACACTGCTAGATACCCATAATAAGGTCTTTCATAGTAAATGTATGGGTATAATTCAGGCGGCGATAACAATATATTATGTTAGAAAGGTAAAGAACCACTCCATCCGAATACTGACTGATAGCATTGCAGTACTTCAAGCTCAGAGAAGCAATATCATGAACTCAGGGTTAATACACGAATTCCATCAACGCCTACATGAGGCTTGTGAATACACCAATATAACCTTATAATGGATCAATAGCCATAGTGCATCTAGGGGCAACGACGCAGCCGACGAACTGGCTAGAAGAGGATCGTCTCTAGGTACTGTAACACCAGAGCCAATCGTACTGATTCCCTTTGGGTATGTATGTTCACTGCTACATAAACACTATACTAATCAACACTCTCAGCTTTGGAAAAATTAAGAAGATTGCAGGCAAGCTAAGGAAGCGCCTGTCCACCATCAATGATCGTACATCCAAGGTGCAAACGAGACTAAACAAACCACAGATTAGGATAACAACATGTGCTATTACTGGATGTGTTCCTTTAAAGATTTTTCTTCGCCATAGGTGTTACAGACGTACGTCTGTTCAGAGCATGTATGAGAGAGTAAGAAACAGTGGCCCACATGCTACTGGTGTGTATGAAGGTCGCAACATGCAGAACTAAGCACGTAAAATACCTGCTTTAGACATGGAATTGTGGAGAATAACCTGTTGCAAATGAAACCAAACAAACTATAGTAAAATAGCAGGCAGTATGACAATATTGAATTGGTATGATTAGTCACAATAAGTTAATTAAAATAAAGTACAATTTCTAAGGAATATAAAAATTGCTGACAATGTGACATATGCAATTGCACCATTAAATGCTTTAATTAGGGAATATTGTGTTATGTTGGTCATTTCAGAGATTGCATCATGTACCAATAGAATACTGATGCTTTAAAATACCACAAAACCACACAGGGATATGAATAAATGATAGTAATATATAATTAACAATATATTATTACCTGCTGATGTTGTGGGTTAAGTAGTCGAGCAGGAACTTGGAGAGCGGCCGGGCTCGCTATCGATGCCCGCACTGGGGGTCGGCGAGGTCTAACAGTTCTAACTGGCGTGCGTACTAAGGTAACGCCACCAGGATTGAGGGTTTGATTGAGAAGTCGTGGCGCAGGTTGACGAGTTGGTGTACCCTAAAATGAAAAAAATAACTTATCAAATAATTAAAAACGTGTGAATTTAAGTGAATTTTCAAAAATTGTTCCGTTTTTTTTCCCTTTTCCTTTATATTTATAAATTAATAAAAATGATACTTATTACTCTTGTTTTTCTATTTATAAAGAAAAATTAAATTTTATTGAGGCACCTTTAATTTATAAGTATTTTTTTTTAATAAAAAAAAATTCAGAATGTCATTTCCTTCACGGAACAAGTGTCACAAATAATTTTAATTGTAAGGGCTACAAATAATTGTTCCGGGTCTGGATGTGAGACCTTGTGCAATTTATGTATGTATACCGCCTCCACAATACAGAAGGAAATTGTATACTTGTTTTGTTATAAAATTATGACTTTAATAGTTCAAATAGCTTTGCCAATTAATTATTTCAATGGTTTTACAAATAAAATTTTAAAGTTACAGAAGATATGTAAATATTACATATACAATAACAATAACAATTTGCATACAAACAAACTTAAAACAATAATATAATAAAAAAATAATGTCATCAAGTCAAAATATTAAACAAACCTGTTGGTTGATGTACGCAGCATGCATAACAACTTGTTGATGTTGTATTTGCTGTGGCTGTAGGTGCTGTTGCTGTAGCTGATGCTGGAGCTGCTGCTGCTGCTGCTGGAGCTGTTGCAAATGGATTTGTTGTTGATGCTGTTGCTGTAAGTGTTGTAGGAGTTGAGGAGAGGCCCTTGAAATTTGTTGCTGCTGTTGTTGTTGCTGCTGCTGCAATAAATTCAAAGCCAATTAATGATTCGGCAGTTGGTTTAAGTTATTCAAAAAAACAAAAATATAATAAAACATATAACAACTCCACGAACAGCCAATAATATGCTATCCTTTAAATTTTAGCATCTGAACACCGTGAAATGTATTCTTGTGATATTAATAATAAAAATATTTGTATATTACAAAAAATTGCAAAGCGTATAAAAAGAAAAACTTATACAAAATAGGTATTTGTTTTATTTTGTCAAAAGAGTGCAATGTGTAGATGATTAATTTTTTATTTTTTTTTTATTTATTTATTACAAAAACAGTAACAGCATCATAACAGCACAAAACCAAGACGATGCTGTACAAAAACCAAATAATAAGTGATAAATATAAAACCAATAATAATCTTTAACTGCATGAAGAAAGTAAATAACACGAATAGCGAACGCGTATTTCCAGCCATTTTCGGATTTTCGATACACAGCTAAAGACAAATCAAATGAATAGTGAATATATTTGTGATACAAAAAAAATATTTCGAATACATGTGAAGTGTGAACCATTAAGGCAGCGCGCTGGACTCTTCCTTGCCCTAAATCCTTCCATTAATGGGGGAGGCTTGTATCCCTAAGTTTAAAACTTAAATATAAAACATCCCGTATTAACTTTTAAATTTTGTGACATTTGCAAGTACATCAAATACAGTAAATGCAGAGCTGAGAAAGCTATTACATATACCGCGAGCAGCCAGTGTCGATCACTGCCAGCAGCAATAAAAATGTTACTTGCAATTTTTTTTAAATAGCATTGGGGTAAACGAGGGTTTACCCCCGTGTGAGAGTGGGGCGGCCGTGCTGCCTCCACGCGGCACTTTGCGGCATATTTGTAAGGGCCCTTAGAGTTGCATAAAATACAGCACCTATGGTCTCTTCATTATTTGTCTTTCAGACACACTCTGTCACAGAAACTATTTCGAATCGGTGATTCAAGTGCGGTACCGTTAAAATAGAAATAATACTGCTACCTAAACACAGTTTAAAATTCGATTTAAATTCAACTTAAAGTTTAGTAAAAAAAATTACACTAAGGCATTTTTCTTAAACCCCGTATCCCCTGTGCGTCGTAAGAGGCGACAGGGGAAAACTGAAGCAGGAATTCGGCAAAAGTATTTATCTGATAACAGTGCAAAATTATAATAAACTGTGGTTTGCCAAACCGCCTGCCAAGCCTGGTAACCATGGCGAAATGTCTCCTATGAGGTATTTATGAAGGAAGCCTATAAATCAGCAGTAGACTTTTAAGGGTTGTAATGGATAAAAGGATGATTTTTCATCCATTTATCCATTAAAACTTTATTTTCAGAAATGTCCCTTTCTCTCTCTCTAACTGATACTTATCAGGATTAACATTAAAAAAGGGAAAGAGGTATGTAAGGATCGTGACACTTGGCGATCTGTTCTCTCTGGCTACCCCGTCAGGGATTGTGCGTGAAGATAAGTAAGTAAGTAATATTAAAAAATAAAGCAAATAAACATAGATGCAGAAGGAGCCCTAATGAAAATCTACAAAATTCTATATTCTATAAGGATCTATAAAAAAATTCTATAACAATCTGTGATTGCATTGTACACTGCTGTGAAAGTAAGGTTGGATTTGACCATTTTTTTTTCTTTACTTACCATACACACGAAATGAGGACAATTTCACTGATATACATGTATTAAATATTACATGAGGACATAGGTAGTCTATAACAATTTTAAAAACCAGTTTAGTAAAATATGATTTACAAACATTATATAAAATGAATCAATCCCCACCACTTACGAGGGCTGCACTAAAAGTATAGGGAATGGAATATTTCCACTGTTCCCTGTCATATTAAAATCTTTTTAATTGAAAAGTCCTTGGTTTTAAAAATCGAATACCATTTATTTATTTAAAAAAAAAGATTCTCGGTCTTGTCACAAGGTTTTATCAAACTTGTTCAGTCGTTGAGAAAATGGAATAGACTCGAGAAAATTCAAGAGCGATGATTTATTAGGACTTTCGAAGTGGTTTAACACAAAAATAGTGTGTTGACCGGATGATTTTTGCATTTGGTGATGAAGCCCCATCCAAAACCACAATTTATCGCTGGTTTGCTGAATTTCAACGTGGACGTGTCAAGGTCAGTGAAGATCCACGTCAAAGTCGTCCAAAAACTGCAGTCACCCAAGAAAACGTCGATGCTGTGCGTAAGCTGATTGAGGAAGATCGACATGTGACATACCGCGAAATTCAGGCAACTTTAGACATTGGCATGAGTCAAATACAAATAATCTTGCATGAACAATTAGGTGTAAAAGAGTTGTTTTCCCGATGGATACCGCATTCGCTCTGTGAAGAGCAAAAAGCGGCTCGCGTTACTTGGTGCGTCAGAACTCTCGAAAGATTCCACGCAGGATCCTCAAATGCTGTATACAACATCGTATCAGGTGATGTATCCTGGATATACGCGTACGAACCCGAAACAAAAAACCAGTCACGAGTTTGGGTGTTCGAAAATGAGTTAAAGCCAACAAAAATTGTTCGTTCACGGAGTTTTGCAAAAAAAATGGTGGCCACGTTTGTCTCCAAAACCGGCCATGTTACGACTATTCCTCTTGAGGGACAAAGAACGGTTAATGCAGAATGGTATGCTATCATTTGTTTGCCACAGCTCGTTTCTGAACTCCGTAAAGAGAACTGCAACCACCGCATCATCCTCCATCACGACAATGCAAGTTCTCACACCGCACACAGAATAAAAGAGGTTTTAGAGCAAGAAAACATAGAATTATTACACCATCCGCCGTACAGCCCCGACCTAAGCCCTAATGATTTCTATACTTTCCCTAAAATAAAGAATAAATTGCGTGGACAGAGATTTTCATCACCTGAAGAAGCTGTGGACGCCTACAAAACGGCCATTTTGGATACCCCAACTTCCGAATGGAATGGTTGCTTCAATGATTGGTTCCATCGTATGGAAAAATGTGTCAAATTTCGCGGAGAATACTTCGAAAAGCAATAAATATATTTTTAAACAGTAATGTTGTGTCACTTCCTTGATTCCCGAAATTTTCAGTGCCGCCCTCGTACTACATGCATGTTGATATTACATGCAGATGTTTGTCTTTATCAAACAACAGACTTAAAATGTAAAAATGCGAATATTTATAAGTATATTTTATACAAACATTTTGTGGTTGACCATGTTGAGCTGGTGGTGGAGGTGGAGGTTGAGGCGGTGGCTGTTGTGCTGGGTGTATCACCGTAGGTTGTGATAATACATGGGCTGGACTTACAAGTTGCTGCAAAATAACATAAGTGTTACTGAGAAAGCATTTTAAAATAGATTGCATTCATATTAACTTCACGGTTATGTGTTTTCCTTTTTGGTTTACAGTGGCCACTTTGAAACAATACAAGTAATGATATCTGATACAGGGTCGAAAGTATGATTATTTGAAAAGGATTGAAGGATGATTAAAATGCAGAACCCTTTTAAGAACACATGATATGTATAATGGTACATGTTATATGAGACTGTACATTAAAGTGCGTGGGGCGACTGAAAGTTCGCAGTCTAAGGTACCTACCATTGATTCATCACCTCCTTACTGAAAGTACTAGTGTGACTTTGTGGTGTCTGTGTGTTGTATATATAACCTATTCTTTTTATTTTGTTCATGAAACCTTAATTTCTGGAAAATTAATATATTTGGAGGATTGTGCCATGATGAAAAATCTTGTTAAAATGGAAATACACCAAAAGGAAATTTGAAGGGATGTCATTTATTCATCAAAATTCTTGCTTCCTTCATAAAAAACGGCTCGCTTATTTAAACATGGAAATGGGGACTTCTAAAGATGATCCCCATCTGGGGCTAAGAGGGCCGGTAGGGACCAAAGAAAACGTCCAAAAGTAGAGAAGTGTACTATTAGCCGACCATAGAACTAAATAGTTGCAAATAGCATAGGAGTTTCAGATCAGCAAACAACGCCTTGGAGAAATTTTACACGAACATTTGCACATTAAAAAAATATGTGTGCTGCGACGAATGGCGGGTTACAAAGATCTTTTGTTTGATCTTTTCTATTGAAATTGTGTGTGAACAATTTGGATGAAATAGTAACTGTAGTCTAAACAAGAATCAATTCAATAGATAAAAAAGAGAAGGACTACGGAAGAAATTGAAAGTGGAACAATCTGCGATAAAATAATAGGCAACAATATTCTGGGACAACAAGGGAATTTTATTAATTGATTATTTACCTAAAGGTACTACAATGAATTGACATACCATGCTATTGGGTCATGTACCTGAGGCAGTTATATAAAAGTGACGCAAATGAGTGCACGGTGGGCTGTTTCTGCAAGTCAATGCATCAGTCTTTACTGTTTGTGTTGCAAGACATGCTTTAAAAGACACATGGTTTTTTAGACATTTACCACCAACAAAATAGTCCAGATCAGGAGCAAGAGACTTTTCTTTTGCTCACAATTTTAAAAGGAGTTATTGTTTGGAAAACGTGCCCATGACAGTGAGCTGAAGGTGGAAATAAACAACCATTTGATAGAGCAAATTGAAATTGCAATGGTTTAAAAGCACTATCTCCATGGTGAGAAATGTGCATCTCTGGAGATTATATAGAATATAACCTTAGGTGGCCTCTCATATAGCATTACATCCTTCAGCACTCTTCCTTAACTTATAATATGTAGTACTAGTACAAAAGTTAACTGCTAAACATAGGCCTACCCCATAGATTGCCTCAAATGGGGAATATTTGCCACAGTTGCTATACTTGGCAGGCGGTTTAGTAACTGCAGTTTTTATTACTTTGAGTGGTTATTAGGAAGAGGCTGCTGCCCATCTGCTATTTCAGTTGTCCTCTATCGCCTCTTATTAATGGATTCTACTACAGTGCCACTACACAGCACATTATACTCATGTAACAAAGCAATACCACAACACCGAAGCAAATCATATTCTTAAATACAAAAGAGAAAGAGAAATAAGCAGATTTTTCACAAGAACTGATGTCTATGCTATGAAATATTTGATGCATTTCAATATTGTGCTATATACATATCGAAGGAGTTAAATATAGGCAAGCAGCCTTTATAACATAAAGAACTGTTTACAGAAAAAAATATCGAAATAATAAAATTTGTAAAAACATAAAAATAAAAAGTTATCAACTTTCACTTAATATTTTTAATTTGACACATGATGAAATTTGAAATAACCATAAGAAAAAGAAACTTTAAAATAAATAACAAAAAACTATATCATACTTATTAAACTTATAAGTACATGGTGTATTTTACATTTAATTACAAAATTTGGCAACTTAATGGAGCAGTAGCTTAGTGTTTTGGCTGCATGTCATATTTTCACAGAACTATTTGCATGGAGTGCAAATAACTGTTTTACTCCTGTAAAACTCCTTATATAGCACAAATAAATAAATAAAATCTTCTAGAAATATTTGAAATACATTAATGATAAAGTTGTTTCTAATCGAATTTCAAAATATGTATGTATGTAAACATACATATTATATGTGTTACACTCTAGGTGGAATAAAGTCATAACATTTCAATATTGAGAATGACATAAAAAATTAGTTTAATTAATTTATTTATTTCTAAACTGTATGTACAAAAAGCCTTTTTATAAATAAGTGTTAGTGCAGACTTTATTTTATCTGTGGTCTGAATAAAATAGCAGTTTTGAAATTTTTACTTGTCCATTATTAGACTTTCTATATAATTCTATATGCTTTACCTTAAACCTTCCTTTAAGAGTTTAGACTAATAAAATCTCTGTAAAAGGATAATATAACATAATAGTTTAACCTTGAAAAGTTTGCATAATAAATAGACTTGCAAAGAATAGTATATTCGGCCACTTGCCAAATACTGAATATTCTGCAACCTTCCTGGCCAAATAGCCGAATACTACACAAAAGTATTCTGCTGGGAAGTAAGTAATGTTGATTTAGAGCAGCTTTTCCCTGAAGCTATGATTGTCTACGAGAAGAAAAGGCCTAAACTACTGCCTGAAAATACAGAAAAATTAATTTTCTGCACTATAATCTTCCACTTCAAAATTTTAATTACGACAATTCAAGTGCATCAATATTTATTTTATTGTTATTTTGTTAATTTTTATAATACGGAAGTTGATAGTGTATCTTTGACTATTTCAAAGATTACAAGAAACATACATTATTAAAAAATAAATCAATATTTTCATTTTACCAATTATCTAACTACACAAACAAAATATCTTACTTAAGTATTTGGTATTCGACCGAAAAGTAGCCGAATAGGCTGAACACTAAACAATAGCTGAATATTTGTTGCAAGTCTAATAATAATCACTCTATATGATCAAGTTTTAAATTTCCATAGTTAATGATGATGGTGTTATTAAATGTTGACAGTAACCAACAAGCATAAGTTAGTAACAAAAATGTAAAAGATCCATGCTAAGCAAAGTATTGTAATTGAAGCTGCTATCACCTAATTTATTTGGTAGTTAGGCATACTATATACATATTCAGGTTGGCAGTATCCAGTAAAGTATGTCCAGATGAATGTTTAAAAAGATTGTTTGGTTTGCCCATACACATACTTGTTTAATTAATCATCATTAATCTATAAATTGGCAATAGGAATCAACAGTTGACTTATGGAAATTGTGTTTTATCGTTTGCCATTATTTGGATGTTTTTCCTAGTTTAATAGTGTTTAAACTAGGAAAAAACATCAAAAGAAAGACTGAATTGTTCTGAGCAAATTCAAACATGTTAATCTAGCAGAAAGTGGTATCCTTTTTTGTTTAAAATGTGTATTATGTGGATTGGTACAATCTTTATACTTATTTTAGAGAAAAACAGTAGCATTCCCTTGCGAATAGAAATAAATGACTATTTTATTTAATGATTTTAGCTGCTGTTTCAGTTTAAAGGGTATTAGTCAGTATAATTATAGGATGTGAGGATATTTCAACTTAGTCCTCAAGGGTAACAAAGAGTTATTTACGTTAAATTAGTTACTAGTATCCATTTACAGCAGTAGTCACTTACCACCAGGTGTACTCTTGGCTCATTTGACAATCCAATATTAGAAAACATGAATGATGAAAGCGAAACATGTGTAGCTATTTCAAATCACATTTTTTTTTGTTCTACATTTAACTCTATATAATATGCCTACATCAATATGTGTATAGCATGCCTTACAGTGCATGACATTTGACTTATGTACTAAACATTCAGTCAATGGACATACATGTTGTGGACGTTGAGATGATGACTGTTGCATCAAAGATGCATCAATGATCTGTTGGGCCTGTTGCAACACAACCTGAGCATCCACAGGTAAATCAGAGGTGTAGTATACCTATAAATAAATGGTTTATAAGTCCTACATACATTTATAGCTTATTTTGTGAAAAATATCAAGATTTTAAAAATATTTGTTGTTTTACACAACTGATTTAGTGTTAGATTACAACACTACAAACTATAAAGATTTCACTTATAAAGTGTATATTTTTAATTGTATTACATATTTTACTCACTTGGTGTCTATGCAAAGTCTGTTGTGGTTGTTGCTGCTGTTGCTGTGGCTGTTGCTGTTGTTGGGTTTGAAAGTCTGCACGTGGAGGTGGAGGAGGAGGTTCATGGCGAATAATGTATTGTTGTGGGTATTGTAAGCCATCTCCAACAACTAACTGAGGTTGTACACCTTCACTTACAATGATATCATTTGGCTGATCTGCTTGTTGCACTACAACCTAATTAAGAAATCCAATTTTAGTAGAATGTTTTAGAATGAAAATTGAAATGAATAAAACAAAAGGTATATCTTACTCTCTGTTGCCCATACTGCTGATCCTCCCGATTAACTATTATTCCATCCAAACCAATAATATTGGGACAGTATCTTTGTAGATCCTCAAGTGTCAAAGAATGTCCTTGCCCAACTATTTGATAATACTGAGCCATTGCAAACACTTAGCCTGAAATTTTTATTATGCAATAAATACAATAACTATTTTATTACTAAGTAACTAAAAATATTATTTTCACTTTGACACATTCATGATTATCTATTATTTATTTATAAATCTCTTTTACTAACTATTGAAACTTCTCTGGGTAATGCCCTAAATATTAATAATTTTTACACGAATTAGTAGTAGTAACAAGAAGTCGCTTTTAAAACACAATTTTTCTTTGGCGCACGATTTGTTTACAAATTGTTAAGTTTAAATCATAACTAACATTACACGTCGTCTTTACTATTTCTCATGTTTATAATCAAACACTAGAAGCGTAAAACCCAACAGGCTCTAAATTTTGACGAACAACTACTCCGTTGACAGATATTTCATACACCCTGAACTGTACAACAACAGCACCAATGACTTCGTGGATTGTACGGACAATCGAACTATGGCGACGGGATAGCAATTCATCCCTTCTTACATTATTTTTAGCAATACGTATATTACACGATTAACAGACGAAATATGGTAAATAACACAACAATCAGCTTTGAAACCGTTTATGGAGACGGAACGAAATGGCTTCGATTCTTTTGATCCAACATCCAACCTAAATATTCTTTAAGATGATATTTTAACAATTAACTCTTCTGTTACATCCATCAGTTTCTTACCAATATTAATAAGGGACATTTTAAATGCCATTAGTATACTAAAAACTATAACTTTTAGCATTAAAATGCTAAATTTTTAACTCAAACGCCAAATCAAAAGGCAATTTACATTATGGCGTGTGTGTCACTTTTTTTCATTACACTTTTTTAATCTGTGTTGCTATATGGAGATCATTTTTTTCAACATTAAGCAAACTTCTAAATGTCTATGATTTTCAAAAATGAAAAGAAAAGGGTTTAAATTAATAACCACTTATTCACAGAATATCTTTACCGCTTACGGTGTGGATATAGTTAATATGCAGATATAGGTATTATTTCGGGTTCACCAAAATAACATAAAATACATTTCTTAAAAAAGACAAGTATGAATCACAAAACTCCATAATATAATATAGAATGTTTGGAAGATGAGTGCAAAGCTTGAAGGGGATGATACCTTAAACTAAACTTAGTTATTATATTCTCTTTGCCTTAAACCTTTTAGAACATATTAAGCTAAACATGTCTAAGATGAAGTTTGCTCATTTTTTATTAAAATTCTAATGCTTTTAACCATAAAACTTTTTTTTCAATTAATAGTGTCCAGCAAAGAGAATAATTTAAGAGAATAAATTTAAAAACTAATCAGTTCTAACGAAAACAATAGTGCATCAGCAAAAATGGTACATTATTTCAGTCCGTATAAAAATAAAAATATTCGTCGGCAATTTGCTTTGTACGCCAAGAGTTGATAAGATATCTGCGTAAATAACATCTCCAAAGAAAATATAATAACTAAGCATGTTTTAAAACCTTTGAACAACAACGGTTATTTTATTTATTGTTTTATGATGGCATAATAAGAACATTTCTTAATTTTTTTTATTTCTTAAACTTAAATGTACGTAGAACGTTTTTCTGATGATGAAGATACTTGGTAATTATTTTGTTTGAGTAATCACACATTACATAAATAAAAAACATGCACGAGTTTCGTGGAACACTCGGTTGGAACATAGCTCCTTTCATAGTATATTATTATTGATAAAAGTATTATATTTTTTTAATAACAAATACAAATAAATTAATTACTAGCGTCTATTAAAACGAGCGTCTTTTAAAACAAAATAATATTTCTTTCATGGCAAGATAAGAAAAAGTGCAAGAGCGATGGATATCATTCTATCTCGCTTCCTTATAGCAGCCAAGGCCGTCTAGACTATGTCAGAAGGGGTCGTGACGGAAAAATCTTACACTTTTTCTCGCACGTGTGTCCGCATTACTTTGCATCTTCTCGCTTTCCTACTCACAGTGGACTTTCCGTGGCTACTAAAGGCTATATCAATAAAGAGTAACAAAATACATTGCAAAATAGTAAGTTACTAATTTAGGTAAAGTACCTCATCATCATCATTACAGCCCTTCACAAGTCCACTGCTGAACATAGGCCTCCCCCAAGGAATGCCACAAAGCACGGTTCTGAGCCACTTGCATCCATCGACTTCCTGCATATCTTACCAGGTCGTCACTCCATCTAGTGAGAGACGCCCTAAACTTTGTCCGCCGGTACAAGGCTACCACTCGAGAACCTTTTTTCCCCATCGGTTGTCGGTTCTTCGAGCTATATGGCCGGCCCATTGCCACTTCAGCTTACTAATCCGTTGGGCTATGTCGGTCACTCTGGTTCTACTGCGGATATCCTCATTTCTAAGTTTATCACGCAGAGAAACTCCGAGCATAGCCCTCTCCATAGCTCGCTGAGCGACCTTGAGCTTCCTCATCCGGCCAGTGGTGAAGGACTACGTCTTAGTACCAAAGGTCATCACTGGCAACACGCACTGGTTGTACAGTCTCGTTTTCAAGTTTTGAGGTATACCTGACGAGAAGATGTGCCGTAATTTCCCGAACGCTGCCCAACCGAGTTGAATCCGTCGATTGACCTCTGGGTTGAAGTTGGACTTACCATGTCGGACTATTTGTCCCAGGTAAACATACTCGTCAACAACTTCGAGCTTAGTGCTCCCAACAACTGCCGGCATAAGTGTGACATGGACATTAAACATGATCTTTGTTTTGTTCATGTTCATCTTAAGACCTATCCGTTGGGAGGCACTTTTGAGGTCATTGAGCATAGTGCTTAGGTCCTCCAGCGATTCTGCCATAAGAACTATATCGCCGGCAAGTCGAAGGTGAGTGATGTACTCGCTGTTGATTTTTTTTTATAGGATAAGGGTGAAAACGAGTACACAGCCCACCTGATGGTAAGTGGTTGCTGCGGCTCATAGACATCTACATCTATCATCTACTACAAATCAAAATGCAGATGCGTTGTCACCCGTGAGGACTAAGATGGAATGCCTCATATTCAGTAAAAAGGGCCTCCGGCGATTCTGCCATAAGGACTATATCGTCGGCAAATCGAAGGTGAGTGATGTACTCGCCATTGATGTTAATACCGCATCCTTTCCAGTCCAGTAGGTTGAAAACGTCTTCCAATGCAGCGGTGAAGATTTTCGGGGATATAACGTCACCCTGTCTTACACCTCTCTGCAATTGGAAAGGTTTCGTAAAAAAACCTATTAGTATTATTAAAGTATTAGTAAAGTACCTATTCTGACTATAATCGACTGACCATATTTTCGCTACTATGTGAGTTCTGTAATGCCCAACACATGGAACTTGCAAGGCCATTCGTAGGAAATCGCCATGCTTGGCTCGGAAGAAATAAGTGGATAGTGTAAACAACAAATAAACCCGAAATACGATTCTTAAAAGAAATGTGATCGTATTGTACTTAGTTAAAATATTGTAAACAAAGTTTCAATTTCAGTATTTTATCTTATTATAACTTAAAATATTTTAATTACAAAAGACAAGTATAGGTAGTAGTACTTGAATAGAGAAGTAAATTTTGACTAAGATTTGTAATAAAGTACTTAGGTATTTCTTCTGCAGTTAAATTATTACTTAATTCTTTTTGCTCTACAAGGGAATGAATGAATGAATGAATATATTTTTATTGTACACCTCGAACAAATATACAAATTGCATAACAAAAATCAGATTATATTATGTACAATTTGGCGGCCTTATCGCTACATAGCGATCTCTTCCAGGCAACCAAAGGTGTTAAGGAATAAAACAATGAATAGGTAGGTGGTAGATGGTGCAATATAAATATATAACATATAATATCAAGACATGCGATATATTAATAATAAATGCAAAAAAAATAACATATAAACAGTGGTGTGTCTTGCCTAGTGTAGTGGTGTTGGGAGTAGCGTTGCTGGGATTAGTGGTGACGGAGATAGTGCACGCAATTGAGGGAGGGCGGGAGGTGCTCTTCAAACTAGGTAAGATACATCATTTTATTTTATAACGCGGATATTTGCAAAGTAAAATTTTTCTAAAAGCTTTTATATAATGGATTTCCGCAAAGTAACGCCTGATTCTATTAATTATATATAAATAACTAATAGATGTAATAATATAAATTACTAACACATAATAAAAGATAAAATAAAACATATAATATATACATATACACATACATACACATATATATATATATATATATATATATATATATATATATATATATATATATATATATATATATATCTCTTTATATATAAAAAGTACGTGTCACGTTGTTTGTCCGCGATGGACTCCTAAACTACTGAACTGATTTCAATGAAATTTTTGGTCAATGTGCAGTTTGGTTCAACTTAAAAGATAGGATAGCTTACATCTCAATTTATAGTCGCAATACAATATTATTTTATTGAAAATTATTTGTCTAAAATTTGACAGTCACAATTATCTGTTAGCTCCAAACGATTCTGTCAGATGACGATATCTGTTGACTGGATTGAGTAAATATTTAATAGATGGCGCTATGTTAAAAATGCAAACGTTTAATATAAGCTACAATTTAGTACCACGTGTTGCTGTAAGTATTCAACAAATAGAACCGATTTAAAAAAAAAAATTGCAGACTTTGTGCAGTTTGGTCCAACTTGAGAGATAGGATAGTTTTTATCCCGATAAGTAACCCTCAATTTTTTTATTGCAAATTTCAGGAGTTTTTTGGGAAAGCAAATGGTCGTTCGGAAAGGAGAGAACAACGTCTGGTTGGTCAGTTAATATATATATATATATATATATATATATATATATATATATATATATATATATATATATATATATATATATATAAACCAACTTACATATATAAATTACAAAATTCCTCAAACAATAATATAAAGCTGATAGATACAATAAATACATAGTCACACAATTTATCCTAACGGTGTCCGAGCGATTGAGACAAGTAATGCTCTTTAAGTAGTCGCTTAAAGATAACAATAGTTTGTGCTTCACGTATATGCAAAAGTAGGGAATTCTAGAGCTTAGTAGACTGAACAGTAAAAGATTTATGAAAAAATTATGTATTATGAGTTGGTAGACTTAAAATTAATTTTCTTGAAGAGCGTAAAGGTTCCCCCGGTAGCCCCACAAAATTAAACTTCTCCTTTAGATAGGGAGGAGTAGAAGGATGAAATAATACATAGTACAGAATAGAAAGTGTATGCATGTATTGGCGAAGTCGGATAGGTAACCACTTGAGACGTGAGCGAAATTGGGAAATATGGTCAAATTTGCGCAATCCAAATATGAACCGAATACTAGTATTTTGAAGTCTCTCAAGCTTATTTAGCTGGTCCTCGCTGGTCTACATAGATTGCGTCAGCATAGTCGATAATTGGAAAGAGAAGAGACTGTGCGAGCATAATTATTGTAGGAATGGAAAGAAATGATCGAAGGCGACGCAGTGAACAAAGAGCGACAAAAGTTTTCTTACTTACCTCATTCAGTTGGCGTGTCCAATTTAAGGGATTATCAATATAAATACCAAGATTTTTGACATTGTCAAAGTAAGGGATTACAACTCCATCGACTACGATAGGTGGTACAGAGAACCAGTCAATTCTTGAGATAAAGCTCTGGCTACCAATAACGATAGCCTGAGACTTTTTAGGATTGACATTTAGGCCATATGATTTACTCCACTCGTGAATAAAATTTACATCCTTATTCAATGTAGCGATTGCATTCGGCAAATTCCCAAGAGTTGACTGGGTGTAAATCTGGACATCATCCGCATACATGTGGTAGAAAGAAGATATTTTATGAGTGATTGAATTAATGAAAATGGAAAAGAGTAAAGGTGACAACACACCGCCCTGCGGCACGCCTGCAGTTATATCACATCAAGATTCATCGACACGAATACACTGCCGACGGCCACAGAGATAACTTTGAAACTAGTTAATTACTGATGGAGATATGTTAAAGGAACACAACAGACTCAACAGTATATCGAAGTCAACAGTATTGAACGCATTACTAAAATCCAGCAAGGTCATGACTGTGAGTTGTTTATTATCCATACCCCACCGTATGTCATCAGTAACTTTGATTAGGGCAGTAGCCGTACTATGACCAGGACTGAAACCGGATTGTAAGGAATTCAATAAATTGGGAAAAGGGCCTATCTAACAAAAAAAAAATCACCTTTCATTACCTTCTGTAACTTAAAAAGTGATATATCTGAATCCTGTTGTTTGCTCATTAATCATCCATCTAGGTGATAATTATAGTAGGAACGATATTTTGCCATTATAATTTACCAAATAGATAGGTAATATAGATATATTATTTTTAAATTACAATAAAACTTTCAACTTTTTAACAGTAGTAGAGCCACGCAGCAGCTTTTGCTGCCACACGGATGGGCCGGCTCGAACCGGGTTGGTATCATGACCTCACACAATAACAGCGTGATAGTGCAGAGCATGATAGTGGAATTAAATGGAGGACTACTCCAGGAGGGTACCAGGATCCCTGGAAAATCCCTCGCTGAGCATCCATGCCCAAGTTAACCTAATTTTTCAGAGCGTGGGCGCTCAGGCTGCCCCGCGTATTCTGAGGGGGAGGGGGCGGCGAAATTCCGCTCAAGACAAAACCTGCTCGGGGCAAGCGGAGCGATAAGACAAAGTCAACCCCTGCCACACTTTCCGTGAATTTCTGCAATATCAGAGGACTTCATTCAAACCTTAACGCCGTCTACTACCATCTGGAGACGGCAAACCCGGCCTTGCTCTTTCTAATCGAGACACAAGTGTCCTTTCTGGCTGATACTTCGTATCTCTCCTACCCGGGTTACAAATTAGAACACTGCATTGTGCCCCGGGCTGGAGTTTGCATGTACTTCAGAGAGGACATCTGTTTTCGAAGCCTCGGCAGTCTTTAAGGACGGACCTGTCTATCCTGTGGCTGCGCATAGACAGCGACGACCATCTCCGCATCTACGGGTGCCTCTATAGGTCCCGTAGCGGTAATGTCGACACTGACCGACTCATCGACCACGTCCAAATGGCCGCAGACTCCGTGCGACAACAGGTCCCATCCGCAGAGATCGTGATGCTCGGTGATTTAACGCCCACCACGCTGAATGGCTTGGTTTCCGTTTAACCGATCATTCGGGTAGACTTTGCCTTGGTATATAGTCTGACACAACTGGTTACTTCGCCTACGCGGATCCCAGATGTGGAGGATTATGTACCTTCCCTGTTGGACCTTCTGCTGACCTCTCCGCCGATGCCCCTCTTGGCTCTTCAGACCATTGTTGGATCCGGAGTACGGTGTCACTCACATTCCCATCGCAGTTGCGATCTGCAGCTTGCCGCCGTGTTTGGCACTATATACGTCGGTCGATTGGGACGGGATGCGGACTTTTTTGCATCCTACCCTTGGGGGCAGGTTTGCTTCTCGCCGGATGATCCCAACGTTGTTGCTAATTCTGTCGTTGATGTGGTATTTCACGGAATAGAATTATTTATTCCATCATCTGTGGTGCCTATCAGAGGCAGAACTCAGCCATGGTTTGGTCACTCCTGTAAAATTACATCACGCTTTAAGCAGGAGTGCTACCGGGCCTGGGCTAACGCATCAACGTCCCGGGATGTAAACACCAGCGCTCTTAAAAAGAAATATAATTCCGCCTCCAGGTCCTTCAAAAGTGTCATTGCCAAGGCAAAGTCAGAGCACATCGGCAGAATTGGCAAGAAACCGAGAAACTAGTTCGCCTCCTTTCGGGAACACGTGCATTCTGGTCTCTCGCCAAATCTGTCGAAGGGAAATTCTGTCAGCCATCTCTACCATCTCTGCACAAGGTGGATGACTCACTGGCCCATGACGCAAACGAGAAACCGATCTGCTAGGCTCACTTTTTGCTTCCAACTCGACTATAGATGACGAGGGAACACACCGCCGATCATCCCGCGGTGTGAGTACTCCATGCGGGAAGTGCTGTTTACACAGCGCTCGGTGCCTAAAGCACTACTCTCCCTGGACCTCAGCAAGTCGAGTGGGCCTGATTGAGTCCCACCTATTGTGCTGAAGACGTGTGCTCCGGAGTTGGCACCGGTTTTAACGTGTCTTTTCTGGTACTCCTATTCTTCAGGCGTAGTTCCAAACTCATGGAAGACAGTTTTGGTGTCCCCGATCCCTAAAAAAGGCGACCGCTCAGGTCCGTCCAACTACAGGCCTATCGCTATCACCTCCTTATTTTTCAAAGTAATGGAAACCATTATTAACTTCTACTTTTACTGATTAGTAACCACCAGTACGGTTTCCGTCGAGGTCGCTCAGCTGGTGATCTTTTGGGTAACCTAACTCACAGATGGGCGGAGGCAGTGGAGTCCAAGGATGAGACCTTGGCCGTTAGTTTGGACATAGCGAAGGCCTTCGATCGGTTTTGGCACAAAGCGCTTTATGTGAAGCTTCGTTTCTATGGGGTTCTCGAGAAATTGTGCAATTGGATCACCAGTTTTCTTGCAGTTTAGAGCATCAAGGTCGTAGTAAGATGGTGCATGCTCTTATTATAAGCCCATTAACGTTGGTGTTTAACAAGGCCGCGTGCTATCAACAATGCTGTTTCTTCTGCATACCAATGATATGTTGCAAACCGGTAACATTCATTGCTATGCAGACGATAGCACTGGTTTTGCTTTATACACCGGCCGTGCCAATAATTCTCGGGAAAACGGTGCCTAGAACCGGAACAAACTTGTGTCTGAAGTCGAGACTTTGTTGAACGAGGTCTTAGACTGGGGGCGACTAAATCTAGTCCAGTTCAATCCCCAGAAGACACAAGTTTGCGCGTTTACCGCTATAAAGAACCCCTTTGTCGTACCTCGTCAGTTTCCACACGCACTCCCCTTGTTGCCACAGGCAGTATCGGAATCCTATCGAGTGATAAGCAGTTTCGTGGTCACTTCGAAGAGAAGGCCAAATGGCCTCTAAAAAGCTTGGCGTGCTCAGCAGAGCAAGACAGTATTTCATGCCGACACATCGCTTGCAACTTTACAAGACGCAGGTTTGGCCTCACATGGAATACAGTTCCCATCTCTGGGGAGGGACTGCCCAGTGCCAGCTTCTTCCAATTGACCGCATCCAGCGTAGAGTTGTTAAAATTGTCAACGACCGAGTTTTTTCCGATCCGCTTGACTCATTGGCACTGCGTTGCATCTTTTTGCGTATTTTATCGTATCTAGCACGGGGAGTGCTCTGAGGAATTGTTCGGACTAATTCCAGCCGCTCCAGTTCACCATTGCGACAAAACTCGCGATACCATCCATACCACCTGAATGATTGGTAGTCCACCACAGTGCGATTTAGAAGAAGTTTTCTTCCTTGCACAACTTCCTTGTGGAATGAATTACCACCGGCGATTTTTCCGAACCGATACGACTTAGGAACCTTCAAGAAACGAGCCTACTCCTTTTTAAAAGGCCGGCAACGCATCTGCAATTCCCCTGGTGTTGCAGTTTTTCATGGGCGGCGGTAGTCACTTACCATCAGGTGAGCTGCATGCTCGTTTACCCCCTTTCTTATATAAAAATAAACTATTTTATCTTACAATTAAATATACTAAACACTAAACAAAAACTATTTTAACAAATATTTACAAAAAGACTATTTACTCAAACAGCGTTAAAAAACTTACCGCTAGCCCCGAGCATAGATAAATAAATATGTAGCAAGCTAGCCCTAACTGCGCATGTAGTCCGGGTCGCCTCACGATTGTAGGTAATTATTTCACACAGGTAGCAGCCACAGACTACTTAGGGGATACTACGGTAGCAAGAGTGACAGAGGACTGCCTGAGATTCCACCTTGACTGCGGTGGGAAGAGGGAGATAACATCCCTTCCGCCACAGTTCACCAACGCGCACGCACCCAACACTAGCACAATTTTTGTGGGTGCCGTAGGGATACCGGATTATAGATTTTTCCATAATTTGGGAAAAATAAAAGAACTTCGCTTTCGTAATTTCGATGGTTGTCACCACCTGTCAACTTTAATAAAATATTGATATAAATAATTGTAATTGTAAAGACAATTATCATAAATTATCATCTTTAAATTAAAATTAATATGAGTGTAATTCGTTGGATTTTTCTTAGTCGCTCTGCATATTGTAAAGAGTTTTGTTAAGTAAATACAAATTAGACAAGGCTGTATAGTAGAAGACCTTTGGTTGTCTTCGTAACAACCTCAGAGTAATTACTAGCATAGAGGAATTCCTAAAATAACAACGTAGATACTCTATCTACGTTGTTATTTTAGGAATTCCTCTATGAATAATAACAAAATTCATGCACTCTTTAGCTATGATGTTTAACTCGGTACGAAATAAGATAGCTAAGATTGTAACTACTTTTTTAATTTCAGGAAAATCTCTCAAAAACTGCAATTAAATTTGAAGATGTGTCTACATGGGCCATTAGCGATAATAAATACTATGTTTATTAAGTCAGGCTGTCTATAACTTAGTAAAATAATTTATCCGGTTCCTGACACAGAGTAATTGTGTACTACCCCGTGTAGTGGTGGGTAAGAATACTCACTACCCCATATCTTCCCGTGGATGTCGTAAGAGGCGAAAGAGGCAGAAGATGGGTAGCAGCATCTTTCTGATAACAGCAAAACAACAATAAAAAACTGCTGTCGCCTACCCGCTCGCCAAGCGTGGCAACTATGGCAATATCCCCAATGATTAAAGTTACGAAGTTGACGTTTTATTTAAGAGACGGCCCCCAGTCCCCGGCGGCTCCACTATTCCTGGCTACGGTGGCGACCATGGTAACGGCGGGGCAGGGGGTGCTAAGAATCTCCGGTGGAGGTCCGCTTGCCACCTAAGACGGCTCAACCTGGCAACATATAACGCACGCACCCTAAGGACTGACGAGAAGATCCTGGAGCTGGAAAAAGAGATAGACAAGTTGCGCTGGAATATTATAGGATTATCTGAGGTCCAAAGTGCGGGGGAGGACATGGTAATCCTCGAATTCGGAAATTTGTTCTAACAAAGGGGGGCGACCATTTGTCCCAAGGAGGTGTCGGAATTATTATCCACAAGTCTCTCGTTGACTACGTTGATAAAGTGTCATCAAAAGGTATTGTAAAATATTTTAAAACTATTGATGTTAAGAAAACTGCGGATCTGTGAGGGATTTCTGTTAAAGTTATTGCGTCTATAATAGATACAATCGCGCCTCATTTAGCTATTATTTTTAATACTAGTATCGAATCTGGTGTTTTTCCTGATTCAATGAAGCATAGTAAAGGAATACCTTTATTTAAATCTGGTAGTACATTAGACCCTGCCAATTTTAGACCTATTTCTGTACTACCAACACTTAGTAAGATTTTTGAAAATATTATTCTTGATAAAATGTTAAATTTCTTTAATATAAATAATTTACTTCATAAAAATAAATTTGGTTTCACAAGGGGTCGCTCGACAACTGATGCCGGTGTTGAGCTGATTAAATATATCTTTAATGCATGGGAGAATTCACAAGATGCTTTGGGTATATTTTGTGACCTATCCAAGGCCTTCGATTGTGTTCACCATGAAACATTAATCAGGAAACTTCAACACTACGGTGTAAGAAGTGATGCTCTTAAATTAATTATTTCATATTTAAGTAAGAGTACGCAAAAAGTTGTCATTAACAATATGAGCTCTTCCGGGTCGATGGTACATATGGGCGTGCCTCAAGGCTCAATTCTCGGCCCCTTTCTGTTTCTTGTATACATTAATGACTTACCTTGCATAGTAGGGGATAACCATGATATAGTATTATTTGCAGATGACACTTCTTTAATTTTCAAATTAAGTCGACAATTACTAAAATATGACGAAGTAAATAATGCTATATCTAAATTAGTAAATTGGTTCAATGTTAATAATTTGCATTTAAATGGCACTAAAACGAAATGTATGAAATTCATGACTAAAATTGTCGTGAAGCGACAATTAATAAGAAAAATATATAGAACCTAACCTAAGAACAACAAAACAATAAAAGTAGAACAAGAAAATAATATATTTAAATTTTTTAAAAAGGTATTTACAATTTTATAAAAAAATGAAATATGATGATGATGGATGAAGTGAGATTACAATTAGATTAAAAAAAATAAAGATAGGAGAATAGGAGAATATAGTATTATAGTGGAGCCTAAAGGTCGAAGGACACACGCTGCGCTTGTAGAAGTAGGCACACGCGGAGCTTGAGGTTTCTTGGCGGCGACGGCACGCGGCGACGGCACGCAGCGCCTGGGCTGGGCACACGCAGCGTCCGGAGCCGACGCACGTAGCGCCTGGAGTAGGTGCGCTCAGCGCTTGGAGCAAGCAGTCGCAGCGCCCAAAGGTAGCGCGGACAGTAGGTGCACTCGGCGCCTGGAGCAAGCAGTCGTAGCGCCCAAAGGTAGCGCGGGCAGTAGGTGCACTCAGCGCCTGGAGCAAGCAGTCGTAGCGCCCGGAGTAGTGTGGCCCCGCGCTTGAAGTAGACTGCCGACGACTTCGGATGTAGATGGAGGCTTGCAGGATCCCGGGGCAATGCGGCCCCGGGATAAGGCCTTTAGTAGATGCTTCTCGTTTGAGAACTGAAGCGAGACTCCATTGACAGCGATTTTAAAAGGTGCTGATAGTGTGAAAATACGAAGTGAAAATGATTTGTTATTGTGTAAAAACGTTACAGGATCCTATGGAAATAAAGGTGATGCAAAATATAAATGCAGAAAATCAAAAACAGAATGGAAAAATAGTGTAAAATGATATGT